>CANUEZ040000030.1:11797500-12397500 GCA_948099385.1 Fasciola hepatica
CGGTTGTAGACGGGCAGAGAAAAAGATAAGCTGTCTGTACGATATATTACAGCCAGGCAACGTAATGGCCGGGTGGTTCTGAAATTGAAAAAGAGAGGAACGCAGTCTCGGAGATGTTCTAGCTGAGGGCTAGCGTGAGCAAAATAACAGATAAGAGTACCGAGGTTTGAAATGAGGCACAATGGTCTAAGTGAAATGAGGGGTCGTTGGTATTGTGATTCGGTGTTTGTGAGGGCTAACTGGGTTTACACCACTAGGCAAAGTTGTTGATCTGAACAGTGAAACCGTTTCACTTTCCGGGGTACAGAATCCGGCAAATGGACATAATAGAATGAGGGTAAATATGGGATCAGTTCAGACAAATAAAAGATAAGTCGATGGATATAAATGCCAGTAGTAGATAACAGCGGGGTACATGTCTGAGCCGAGGGGGTACATGGGCATATGTTGATTTGAAACTTGACCAGGTGTATGGTAAGCCTTGTTCAGGAATGTTGGAGGAGGCAATGGGTGGCAGCAGTAAGATGCAGGGGATGTTGTTTTTCAATCCGCAACTGGTGCTAGTGGGTGAGGCTGGCCGTGCACTGGTCACCCAACCTGGAAACTAATTCTGGTGACGGGAGGTGTGATCCGCCAGCCTAGTTGCGCCCGCATATCGTTGCAGACGGCCTTCACGCCCGATGTGCGCCGGCCAAAGCAGTAGATCCGACCGCGCCTCGCACCGCCGGGACTCACATGAGTTTTCTTGATGAAGCCAAACGGCCGTAGGTATCAGGTAGTCCGCGACCAGGCTTCAGGGGATCCCGAAAGGTAACCAAGGGAGCATCGATCGGGTAGCGTACGAATAGCCGACGGTCAGGTAGATGCATAGGCTAGGTTAGTGACCGGTGTGGCCTCCAGGACATTAAGAGTCATCGAGAGAAAGGTAAGCAAGAATGAAGGTCTGGAACTAGAGAAAAGGTAGAGGAGCGCGGTCTGGGATGCTCCCAGCTGAGGATGCACGGGAATCGATACAAAGGGGCAATATTGACAGACAGTGACCCTCTGGGACTAGCTTTCCGATTGCAGAAGGCAGAAAATCTAAGAATGTTTGTTTGATTTCATCTGTCATAGACCGCCAGTGTTTGCGCGATTCAAAAGTCTACACCATTCTCATAGGCTTGGTCATCGGGTTTGTTTACATTTAGGAGCTGTAAGGTTTGGGTAGCCGTGAAGAATTTATCCAACGCACTTCTAAACCGATGGCTGGAAGTGGAACTGCATATTTCTAACGGTAACTTATTTCATAAGTTAGAGTACACTGTGATGAAGAAGTTTGAACGTAAGCTAGTGTTGGTAATAAGGGTTGAAAGGTTAGGAATTATAAAACGCAGAGGATAACTAGAAACAGGTGCAAAGTGCAATGGGCTAGAAGTATATGTCCGGCTGTGAAGGATGGTATACAAAAAGATAAGATTCAGTTTCATACGGCGAAGCCATAAAGGGTCTAATTTAAAAAATAAACAGCGTTCTTTATTAATGAGGGGCGAGCTCCATCCAATCAGTCGCTTAGTAAAACTACGTTGAACTAATTCGATTTCAAGTCTGTCTGATTTCAGCATACTAGAAAAGATCAGTGGTCTGTATTCTAGTAAAAGCCTGGCATGAGATTTATAAAGGGAAAAAACAAAGTCTCGAAGTCGGAAGGAGCGAAATATTAGCCCCAGGCACTTAGTGGCCTTAACCACTTGGAAGGCCGAATATTCCGAGAAATTAAATGTGCAGGAATAGCTAAAGCCAAGGTCCCGAACGATTTGCTTGCTAGCATTGGTTGAACTACAAACGGCTAAAGATCCTGGAGGTAGCTGCATTTATATGTAGGAAACTCGCATTTGTCAGCGGAAAAATTCACCTACCGAGTTCAGCACCATCTATAGAGTGCAGATGTCTTTAGAGATGTTTGAGATAGCCGAGGCGATACATTCAGGCTTGAATGAGTAGACAATTTTAATGTCATCAGCAAAAAGAATTGGAGTGCCATGGCTTACTGAGAGGAATATGTGGTTTATATACACGAGGAACAACAGAGGGCCAAGGACGCTACCCTATATAACACTGCTTGTAACTGGTTTAGGCCCGGAACAGTTTACTTTTATTAAGACAACCTGAGAGCGATTAGACAGGTAAGAATTTATACAAGATAGTCAAGGGTCAGTAATGCCAATGATCGGATTTTGGCCAGAAAATGTGGGTGTGGCACGCGGTCAAATGCCTTTAACATATCCAAGTAAGGTACTATAACGGCCATTCCATTGTCTGCCATTTTAATGATGAGATTTAAACAGTCGAGTGTGCAGGTTGCGCAAGATCTTGACCGGAGAAACCTTGTTGTCGAGGATTAATAACATCCAATTGAAAGGTGTGCTTGACGATGTGTTCTTTTACGATTTTTTCCATTAGCCGAGAGAGGACAGGTGTATGGTTGTTGGGGCAATAGTTTTTTACCTCATGCGGTGGGCCTTTCTTGTGGTGTGGGATTATGACTGGGAACTTTCAGTTTGTAGGCACCAGGCCAGAGTTCATTGATAGGGTAAATATATTCGGTAGTAGGTAAGGTAGTTCAGGTCCACATTTAACTATTGCACTGGGCGGTAAGCCTTCAGGTCCTGGGTAATATGATGGCTTGAAAGTGGTCAATAATTGGGAGATAATTTGTGTCACATTCCACTGTGGACAGAGTTGAGACGGTTGTCACAAATATTTGAGCAATGCGTAGCCAAATTCGCAACGAATCCCGAAATCAAAAGACGATTATCCGTGATATTCTACGATACTAGATTATTACACGAACAATGACATCAAAAAGAATACAAATCTCAATGAGACGATCACAAGGACTCAACAACGAGAAACCGAATAGCAGCGTGTGAGCAAACAGCACATGCGTCACGCAGGTCCTGAACAAGGATGTGCCAAAGTAGCGCTCTGGGCGCGAACAAACAACAATTGGCCCATAGAAACAACCAGTCCGTGAAGACAAGTTATTAGTGTAGGCAAATGAGTGATGTTAGGAAAAACACTGAATCGCGAGGGTTAAAGGAGGATTTTCCAGGACCGGTTGTTACAGCGGTAACTAGAGGAAGAGGCGGAGGGTCAACGTTGATAATGGGAGCCATAGTTAAGGCGAAGAATGAGTTGAAGGCCTCTGCAATATAAAGGGGAGTAGAAGCGGATACACTGTCCATTGAAACAGTGTGCGGGATATCTCCATGAGTATTGGAGGTTCTGGTCCTGTACAATAATGACAGTCGAAGAGGTCTATTGTGGTGTCGCAAAGCCTTTATTTCCTGGGTAAGCAGTGTAGTTTCTTCAACCCTTTGGAAAGTAGAATTGAGGAGAAAAAGTTGAATAGGAATTGCGAAGTCGAGTGTAGTTTCATGAACTTTTTGGAGCTTGGCATATTTCGTTCCTAAGGGAGGAAGGACCACGGCCTACACGGTATATGGGGCCACCAGACAGTTTGGGGGCTCTATCTCAGAGCGTAGAAGCCCGGAACCTAGGGGTGACGGTAAGCTCCGACATCAAGCCAAGTCGCCGGGGCTAGAAAGTAGTGCAGAAGAACCGTAGAATCCTGCACCAGCAGAGAAGGGTAGCCAGCTCCAGGAAACCGAGGGTCTTATTGCCATTGTGCAAGGCTCTTGTGAGACCTCATCTAGGAAACTGTGCCCAAGCGTGGAGGCAATATTTGGAGGGGACATCGGAGCTGTCGAGCAGCTTCAACGGCGATTCAAGCGAAGGTTCGGAGAATAGAGACATTTGTGCTACAAACAGAGATTGCAGCATCTGGGGTTATTTTCTATAGAAAGAGGAAGAAGAAGTGACCTCATAGTGACTTTCAATATACAAAAAGGATTTACAGAAGCACGAGATCACAGAGAGGCCTTATTTTAGCCGCGAGGGAATGGCTACCTAAGAGGACACCCGCTGGCGATCAAGAAAGTGAGAACTTTGACTCAACTCAGAAGCCAGTCTTTTGTGGTTGGGGTAGTTAATGACTGCTCAACGTAAATGACATGTTTCCGACAATAATTATTGGCACGCCGTTTTTGTTCGCGGACGACATTAAGATAGTCTACACTTTTTCGCCTGGCAACCTCAGTACTACTATCCCTTAAATCTCTGCTGATTTAGCCGCTCTTGATTAATGGTGCTCTACCTGGATGATGAAATTCTCCGCCAACAAGTGCATTTTTCTTACTTACAAATGCCAGGTTCCTCCTGGTTCTTTATGCATTGGCGGTTCACTCATCGACAGCCAGTCTTTAGTAAGAGACCTTGGCTTAAGTTATTCTTGCTCTTTCAACTTCTCGGAACATGCTGTCGTCCAAACGGCGAAGGCTAAAAAGTGTCATGGTCTTCTGCTCAGATCCTTTCAGCTTAGGCAGAGCATTCTTTACATGCACATAGTACATGCCAGGCCCCTTTTCGAATATTTTCCTCTAATCTTCACTAGTATGAGAAAATCCAACAGGATTATTATCGAATGTATTCAAAGAAGATTCACAAAACAGCTTATTGGTTGGTCGTCCAACTTAAACCACAGGGAACGATACCTATCTCTCAAAATCGAACCACTATGGCTTCGTCGCACCAAGCCAAATTTGTTATTTTTGTATAAGCTATTGACTAAGCAGTCCTATTCTTCCAACCAATTGTGCTTCTCCCGGGATACTGGATATTCACTCCGAAATAGACAGTATACTATTACCACACCCTCCGCGAGGACTGTTCTACGCTCTAAGTTCTTTCTCTTCACGTACTCCAGAATCTGGAATAAACTTCCCTTGGACATCGGATCTTCTCAATCAAAGTATGCATTCGCGCATGCTATTGATAAATTCCTTTCTGTCCCAACTGTTTTGCGCTTATTCAACGTTCACGTAACCGAAAGTCAAGCCTACGAGAAAGGCCTCGACTTTTAAGCCATTGCTCTGCTTTCTCCTTTTACCTTACCTTCCGAAATAACGTCACCGCTTTTAAAATTCTGATTGCTTTGCTTGACCGCCTCTCCTAGCCTTCGCCATCGACATATGTAAGCATGTATGCGTCCACCAACTGTTTTCCCATAACAACTTAAAGGATCTCGCCAATTCAACTTTGAAATAAATCCTTCCAGATGCGCTCGCATTTATAGAGACCACCGTATTACTCCTCACAGGTTGTCAATATGTCTCACCCGCTCCACGATTTATTAACTCTATTTAGTTATATTGCGTCTGCGGCCCTGAAACCAACCTCAACAACGCTATAGAAACTGCTTCAGTATCCAACCCCTGGTCGGCTTCATATATATATATATATATAATATTTGTATATACAAATATACATATATGTACATGTATAAATATATACTCACTACTGTCCCTTAATTATTAACACAAGCATGGTGAGTAACTTAACGCTCCTCGATATCTCTTAGCTTACAATGCCTCTTTTCCGCACCAGGTCCCACCACATATACTTCCCTCACCACGTATGCGATTTTGAACTGGAAAATCCAGTCTGATTCATGTCACTTAGCGTGACTCACTAACTGAACTCAACACCCAGTTATGACGTTACCATTTCTGCTCCCACCCTATCCCCGAGCTACGTTTCTTCTGTAATTTCAAGCACAACTTGGTCTTTACTCCTGCTCAATGACCACTCTAGGCGAAATACCAACATTCCCACTGAGATTTTTAGCCACACTTAAGCGTTTCCCTTTTAGTCCCACGTTTCATGGCCTCAATCTTCGGCGATTTACGCGAAGGTTCGAAGAATACAGACATTTGTGCTACAAACAGAGGTTGCAGCATCTGGGGTTATTTTTTATAGAGAGAGGAAGAAGACGTGACCTCATAGTGGCTTTCAATATACAAAAAGGATTTACAGAAGCACGAGATCACAGAGAGGCCTTATTTTAGCCGCGAGGGAATAGCTACCTAAGAGGACATCCACTGGCGATCAAGAAAGTGAGAACTTTGACTCAACTCAGAAGCCAGTCCTTTGCGGTTGGTGTGGTTAATGGCTGCAATAGGCTGCCAGGTGATGTGATAAGGGCAAAGACATTGGATGAGTTCAGAAGGAGGTTGGATAATGTGTGCAGAACAACGTTTTGGAGAAATATGACCAGGGGTCTACTACCGTTCTTGTAGACAACCGACTGGTTCCTTTTACTTCAACCCTCGTGGCACTATTATCTATTACCTTCCAACCCCTACTATATATGCTTATTGCCGGGGAGGTTAACCGTGAGGTGTATGTGACTAACGGCTGTTATCCAAGAGGATATTGAAGAGAAACAGGGTTGATGGTCTAACCTTGACCCTCCTGATTATCGCCGATCGTTGAGGAAGATTCGACTCTTCCAATTGTGGATGCACCGAGAGTTTCAAGGAGCTCACCAGTGCAAGAATCTGTACATTCATGCATTTCGCCGTCAAGTCCCGAGCCCTACTTGAAATGAATTCAGATGAAATTTCCCCGGACTGCAACATACACAGACAGGGGCATAACACTTTGAGGAAGGGAGACCGTAGGCTCAGAGCTCTTTGTGAATTTCAGGGGTGAAAGGCACTACCGGAGTCCGTACCCTGTCCTCAGGCCTAGCACAGCCAATCTTCGCTTAGATAGTATTTCTCTCTTGGAATGTACTCCGTGATGGGATTTTAAATGTTCCCACCTAAGCACAAATAAATGGCACCGTCCACTCCCGAGCAGGAGCCGTACCGATACGGATGCCCGCGGAGTGTAGACTCGGTGGATGCGGGTACAATGTGTGATATCTGTTTTAAGTGCTTCCCTCGGAGACGTGGATGCCTACCAAGTGAGACTTTCAGTCTGCTTAATGAGCAGGAATGTCTCAAGTTGGCATGCGCCAGCTGTGTTAGGGTGAGAAATAGATTATCCAAAACGGGGAGGGGCAGGGCCAAGCGACGAGTGTTTTGATGACTGAAAGCCCATTCGATAGGGGGGGTAAAATAATAGAGAACACCAAGCGCTCCAAAACCACTGAAAGCCCGGAGTAGTCCCGTAGTGGCACCAGACAAGAACCCACTGGGGACTGTTTCCTCAAGACTGAGTGAGCAGTAAAAGGAGAGGATGCCCTCAATGGGTTTCTTCTCAAACCAACCCCTGCTTCCGATGTCTCTCAAGAACATCATCGAGAAGAAGTTGTCAAAGGCATTCACGAATCTATAAGTAGGATAGACAAAACCCACCATGGGGCAATGGGGAGAATAATTTGTAACCTACTAAGGATGGCCCGGTTACCAGGGATAGCTGAGCTCAAACGAGTCCTCGGGGTGGGGCAATATTGGGGACTGTTTGTTGGGCTAGGGAACCCAAGACCGGTCCTGGTAGAACTCAAAAAGCTAAGGCACAGGGACATTCTTGGTGGCGTCTGTAGAAGCCGGCCCTAGGACTGGTGGTGGAGTGGTGGTTGAACCTGACCTCACCTTCAAAGCCAAAGCTGGGGCCAATAACACCACGACCATAGGACCCAACCTAATTCCGAGGGAATTGAGGGTAAGGCTGCCCAAGCTACTGCCCATGGAAACACCGTTAAAACCCCGGGCTCCGTACTTCCTGTCTCATCAGTCGCTAGGCCTACAATCGCTTCATCGCCCGTTCTTTCGCGTGTCAGAAAACGGGGTGAGCACCCGGGGGTGGCTTCCGAGTGCACCATGTGCAAGTCAGGGAAACCGGAGCAGATAGTAGTGCTAGGCACGATAGCTCGCAGCATTGGAAACAAATGGTAGAAGCTTGCAGCTGAAAGGGAAAACATCGATCATGTGGCTGTAAAGGAAACCTGGCCGAAGCTTCCGGACGGATCAGCCCTGATGGCATTTCGAGATTTCTGCATCCATCAGGTTAATGGGGTGGACTGGCAAGAAGGAGAAGGAGTGGTGCTTTCCACCACCAAGAAACACGAGCAGTCAGTGGACGAAACCTTCCTAACACAAACTTTTCAAGGAGTTTTGCGTAAAATTATTCAAGGCACTGACCGTCGAGCCCTTATCCGCGTTTACGGAAGCCCATCAGCGTAAAACTATGGGGATCCGAAGTTCCTGCAATATTTGCACAGTCATACCCCTGGGGCTGAAAGGGTCGTGATTACCGGAGACCCCAACTGTCCCGAAATAGTTTGAGAAGCCCTGCGGGCTCTGAGGAGTGGATTTGCAGACCAGTTGTACAGTTTTGTCCTTGAACGAGCCCTGACATAGCATGTTTAGCAGCCGACTAGGTGGAGACTGGAGCAAAACCCTAGCTTACTCGGCGTGGCAGGACAGAATTTCCGAGCTACACAGATAATTTGGGAGCCGCTGCCTCCTTAGGTGAGAGTGGCCATGGCACCCTCAGTTTTACAATGAAGGCCACGGCAACTGCTGTCCCGAAAAGGAAAAGGAGAAACTTTAACAAAATTGATATCCGAGCCCTGGCCGGTGCGACGTGGGGACTAAAATGGGACCACGAACACGACACTATGTAAGAAGGATAGAGATTTTTCAGGGACAACGTGCTGACCCTAACTCCGTTGCACACTGCTAGAATACATGGCGAGCCACCTTGGTGGAGGCGCCAGACAAAGCGAGTACGATAAAAGAGGACAAGGATCCTGTTCAAGCAAACTGGAGGCTACCAGAAGCAGCTGCTATTTAAGAAGGCTTGCAACGTAGTAATGAGGATAAAGACAAGCTTTCAACCAAGACACCAATTGGTACTAGCGGTTAAGGCTAAGTTCTGTCCAAAAGCCTGCCGCGTCTACGAGTAATCCAAGTCATCCATGAGAGTAGCAGAAGAAAGCACAGCTGGAGGCGACGGACTACACGCCACAACAAGTGATCGCGGGGCTGATGTGCTGGAATGTCACTTCATGCGGGTACACACGGTGGAGCCAGGAGATCACATTATTCCAGGCAACAACCAGGCAACAACAAGAATAGATGACTTCTTGATGTGCTCAGATGACGTTCTACAGGCCATCAGAATGTTTGGAGCCAACAAGGCCGCGGGTTTAGATGGCCCGCTTTCTGCAATCATTAAGCCACGGGAAGAAGTTACGAGTGGACCCGTCACCCGGTCGCTTAACATGTCTTTGGAACCAGCCACACGTCCTTTGGATTAGATCGCCGAGGTCTTTTCCATTCATAAGGATGGGTCAAAGGGAGATGCAAGAAATTACCGACCAGTAAGTCTATCATCGGCTATTCTTAAGGTCTTCGAAAAGACCCTGAGAAATAATATTATGTCCCGTCTAGTGCGAGGGATCCTGTTGCCGAATAGATAGAATGATTTCATGAACAGATCATGCTTGTCAAACCTGATCTACTCCCTGAACGAGATCACGAAACTTTTGGACAGGGGTGAGCTGCTCGATGTTTGATATCTGGACTCTTGGAAGGCCTTCGACTCAGTAAATCACCGACTTTTGCCACTCCAGTTGGAGGGCAAGGGCACAGCCCCCAGAGGGTAGGTGTGGATAGGGGCCTATCCGAGTGATAGATCGTTCACTTTCGGGTGAAGGAGAGTACTCTGAATCTGGCCATGGTCTGTAATGGGGTGACACAGGGGTCTGGTCCATATAAACGACTTAACCCAGGGAACTACGAGCTCCAGCTTCTAGTTCGCCGACGAAATATAGCCCGTGGGAATTCCCTCGGACTCCAGCAGACAGATGGATCTATTGGGCATCCACGAGTGAACAAGAAGCGGCACCTACTTCTAAATACTAGGAATTGCAAGCACCTGTTATCAGCCGCCACTCAAGGGCGAGAGAAGTCGAAGTGCCTGACCATCACACAATCCAGAGAGTGGAGCGGATAGTGAACCCGGGAGTGAAAGTAAACGAGGTCTTTAAACCCGGCCCACAAAGTATTTTTGCGGCAGCCACAGCATGTCATGCACTGTACCAACTATCCAGGACCGTTCGCTCCAGGGAACCTTCCACAATGTTGCCCATGTATAAGGTAGTAGCAGGACCAGGCCTGGAAAATTGTGGTCAGGCTTGGTCAACATCACCCGAGTGTGACGGGCGGGTACCAGAAAAAGCGCAGCGGAGGGAGCCTGGGGAGCCGCCCTATCCAGCTAGACCGGAACAGCTAGACCCCTCTCATCGGAACGGAGACGCCGGAGAAGAGACCTCATCGAGACTTCAAAGTAGATTAAGGGACGTTGCAGCCACGCCCCTCTCTTCCGGCACTTAGCCACAACAGTACCCTCAGGGGTTTCAGCCGAAGCTGGCCAAGCCATGAGCATATCGTAGTTTCTGGTCGCGGTCCTTTGGGTGCCTAGTTGTGAACCCCTGGAACCGGCTTTCGGGGATGTGGTGTCAGCCCAAGCCGTAGCAGTGTTTAAGGCTACCTTAGACCGTTGTTCTTCAGAAAACTTTCCAGACTGCTTCTAACATCTTCCCAAAATAAATTGCTTTCACTTTAGCTTTATAAAGGTGGATTTTCACCTGTTACCAGTCTGCATCTGTTTCTTGTCTGCCAGGTTTTGATCCCTAGTAGAAAGCATCTTGATTTCTACTTTTACTATTCTCCTACCTACCCCTCCACTACTTTTCACCACTGCCACTAAGCCTATCCCTTTACCTATCTGAATTTGTGAAGGTCATCTGCTGACAGGGACACACGGTTATGACCAAGTATGCAAGTCGCATGACTGTCACTTCTGTCTACGGCACGCCCGATTCTTTCTCTGCTCTATTGCTTCAGGTGAACAAACGGCCAAGCCACAGGGACATTACCGGAAAGCCGATTGTGGCAAGCCAGCGGGATTCCTCCGAGGCCCGTTGATGCAAGAATTCGGAGTTATCAACTAGGCCGGAGCCGCAAGTCCAGCGACCTGAACTTGGGTTATGAAAGAAGACTTTTAGATCCATTACGGGACTTACTTTTGACCTCTTCTAGAATAAGGTAGTCGGATTGTGCACTCTGGCCTGGTCAAGGATCGAGACTATTTAGGACGTGTACAAAGAAAAGCCACTAAATTATTTTGCGGGTTTTCGCGCGCCCATTTTCCTCAACGGCCAGCCGGCCCAAAAGAGTACTCTTTAGAAATTCGCAGAGTTATGGGATGTCTTTTCTTATTGTACGGTCTGTTCACTGATACGCTTGTGGATCACGTTTTCACGCGCCCGAGCCTGGACTCCCTCAGAGGGCACACTAAAAACATATTCAAGTCTTGCCCTCGTACTAGTGCCCGCGACAGTCTTTCCACCCACAGAATGGTCCCGCTTTAGAATAACTCACCGTGGGAGATTATTGACGCTAGGAGCAAAGAAACGTCTAAACAACGGTTGGCAAAGTTCTTGGGGTTGACTTTTCCTCCTTGAATATCCTGAATATTTCAACCGTTATCTCCTCCCCTTCGAGTTTCCCTCGACCGGCTGGTTTTTCCATGCCCCGCCCCCTTTTCTCAAAAATATATAAAGATATGCATAGAGATTAAAAATGAAAGAAACTGATAAAAAAGACCGCACGTAAATAACTTTCCGTCATATCTTCTGCTTTGGTGTATAGATGACACTTTTTCATGGTGCCGTTCTATGGTACGCGTTCATGCTTGCTTCTGAGAGCAATGTCGACGTCGCCTTACCGGTCACTCTTGACCACTGTCTGCGCTGCCACCTGCCGCGTACGGCCCTAGTAGTAGTGCCCTGTTATCCAGCTTCCGACTTCAGCCTGGCGACTACTACAAACAGGAGTACGCCTCAAGAACCGGGGAAATTTGAGCCTAAGCCTCGAACCAAAGTTTCTATTTCAACTCACCCTGATGAGTACCACGCTGTTTGAATTATTAGTGCTCCTTCCTTGAAATCGGGCTTTTTATTAGTGTTCTAATTAACCCAGTTTTATTCACATTACCGGGGGTATCCGAATCGCTTTTAGGGTGCATTTTGTTTAGAGACTGTTTTATTCTCCTCGCAGTATTTCAGAGTAGTATTCGGTGTTTTTATGAAGTGATTTTTGCTCGCTTGGAGTATTTGTGCTTTTATGGTAACGGGTTGTACTTGCAAGTGTCAAAGTTTTGCGTTTGACTAAGGGGCATTTGAGCTGCATTCCCCTGCACTTTATGACCTTCGGCATGCGACGCGTTTCTGACTCGTTTCTCGCATTTATGTGTGCGAAATGTGCGGTAAGCTGCATATAGTGCAACGTATGCAAGCGAGGGGCTCCCTTAAAGTGTTTGGGAATGGCGAAGGACACCTACATCCCTTACAAGCAGAACCCACGGGCTGAGTGGGTCAGTGCTCCGTGCAATGATGCCCCTAGTCTGGCATTCAAACTGCAGGCCCAAGGGCAAGATCGAAGCCCACCAGGTAGTACCACGGACATGAGCCCCAAAACACCACAATTAGGTGACTAGAAGTCTTTTGCGGAAGTGGTAGGCACACCTAAGAGGGCAGTCATTACAGTGGGTGGGCCAGTCCCGAGAGTTTGTCATGCGGTCGTAGCTTCATCTCCCTTGAAGCAGACCAGCGAAGACCAGTGGACTGAGCATGGGCCCAGAAGGGCTGGGCAGTCCAAGAAGAAAAGTGAGTGTAGTAATGCGAAGTATGGGCTGGCTAGGGTGGGGGAACTTGCGCTCCTAGTGTCAGAAAGCAAAGCAAAGGATCTGCAAAAGGCGAAAGCTATCGATTGGCGAGGCCTCAAGCCACAGGCCCCTGATCCTAACTCAGGAAGGACCTTTCTCAAAGGAATCGGAAGCCAGGTGGGACACGAATAGGAGAACGGTCTGCGACATACTGCGAATTGCCGGTGCTCCGACCTCACTGCTCTAAGAAGGGTGCATAGAGTGAGGACACTAAACGCGCCACCTGGGAACGAAGGCGGACATCGCGCGAGACCGATACTAGTAGAGTTCACTGGTGGGGCCACCCGAGATAGATTACTGGCGGGGGCAGCAGTGGCGGCTCGCGTCATCAAAAGCGGATATCATGTTGCGCCAGACGAGTATAGGGTAAGCCTGGCGGCCTAGCATCGGGTGGAAATCTGGCTAGACCCACCAGGCCGCCGGTGAGAAACCACCGAGTTCAAAAGAATGCTGTATTCGACTCCCGAGCCGAAGCCTTGACAGCAATAAAGAAGCCGCGTGCAGGGTCGGAGGTAGTTGTACCTGAAGACTTGCTGGAAGATGAAATTTGGCAGTACCGTCCGAAAGTAGAGGACGGTGCGACCCTTGCCAGTCCGGATGTTACTCCTGCAGAGATGGATTGAGAGTAGTCGGAAGTCCTGGATCGTCAGCCGGCATCAAGCACACCAGTGGGGACGACCGATGCAATAAACTTGCCACCTTCTCAGACTTTGAGCCTGAGAACCAGACAGGAGTAAACAATAAGAGACACCTAAGCGACGAGGCTTACGCGGTGGGGTTATATACTAGAGCGTGTGGTGTAAGAAACAAGTGGACAGAACTCTACAAAGCCGCCTGGGAGTACAAAGCTCCAGTAGCTCCCGTTACGGAAGCATGGTTTTCTAAATAAGACCTTGAATCAGGACAAATAAGTAACAGTTTCGCCATCCATAGGCAGGATAGAGAACACCCTCACCTTGGAAGAGGGGTAGCCATCCTCATTAGGCCAGGTACAGACCACCTTGAGTTTCAGAACAAGACGCGCACTCGCAATGCCCAGCTGTGCGCATGTGCGATCATCCTTCTGGACAGAAGGGTTGCCGTTGTCTGTGTCTACAGGGTACCGAGCACAAGCTGCGATGAGGATGTGTGCCCAACTGCTGAACCTGACTTAACTAGTTAAGGACGCACAAAAGACAGTCATAGTGGGTGGCTTCAATCTTCCGCACATTGACTGGGCAGCCGACAACTGAGTGCCCGAACAAGGGGAGGAAACCTACTTAGAATGGCCGCATGCCAATGAGTTGCATTGCCATAGTGGGGAAATCACCAGATATAGATCTGGATGCTTTCCATCCTGGTTGGATCTAGTAATAACAAATCTCCCCAACTATGTACCTGAACTGCATTACTGTGCGCAGCTGGGTAAGAGTGACCGCGTGTGTGCCAAAGTCGCCTTATGCATGCGGCCTAACAAGATACCCTCGAGGCTGGCTAGGAACTTAGGTATAGAGGACATAGACAGGCTTCGCAATAGGGCGATTGGGCCGACGTGGGACACGGCAGTGGGGGCTACTGTCGACGAAAGTTGGCAAGTCATAATGGGATCCTCGGTTCCCCTCCAGGAATACACTGCACTCTTGAAACGAAGGAGTGGGGAGGGCAAACCCATGTGGTAGAAGGCCGTAATAGCCAAGGCCATCAACGCAGAAACCGCAGCTGGAATCAGTACAAAGCTTCCGGTAGTAGGCTAGCCTGGACCTATTATACAAAGCTTAGAAACGAGTCTGTGAGCCCTCTGCGAACATCTAAGCGAGACTTTGAGCTAAGATTATCCCGGTGCATATGACAGCGGCCGCAAACTATTCAAAAGCTAGGTGAAGTCGAAGGGCCCAAGAAAGGATGCCATAGGTCCAATATCAGCTAGGGACCATGGTATTGTCACTGATGACCAGGGCAAAGCAGACGCCTTGAGAGAACACTTTGGTAGTGTACATAGGGTAGATAATGAGGTACGAGTCGATTTGGCCCTGGACAGTCCTCCTCCGCAGTTAAACGAGCTGGTTCTCCCAGAGGGAATCTCGAGTAGGTACCTGCAGGAATTAAACGGCCACAATTCAGCGGGTCCAGATGGCATCCACCCAGCCATCATCAGGTCGTTGACGGATACCATAGCTCCACAGGAATGCAGGCTGTACAGGTCCACGTTGGATCAGAGTAAGCTGCCTCGGGACCGAACAATCGCGGCCCCTTTGGCGATACACAAGGGTGGACCCAAGTAGGCTATGGAAGACTACAGGCAGGTAATCCTAGCTAGCATCCTATGTTAAGTTTTTGAGAAGGTCAACCGTGCCCGTATCTGCCAGCACATACTGGAACGCTCCATCCTAAGTCCTACCAACCTTTTGCCCTTCTTAGATGAAGCGACTTAACGACTGGATAAAGGTAGGGCAGTTTAGGTATGCTACCTCGACTTTGGCAAAGCTTTCGACTCCGTCAGTCATCGTCTTCTACTATAAGAAATGGAGACGTTCGGTATAGGTCGGCTAGTGTATAGGTGGTTGGTGGACTTCCTCTCCCACAGGACGTTTTACGTCAAAGTAGGGGACAGGTGCTCCAGTTTGGCGAATGCCACCGGTGGTGTACCTCAGGGATCTGTCCTAAGCCTGATACTATTCTTGTTGTTTATTACCGGCCTGGCCTCCGCCCTTCAATTGCCTAGCTTTATTTTTGCGGACGACGTGAAGATTGTTGGATCAGAGGGTAGGGTGGACTTGGGCAGGGATATAGGCTGTAATAGCCGGTCGTGGAAAATCCCCCTTTTTCCCTCGCGATTCCGTGTTTTTCCCAACATCACTCATTTCCATACACTATTGACTTTTCTTTACGAACTGGTTGTTTTTCTGGACCAATTGTTGTTTGTTCGCACCCAGAGCGCTACTTTGGCACATCCTTGTTCAGGACCTGCGTGACGCACGTGCTGTCTGCTCACACGCTGCTATTCGGTTTCTCGTTATTGAGTCCTTGTGATCGTATTATTGAGGTTTGTATATTGTTTATGTCATTGTTTATTGTAATAATCTAGTATCGTAGAATATCACGGATAATCGTCTTTTGATTTCGGGATCCGTTGCGAATTTGGCTACGCATTGCTCAAACGTTCGTTACATAGGCGCCGTCCTGGACTGGACATACAAATGGGACGTACCCCCGAATGCCGGAAAAAGCCATTTGTTGTCAAAGCCAACAGAGATTCTAAAGGTCGCTCAAGACCAAAGTCTGTTCACCATAGAAGCAGTCAGTAGGGTTGGAGACCTTGGAGTTATCATGAGTAGTGACTTTAAATGGTCAGAGCAGTGCAACGCAGCAGCAAAAAACCTCGTGGTGAGCTCTTTAGTTTACGATCAGCAGTCTTACCGGCAGCCGGAAATATTCGTACCTATTTCAATGGCTATAGTACGACCTTGCTTAGAAGGTAGCTTCCAGGCTTGGTCACTCTTCTATGAGAAGGAGGCCGTCTGGTTGGATAAAGTTCAACGCCTCGCAACGCGAGTGATTGAAGGGCAGAGGGGTGAGACGTACGAGCAAGGACTCTGTGATCTGGATCTTGTCCTGTTGGAAAGGAGGAGACGTCAATGGGATCTCATAGAAGCGTTCAAGTTAATGAAGGGCTTTTCTGGCCTTAGACCTGATAGTCTATTCCAAGTGGCATTAGGTTCCAGAACAAGGGGATACGAGAAGCCGAAGAAAATCCGAGCTAGGTTGATGACTAAAACGTACTTTTCAGCAACAGGGTAGTGAAAATTTGGAATGGTCTGCCTGGTGGAATGATAGATCTGCAGTCCATCCGGTCCTTTAAAGATGCCCTAGATGGCAAGTGGTACGAGATATTTCTTTATAGTGAGAATTGAGAATCGTAACTAGATGGATGACGGGTAGCTCTTTGGTCCTCCTGGAGTACGTTTAATTCGACGCTTTCGCCCACTTCATATTGTCTCAGTGAATGCTCACTATGCATAATGACCCTCGCGGTTGATGTGCGATGATGTTTTCTGCCTCCTCATTTTTAGCGGGGATCCGGTGAAATACACTGTGCAGTGGTGGGTGTATAACTAGTGTGCATACCATCGAAAGAATTGTGGAAGCTCGATCGGCGGTGACCATCACCTGTCCTGTGCAAACTGAACTGAACTGGTCACGGGATCCGTTCTGTTGTGCGATTACGTGGGGTGCGGTCCGGCGGTGCGTCGTAACGTACTGGTAGGGTCGGCCATTCCAATTCTCTCTGATATGTGTTGGTACCTGCTAATACACCTACTGGGCTTCGGCTCATTGGGTTTTCACTTTATCTATGCCTTTGCAGATCGTGCGCGTGCAACCCCCACGGAAGAGCACTGCATGCAGCACATCCGGCAGCTCTGCTCGTCTGTGTCCGTTTCGAACCGCCGTCGTTTTCGTTGTCGTCGTCGTCGTTTACGCTGTGTCGTGGGCGAGTTCGTTACCGTGTTACAGAGTCTTAGTGAGCAAGCTGTGGGCAGCCACATTAGTGTTTCATAAATGTAAGTGTAGGATCCTGTTGATGCACGCACTGAGCCCTTGTGCTCATGGAATTTTCTGCATTTTTATACTTTGCAGATCGAACACGAGCAGACCCCCGGAGGACACTAAGCCTTGCACATTACAGTTTGGCGACCCTGCCAGTGGGACAGTATAGAATGTGAGACCTTGGTGATTATTTGATTTTGAGGCACAGTGGCCAGC
Organism: Fasciola hepatica; assembly: GCA_948099385.1. Taxonomy (NCBI): domain Eukaryota; kingdom Metazoa; phylum Platyhelminthes; class Trematoda; order Plagiorchiida; family Fasciolidae; genus Fasciola; species Fasciola hepatica. Next base: position 11,814,862 of record CANUEZ040000030.1, read on the forward strand.
GGGGATTTTGTGAAATGGCCTGCCCGATGAGAAGTCCCGATGAACCGAATACTCCTGGCTTGTGTGATAACGGCCGTTATCACACTCCGGGGTACCTAACGCTGCGGACAGTATTCTTTCGTTGGGAGGGCAGTGTAATGGATAGGCTGTTGGCAGCCACATTAGTGTTCGATGAATGTAAGTGTAGGATCATCCTGTTGATGCACTTACCGAGCCTATGCGCTCATGGAGTTTCCCTCGTTTTTGTATTTTGCAGACCAAACATGAGCAACCCCCTCGGGATTCCGTATCTCAAGACTATGATCCTTGCATACCGCAGTGTTGTAACGCAGTGGTGTAGACCGCCATTCTTATTCTCTGTGCTGTAAATGTTGGTACCTGCTCATAAACTTACTGGTCTTCGGCTCATGGGGTTCCCATGTTTTCTATGCCTTCGCAGACCGTGCACGTGCAACCCCCACCGAAGAGCGCTGCATCTAACCTATCCGGCGGCCCTGCTTGTCTGGTTTCGTGTCCAACCGTCGTCGTTTTCGTTGTCATCGGTGCGTTCGTTACCATGTTACATATTCGATACGGTAGGGAAATACGTAGATACACGAAAGTGGATAATTCGTGGGGATTCATAAACTAAATAAATATTTTCTAGACCCACGCGGAATGTCGTGTGATATTTATACTCATGAACTAAGCTCTGTTAAATATTCCGGCTGCCTAACGACTTTTCTCGGTGCTACTAACTACTTGTTATTCAAGATCACTTTCGCATCCATCGATATCGATCGATGAAGCCACTATTACCACGTTTGAACCGTTTTACGCCACAAATTCATGCTGGGGCACTGTGGACGTAACCATTTTTCTACAGATTTTGGATGGCACTTCAGCCCTACAAGTTCACAAGACCGACGGAACGCAAAGCATTCTTTATAGGCGACTAGTGTTGGTATTTTATCAGGTGGGGCTACATCTAACTTTTCAGCTAGCATATTTTGGAAGACTGATACGCGAGATGGATCGGAAAGCTTACTGCAATCTAACCGTCGTTGCAGCATGCATTTGCAGCGCCCACCAGACCACATGAACAGCTTGGTGCAAACTAATGCGTGGTCGAAATCAAGGGAGGCCCCAGTACGAGCGACAGTATTGTATGCAACTCCGCCCTCTGTAACTTATAGCGATGTGGTCGATCTGGCCTAACTGTTGGCTCGAGTAGGGCGGACGCCACGTGGCGTACCGTCGATTAGAACGTATGATTTTCGTACTGGCGAGCAATAGGCGATGGTCGGAGCACAGGACCAGCAACCGTTCCTCGTTTTCCGGGCGATGGGAACTGGTTCAAAAACGCCTCCTAAATGCGCCTTGTTCGATGACAGCCGACCAGCTCTAGCATTCATATCTGTCAGAATCACGATATCACCCCAGCTTGCAAGATCGTGGAGCTTTTCGTAGAAGTTATCTTCGATTGCATCTGGGCTGAAATCGATGGTTGCAAACGCCGAAACGACAAACAGATTCCGTCTATCGGAGCGGTGACTGCTCACTTTGCACGAACCCCTGGGTCTCACTGCGCATAAACGACTGTCGACTGGGATCCAATCTACCAGCGCCGCTTCAGCTCTTTCACTGAGAACAATGCCAACGCCAGCAAGACCAGAAGCTGCAGCCTCAGTGTCCCCAGAAACGCGTAGGTGAAACTTCACAGAACGATCAGATGGGTGCGTCAATCGAATTATGGAACTGGGGTCTTGAATGTGAGTCTCTCGAATGCAACATACACCGATGACAAGGGATTCAAGCGAACGAGCTAAAATCGCCTGTCGTCCTGCACTCAACAGGGTTCGTACATTGAATGTGGCTAGTTTGAATGGGTATCGAGGACAGAGCAGGGCATCAGCTGATGATAACCGTTTCGGTGAGACTCGGGAGCTAGTCAGAGAAAGACGAGAGGGAGAACATAGCCGGGATTTTCGCCAGTGGCACTACAGCATGCACGGTCGACCGAAGAACGCGTGGGGTGCGAAAATGGAAAAGAAAGTGAGGAGGAAGTGGCGCTGGGAGAACACTGTGTGTGTGTGGCGATTGTGTGTGCGCGTGAGAAGATTGTCAATCACCTCATGAGGTGTATCTTTCGTGGTTACTGCGTTGTGGGCTGTTGTACTACCCGGCCTTCAGCCCAGAGTAGGCGCTTTCATTCGGATATGCATCTCTAGGCTTTGCCAAGCCAAGCGCGTCCTTCAAGGCAGCAGGGTTCGTCCAGACGAGCCAGTGGCCAGTCGTATGGGTCATCCACCTTTTCTGGAAACCACTTGGAGTCGGTGACTGAATTCTCAGTTCATTTCCCCTTTGGATGAAGCTAGACATCCGGGATGCCCAGTAAACCCCTCCGCCACGGATTCCGGTGAGCACAGTGTCGAGTGCCTCACACGCCACTCATGGTTGGTATGAAATCAGGGCTTAGCCATCTCTTTTAGACCGACTTTTAGTCAGCCAACCCGGTGGAGAATGCCGGGCATTGGCTTTTGTCCTCACACTTTAGTGGGAACACAACCACGAAAAGGCAGTGAGTGGGATTTCCTCAACAGAGCTGACAGACATACAGTCACTTGGGAGCATTTCGAGAGGCGTTGATGGTATTGCAGACGGTGGTGTCAAACCTCTGCAGGGAGCCAGCGTTGTTGACGTAGATTACGCTGACGACGTCGCCCCGTTGAGAAACGCTCTCCAAGTCGTCCAAGATGCTTGAACCACTCGACTGCCGAATTCAACGAGTATAACATGCACTTTGCTCTATCCAAGTGTAAAATGCTTCTCCAACACTCCTGCACTCACTCTTTGTGGGAAACGTTTGGAAATTGTCAGCAGCTTTGTATACTTAGGAAGTTTCATTTCTGCTGGTGGAGGTATTGGGGACGAGATCTCGCTAAGTATATCTAAACCCCGTTTGGTCTTTATCAATGAAAGGCACAGGTAATGTTGTCACGACATCGGCCTTTTCCTAAAGGGCAGAGTCTATAACGCCGCAGTTTGCTCGGTACTTTTTGGATGCGAAACCTGGACAGTTCGAGAAGATCTACGCCGGTTGACCGTGTTCGACCACCGATCAGTTGCACGACTATGGTGGCACCATCATATCAGTAATGGCGAGGTGCGAGAAAGTTGTTTCTGTTCGTCGGCTACGATGGCTAGGTCACCTCTCGCGGGTGCCCGCCCAGCGTTTGACTTCCAGCGCTCCATTCGCACACACTGGACAAGATTGAAAGCGTCGGCGTAGCGGAAAACCAGTGGCCTGGAGGAGGATTTGAAAAATGGATTTCTAGTTCAGCCGCAGTGAGGCCCTGTCGTCCACCAGGTTGGAGAAAGAATAACACCGAAAACCATTGGCTAGAGATGCTGATGGATATGGCCCAAAACCGGAGTCATTGGCGTCAGTGCCGTACGGAATGCTGTGCTAGCTCTCTGTCCTTCCCCTTATATATATAAAATCACAAAAGATATAAAATAGATCAAAATACCATATGTGATAGAACTTTCAACAAAAAAAGCTTTCCAACCTCCCTATTCTCTTCCTTTTCGTACATTGTTTTCCTACCATGGTCTCTGGCACGTTGTCTGTACCAGATCCGTGTTAGATATATTCTAACATTTGTACTCAGTGTATGGTTATTGGTTACTCTAACTGAACTGGGTGCAAGGCTGTAAGTCCAATACCCTAGTTCCCAATCATAATAATGCATACTGGTATTTGAACAGAAAGTGACTATAGAGATCCCAAGACGAGAAGAGGTTAACTGAATAATCACATTACGAAATGATATGGAAAACTAGTAGGCAAGGGGCTCCTCAATGGGATCGTCAAACAGTTAAAAAGAACTGCAGCTCAAAAGCTATCGTTGAAGTGTTTGCAGGAAAAGGCTAACAGCCCCCACTGCACAACCGTACAGAACTGGCAATCGAAGAGTCCAAAGTCAGGAGAGAATCCGACCGAAGGCTTGCAATATCCTGAGATCGGGGCTCCACATTATCCTTAGGTACGTGATGTTCCACAGAACAGGACTTTGGAAGTAGGCAAACACAATGTTCATACCCATTACTTGTTGTTTTTGCAATCCCCAATAGCAGAGACCTGATGTTTGCAAGAGCAACATTAGTCGAACAAAGCTGAAAAGACCTATACATCATTTTTCTCCCACGAATCTGCAAAATAATAGAAGAAACCTCGTGAAACTGTCAGTGTTCTCGTTTTTTGTTTCAGCTCTTGGACAGTAGCTACCAACGAGTCTTAGTAGCAGCCGGATCCAGTGGCAAATACGTACATTTGTGTTGAAAATGCGAAAGAAGCGACATGTAGCAAGTGAGATCGTTTCTCGGGCCTCAGCCGCACTTCCCAGTTTCGCGGATATATTTGATGAAGAGACGTTTTACATATCCTTTGGTTGTTTGGTCGTTTTGTCCTTCATTGTTGCCTTTGCCTTGGCATGGTACTTCGATGTTCAAATCAAGGATGCCGACGCGATTGGTGACAAAGCGCGGAGGAAAAAAACAAAACGACAGAAAGGTAAGAATGTGTTCTGTATTATGTTACAGCCGGTCACCTCCACTTACGTTTCGCTCCCAATTTTTTTGATTATTTGACGTACGTTTTTTATTACACTTATAAAACCTGCCACGTGCCTTATGATCTACTAACTTTGAATGCTTCTATAGCAAGTATGTGGTAGGCAGCGGAAGTAGCATCCAAGTAATAGAAAAGAAGCAAGGTCATTGCCTCCCGGAATCCTGTATCAGCCTGAACCACGGCCGCATTTACTCTGTGGAAGCTCCGCAATCCTGAAGAGTGTACAGTGCAATACACATTTGATAACCAAAACCACTGATTCTTGCATCACTGATTGGAACTTGGTGTTGTGTAATCTTCCCCAGCGTACGTATCGGAAGGCACACCCCATCAGCTTCTACGATCGCGTTCGTCGGGGAAGTCAACAAGAAAAGACCGTGGATTGCCAACCGCGTGTATTCTCACAGGGCCTGAGTACAGAGGTCGCACGCTGGCGTGTGCCGAGAAAGTGTGTCAGAAGTAGCGCTTGCGGTTGCCGCGTGCGCGAAACGTACAGTCAAACAAGTGGTAGACAGGGTGTGATCGGGTGGTCACTACATACGCTGTTCTCCGAGGCATGTAGTGACTTTTTGTACTACTCAAAGTGAATTACTATAAAAGCAATGAACCCCATTGTTGCGGAACCCCAGTCGGTTGTTGAGAGACTCGCAGGAAACCGGTAACCCGTTTAGTCCAGAATACGAATCATCCAATTGCTGTGTGTACTATAGGAGCAAAGTCAAGCAAGATACGTTTACCAATCTCAATTTTACATGGTCCGGCAACAGTAACCGGCAGTAAACCAACGACAGTCTTGACAAGGCAAGTTCAACCAGGAATGCGAACGCGCAATTCGCAGTAACAATGAAAGTGCAGGAAGATAAACCGTCGAGACGAGCCAATCAGGTGAGTGGTGGATTGAGCGCTCAAGTGAAAGTAGTTAGAAATGGGACTCTTGCACAGTGAAGGGGTTGCTACCCTAAGGAAGACCGGTAGGTGGCAGACATTTATAGAACCAACAAAAGGAGAGGCAAACTGGCAGATGTCCGGGTCACAATGACCACGCACAGGTGTGAATCTAGTTGGCATGGCAGGGGGAAACAGAGGGAATTTAGACAAACAAGCACAACATGAGCAGAGACAAAAGTGTCTCTGACGAATGTTCAGATCATAATAGCAGTCAAACCGGCGGGCGCACATAGTAGGGGAGTGGTCTGATCAAGTGCCGTAGAATAACAGACTAGCAAAGCGGGCAAGGCAGGGCTGATTGGCAGGTACCAATGTTATGATAAGGAGAGAAATAAAGAGACAGATGAGTCACAGAAAACCAGTCATACAGGAAGAGACGAGCTGTGGAAAGAACGAATACGCATAAAATATTATTGAATCAAGCCTGGAAGAAGCTAAACAACTAACGTCTAATTCGCACCAACAGTGTCCATCCCTTGAATCCTGTAAAAAGTTATCACACACGTGCTGTATCGACTGTCGCCCAGTATAGCCATATTTCGGAGAGGTAGTCTACTGGCTAGACGCCTGACTTTGTTAATAGAATTTACTGATGACAAGAGGAGTCAGGAAGTTGTATACAACAAAAACCCCACTTGTGATTTTCGTATCCAAAAGTCCGTAGTTAGTTCTAAAGCAAACTGCCAACTTCCCATTTACCAGGTGGTTTCTCAGCTGACAAGAATTACTAAAGTGAACTCTTGTGTTTGTATTTGATCAGACATTTGCATTTCAGTAAAAAAAATTACAGCAGCAACTAATCGAATCAAGTGGATGAAAGAAAAACGAATACATGTCAAAGTAGCTAGGAAATCCGGCCGATACTCGCTTCCGGTTTGTGAGTATTCGGGCTAGATGAGGAACAGTAGAGTTTTTGTAGATGGTAATGCGAGAGATTGACACTTGGATAGAACACTGCAAATGGTGAGTGCTGTCTGAAAGGACTTTGCAAGCGAACTTTTCGTCCGCGGCCACGCGAAATTCGCACAGCCTGGTGGATAGTCCGGTTTAAGGAATGGGAAGTACCCGAACAATAGTGAATAGACCTCGACGATGAATTTTAAAATTATTTTTCAGGGGAGCAATAAATTAGAACAGGATAAACGCTGATAAACGTTTAACGTTAAAATGCTTAGGCGATCGAGTTTGGTAAGATAGCCGGCGTAGTTTCTTTACACAGTTTGAAGTGTCAGATGACCGCTTTAGATTTGCATCGGTAGTGATTCCTAAGTACTTGACAGAACCTACTCTAACTAGTGGTTCTGTGGGTATGACAGATGGATCACAAGAATGAGCCCATCGAGAAGAAGTAACTATGCATTCAAAGCATTTGTACAAATTCTAAGTTGAACCGTGAAATCATGAACATGAGACAGTGCTGAAGAATTCATCAAAATCCCGGGTTACAGAAACAGCTTGACAAAGGGGCCACATCGTCGGCATATTTAGATGGATATGCCGTAGAACTGGATGGAAAGTCCCTAATGTAGGTCGAAAATAAAAAAAGAGGGATGGACAGCCTCCTAAAGCACATTTTAACCGCTCACCAAAGGTTTAGATGTTTTAAATCCTAGTCGTGTGCAGTGAGTTCTGTTGGTAAAGCATTCAGACGACCATACCAATTATGGTGGGAGACAGCCGAAAGATTCCAGTTTACGAAGAAAGAGAGACCGCAGAATAGAGTTAAAAACGGATGAGTAATCTAGAAAAGCACATCGTACAGACTTCGCTGATCCATTTAAGGATTTGGTTATGTGTTGGACTAGGCAAATGATAGCATTCACAGTGGATATGTTCGGTTTATAGACTATCTGTGAAGGGTCGTCGAAAGAGTTTATAGAAGAATTCAAACGTTTAAGTATGGAACACCCTGTAAGTTTAAGACCAGATGCATTTAGAACAACGGAACAAAGCGTTTTGCTGTGTCACTGGAATTAAAAGGTGTGATTATTAGAACAATGGTGACGGGTCTCCAATAGTCGGGGATAGAATACGAGCACAAAGATCTGTTTAAAATAGAAGTGAATACTTTCGTCAGACCAACAGCACATTATCTCAAAATTGATGACGATAACCCATCAGGTCATGTTGAAAATAAAAAGAAGCTTAAATACTTCTGCGGAGAACGAGGTGGATACAAAATTGCGAGCCGATTTTGTCATCTGCCTCACGAACATCCACCCCCTACCAGAGTGTGACGGAATGAATGATTACCCTGAACACGAATTCGGCTTCTACTGTTTGCATACAGGCATCAGATAAAATAAATTAATTTATCTGGTACACTGTACAGTGATCCAGCGGCAGAAAAATGTACGGTCAACTGAATCGAACACCACTCTCTTATCAAGGAAAACTGAAATTGTGGGTCTACAAATGGTGTGCATGTGCCCTAAAATCTGGCGTAGACCGAAGACGTGATCGATATAACTCCGCCCGAGTGTGAAGCGTGCGCGTGCGCCTCAAAAATGCTGGAGCATCGGCGGATAATTATCCCGGCGAACAGTTTAAATGCGACAGTAACAAAGCTAAATTCTCTGTGGTTGTCACAAAAGGACCTGTTACCTTTCTTGCAAATTGGCGCAATCACCGATTCATACCATCCTCTGCGATATGTTCACTCCCAGATAACTGCCTTCTGGTAACGGAAGTGTTCCCATTAGAAAGAGAGGACAAAAAGATACACCTCATGAGGTGATTGACAATCTTCTCACGCGCACACACAATCGCCACACACACACAGTGTTCTCCCAGCGCCACTTCCTCCTCACTTTCTTTTCCATTTTCGCACCCCACGCGTTCTTCGGTCGACCGTGCCTGCTGTAGTGCCACTGGCGAAAATCCCGGCTATGTTCTCCCTCTCGTCTTTCTCTGACTAGCTCCCGAGTCTCACCGAAACGGTTATCATCAGCTGATGCCCTGCTCTGTCCTCGATACCCATTCAAACTAGCCACATTCAATGTACGAACCCTGTTGAGTGCAGGACGACAGGCGATTTTAGCTCGTTCGCTTGAATCCCTTGTCATCGGTGTATGTTGCATTCGAGAGACTCACATTCAAGACCCCAGTTCCATAATTCGATTGACGCACCCATCTGATCGTTCTGTGAAGTTTCACCTACGCGTTTCTGGGGACACTGAGGCTGCAGCTTCTGGTCTTGCTGGCGTTGGCATTGTTCTCAGTGAAAGAGCTGAAGCGGCGCTGCTAGATTGGATCTGTAAGGTTGGTTAGACCTTACTTTGCGGTTTCCTTAGTAAACGCGTGCTTCGGTCCTTTGTGCTGCGTGGACCACCTGCACGTTACTCTAATGCTCGGCACTGTACGAATATGTTAATCAGAACAGTATTCTCCGCGCCCCGTGAGAACGAGAAGGCGATTGGGAGAGATAGTAGTTAGCGTATATTTTAGGAGTGTGCGTGAGAGCGTGCGCAAGAGCAACGGTCAAATGGCATCCGCGCTTGGCAGTCAGCGTTCAGTTAAACAATAAACGTGGTAAAAGTATGAACGAAGATGGCAACCGCTACAGGGGCCTCCTCCTAGAAGTCCGACGGAGTTGGGCTTCGATCGTGATGGTAAGCCGGAATTATTGGTTGTCCGGGAACTCCTCATAGCTTGTCCGTTATATTGTTGGTGACGTCGAACGACTGCTGATGAGTTTACCGGTGCCTGCACTCTCGAGGTCCGATGTGCGTAGGTCCAACTGTGTTTTGGCGCCCACGGGTCTCATACGAATGCGAGCCGGAAAATGCCTCGTCAGGTCCATCCAAAAAGGCGTCCAGTTGCCGTCACCAGTGCCAGGCTGACCAATCGTCCGGTTGTCCAGTGAGCGGTTGGCTCCTTGAACGTGCACGGGAGTCAGCCAGGCTACGGATGAAGCCGATGTGACTGCGTAGATCCGTCCGTGAGAGGGCAAGGTAAACTGGAACAAAATAGCGCCTGAGGGCGCCGGCGGATGTTGGACCGTAATAACAACACACAAACGATGTTCGGTGTTGTTGGAGTCGCTAGGAGACCAGAAGAAATGAAATCATAATTACCGATTGTAATTTCACGGGTCTGTTGTTTGGTAAATCCATGGCGAACTTCCCAACTTATTGCTAAAAGTCGGTTGTAAAAATCGTCACGAAATCGGCGAAGCGGACGGGATTTCGTAGTTGGCGATCGCGACGGCTACTTCGCGTTGCGGGTACGGTTGGAGAATCTGATGGACTAGCTGCCGAGTCCTCACTAGGCGTAATTGGGGGTGGTTCGAGTGGTAACTCGCTCGATGCAGGTGACTGAGCGGCTTGAGTAGGTGTAAATTGGCCGAGCGGCTCGCACTCCATGACGGCAGGCTTGAGACGATCGATAGATACGGTGTCGTGTCGTCCGCTGATATCTATGACAAATGTCTTTGCCCTACGTTTTATCACCCGAAACGGGCCAGTGTATGACGCTTGTAGTGGTGATCGAACGCCATCAACGCGAAGGAATACGTGAGTAGCGGTTCCTAACGCAGTTGGGACATAACTTGTAGACTGTTGTTCACGCGGCGGACTGGCCTTGAGCACTCGCATGTGCTGCGTAAGGCGCTGAGCATAGTCACTGTAGTCGAAAGTCACGGTTGGTGAGGGGGCTACCAACTCCCCAGGCAGACGAAGTGTACAGCCATATACTAGTACGGCCGGTGTTGTGTGTAACTCCTCCTTAACGGTACTACGCAGGCTTAAGAGTGCTAATGGTAGTGTTTCACTCCAAAGGGGGTTACCGTTTGCTCGAAGAGCGGCTTTTGATTGCCGGTGGAAACGCTCTACCATACCATTGGCCTGAGGGTGGTAAGCTGTCGTCTTAACGTGTTGGCAACCGAGCGTAGCGAGTAGGCTGCCGAAAGCGCCGTCAAAGTGTGGACCGCGATCGGTGGTCACTATTGCCGGGCAACCGAAATAGCTAACCCAACCGGTCAGAAAAGCTTTCGCGGCCTCTTCCGACGTGGGACGAGGGATAGGGGTGGCCTGCGGCCAGCGAGTAAAACGATCCACGCATGTGAGTATGTAAACGTACCCAAGCGAAGGTGGGAGTGGTCCTACGAGGTCGACGTGCACATGATGAAAACGTGTGCCTATGGGTCTTAACACGTTGACACTGCAGACAAGCACGAACCCATTGACGGACATCTCGTTTGACATTGTGCCAAAAAAACGCTCAGTTATCAGTTTCACCGAGGCAGTCACACCCGGATGAGCCAGATTATGGAGTGTCAGGAACGTAGGATAACGGTGGGCAGCAGGAACTACTGGCCTAGGGCGACCTTGCGACACATCGCACACGATGGTATTCTGGGAAGCTGGGATAGGCACTGTGGTTAAACTCAAAGAACCGTTTTGTCGAAGTTGTTCGATGTCAGGGTCCATAGTTTGAGCCTGTGCCATTGCGTCCAAGTTGATGTTAGGCGTTTGTGACAGACTTAGTTGATATACGCGCGATAAGGCGTCTGCGACGGGATTAAGTACCCCAGAGACGTGTCGTATGTCCACAGTAAACTGTGAGACAAAGTCTAAGTGGCGAATCTCGCGTGATGAGTATCGATCCGAAGCTGACTTTAGTGCGTAAACCAAAGGCTTGTGGTCTGTAAACACCGTGAACGAACGGCCTTCGAGTGCACGTCGAAAATGACGGATTCCCAAGTAGACGGCTAATAACTCTCTACCGAACGTGCTGTACCTAGATTCGGCGGGTTGTAGGCGCTTGGAGAAGAATGCTAAAGGTTGCCAAGAGTCATCTACGAACTGTTGCAGTACTGCTCCAACCGCTGTGTCCGAAGCATCCGTCACTACCGAAATAGGAGCCAAAGGGTCGGGGTGTGTAAGGAGTGCTGTGTTGGCGACAGCATCTTTGACCAAGGCGAATGCGGCTTGTGCCGTGTCGGGAAACACGAACTTCCGCTTACGTCCGCGCAACAGGTCGGTGAGGGGTTGCATCATTTCCGCACAGTGAGGAATAAATCGCGGTAGAAATTCACCAGGCCGGCAAACTGACGCAATTGGCGAAAAGATTGGGGTTCAGGGTAGTCGCGAATAGCGGAAACTTTATCTGACAGAGGGCAGATACCCGAGGATGAAATAGAATGTCCTATGAAGATGATATCAGCCCGGCCTAATTCGCATTTCGCGATATTGATCGTAACGCCGTGCTGGCTAAGGCGTTCGAAAAGTGCTCGTAAGTGTGTAGCGTGCTCTTGCTCTGAAGAACTCGCCACCAAAATATCATCCAGGTATACGTGGACATTTTCCAAACCACGAGTTGCCTCGTGCATGAACCGTTGAAAGGTCTGGGCTGCATTGCTGAGTCCAAACGGCATTCTCAGAAACTCGAACAGCCCGAAAGGCGTAGTGACGGCAGTTTTAGGGATATCGGCCCCTGCTACCGGGATCTGGTTGTACGCACGAACTAAATCGATACGGCTGAAGACGGAGCAACCTGATAAAGACGAAGTAAGGTCCTGTATATGGGGAATCGAGTATCGGTCAGGGACGGTGACTTTGTTAAGCGCTCTGTAATCACCACGGGGTCGCCAGTCGCCACTAGACTTAGGGACCATATGAAGAGGGGAAGCCCAAGGGCTACTAGAAGGGCGTATTATACCCAGTTCTAGCATATGTTCGAATTCAGCCTGTGCAACACGAAGCTTGTCTGGTGCTAACCGACGCGGCCTACTGAACACTGGGGGTCCCTTAGTATCGATATGGTGAGTGACACTGGTCGTCACTGCTGGGAGAGGCCCGGCCTGCCGAAACATGGCTGGGTAGGCGGCGATGAGTTCGCTATAAGGTTTGTGTGCCGGTGGTTGGACGTAAAAAGGCGTGACGTGGTTCACTCGCGAATTACAACCCGCAACAGCGAGAGTGGTCTGACGATCCACCACTCTGCGGCGCGGTGCATCAACTAGCAAGTCAAAATGCTGCAAGAAGTCAATGCCTAGAATTGGGTACGGGACGTCGGCGATGATGAATACCCAACGAAAATTACGCTTCAAACCTAAGTTTAAGGTGAGCGACCGCTGGCCAAACGTTGGGATGGCCGTGCCATTGGCAGCGCGTAGTGTTTGGGCCTGCGGCGTGCTATTGTCGTCTTTCGCTCGAGGAGGACGCTCACTTCGGCACCGGTATCTACAAGGAATAGGTTATTTGAAATGATGTCCCTTACGTTCAAAAGACGACTGTTGGTCTGATACCCGGCTTCGTGGGTCGCCACCACGGGCCGGGGGTTGTTTCCCTGATGAGCACCGGGAAACGTACACCCTCGTTCGCATCGTTTGGCTCCCTCACCAAAACGACTGTGGTATTTACAATACCCTTCTTTTGAAGAACCGACGAAACGTCGTCGCAATGACGGACTATGGCGCCTAGGTGAGCGTGCGCAGTGCCGCTCCTGTGACCCACTTCTTACTGCTAAGCGTTGCAGGCTCGCGTCAATTCTAGACAAAACTGACGCGAGGTCGTTAGATGTTGGCAGGGCAGGTACCGTTGTGACAGAGGACCTGGTTACTCCAGCTACAGCGGGGTTGTATCGTGACATAATGTCATCAGCTATTGCTGCAGTTTCCTCCAGTGAACACTTGCGCGTGGCACTTAGTAAAACTGGGATGTTGTGCGGCAAACGCTGCAGCCAAAGTTCCCTTAAGAACGGGTCCTCGCCTACCGTCGGTCCTCTCAAGCGCTGCATCTCACGCAGCAGTTCGGAGGGCTTCCTACTTCCAAGCTCAACGTTTTGAAGTTGTTGCATACGTTGGTCCTGCGTTGGGGTCGTGCGGGCAATGACGGCCTCCTTTAAGGCCTCATAGCTTCGGGAAGAGATTATTACGTCCCTTACTTGCAGCGTGACCTCCGGCGGGAGGCGGCCTGCTACCCACCTGAAACGGCTGGCGTCACTGGTTATACGGTAGTTTTCGAATTCTAACTCAACCAGCGTGAACCAGAGTTCTGGATCAGCAGGCGTGAATGCCGGTATGTGCAGCGTGATCGCCCCAACGGTGGGGTCTGAGCAGGATTTCCGTTCGGCAGACATAGCGATTACTTTATGGAATACAGACGGGAAAAGAAATCAACGACCAATGGGGCACTATAGTCTTCGCGAAAAAAATCACGACGAACTAGACACACAAAATATGTATGGACGAAAAAAAATTATTTGGTAAACCAACCAAAAAAAATCAAGATGGGGAAACAATAAAACACATAAAAACGTACGCAGACGGGACCTTGAACGGTAGAAAATAAGGAAACTCACGTGACCTGGGGATCACGTCGGGCTCACCAATTTGTAAGGTTGGTTAGACCTTACTTTGCGGTTTCCTTAGTAAACGCGTGCTTCGGTCCTTTGTGCTGCGTGGACCACCTGCACGTTACTCTAATGCTCGGCACTGTACGAATATGTTAACCAGAACAGTATTCTCCGCGCCCCGTGAGAACGAGAAGGCGATTGGGAGAGATAGTGGTTAGCGTATATTTTAGGAGTGTGCGTGAGAGCGTGCGCAAGAGCAACGGTCAAATGGCATCCGCGCTTGGCAGTCAGCGTTCAGTTAAACAATAAACGTGGTAAAAGTATGAACGAAGATGGCAACCGCTACAGATCCCAGTCGACAGTCGTTTATGCGCACTGAGACCCAGGGGTTCATGCAAAAGACTGGTTCGAGTCGATCTCACAAGCGATTGATAGCCTAGACATCAGTTGCTCTGTTGGATGCTCGCAGATCCGTCTGTTTGTGGAACTCTCGTTCCCCGTAACCACAAGAATGTCATTTAGGCGAACACAATTACAAAAATCGATGAAAAGCCTAAAAAGTCACAGCATTTGTTATCTTTTTAATAACCGTTTCTTTTATCGTGTTCCACCGCTCCTATTTCTGTGATTGTTATTTCTGCTTTCGTACCATGCTTGATTTCAAGTCGGGTATGCATACCTGATGACCGGCAGCAATCGCGAAACCGGTCTTCTGCTTCCGGGGATTTTTGTCCACCCATTCACATGCTAATTCTGATCGATAGATATACGTATATATGATCCCGGAGACCATTGCATCCACTTTCTTTCCGTTCCCGCTCCGGGATAACAAAGAAACCAATAAATGCTGTGAAGTTACGGCACCCAATGCACCGTAGGTAATTGGTCACGAATAATTTCAAGTGATACCCAGTCTGATCTTTGGGTGTAGTATTCTTGATTCCTATTATTTCCACTCTTTCGTTGTTCAAAAGTGCTATTTATTCTTAAGTTCACTCCCGTTGGGAGTTTGTAGTTTCTGCCCAGTAGAGCATGATTCCACTTACCGTCCAATTTACCTACGGTTGTCCTGAAATGGAAACAGTTAAGTGTGTTTGTCATATTAATTGTATCAGATTTTATCTGAATGTCGTGTTGATTTACGTGCCAAGATCGCTTAATGTTTTGGGATATAAACAATTATCCAACAGTTTTCGTTCCGGATTCGTCACTTGGGTTTTGCCGGAATCTAAGGTACCTTATTAAGCAGTAGTTCAGTGTCATCGTCTAACGACTCGTGTTGCGATTCAACTCAGTGCTCGTAAAGGTCAGTAATAACCAGGCAGTCGTAACAGACGCACACATATTGTACGAAGAGGTCAACAAAAGTGTATGTATCGTTCGTATTATCGCGGACGAGAAAGTACTATCATGATCATCGATCGAATACTAAAGTTTATCTGAAAATATTTCTGTGAACTCATCACTCATCCGTATGTCGCGTGGTGGTCCAAACGAATTCTCTCAATGAGAAAAACTGACTATATTCGTGTCCACTGGAGCGGCAACGGAACATGGATTTCATACAAATAGAACTTTGGTCTCATCAACCATCTACTAAGTACGAAAAACAAATTCTTCAAATATTTTCCGCAATTTGGTACTCGGCCGGTTTTCGTCGTTTCAAGTCAGCACCTCGATGGCACTGCATCAATGTGCATAATCTAATCACTTCCCTCTGATTTTGTCTTTTTCCCCTCCATTCTCAGTTCTTAATCGGTGAGTTGTACGGAAATTCACATTCCTCATTCCTGATCCCCATTTGTTATTCATCCATCCGAATCGCGGACCTTAATGCGTTCAGGTGAAAGCAGTGCAATCATGACATTCTTAGTCATATTTTTGACCACTTCATTACGTGTTTTACTCGAGTTTACGCGTGATATCAACTGACTAAGTGAATATACACGATTACTTCTTTCGTGTTTTTCTTCTGTGTAGTCACTCTAGGAATCCACCACTGATAAAATAGGAGGTCCGATACGCGCTCTCGCCGAACCGGGACGTCACGTGCACTGGTAATCAAGGTGGTGCTGAAGCGCTCTCAAGAAACAGAGTTCTCAATTGTAACATGCCGACAATATCGCTTGGCGATTAGGGTATCCGAGCGTATGCTTGAGCCTGCGCTCACCCTGGAGGTGCTGTTGAGGAGAAGATCAGTTCACAGTTAGCGAGAGCTAGAACAGCTTTCGCATGCTGCAACGCCTGAGGCGTTGCCGTGACACCCGGATTTATCTTTAAGGATGGGTGTACGTTTCCGCAGTTCGTAGTGTCTTACTTTGGGGTTGCTAGACCTAGCCACTTCGCGTTGAGGATGCTCGGCGTTTTTCTGTGTTCGACAACTGATGTCTCCGAACCACTTCTCGACGCGGTGATCAAGCCATGATTCGGCGTTGAAGTATGAAGAAGCACCAGCACTCGTTTCGGTTGATGCCTCCCGCCTCCCCGGTTAGGGTCCAAATAATGAGGATTGTCGTTTGTTTAGAGACGCTGAGAGGCGTGGTTGAGAACAGGAGTCAGTGGTGCGAATGCTATGCGGTGTTTGTCGAACTCCCATGCCCCTTAATCGTCATAGTAATATATATATATATATATATATATATATATATATATATATATATATATATATATATATATATGGTAGTGGATATCGACAGTAACGCAATACAAAGCTGTAATAAATAAAGAAGCTGAGCTGTATATATCATAAGCTCCCAGCGTACCTAGAAACAATGATGTAATGAGGCAAGCAACGATAGACTACATATCGGGTTTTATACAATTTTAACTCAACGGTGAAAACCAAACGGGGAGTGCCAGTGAGAAATAAGGATATGGAGTGGTTCCTCCTCCTGAGTTTGTGTTCGCTGACATGCTTTCGAATGACTGAAAAACTCGGGAGCTTCATACACGCACAGAACAGCATTTGTGGTGTTTGTTTTGACTCTTAGCAGTCCTACTCTCTTACCGTAGGATATGATCCTACGGAGGTATAAATATCAATCATCCGCAGAATGAAGGCTGTCACTGAAGTTGGTGTAATATATCTGGCGTATTCGCGATGCAAGATAACAGATCAAAAGTGCAAGATCTAATCGCACCTCTTAGACTCACGAGTTCATTCTGCTTCGCTGCGAGTTGGTCTGATCGAGGATTTTAGAGACGCCAAGCGATGAGTAAAACGTGGCTTCGAAAAGACCAATAAATACATTTTCGATAGTCGCACATGGCACTCCACGGTCGGAGGCGAGAACGATCATGGTGCGTCGTTTTTATTCAATGAATGTCCACAATTCTCAGGCCAGAGACATTTTACAGGTATCTCTTTTTAGTTATTCAGACTGTTCGTCCAACGGTGGTTGCCGAGGACTTGAGTCCCTGTATTGTGTGCTTCCATCACGACTACACTGCATCTTGGCTTGGTATGTTGGCTAGCGTTCCTCCATGACCCAAAGAGCTATGCAGGATGGCTTCCTTCCAAAAAAGCAATCATACCTAACAGGTCAATGGGCCAGACGAAGTCCAGTCTCTAAACCAGTTCATGGGCAACAACTGGTTTTATTCAATATGCCCCTGGAGAGGAAAATCCAGCGAATAAACACGGAGAGAAACAGTTTACCGGTCTAAAAACCTCCACTAGATGGACGTAGGAGTACAGTACCAGCGGTTTTTCTCGACGGTGGGGAAAGTCATCGCACTTCATTGGAAAGCTATCGCCCGCCTAAGTTGGGCTGGTTACGGCCCAAAGGATGCTGCCCCGTCCACGTTCCGCTTGCTCCATTGGGTGCATGGGGCTAAGGACTGAATCCGAAAAGCGGATCGATAACAAAGTACCAGTGAAGACAAGACGAAACGCATGCAGTAATCAGGTTTCACGTGATAGACCAGAAGAAGTTCCTTCACGGGTGCTTTGGTCACGTTCCCGTGCCGAGTTACCGCCCCACTGCCTTGTGGGTGAGACTTTTGAGTCAAAGGCTCCGGTTAGGGTTCCCAAAGAAAAACCCCTTCTGCGGTGTGGGCAGCCGCGAAGTATGATTTGTCCAGAAACCTCTAGTACCTTTCCCGTAAAGGGCCTTACCGATATTCCTTCTTTTAATTTAAGATCGATGCAGAACGCCACGAGTAGTTGCGGCTCTGATGAAAGCGATAGTTCAGAAGTTGGGTTTAGGTTGAATGCACTCCTTAAGCCTAAATGTTCACTTCACTTGGCTGCCTTTAACATCCGCACACTATGTCAGATAGGGCAACAGGCTGCTCTCGCTTAAACTCCTTACACTTTTAAAATGGATGTATGCTGCGTCTCCGTAACACGCATACAAGACACCACTTCTGTGATCACTCTCCGCACCCCAGATACAACCTCAGCCTCTTGCTTCACTCTTTGCGTGTCAGGTGATCCGGTGTCTAGTGCTCCTGGTCAGGCTGGCGTTGGGATTGCTTTGAGCATGAAAGCTGAGCGTGCACTGCTTGACTGGATTCCAGTCAGCAGTCGTTTGTGTCCAGTTCTGTTGGACGGTTCTGTTCGTGTCAATAACAACAAACTGAAGCACGGATCATTGTTCGTCGTGTCTGTGTATGCGCCACTGACTGCAGTTCCTCTGAGACCAAGGATGAATTCTATCAGGATTTTTCTCAAATGCTTCGAAGTGCACGTTCAACGGACGTGGTGGTCATTGCTGGGGATTTCAACGCCCAAGTTGGCCATTTGGGAGATTCCGAAAGGCACATAGGAGGCCTATCTGCTATCCCAGCCAATCGTACCGATAACGGTGATCGTCTCATTCAACTGTGTTCTGGCCACAGATTGTTTCTGGCAAGTATGAACTTCTACCATAAGAAGCGGCATAGACTCACATGGCGTCCTCCTACGTCTTCACAACGTTGGACTCAGATTGACCATATTGTGATTGGTCACTGCTGACGTGGATCAATTGAAAATTGTCGTTCATTTTGATCTACGCTTGTGGACTCAAATCACGCCCTGGTACGTGCTCGCTTCTGTTTACGTCTCGTCCGTGGTCACTCCAACGTAAATGCCACGCGTCCCGTGCAGTTGTTTTTGGACGATAACCAACCATACAATCTCCAGATGGAGCTGTCTACGCAGGTATCGATGCAGCCGGATGTTCAGGACCCAAATGAACGTTGGCAACAGATCGAGGAAGCGTTGTATGCCGCTTCGAATGCCACCCAGAACTCTGGTTCAGGTCGGTCTCACAAACGATGGATATCTTTGACATCAGTTGCTCTGTTGGGTACTCGCAGATCCGCCCCTCCGGATGCCGCATTCAATGAAGTGCGTAAATCCCTGAGACGCCAGCTGACTAGGAGCCTGAGAAACGACCGTGTACAAAGGCGGATTGCGAAATGTAAGGAAGTGGAAAAGGCTGCGTCCATTGGCAATGCTTGCAACCTCTTCCGTCTGATTAGAGGTACCGGTCCACGGGAGTCTGGTGTAAGTGAGTTGGTTAAGGAATCCGACGGCTCACTGATTCATTCTCAGGGACGCCGTCTAGAGCGCTGGGCGGAGCACTTTAAAGAACAGTTCAGTTGGCCCACTCCAACGGTGGACATTCCAAGCATACCTGCTAGAGAAACAATGCAGGTGGATATCAGTCCTCCATCAGAGATGGAGATTATGCGGGAGATAGGTTACTTGTGAAGGTACAAAGACGTTGGACCGGATGGATTGTCTCCATCTTTTTTCAAGGATGGAGATGAAGCTTTGGTTTCAAAGTGAACAAAACTCTTCCGGATTATTTGGGATAGTGAGAAGATTCTCAGGGAATGGTGTGAATCGGTGATTGTGCCGATTTACAAGAAAGGTGACAGGTCCTCTTGTGAAAACCACAGAGGAATTAGCTTGGTGAGCGTCGCGTCCAAACTGCCCACCGGTCTTATTCTCCGCCGATTATCCAGTGCCCGCGAAATGTGTACGTGTGAGGACCAAGCCGGTTTCAGACCCGATCGGGGTTGCATCGACCACATCTTTACTCTTCGGCAAACCTTAGAACACAGACACATCTTCCGTAGGTTCACGACTTCAGTCTTTCTTGGTCGAAAAGCTGTGTTTGATTCAGTCGACCGCATAGTTCTCTGGTGCTACCTCTAACTGAAGGGTGCACCAGAGAAGTTTATTTCTCTTTTCCAATGCTTGTACGCGAACAGCCGAAGCCGAGTTCGTGCTTACGGCGATCTTCCCCCTGAGTTCACCATGGGAAGTGTTTGTCAGGGTTGCCCTCTTTCCCCCTTCTTCTTCAATTTTGTGGCTGAATTGATTCTTGAGATAGCCCTATCCTCGTGTGAGAATAGCGGCGTCGATCTTTCCTCAAGCAGTAAACTGTCTGACTTGGAATACGCGGAGGATATTGTTTTTCTGAGTGAAGATCCAGGTAGGTTGCAAGCTCTCTTAGATAGCCTTAACAACGGTGTAGCAATGTCTAGGATGCATTTTGCACTTTCAAAGTGTAAAATGCTGCTACAAGGCTGGGTTGGCTCGATACCAAACCTCTTCTTGGCAGGGGTAGCTCTAGTTGAAGTGGATAAATTTTGTTACTTGGGTAGTTACATCTCACCAGGTGGACACGTATCGGATGAAGTGTCATCGCATGTACAGAAGGCGCGTTCGGCTTTTGCCAACATCCGTCACCTTTGACGCTGGCGTGACACCCGATTGTCTGTAAAGGATGAAGTGTACAATGCAGCGGTTAGGTCCGCTCTTTTATACAGTTCAGAAACATGGCCGTTGAGGGTAGAAGATGGGCGAAAACTGTCGGTGTTCGAGCACCGATGTCTCCGTAGGATTTCCCGAGTATGGTGGGAACACCGTATCCGCCATGCTGAGGTTAGGCGTAAGGTGTTGGGAACCAGAGGTCAGTCTCTGGATCGAGTGCTGAATCGAAACAGGTTAAGGTGGTTGGGACATGTATTACGCATGCCCACGGATAGACTTCCTCAGCGTACGCTGTTCTCTGAGGCAAGTGGTGATTGGAAGGTAGATCGAGGTGGTCAGTCCATGACATGGCAAAAAGGTATGAGAACCTTGACCGATGAACCTAACCACGTAGGACGTGTTAGACTTCCAGGTAAGGGTCCACGTGGTCCCCTACTAAATGGTTGGAGACATTAAGTGATATGGCTTGGTGCACGGCCAGTGGCGTAGTTGCATTCAGGCTCTTTCCTTGTCGCCTTGATTTCTGCTTGATGCTTATACTTTTTTGAGTCCTTATCACTATGCTCCTATTCCTTTCGCTCTTTACTGGACGATGCTGCAAGGTAGCAGCCGAAACCAGAGCACAGAAGTGGGAGTTTAATGGTTGAATAGGCTGAATTGTGTTTACAGGAAACAGCGATGCTCAGTTTAACATTTCAGCAAATGGATACAACAACGACCATAGTAACATTCGATTGCATTCATTTTTGTTACGTGGTAACGCATGTGTCCAGTGGGAGGATCATGCTTCGTAGACAAAAAGGCCCGCTGAAATATTAGGGATAACTGGCCACAAGCTCTTGAAACTTGGAGTAGAGATCCCAATAGGTCAGGCGTGGTAATGAGCCGAACGACAGTGGGGATTACCGTCTACCACCAAATGACGGGTGATGGCAGGTATTCGAACCTCCGATCTCCGCGGTGGTAATCAAATGATCCATACCACTCGACCATCATCATTTATCTGAGCGATGCACCGAGAGTTTGGAACTCTTGCCACCGCATATCTAATTCACACCACTGAACTCGAATTGACTACATTCACTGGTCGCCGGCGTGAATCAATCGAAAATTGTCGCCTACCAATTCTGTGCAGGTCTTATTACGTATAACACTTCTTTTCCCCATAAGGAGCAAAAATATTCGCTGTCCTTCGTTGATTCCAGAATAAAACCGGTGATCTAATTTCAAAGCAGAACTTTCCATTTAGTTGTAGTCGTAACAGCATAGCCCAGAAAAATGTAGGAATCTTTTTACCCCCGCCCTTTGTGTAGAACCGGGAACAGTCTCAAAAACTCTGGTTGTGTTCGTTTCATTCAGTTCTTTCAACTGTGAATCTCGCACTTCTGTGTGCTGGTTTTGGTTGCCTACTCTAAGTACTGTCTATCAGCGAGCAAAACGAATAGCACTGCGAACGGGAAGAGAGCTAAAAGGAGAAATCTCGAAAGCGAACCAAGAGTCGGAAAGCAAATACGCCACTAACTGCAGCACCTAATCACGTTACCTAGTGTGGTCTTCAGTTTTAGCTACCCCTGTTAGATGTTTGCATATCTGCTCCGAATGCTACGCATAACCCAGAAAAAGAAACGTCTGTAGTGTCAAACAGCAGGATTCTGAGAGCTTATTGCTGTTAGTGGTACGTTATTCATCATGAGGTGATCAATTTTCTCAATCTGCCATGTTCATAGGGACTGCACTCTGTGTCAGGAACATCGAACCACGAAAAACAAGTGTAAGCAAGGTAACCAAATTATACAACAGCCCATTGAATCGGACCCGTGACGTTCAATAAGGCACTTCAAAGGATAATTCCGTTAAACGGACTCTATTGTGAACCTTTCCTAAATGCAACAGTGCTGGTGAAAAGCTTTTTCCCACTAGAAATCAGTGCTTTCTGCAAGTCAAGTTTGTTAAAGCGATTCAAACTAGTTAGACTGTATGATTTTTCTGTCTAATTTCAAACCGAAATTCTGGGCACAAAAACCTCGATGCAGCTAAATAATTCCTCCGGACATGACTTGAACTTCTGATCAGGCCGACCCGTTTGCAGGGTGACTATCGCGCCCAAACTCCTCACTCGAACTATTCGCAACCGTCAGTTCGAAAGTCATGAACAATGCACAAATCAGAATGAAACCGGTTTCAAAATCGGTCGATGGTATTTTCACAAACCGCGAAACACCGGTAAAGCTTCCGTGAGTCCACCATCCGTTCTTCTCAAGCTAGCACTGTTCCAACTAAGCCGACTAAACAGTTCTCTCACGCTTCCTCTGTGAGGCGTATCAGGGGAATTTAACTCTTCTTCATTCTTTATACGTCACAACAATCGAAGTCGAATTCAGCCCTGTAAATTCACTGAAGTTCATCCAGGGAAAACTTGCCAACCACAGCCGTTTTAACACTTTTCAATTGTCCAGTCAAAACAATTCCAACATTTTCCACCGTTACTCGGCCTTTGCAGTTTCTCATCCTTGTCGCACAGTCCCTGGTCCCTGTCGCACAGTCCCTGGTCCCTGTCGCATGATTTTTCATCCATATATGACAATTCTCACTAGTCTCATAAACTCACCACTATGTAGTCATCATCATCATCGTACAGCGTTGAACAATCGGGCAAGTCCCACTGACCACTGCCTTTCTCATCATCCTGCACGTTGAATAAGAAAGTATGAATATACAAGATGGAAAAGGAGTGCATCTACAGGGGTGGGAAGAGGAAAGAATGCCAACACATGGAATACACGTTTTAACTGTACAAACACACATAGATCAATCATTCTGATTCGACAGAAAGTGACAACACGATCGCCACTGTTCGCGGTTCGCTGCCGTATCTTTCAACGTCTCCAGCCAACTGGTAGACGGATCTTTTGGACCCCAACCACGAAGATGTGAAGCATTTACTTTTCCTAAGTTTGCTGTATATTTTCTCATTCCTTGCTGCCACGTTATCTGTTGACCTCCACGTGGCTCCTTCCACTCCCTAGTAGGAACAGAGAATAGGACACGATATGGTAGACGTGCGTTTGCCATCCGTAACACGTGCCCCAACCAACGAAGTTTTCTAATTTTTATACGCTTCGACAAAACATCCCCTGAACTGGTACCTAATACCCTATTTCTGACCTCACTATTACTCACTCGGTCATTTCAACCAATCTTAACGATACTACACAAACATCGATGGTTGAAAACCTTGAGACGATTAATATCTTCCGCACGCATACTCCATGTCTCGCAACCATACAACAAAACTGAACGCACCGTGGAACAGTACACACGACCTTTCAACTTCAGCGAAATATCAGGTCCGCGCCACAAGTGTTACAAGTCCAGCGTACGCCACTTTAGCTTTGGATATAGGCGTGCTCACCTCTATTACCGTGCTTTCATCCGTCGTCGCGCTTTTGCCGAGGTAGGTGAAACGGTCGAAAATTGTTAGTACCTCCCCATCGAGCATCAAGCTCCGAACCGTTGACGTCCAGTCTTGCAATATCACCCTAAGATTTAAAGGTGCAAAGCACGAAGTGGCGAATGGAGCTACAGTTTTTGCGAGTATATCTAGTGCACGTGGCACATGTTCCGTACATTCAAACAAACAGACAAGACCGTCAGCCCAATCTAGGTCACAGTTATACGCCATCTGCCAGTTTGACGCACAAATCCTGAAGATTTTTCAAGGCATTCTCCATTATCTCCTCCATGACGAAGTTGAACAGGAATGGGGAAATGGGACATCGTTGTCGAACACCACTGGTCGTTCCAAGTGGACTGGACAGTTCACCATAAACCCTTACGCGGCCAGAAGTATGAGAATACAATGATCTCGGTAGGTTCACGAACTTCTGTGGCATACCTTTTCGATCAAGAGCACTGAATAGCGCTGTTCGATCAACTGAATCGAAGGCGCCTTTCAAGTCGAGCAAAACCATTATTGTCGGTCAACGGTGTGTTTGTGTGTGTGTGACGCACCTCAAGTAGTTAAGGAAGAGTAAAAATCTGGTCCATGCATCCTCAACCTGCTGTTAGCTGGCGTTCCTCTGGCGAGCCGCTGTAAAACGGTGCAGCTAAATCGAGGCTAATATCCTAATGACTACTGGAATTAAGCAAGGTGGTTAGTAATTTTATCAAAACGTTTCCACGCAGTTTGAGAAGAACTGGAGGATATTCGTCAGGACCAGCCGCTTTTCCGCGCTTTAATAATCGGATACATGACTATATTTCCACTTCCGATGGGGCTCAAGTGATACAACCCAAGGAATCGGGGTTGATGACGTCGGAGAAACTACACTAGCGCGCGGCCAGCTAAACTGCTCCTTGAAGTATTCGGCCAAGCGGTCGAGCGTTTTGCTGTTTGCCACGAGTGGGTTCTCCGTTTCTGTCGCAAATCGTTTCGCTGACCGGGGTTCACTGTCCACCGGTGTCATGAATAAGTTTGAACAGTCTCTGACTGTTACCTGAAGTAGCTGCTATTTCAATTTCTCAAGCTACCTCGACCCACCATTTTTGCGTTCATTCCTTAGGCTTTTCATGTTAAGACCAAGTTAAGCAGCAAACAAGGATGGATTTATATTTGAGGTAAAATCGCATATTTCCCAAATTCAGTGCTGCCTCAGTAAGAATCGGATAGTTTTTTCTTGTTTTCGATAGCCTTTCGCCGAAATTCGTAGACATTTCGCACGTCTATTCCGAATTTCGCTTAACGCAGTTGGTGTGTCCTAAATGCTATGTACTTTCCACATTCAGAATGATAGGTTATCCCTACGCTGCCGTAATGGGGAAGATCTTCTAACGTTGCAGCAGTAGCGACAGAGATAAGAAACTGCGAGAAAAGTCTGAGTAACGACGGGAAATACTGTAGCTCCTGCAGATCCTTTTTCAAAGAAATTCCTGATCTAGAATTCACGGGCAACAGTTCCCCGGATTTTTCTGAAATTATCTAAATAACAACGTGAAAATACTCTGCACCTTCGAAAAGTAATATCCCGCTACTGGAGCGGTTGATTCATGCAAAAAGCACCATGCTAACCGTGGAAATATTTACTAAATCATAGGTATAGTCACTGTGCGACCGCATGTTCGCCTATTGCATTCACCAACGCCAACAATTTGACGTCCGTTTCTCCGTCAAAGGACGAGCGCACATGGTAGCATATCGGCCAGTTGTGTCCAGAAACTTGAGACGAGCAACATGGATTTTTCTTCATACATGAAAAAACTTTTGTATATATTCTAGATAAGCCACTGGGTGGCACGATGCCACTCAGAACTACAGTTGTTGAGCGAGATGCGAATCGGAGAACACACATAAAGCGCATAATTTAGGTACGACCTGATTAACCAAACCGTATGAAGGATTTGATTTAGAAAGCGCTGGAGACGAACAAGCTATCTGTCCGAAATGCAGCACGGTTAAACCAAGAAGTTACGCACGCCAGTGACCAGGGTAGTTACTCCTACGTTCCATTCGAAAGCACCCTCGTGTTCCAGACTAGTCAGTGCCCTGTAGCACGGCTCATAACCTTTTTCTGGGAAGCCCTGTGGTTACATCAAAAAGCATGACAGGAAGTGGTCTTGTGTGATTAGCTAGCAAGAGTGTGGCGATTTTGCAGTGGAACACACTTTTGTACTCTGGTTCGAGTTGCCACCTCGTACCAAGTGAAATGAACAGAGCTATAAAGAGCGAACCCGAAACACAACTACGCCACTAATCGCGTCACCTACATATCCGGTGGGTGAGTCTTCTGGACCTCGAAAGCCTAACGAGTCCACCGAACAATAAACACCTACCGAACGAGTCCTGTTCGACTAAGCCCAATAGTCAAGGTTTTCATACCTTTTCTACGGCACGGGCTGACCGCCTCAACCTACCACTACCTCGGACCTAATGGGTGAGGTAACAAGCTGTCGGCCTCCAAAATTGTTTGGTAATGACGCGGTTCGGTCCTGTTAGCTACATCTGGTTGAAAAATGTACACAGCTCGGCCACCCTCACGGTCAGCTATAACTGTTATCATGCACGTGCAGAGAAGAACAGTACAGTTATTGAAGCGACAAACATTTTATTGTTAAAAAACGACAAATTCTTTTCGGGAAAAAACTCACGAAAAGAAGGCAAAATGGAGAGAAGAAAAGTCTTGATATGAGCACACGCACACACATGGAAGATTACGCACACCAAGCTGCTCGCCATTCATCGGCCGATAAGTGTTGCGCAGTCAAATTCCATCTGGGATCAGCTGACTGTTGCACCGAAAGGGTTATTTCATTGAACATCATTCGAGCACACCGGAGAGTCATTTCAGTGAACTGTGAAACTGGAACGATGATTGGTAGAACGACAAGATGTTAGTGGTAGTAAGAAAGTCACCGTAGATTAGCTTACAACGGAAGACTAAGATTATATAACCCGCCTGATATATATATATATATATACTCAACAGTTCCAGCTAAGTAACACTATTAGAGTATGCCGGATCATCGGGTAATGATATTCATTTATTCAAAGTTCTCTTAATTATGTTGAGCCTTTGCTGTGCTGTGGGCAGTTGACAGTGTGTGATCTTGGTTGCCAAGGTAAACGGCTCCGAATAAAGTATACTCACAATTGGCTAGGCATGGAAATATAATCATTCTGATCAACAAGACCAACTAAAAATACCTTAGGTTATAGTAAGATAGGCTAACCACCCGGCCAGGATATGTTTGATGGTTGCGCCTCGATGACGGTCGAATGAAATTCTTTCGTTATTCGGAGATTTCACGATGTGTGGTTTAAAAATACTTCTACCAAAAACCGCCGAACTTGCTGAAGAAACGAAATTCCATTTCGCATCACCATGAGCGTTGACTTTAAGGTCATTTGAGTGTGCCTCGGTAATGGCTTATATTTTTATCGCGATGGGGATGAAAAGATCCATTGAAACCGAATTCACTCGGCACCTTGAAGAGGATCAAAGTTTAATTGTAAAGGCCTATAACTTCCAATCCAATGTTGTTGTATCTCGCTCAATGTTTCAACACCAACAGAAGCGCCAGTTATCGGTTAAATCACAGCAAAACCATCCCAAGTACACATTTCCGAGTTAGAAGACCTAGCAAATCGAATGAATAGAACAACTGCATGTGCATTACGATCAGAAAACAGTGCCGGGAATCCCTGTCCTTAATCCAGCGAGAGAATACTCCCAAGCTCTCTCACACCCTGTAGTGACAATTTTCAATGCAGCTAGTATCACGTGATATGAAGGCTGCACTGCAAGCCCGACAAATGAGGGCACGTATTGGTTTCATCAGAGGATTCAAATTACGACACCGGTCATTTTGGCGATGGGTTTATTTATCGTATGAGCGCTTAGTATATGATGAGCTGTAGCAGAATCAAAAGTGTCACTTGGTGTATGGTTATCCCCCGAAAAACTATCCCACCGAGTGTCGATATATCACACCAACCGACAGCATTGATTTGCGTCGGAATAATGCGTTTGGCTTTGTCTGTGAACTTCAATAGGAAACGCCTCGAATGTTGAAAAAAATTTCACCGTCGTGATGGAAAACGTCTCCGAAATCGACCAAACGAAATCACCTGGGCAAGCAATGGTTTCCCTAGATGACGCTTCGTGCTTTGTAAGTGAAGCCACATCATCATCATCATCGTACAGCGTTAAACAGTAGAGCAAGCCCCACTAACCACTGCCTTTCTCACCATGTTGCACGTTTAATTAGAAAGTATGAATATACAAGATTAATAGGGAGTGGACCTACACGGGTGGGAAAAGGAAAGAATGCCCTAATAGCCAACACACGGAATATACAGCCTAACTGTACAAACGCACATCGATCAGTCATTCTGATTCGACAGAAAGTGACAACACGATCGCCACTGTTCGCGGTTCTCTGCCATATCCTTCAACGTCTCCAGCCAACTGGTAGACGGATCTTTTGGACCCCAACCACGAAGATGTGAAGCATTTACTTTTCCTAAGTCTGCTGTATATTTTCTCATTCCTTGCTGCCACGTTATCTGTTGACCTCCACGTGGTCTCTTCCACTCCCTAGGAGGAACGGAGAATAGGACACGGTACGGTAGACGTGCGTTTGCCATTCGTAACACGTGCCCCAACCAACGAAGTCCACTAAGCCGGATACGCTGTGACAGAACGTTCTCTGAATTAATACCCAATACTCGCTTTCTGACCTCATCGTTGCTTACTCGGCTGTTCCACCCAATCCTAGCGATACTACGTAAACATCGATGGTCGAAAACCTCCAGACGACGAATATCTTCTGCACGCAGACTGTAAGTTTCGCAAGCATACAACAAAACTGAACGCACTGCAGCACAGTATACACGGCCTTTCAACTTCAGTGAAATATCAGGTTGGCGCCACAAGTGTTACAGGTCCAGCGTACGTCGCTCGAGCCTTGGATATCCGCGTGCTCACCTCTACTACTGTGCTCCCATCCGTCGTCACGCAGCTACCCAGGTAGGTGAAGTGGTCCACAACTGACAGCACCTCCCCATCGAGCATCAAGCTCGGAATTGTTGACGTCCAGTCTTGTAACATCACCTTGCACTTGGAAGGTGCAAAGCGCATGCCGAATGGAGCTACAGCTCTCCCAAGTCTATCTAGTGCACGAACGGTTCGTCTATTGATAATTTACTATAAGGCTTGTAAATGTACGCGCAACTTCGAGGTCCAGCTCATACAATTACGATCTAATAGCGCAGACTCAAACGTGATCGTAAAAATGTATCTGTCCTAAAGGGAGCAATCAAACAGCTAACTACATATTGGTCACTGAAATCAAAAATGCGACGTGGTGGTGCACAAGAAAAAGAATTATTGCATAATCAGCAAAGTGGACACCGATGAGACAGTGTGGAATCGTGAAGAATAGAGGCAGACTAAATGTTCAATGCCGTGTACGAACACTGTTCTTCATGATGTTAGGGTTAATTCAATATAAACAATTATTGTTCCATTTTCCCTCAGTCGATCACATTCTGTCATAGTTGTGGCCCACTGCTAATGGCAAAACTAAGGTTTCTTCTGCATTTTGGGCAGACCACAAGGGTTATTGTTCCCAAACATCGTCACTACTTGTTGGTTATGGTAAATATAAAATTATGTAGTTCTACGTTCATGCTCTGTAAGACCGCAATATATGCTGATCGGACACCCGCATGTCAATTTCGACACTATCCATGTGTGCCTATGTATAAATATCACTATTATCATCATCACTAGGATCTAATTTGAAGCGTCAGGTTTACTCGAAACTCATGCGAAAGGGCGCTTATATGCACGTTTTTTTCTCGTACGCGACAGCATAATGGCAAAATTACATGAGTGTATATCTATAATAATTAGCAAGTAGTAGTGAGGCACTAGGAGAATAAGCCTTGTGATCTACTTCAGGGTGGCGAGTAATAATGCTCAAAATTCAGACGGAACCCCGTTTTTACCTCAGCTATGACCGAATATGAGCCTTTGAGGGGATACTAAACGATATTTACACTGATATTACCCACCTTTCAATAAAAAAAACAAGCTCATGTCCCATAATATTCACTGGGTCTGCTTCCATTCTTTAAGACTTAAAACAGTTTGTTTCTCATAGAGTCCACCAAGTTTAGAATGAAAAGACTTTCTTTACCATGTTCCATTTTTGATACTAATAACTAGTGCACGGGTAGCCTCAGTAACTTCTCTACACAGAACAAAAAACATTTCCGACCACGTTCAAACCTGGGCTACTGAGGGGTAATTCTGTGAACTAAACACTGAAGTTTTATCCGTTTCTACAAGTATAAAAGTGAATAATGGAGAGAAGAATTATTTTTCGCGGTTATATTCACAAATCTCTCGCGAAAATGGCACATGGCGTTATTTTGAACAGCTGCTACCTACCCAGATGGTATATTTTCATTGAATTAGGCGAATTTCCCGGTCCGAACGGTGAAGATTTTCCTATTGTTCGAGGTGCCTTCAACAGAAGTTTACCAGTAGAGCTACACATGTTTTATTCCATTAGAGATCAGTAATAAGATATATATCACACAATTGCTTGCTTGTATTGTGTGGGATTGATGAATCTTTGTTTGGCTGACTGTCCTGTGGACTCCACCCATCACTCACAAATCTCAGGTCATCTAGCCAACCTGCACTCGGAAGCACCAGACTCGAGCTCCACTCTTGTTAGAGCTCATCAGTGGTGCATATCCTCCACCACACCCAGGGTTTGAACCCGGGCTCTTTCACCTCGAAGGCGTGTGTTATTGTAACAAGGACGACAACACACGACAGGATACCTGTATTTCACTGGTCAAACAAGTCAAGTCATGGAACACATACATTCGCTTATATAGGCCTTTTTACAGACTGCGCCGCGCCAACATTGCTATTACCGCTGCTTGAGCCCTTTGGCTGCGTTCTGTCCAGTTGCCCGTGGCCGATGGCTTGCATCCCTTGACCGTCATTTCCCTTCGGTTGGTCCGACTGTCTCAGTTGACGGCTCGATCCGCAGCCCTTCACCTGAGCTATCTTGCTGGTTGTCGGAGATCCCGCTGCTTCCTCTCTGGTCGTCTGTATGCCTCCTTTTGCCTGCTTCGGGACGCCTCCGACATATTCGCCACCTGTTCTTTTGTCTGTGGCCCTCGTTTGGTTCGTTCGTTTGCCTTGATGTTCACGCCGTTCCCTCGCACCAGCATTCCCTGTTACATCATCACTGCGCCACCGCGCTCCCGTCCGGGCTGATCCGAATCACCATCCTGTGTAGAAGAACTGATTTGGTGGGAGACATCCGCTTGGAGTAAACTGGTCTCCATTTGAAGCTGTCGGGCATTTCTGGTTGTCAAAGAGGACGACATCTGAACAAGCTTAACTTGGTGATTCAGAGAGTAAGAGCGCCTAGAAATATGGTCACACTGGATTAGGGACAGGGATTTCCGGCACATTGCGCATCAAATTGTCTTGTTTGTTCGAAATGCTAGGTCTTCTGTCTCTGGAATGTATACTTGTGGGAGTTTCTCTGTGATGTATTCTTTAATCGGTGCTCCCATTCACGTTAAAACATTGAGGAATGTCCATCACAGAAGATTGGAATCTATAGCCTTCCGCAATTTTACTGATTTTATTTGCGGAGGTGCTGAGAAAATGCAGTTTCGGTGGGTATTTTCACCGTTATTGCGATATTAATGAAAGCAATCAACGAAGCGCACTCAAATAACCTTTACAGCAACGCTCACATGGATGCGAACCACAATTCCTATTTTTAGAATGCTTGTCAGTCATCGTTGAGAAGCAATTTCAAATCATATTTGATGTGAAATCTTCCAACTACGAGTTTTTTAATATTATCTGATAACCACAAGTACCAAAAACATTCTGGCACAAATACCTACTTATACTGAAAAACGTTTCCAAATATAGCTCAGGCTAAAAGACTTTTATCCTATTTAATTATTAATTCCTACTTCACCACGATGGATTATACCTCTCTCTCTCTCTCTCTCTCTCTCTCTATATATATATATATATATATATATATATATATATATATATATATATATATATATATATATATCACTATTTTTAAGGAAATCAATACACAAGACTCTCAAACAGTTAGAAGTGATATCCCACGAGATGTGACATTGAGTTCAGATGCATCGACTTGCGCGAGCGTCATACACCATACCGGTTACCACGTACAAAGCAACCTATAGAAAAGCTGGTCAATGCGGGTGAAGAGTTTGGTCGATTAAAAGCTTGACTGCATTATTATTACGCGATGCGACTTAATAAATCAATTGGAAATTCGTAGCTCAGCTGGTAAGGCATGCGTAGTAACAGTGTTTGACGTCCTTGCGGTGGTTTGAATCTCGCCGGATTAAAGAACTCTGGCATTTGGATCCATTCAGTCAAAATGCATATTGACGTTGTAGGTGAGAAATATACTGTCGTTTCTCCGGACGAGCGACGTACAGTGTTCTGTAAAGGGTGTGTGTATGCGCGTGTTTGTAGTTGCATGTATTGACGACAGCGATTAGATAATCTCAGGGATCGACGGGTTAAACCATGATCCTAATGCACCGGATAGCGTGAGGTGGTATGACTGGAAAACCATTTCGGCGCTTCAACATGCATGCACGACAGCCTAACACTGACGGAAGCGACTGCACCAATAAGATGGGCAGGGTCGCTGGATGGACAGCGCACGGCGAATACAGGAGAAGTTCTCGGAAATTCGTCAGAAGCGGGAAGGATTAAAAAACTAGTGAGGTTCATTCGTATCCAACTGAGGATGGCGGTGTCCTCTGACATCCTAGAGGAATTAGGGCGGTTATGATTACAGGACGACACGGGAGTGCAATTCGTCACAATCGAAACATCATTTACTGACTTCGACCTTTCCTTCTGTGTTCTGGATAATATTGTTTGGTAAGATTATGAACACCACAGATGTACATTGCGTTGATCCCTTACGCATAATTACAAATACATGATTAGGTAATGATGAACCAGCTAGTTATTTCAGGACCAATACTAACTCACATGGTAATCAAAACGTATAAAAAAACTGTGGATCGATTCAATTCACATCTGATCAACCGGATACTCTTCTCAGTCATTTCAATATTCATGTAGTTTTGCAGTGCTGTAAAGCCCATGAATACCAACCTCTGCCATTTTCAAAACGATTTAAATGCGTACGAACAGCAGCTTCTTTCATTGATTACAAATCACGATAAGCGGTATAACTAGGAAACGTATTGCATATATATCGACAAAGTGACGTTATCAATCAGTAATCTCCGCTATCACAGCTATTCCCCATCTGCCAATTCGACGCACAAATCCTGAAGATTTTTCAAGGCATTCTCCATTATCTCCTCCATGACGAAGTTGAACAGGAATGGGGAAATGGGACATCGTTATCGAACACCACTGGTCGTTCCAAGTGGACTGGACAGTTCACCATAAACCCTTACGCGGCCAGAAGTATGAGAATACAATGATCTCGGTAGGTTCACGAACTTCTGTGGCATACCTTTTCGATCAAGAGCACTGAATAGCGCTGTTCGATCAACTGAATCGAAGGCGCCTTTCAAGTCGAGGAAAACCATTATTGTCGATCAACGGTGTGTGTGTGTGTGACGCAACTCAAGTAATTAAGGAAGAGTAAAAATCTGGTCGATGCATCCTCAACCTGAGTGGAACCCAGCCCGCTGTTAGTTGGCGTTCGTCTGGCGAGCCGCTGTAAAACGGTGCAGCTAAGTCGAGGCTAATATCCTAATGACTACTGGAATCGAGCTAATCCCACGATGGTTACTACAATCATTCAGTATACCCTTCTTGAAGATGGGAACAATCAACGAATCGCTCCACATCACCGAAATTCGTTCCGAGTTCCAAATGTCCCGGAGTAAGGTTGCAAGCGATCTCTAGCAACACATCCCCACCCATTTCGAAGAGAACTGGAGGATATTCGTCGGGACCGGCCGTTTTCCTAAGCTCAAATAATCATATACCCAACTCTATTTCCAACTCCGATAAGGCAGTTGTTTACGTTCGCGTAATTACATTAGCACGGCCAGCCAAACCGCCCCTCTAAATAGTCGACCCAACGGTCGAGCCGAGATTCGCCGTCCGTCGGGTTCGCTAATAGGAGTGAAATCTTTTGACTGTTACCTGAAGCAGCTGCCACTTTCATTTCTATGGCCATCTTGAGGCTTTTCTTTACTTTCTCTTGTAGAGTCCTTCGTATCTTATTCATCTCCTTCCAGTTACTAGCACATGTAACAACATCTGTTCATAACTGGTGGGGTTTTCCGAGTCATACAAACGTCGTACGGCTAACAGGGCTTACGGTTTGCGTCGATAAACGTGGAGCCGGAGCGATAATCTCATGAAAACTAGTGCACGGTCCGACTCTCTACGTGGACCAGTAGGATCTACAATGCCGAACAGAACTGTGCCACCGGCAGCTTACGGCGATATGACCAAGCTGACTCATGGTACCCGCAGAGTTAGAGCACCATGTCGCCGTGTGACGCGAGCTGTGTCGGGAATTTGTACTAGACAGGAATAACCGATTCTCTACACAAAACTAGAGAAGTCTAACCCGTGTTATCTATGCACTGAGCGGACAAGGCACAACGCCGACGTAAACACGCTTTTGATGCAATAATGTTGCCAACTTGTGCAGCAAAATCACCAGTTAGCACTACGACGTCAGAGCCTTTGCTTCTGTGAACGAGAATCGTGAGTTCATCATAGAACTCATCTTTCTGCGTGTCAGAGCTCCAGCCTGTTTGGACGTATGACGAGATCACAAACAAACTGCGCTTAATACAACCATCCTTTCGAACGCCAACTGACCCCTGGAGTCTAACACCACTTGAACGACTGATAACCGGTATCCAGTCTAAAAGAGCAGCTCCAGCCTCGCCAGTCAAGACTATTTCTACAACACGTTGACCAGCAGCTCCAGCTGTTTTTTCTCCAGAAGTACGCAGGAAATACCTTGATAAGATACCAGGAGCAGTCAGTTGAATCACACTGCTCGAATACTGGATACGCGTATCACTTACACGGCAGACATCAATCTTCAGAGAATCTACTGTGAGGGCTAGGCGCGCCTGCTGACCGGCCTGTATGAGTGTACGCACGTTGAAGGAGTCGAGATTTAGAGGCTGACGAGGCTTGGGAAAATGTGAGTTATGAGATTGAGGATCATTCAAGACTATTTGACAATGAACCGTTGCGAGTATCGGGCGTGTTGTCGATGGGAACATTATGGTCAGGTAGAGGGGGCAAAGAGAGGTGGCTAGGGGAAGATGACAAAGGTTGAATAAAAGAGAGGGAACTGTGAGCAGTAGCCCACTTATCACTACCCACCGCGCACGATGCAATGAGCAGCGCGGTTTTGATTATCCTGCGTGACAACCGATGCAGTATGGAGTTCTTCGTGTCCGTGCAGTTCATGGAGGATGTTGGACCGGTACTGCTAGGGTGTCCAGCCACAAAGCAGGAGAACGATTAGGGTCCTCATCCAAAGCCTTCAGTTCTAACGCGAAGCTGTCGGCAAGGTAGCGGGATGGCTTAGTGGAAGCCAATTTGCTTGGATCAATTATTCTTCCACTTGCGCAAATCGACCCCAAACCTAGAGGACAAGGAGACTGGACCTCATCGAGCCTGTACGTACTGAACTGTCAGGCATGATTTCATCTCCGGCTTAAAAAAGCCATCCTGTTTGGCTTTTTGGGTCATAGAGGCACGCAAGTCAACAGATCACGTCAGGGTGCAGTCTCGTCGTGATGGAACTATTTGATTGTTGGAATGAAATTAGTTCCATGAAGCTAGCAGCTGTTAATAATATGCTAATATTGGTTTTGTCAGTTTTCCAGTTATTAAACAAAAATACAATAACCGGGTTGAACCCACAGTCAAATTGCTGATATCGACTTTACTAAGTGACCATATATTATTAATCAAATGCTACATTATCCGTGATGGGTCAAACGACGTTAACTGGACAGTCTGTAAGATGGAAGGAATGCATAAAGACTTAGACCGTTGTGCTTGGACATTTATGACATGTTGGACTTCCACGAGATCTATCCAATCAGTGGGCAGATAGTATGACTACGTATTCACACAGCCTAGTCATCATATTGCTATTGTATTTATCAATTCCCTTGTTACTTCACCATGCTGATGATAAGTTTGATTTCATAGTTGGGTTGCTGTTGAGAAGTCACAGAGCCGCCACAAACCATGAACTAGATTCACTGAAGTCTCTAACATTCAGAAGACTAAAGCGAATGTATGAGACGGAACCGCAAACAAGTTAGAGATAAACGCTGCGCTAACGGATGACACGTCGCTGAACAAGTAATACATAAGCTGCTATTCCACTCGAGCGTTCTATGCGAGCCGCTGCTAAACTGACCGACACGACCAGTTTATTCATAATAAACGAGTTCATGTTGGTTTATATATCCATAACGGTCCAGTCGATTTACATAGGTACCTACAGGACACACTGTGCATCACACCAAGCGTGTTAAAAAAATTTAAAAATCTGTGGAGAATGGCAATAATAAAACTCACGGGTTTTAGCCTGATGAATTTCTTCGGCGATAGGAGAGTTATTCACTTCATTATCCGACTGTTTCGAAATTCAATAAATTGATAAAAACATGTTCAATTTTATATTATATTATATTATATTATATAAATATATATATATATATATATCGCCGGCTTGAAGCCAAGCTTGGTCCCAAAGCAACAACGCTAGCAGAAACAATGAAACAAAGGTTAACAAATAAAAGGAACAATTAATTTTTGTGCTTCATCGTGCATATTTTGATGTGCATTGTTGTTTGTTTTGGGTTTGTGCTTACGTGGCGAGGGAGTGAAACCGACAAGCGGTACAGAATTCGTGCCACTAACTTTTATTCTAAGCTATGCCCGTCAACGCCTCTAGTCAACGACGATCCGAGCGATCGAAGGCAGCGTAGAGCCATTATCTCGGTCTCAGGGTGACAATCCGTGTCCAACACACGGCGTTCCTAACAGACGCGAGATATGGGTGATCGAGCACAGAAGACGCAGAATGGTCAGATTTGGCAACCGTTAACCAAAAAAACTGCTAACCGAGGCCTTGAACACTCGTTCCTCAAGAGACAGCCGGATGTCATGGCGGCGCCACAGGTGTCGCAGTTTGGTAAAGGCTGCTCTAGCTCTGGCTATTCGTTATATGATCTCTCCAACACCACTTTAAGTTGTAATCAAGCCTACGAGGTTCTTAGAGTTGTCGACCACCTCCAGCAGAGTGACTGCAGGCGCAGGCTCATGCCAGCCTTGCAAAAGTACTTTGCCCTGAGAAGGTGCAAAATGTATAGTATATTTGGATACTCCAGTCGCCAAGCGGTAATCAGCGTGTTGCATTGCGTGTGCACTGTCGCTCAGCAAGGCGATATCATCGGCATACTCTAAGTAAAAAACTTCCCTGGGAGCAGTTCAACCCCACTGTTTGGAAGGCCAGAAAAAGCGTTCTGTAGGACATTCTCCATGACAAAGCTGAAAGCAAACAGCGATACAAGGAAACTTTGTGGTGCTCCGCTGGCGATGTCAAAGATTTTCAAAAGCTGACCGTCGCCCCGAACTCGACCTGAGGTATGGCGGAGCAAATCTTTGTGAACGAACAGAAAGTTCTAAGGTACTCCATTCCTTAACGAACGGTCCCACAGTGCGATCCTATCAACAGAGTCGAATGCCGCCCGAACGTCCAGAAACACTATGGTCGTTGGTCTCTGGAAGGTGTGGCGATACTCTAGTAGCTGTCGGAGAATGAAGATTTGATCGATGCATCCACAACTGACGCTAAACGCAACCTACTCCTCGCAAGTCTGCTCTTTACGCATTTGGTACAGCCGGTGATGGATGACAGACGCATGCAGCCTCGATGCTTTTGTGATAAGACTGATAACCTAATGGTTAGCGCAGTCAGTACACGAGTTCATCTTGAAGATGTGGATAATAACCGATTCACCCCAGGATGTGGGGTCTTGCTCCGGATTCCAAACCATGAAGAAGAAAACACGAAGTTTTCTAAGCTGCACTCTGTTATCTTTGATAGCGGCTGGGGGGAGGCCGTTCGAGCACAATGCTTTGGGACGTCCTAAGGCTTGAACTTCATCCTCTGTAGGTCGATCTGTCAAAACGGACCACTGGACGTGTGTCCGAATAAACACAGGAGGTAAATAGCTATTCCTGGAAGTGCTCCGTTTAGCCTTTGTTGATTGTGAGTTGGTGAACCGTCAGCTTCACAGATGGTTTCGATCATCCCTAATAGTATCCCAGTGGTGAATTTAATGGCGGCAGCACGCTCCATCTCTGATACAAGCTGCGATCATGAGACATCACGACCTCTGCGCAGACCTGCACTAATATCACATTTTGTTACATATCGTGTTCTATCATATTTGCTTCAAGCCGGGCTTGACCGGCGTGCGAAGAGAAGGCGCCAAGATTCAGCAGAAACTCAGCGTCACGACAAAATGTGACACACCACAACTCACCAGACGAAAGGAATGTAAAACATTCTTGATAAGCGACGAATGCTGATTTACGTTATAAGACGCGGTAAATTCTAGGTTTTCAGCTGGCGCATTTTGGAAGGCGGATAAGGTGAGACGATTGGGACAGTTGATCACGATCTAACTTTCGTAGCGGCGTGCGTTTGGAACGCCTACCAAAACACATGGACAGCTTAGCGCAAACTAGTACGTGATCAGAGTCAACAGGGGTGCACCAGTAGGATCGACAGTCCCGCATATAACCCTGCCTGTTGTGGCTTATAGCGATATGGTAGATCTGGGTCCATTGCGAACTGGGAAAAGACGGACGCCTCATGGCGTTCTGCAATTGGATCGTATGAAGCTCGTACTGGCGAGGAGCAGACGATGATCTGAGCACAGGCTCAAAAGCCGTTCCCCGTTTTCCGAGTACCAGGAATCTAGCCCGAAAGGGCCTCCTAAATGACCTTCGTTACACGACAGCCGACCAACTCTAGCATTCAGATCTCCTGCCAAAACAAAGATATCAGCCCGGCTCGTTTTGAGTATGAGGTCGTGTAGCTTTTGGTAGAAATTAACTTCGATTGCATATGAACGGAAATCGGCCGGAGCATAGAACGAGGTGATAAGCAAGTTCCATCCAGCAGGACGGTAATTGCCTGTGCCGGAGTCATTTTTTCTTAGTTCAAAAAGCATCCGCTACTAATCAGCCGCTAGTGAAATCTCTAAAGCCGAAGTCAAAATGACGCAAACACAATTTTTTGTCTTTCTGCACCAATGGTGGTTTAGAGTGCTCTATTACCATAGCGGAGTTTGGGGGGTAGAATCCCCGCCACCGCCGGTTACTTTGGTGGTATACGGTAATCCCCACTGTCGTTGTGCTCGTTACCACACCTGACCTATTGGGGATTATGTGGTTATTCACTTCAAGCCTCAGCGTCTGGTAGCCGGTTCTTACTAATAGTGCCGTGGGCCTTTGCGGCTATGGAACATATACTCAACTCACTGCACCAACGCGCTAGCATGTATTATTTGAAAAAGCACTTACTCATGCACAGCACACTGTATCGACTTGTGTAATAAATATGACACACCGGATATTACGAGAAGTAAAACAGATGGGCTAAGATTAATTTACCCGGACTAACGCGGTCAATAATTCAGCGTGTAACATAGCCAAAAGCTGAGCTTGCGGTTCACAGTTCCTCATCAGAACGATGTAGACGTGGGGGCTGTGGTCAAGTTTACCTGAAGAAAAAAAATCAAGATTGGCTGAAATATTCCCTCCATAAAAGTTTCCGTATATGCGACGGCAGGCGTCGTACAATCCTATTAAATTAGGTTGGTAAATACGATCGAGGAATCACATTTGGACTACGGCAATTACTGCAGTATGCCCATTTCACAGGAGCGTATATCGCAGAAGCCGTGCCGTTCGCGCTTGCGAAATTAGACGAAGATCTTCAGTATTTATCAGAATAGAAAAATCTGACTACGTAAAAAAATATGATTGAAAAACACATTTCAACGAAGAATATCATCTAACTGGATATGACTAAGAATGTCGAAGTGCTACTCACCAAGAGTAATCTGTTTCCAGTCTGCACAATACAGAATGTATTGTTCACTCACAAATAGGCAGATGAGGGTAGACAACTGTGATTTCCTGTAACAATTTTCAAAAACAAGATCATTGATTACAACAACAAAAAACGAACAACGTAGCTAACGCAGATTACTATCAGTCCTTGCACTACTGGTGTGCCATCATTATCATCATCATAATCGTACAGCGCTAAACAGCAGGGCGAGCCCCACTGGTCACTATCTTTCTCACCGTGTTGCACGTGGAAATAGAAAGAATGAATATACAAGATGGACAGGAAGTGAACTTACAGGGGTGGGAAAAGAAAAGAACGCCCCAGTAGCCAACACACGGAATGCACAGTCCAAATGTACACACACATTGACCAATCATTCTGATTTGATAAAAAGTGACAACACGATCGCCACTGATCACCGTAGACGTATGTTTGCCATACGTAACACGTGCCCCAACCAATGAAGTCCACTAAGCTGGATACGCTGCGACAGAACATCCCCTGAACTGGTACCTAATACCCTATTTCTGACCTCACTATTACTCACTCGGTCATTTCAACCAATCTTAACGATACTACGCAAACATCAATGGTCAAAAACCTCAAGACAACTAATATCTTCCGCACGCAGACTCCATGTCTCGCAACCATACAACAAAACTGAACGCACCGTGGAACAGTACACACGACCTTTCAACTTCAGCGAAATATCAGGTCCGCGCCACAAGTGTTACAAGTCCAGCGTACGCCACTTTAGCTTTGGATAAAGGCGTGCTCACCTCTATTACCGTGCTTTCATCCGTCGTCGCGCTTTTGCCGAGGTAGGTGAAACGGTCGAAAATTGTTAATACCTCCTCATCGAGCGTTAAGCTCCGAACCGTTGACGTCCAGTCTTGCAATATCACCCTAAGATTTGAAGGTGCAAAGCATGAAGTGGCGAATGGAGCTACAGTTTTTGCGAGTATATCTAGTGCACGTGGCACATGTTCCGTACATTCAAACAAACAGACAAGATCGTCAGCCCAATCTAGGTCACAGTTATACGCCATCGAACACCATTAGTCGTTTCAAGTGGACTGGACAGTTCACCATAAACCCTTACGCGGCCAGAAGTATGAGAATACAATGATCTCGGTAGGTTCACGAACTTCTGTGGCATACCTTTTCGATCAAGAGCACTGAATAGCGCTGTTCGATCAACTGAATCGAAGGCGCCTTTCAAGTCGAGCAAAACCATTATTGTCGGTCAACGGTGTGTTTGTGTGTGTGTGACGCACCTCAAGTAGTTAAGGAAGAGTAAAAATCTGGTCCATGCATCCTCAACCTGCTGTTAGCTGGCGTTCCTCTGGCGAGCCGCTGTAAAACGGTGCAGCTAAATCGAGGCTAATATCCTAATGACTACTGGAATTAAGCAAGGTGGTTAGTAATTTTATCAAAACGTTTCCACGCAGTTTGAGAAGAACTGGAGGATATTCGTCAGGACCAGCCGCTTTTCCGCGCTTTAATAATCGGATACATGACTATATTTCCACTTCCGATGGGGCTCAAGTGATACAACCCAAGGAATCGGGGTTGATGACGTCGGAGAAACTACACTAGCGCGCGGCCAGCTAAACTGCTCCTTGAAGTATTCGGCCAAGCGGTCGAGCGTTTTGCTGTTTGCCACGAGTGGGTTCTCCGTTTCTGTCGCAAATCGTTTCGCTGACCGGGGTTCACTGTCCACCGGTGTCATGAATAAGTTTGAACAGTCTCTGACTGTTACCTGAAGTAGCTGCTATTTCAATTTCTCAAGCTACCTCGACCCACCATTTTTGCGTTCATTCCTTAGGCTTTTCATGTTAAGACCAAGTTAAGCAGCAAACAAGGATGGATTTATATTTGAGGTAAAATCGCATATTTCCCAAATTCAGTGCTGCCTCAGTAAGAATCGGATAGTTTTTTCTTGTTTTCGATAGCCTTTCGCCGAAATTCGTAGACATTTCGCACGTCTATTCCGAATTTCGCTTAACGCAGTTGGTGTGTCCTAAATGCTATGTACTTTCCACATTCAGAATGATAGGTTATCCCTACGCTGCCGTAATGGGGAAGATCTTCTAACGTTGCAGCAGTAGCGACAGCGATAAGAAACTGCGAGAAAAGTCTGAGTAACGACGGGAAATACTGTAGCTCCTGCAGATCCTTTTTCAAAGAAATTCCTGATCTAGAATTCACGGGCAACAGTTCCCCGGATTTTTCTGAAATTATCTAAATAACAACGTGAAAATACTCTGCACCTTCGAAAAGTAATATCCCGCTACTGGAGCGGTTGATTCATGCAAAAAGCACCATGCTAACCGTGGAAATATTTACTAAATCATAGGTATAGTCACTGTGCGACCGCATGTTCGCCTATTGCATTCACCAACGCCAACAATTTGACGTCCGTTTCTCCGTCAAAGGACGAGCGCACATGGTAGCATATCGGCCAGTTGTGTCCAGAAACTTGAGACGAGCAACACGGATTTTTCTTCATACATGAAAAAGCT
Source organism: Fasciola hepatica (assembly GCA_948099385.1). NCBI lineage: Eukaryota > Metazoa > Platyhelminthes > Trematoda > Plagiorchiida > Fasciolidae > Fasciola > Fasciola hepatica. The sequence goes on from CANUEZ040000030.1 coordinate 11,857,694, forward strand.
TTGTGCGGATGGCAGTGAATTATGAAACTTTTGCATGTATTCTAGATAAGCCACTGGGTGGCACGATGCCACTCAGAACTACAGTTGTTGAGCGAGATGCGAATCGGAGAACACACATATAAAGCGCATAATTTAGGTACGACCTGATTAACCAAACCGTATGAAGGATTTGATTTAGAAAGCGCTGGAGACGAACAAGCTATCTGTCCGAAATGCAGCACGGTTAAACCAAGACGTTACGCACGCCAATGACCAGGGTGGTTACTCGTACGTTTCATTCGAAAGCATTCCAGGGTCATGAAAGCACTCTCGTGTTCCAGACTAGTCGGTGCCTGTAGCACGGCTCATAACCTTTTTCTTGGAAGCCCTGTGGGTACATCAAAAAGCATGACAGGAAGTGGTCTTCTGTGAATAGCTAGCTAATCCCATGATGGTTACTACAGTTATTCAGTATACCCTTCTTGAAGATGGGAACAATCAACGAATCGCTCCACATCACCGAAATTCGTTCCGAGTTCCAAGTGTCCCGGAGTAAGGTGGCAAGCTATTTCTAGCAACGCATCCCCACCCATTTTGAAGAGAACTGGAGGATATTCGTCTGGACCGGCCATTTTCCTAAGCTCAAATAATCATATACCAAACTCTATTTCCAACTCCGATAGGGCAGTTGTTTACGTTCGCGTAATTACATTAGCGCGGTCAGTCAAACCGCTCCTCTAAATAGTCGACCCAACGGTCGAGCCGAGTAGAACGACTGCTAACCGGTATCCAGTCTAAAAGAGCAGCTCCAGCCTCGCCAGTCAAGACTATTTCTACAACACGTTGACCAGCAGCTCCAGCTGTTTTTTCTCCAGAAGTACGCAGGAAATACCTTGATAAGATACCAGGAGCAGTCAGTTGAATCACACTGCTCGAATACTGGATACGCGTATCACTTACACGGCAGACATCAATCTTCAGAGAATCTACTGTGAGGGCTAGGCGCGCCTGCTGACCGGCCTGTATGAGTGTACGCACGTTGAAGGAGTCGAGATTTAGAGGCTGACGAGGCTTGGGAAAATGTGAGTTATGAGATTGAGGATCATTCAAGACTATTTGACAATGAACCGTTGCGAGTATCGGGCGTGTTGTCGATGGGAACATTATGGTCAGGTAGAGGGGGCAAAGAGAGGTGGCTAGGGGAAGATGACAAAGGTTGAATAAAAGAGAGGGAACTGTGAGCAGTAGCCCACTTATCACTACCCACCGCGCACGATGCAATGAGCAGCGCGGTTTTGATTATCCTGCGTGACAACCGATGCAGTATGGAGTTCTTCGTGTCCGTGCAGTTCATGGAGGATGTTGGACCGGTACTGCTAGGGTGTCCAGCCACGAAGCAGGAGAATTATTAGGGTCCTCATCCAAAGCTTTCAGTTCTAACGCGAAGCTGTCGGCAAGGTAGCGGGATGGCTTAGTGGAAGCCCATTTGCTTGGATCAGTTATTCTTCCACTCCCGATGTGTAGGGGCCAAATAGTTCCAAGAAAAGGAACACTTCGACTACGGTTACGAATAATCACAAATCCATGACTCAAGACCATACCAACCACCTTTAGTGACGTTGCATACATCCAAATGGGCGGAATGCAATGCGAACTGAACCAAGCGGCAGAGACGATGCAGACTTAGTGGGATATAACCGAAATGGGATCATATAATCTACATTCGGATATCCACAAGAATTATCATTACCGATTTTATTGTTCGTTCGACATCTGTGGTGATCAAATTACCGTAAAAACGACACAGGCGGAATGGGAAATGAAAAGTCGGACCCAGTTGTAATGCAAACAATGTTCGAAGATGAGACGTGGAATGTTATGTTTTGCAGTGTGAGATTCATCATGCATTATCAGCGCTCAACGCACTGCTGAAAACCATGGAAAGCACTCTGTTCAAATGTAACTAAACGTTGATTCTGCATGATGAACCAAACAGCTACTACGGTTCTCGTTGTCAGTCCATGGATAAAAGCAATGCAGCGCAGGGACTTTAAACTTACCCTTCTTCGGGTAACGCATGCACCGAACATCCCAAGTTTATATGCGGTGTGGCAACTGAACGAAGCACCGGTTCCTGCCAGTTTACCCACTCAACTGACGGGAATCGGTGATTCTTGGAATCTGGACTGGTGGACCAAATGCTGGACGAGCCAAGTCGTGTAGTCAACCAACACTGCGTTGCAATGGTGAATCGATTCCGGTTGAAAGTGGTCAGACGCAGACAACGAACGGCTCGGTAGTTTGCGTACAGATGCACACCGGTCAGTAGGATGAACCCGAACCAGATGAGACTGTAAACGAACGACACACGACAGGGGTGATGGATCTCATTAGTGATACGATTAAATGGTGTGGAGGGTTTAAAAGTCAGGATGAGTTTGCGATCACGTTTCTGGTATTAGTCGCCCAAAAGAGTGGGCGTTATCCGATGTTCAGCGAATCCCTCTTTCGTATATCTGTTTTAAAAAATTGGGAAATCTAAGCACCATCCATCTAAATCGGGTAGCACAACCATAAATCATTCAACGCTTACGATATTTTTTTAGTGGTTGTTTTCAACTGTCCGGCAAATACCGCAGTTTTCGAGCCTTGCGCCTCGGTGTAAGAGCCATCCACTACCGTGGCTTGGTTTGACAACCCCTCCCCCTACCTTGAATAAACAAAGAAACATCAGCGAGCGGTCTGGAGAGGATTTCGGCGCCAATTCAAACAGGACAGCACCTAAAGGCTTAACGAGACTGCGAACCTAAAGGTACCGATGGCGCGTATTTATTTTACCACATGATCGTGCATTGGTGTAATGGAAGGAGTGTACCATAGCCACAAAGGCCCACTGCACTATTACGGATAACCGACAACCAGACCCTGAGAACTGGAGCATAAACACATTATCGTTCAGTGGCACATGATTCTCGATTTTCGATATCATGAAAGCCCAGAAATGTTTCACCGGCTTGGGGTCAAGGTGGTCAAGTGAGTTTGATAAATTTAGGTGAGGTGATGACTTATGCATCACACCGAATGGCGTTCGAGGTTTTGGCGGCCCTGGGTTATCTTTACTTTACAGCGGTTGGCTCCTTAGAGAGGATAAGCCGGCTTTATGAATATATCTGGTCACGGCTGTTTGTGCTGGGCGGTTGGCACCAAGGTCATTGCGACAGAGCTTGAAGGTGACATGATCATTAAGTTTCATGGGTGTTTGTTCGTCTGGTCATCCTGTCCGTATGAACTTAGCGTAACGGTGCGAGGATGCAGGTGACCGTATCATCATCCATAGAACGAAGACATCCGCTGAGGAAGTCACAGAAAAGATAGAACTAATCGATTTGAACCTAAGAAAGCGGCATCTGCAGTATGTTTGTCCAGCATACATTTCGTTTTCTTCCTCCTTATAGTCCATTTTTCAACCCCGTCGAGGAGGCGTTTACCTATTTTAAGTTCAGTTCTTTTAACCCATGTATCTCACACTTCTGTGCTCTGATTTTGATTGCCACCTCCGAGCATCGTGGAGTTGAGGGCAAAATGAACAGAACCATATGGTAAAGAGCCAGAAACAGAATAATAAACGAAAATCATGAATGCAAAGAAAGAGCCCGAGTGTAACTGGGTCACTGGCCGCGACACCGGGTCAGGTCACTTATTATGTGCAACCATCTGGTAGGAGAGTTTCTTGAATCCAAACCCAGATGTCAGACACGTTCTACTTGGCCAGGTTCACTGGATTTTATACCTTTTTGCCGTGTCGTGGACTGACCACCTCGACCTACCTTTCGGTTACTGCACGCCCCGGAGAACCATTTTAACAGTTCGGTAAAAGTTTTGTAGGAAGAGAACAGAGACAAACTTATGAGAGTACCGGAAGAATGGTCTGCCAGCGTGCATAGGTTTGCCATAAATTCATTCACTGTATGTGCTTCCTACGATAAGCACAATTTCACATCCATACAACTATTCACAGACTTGTTAGATTTGTAGTTGTTTCTTCGGCAAAATAAATGATGTGATTCGTATTTGCACGCAGAAATCAGTTATTTGTGATAGATGGCTCTTAAACTGCGACACAGGACTATTAAACTACGGTCAATACCGCAAAATGCCGGATAAAAACCGAACGTAAGCCGCGAGTTTTGGTCCATTTGTTATTCAAAATACATCGTTATAATTTGTATATATTTACAACGGCTTCAGATCAAGCAAGGTGCCGATGAAACAACATCAATTACAAAATAGGGGAGGGGAGTAAAATACAGTAAAAAAAAAAGGAGCTAGTGAGAGAGAGAAAAAAATGCTGGTTTTCTGCTTATCACAGCCTACTTTTTTGATGCTTTTGCCATTTTGTTTGTCGGAATGACTTTTTTGTGATTACGGGGCATGAGCGTTCCACAGACAGACCGCACAGTATTCGCGCCACTGACTCCTATTCTGAGCAATGTCCCTCAACATATCTAACCGACGACAATCCTAGTCCCTCGGGCCCAAATCAAGGAGACGGGAAGCAACGACCGAAGCCAATGCTGATGCTAGCTTATTCACATGTCTACGCCAGGTCATGACATGACCGCTGCGTCGCTCCTCCCAGCCTTGCCGAGCACGTGCGAACAGTGCACGGAAAAGTAGACGATGAGCAGGCATTCGTAGAAGAAAAAGACTCGATTGCCCAGCCGAAACCATGGTACAACAAGCGCTGAAAACCCATACAGTAGGCGAACAGAACTATTAGAAAAAACTCCAAGGCTAAGACTAACATTAAAACGCATATTCATCCAGCTTCAACCATCAACAGACACGAAAGATGCGAAACTCTGGCCGGTTGACTACAACAACCCAAGGAACTATCAGCGAGTCCCAAATCTGATTCCCTAGTGGACACTTCACAAGGCACAACTGAGACACACTTACGCCCAATTGCCCGTCACAATGTACACGGCACAGAGGTTGAATAGCAGTGCCAATAGATTTGATAGTGATTCCTGGAATATGCAAAGAATTGAAATGTATGATTTTGTTTGGGATGATTTTGTCAATGAATGTTAAAATACAAGAAGCAAATGAACAGGCGTGGTGGATAACTAGCTTGGCACAGTTCTAAACACGCACAGATAAGCAGTTATTAAATGCCGAAATTATTCGAAACAATTCATTCAAGAAAAAATCTCTGACAAACAAATTATGTAATCACTGTGAATTGCTTTTGCGTGATCCCAGCGGCCGTGCACAAAACGACTGAATTCGAGTAGCAGCACTCTGGTTGTTCGAACCACAATCAATTGATCTCGAACAAAATACACACCTTAGGGGCAAATCACATGCGACAGGTCACAGTATTCTCCCCAGACATGAGGTAACGCTTACCGGGTATTAAAACCCGCAACTTATTCATCGTCGCCTATCAGGCAGTCCCAGACCCATGTACAAATAGGCAGATGAGGGTAGACAACTGTGATTTCCTGTAACAATTTTCAAAAACAAGTAGATCATTGATTACAAAAAAAACGAACAACGTGGCTAACGCAGATTACTATCAGTTCTTGCACTACTGGTGTGCCATCATTATCATCATCATAATCGTACAGCGCTAAACAGCAGGGCGAGCCCCACTGGTCACTATCTTTCTCACCGTGTTGCACGTGGAAATAGAAAGAATGAATATACAAGATGGGCAGGAAAAGAACTTACAGGGGTGGGAAAAGAAAAGAACGCCCCAGTAGCCAACACACGGAATGCACAGTCCAAATGTACACACACATTGACCAATCATTCTGATTTGATAAAAAGTGACAACACGATCGCCACTGATCACCGTAGACGTATGTTTGCCATACGTAACACGTGCCCCAACCAATGAAGTCCACTAAGCTGGATACGCTGCGACAGAACATCCCCTGAACTGGTACCTAATACCCTATTTCTGACCTCACTATTACTCACTCGGTCATTTCAACCAATCTTAACGATACTACGCAAACATCAATGGTCAAAAACCTCAAGACAACTAATATCTTCCGCACGCAGACTCCATGTCTCGCAACCATACAACAAAACTGAACGCACCGTGGAACAGTACACACGATCTTTTAACTTCAGCGAAATATCAGGTCCGCGCCACAAGTGTTACAAGTCCAGCGTACGCCACTTTAGCTTTGGATATAGGCGTGCTCACCTCTATTACCGTGCTTTCATCCGTCGTCGCGCTTTTGCCGAGGTAGGTGAAACGGTCGAAAATTGTTAGTACCTCCCCATCGAGCATTAAGCTCCGAACCGTTGACGTCCAGTCTTGCAATATCACCCTAAGATTTGAAGGTGCAAAGCATGAAGTGGCGAATGGAGCTACAGTTTTTGCGAGTATATCTAGTGCACGTGGCACATGTTCCGTACATTCAAACAAACAGACAAGATCGTCAGCCCAATCTAGGTCACAGTTATACGCCATCTGCCAGTTTGACGCACAAATCCTGAAGATTTTTCAAGGCATTCTCCATTATCTCCTCCATGACGAAGTTGAACAGGAATGGGGAAATGGGACATCGTTGTCGAACACCACTGGTCGTTCCAAGTGGACTGGACAGTTCACCATAAACCCTTACGCGGCCAGAAGTATGAGAATACAATGATCTCGGTAGGTTCACGAAATTCTGTGGCATACCTTTTCGATCAAGAGCACTGAATAGCGCTGTTCGATCAACTGAATCGAAGGCGCCTTTCAAGTCGAGCAAAACCATTATTGTCGGTCAACGGTGTGTTTGTGTGTGTGTGACGCACCTCAAGTAATTAAGGAAGAGTAAAAATCTGGTCCATTCATCCTCAACCTGAGCGGAACCCAGCCTGCTGTTAGCTGGCGTTCCCCTGGCGAGCCGGTGTAAAACGGTGCAGCAAAATCAAGGCTAGCATCTTGGTGGCTATCGGAATTATATTGATCCCCAGATGGTTAATACAGTCATTCAGTATTCCCTTCTTGAAGACGGGAATCACCAGTGACTCATCCCATGATAACGGAATACGCTCCTCGTCCCAAATGTCATGGCATGTGAGTGGGATCGAATTGATTCACGCATGCTGTTGTCTGCAATGCTGGAAATAGATGAAACCTAGAGAAGAGGATGGTGAAGATGAGCGAAGAAGAGCAATGGTAATTTAGAGTCGAAGTCAATGGTTCGAATGTTGTGCGTTGTTTCCAGTGAAGTTTTGCGGCAGCTCGATAGAAGAAATCACCGGGAATCGGAAAAACGAGCTGCGAGGAAGTTTTTTCCGAATACTCGTGAAATTTTATTTTTCCCCAATCGTCCCTCATTCTGTACCGGATTACAAATGTTGTGGAGGACACATACACCGCGTAGTTTCAAACGCTTATTTTCTCATTGGAGAGAGCTGGCAACTTAGTTCATCTATGACTTGGAGTAACGGGAGGAAACCGGACGACAGCAGACTGTTGTCTGTCAGTTATTCGTTTTTACGCGACGATCTCCTGCTAGAGGATAAGTCGGCTTCATAGATATCGCGTACCACGGCTGAACATGCACGGCGGCTAGAAGCGAGTTCGATGCAGTTCGTGATTTACTTTCTCTTACATGGGCCAGAAACAGATCCAACGCAAGCCTAGGCGCTTTACGCCCTTCTCGATAGTGTCGATCCAATTTTTGGACTGGCCACCAAGGCGACTGTGCCATCCAGGTCAGGATTCTGAACGGAGTAACTGTTTGGTTAGCCCCTTCTCGGGTCGCCGTACGATGTGACCCAGCCACCGCAGTTAACGACACTGGAGAAAGTTGAGAGCTCGTCAACTGCAAAGCACAGTCTCCTAATTCCATCGCTGGACACTCTGATGCGTCAATTTACTGTCAAATTATGCCGCAGACACTAGTGGCCAAACACCTCCAGCTTTCTAGTATCCTCGGCTCTCAACGGCTCGATTTCGCAACCGCTGACGGGTACGGAGCGTATCGCTGCACGGTAGATACGCACCTTAGTCTGAAGATTGATTTCATTGCGGGTCCACAAAGTCCGTTGCAGCTGGATAAACTCTTCTCTGACGTTGTCTATCCGAAGTAATTTTTCGCCTGACTGTTCGGAATCAGTATAGAGCCTAGATACTCGAAAGATGGGACGCACTCGATCAGTTGGTCATTGATGGACAGCTGTTGAGCTTATGACCCTGGGCGAGTTGACATAATTTTGGGTTTTGTAGAGTTTATTTCTAACCCGATGAACTATCGGAACAATGATGAAATCGACGGTGGTAGGGTTCGGACCTCAGAAGCAGCAGCAGAAGAATCGTTTGCACAAGCGGTGAACACACTGCTTTCAGATAACAGCTGACGAAAATAAACCCTAGCATGGTTTTTCAGGATGTTCCTGATATAAACTATATCCCAAAAAGAAGACCTAGACAAAAATGCATCAGCAACTGAATGTGCTCAGAGATGAGGCATCACATCTCAAGATGATCGATTTAGCCGGGTTTCTGAGTAGTGAGAACTCAATTTGCCACACTCACCAAAGCAGCAAACATACATCATAGTGTTCCACGTCTTAGCAGCAAATTTGGACGACACAACATAGATTCCTATTTACAACTGTTTTCTTTTACATCAGGACATGGGATCTTTTTGTTTTTCTGGGTCGTCCGCACAAAAATATAAGACATCGCCCAAGAATAAGGTCTAGTGCGTTTTCCAGATACAAATTTGATGAAAGACCGGTTCGTATTTTCGGAGCCTAAGATCTACCTGCAGAGTCAACATCACTGGCAATCTCCAAAATCCTAACTGACTCTAGCAGAAAGAAGATTCGAATCTTTCACTATACCCGTGATCAATTACGGAATGACGAAGAAAAAACGCCAGTGTGAAGGCACACTCTCTGAAAGCGAAACAATCATCAGATTGGTAACCATATGAACAGGTGAACATCCCGGTAAAACATTACCTGACTTCCATCCTTAGCGGCCACATCAGCCATGTTATTATCCACAGCGTGATGTTGAATCACAGCTGCTCGTGTGGCACCACCAGCCACGCTGACAATCGACTAGAAGAGGAGACAACGATAAAATATCTGAGTAGGACGTCGAGAATATTCGGTTTGTCATAGCTAATACCGTGCACATATTCAAATCATCGGCAATTGCAGATGAAAGAACAAGATGAGGAAGAATCAGTTTTTTAATCTGATAGAAAATAATCATGGTGCAAATAAGCACACCTCGATCAGCATTGATAATAAGTACTAATCTTCTGATAGTGAGCCAAAATGTAGGATATTTTCGGTCTTTAACACGGTATTAAAGACTAACTCATCCTCTCTGGATTACAATGGTACAGAGGTTGTGCAAGGTGAGTTCCCGGGTAGCACAATGTCTCAAAGTAAAGATTCAGGTAAGCTGAAAACTTTCTGAGTAATCTCAACGACCGCAAACCAGGTTTGAAATGTCGTTTGGACTATTTTCATACGCTCGCTGCCCTACTACGGGAATATCGCTGCTCAGTTGGCTGACCCCGGAACGACACGACAGATCTTCAAAATACGACCTCTGAGAGATGTGACGCTTTTTAGGTGCAACCTATAGCATACCTACACAGAGCATGTAAGCGCCAAAGGACAAGCAGTGTCACTCCACTGGCTAACACCAACAAGGACCGAGTCGCTAACGGGAGTAAGACCGGGCAACCATAAGATGTACCTTATTTATTACACGTAAAGTGAATTACAGCGTAAGGGGTAAACCCCATAATCGATAGAAAAATGTAAAAGTGGGTTGTAGAGGAACATTCACGTAACAACCAGTTTATTGATCCCGCTTTTCAGGAGAGAGAGGTTGTAAGTGGGTGGGAGGACAGAACCAGGGAGAATATTCTGTAGTTTAACCGTTCGGGGGAAAAAGACTGAAAGATAGAAGTACAACATCTAGTGACAGAAGCCTAATAAAGATGATTAGCTGCCTGGGCACGTGATGATCGGGAAGAAGTTTTGGAAACAGGAACTGCCGAAGCAAGCTCAGAAGAACAAAATCCAAAATAGTACCGGTAGAAGAGGGACAACGAATCAACCGCCCGACGATGGGCTATTGACTGCAGATCGGAGGTTAAAGAAGGGTTGTCGATTAGCCGGATGGCCTTTTGTTGAACCCGATTAAGGAGAGAGATAGACGAAACCTCATCACACGTGTGACTGCAGTATTTTAGTTTGGGGGGGGGGTCAAGCTTTGTACATTAAAAGATGAGCTGGTGTGAAGAAACGCTTGACGCGAAACAGAGAACCAACTATGCGCGCAGCACGAGAGGCGAGCTGATATGAAAGCGGAACAACATAGAGAAGTTATGGATAAGCCAAGACGAGAGACAGAATCTGTTAAATGCAGCAAAGTTGAATCAAAAAAATAAATGAGGACAGAATGAATGACGTTTCAAAGAAACTGAGAGGAGAGAGGTTCTGGAAGCATTAAATGCAACATGATTGTGGGATCCCTAGGAGATGTGTTCGAGGTCGGAAACTACAGATACACTGATTGCACTGCGGTCACGATCGATGTTGGTGTTGCCATGGCGGAGAGTGCCGCAAGAAAGGGAAGAAAGAAGGGTGGCGTCATCGGCAAAGGAATGAACTGGGTTAGAAGTAGCGAACAGAAAACCATTAATAACTAAAAAGGGTGGGCGCAAGTACTGAACCTTGGGGAACGCCAGTATTCACACGAATCATCAAGCTACTGGAGAGAACGTCAAACCCGATAGTGGCATGAACGAAGCCATGAATAGACATTACATCACTCTCGTAGAACCAACTGCACCCAATGCCGATCATCTACTAGCATCAGGAACAAACGGTACATCCTTACAACCTGCGAAACAGAGACATAGTTGTACACAGACACTTCCATGTCTAACCCACCCCGCATTTTCGTCAAAACGAATCATCTTTGATTACGGTCAGGATGAATGCCATGATATTAAAACTCACTGCATTTTACACAGCCTACCATCACGTTTCCCTACTTATACTCCAGCCACCCTACGGTGGTGATTAGAACAGTCAGGCACTGGCTACCACTCTCGGTGCTGCCCTTCTCTGTTCTCGATCTACAACTGCCACACTCATAAACTGCACCAAACCGTCAAGAAAGATAGCCGACCTTTGTATTAAGCAGTGTAAAGGGTTGCTGAATCAACGGGGTGCCGAAAATCTTGAGGGTTTTGTCTTTATCATTTACGAAGCCACGTGCCTGTCACGCCTGGAATCGGCGATAAAACGGAAGACTATCGGAAAGCAAGCGTTCTACGGTGGGAACTTCTTCACAGGCTGTTTACCCGTTTGCAGGAATATGAAGCATATTGAATTCGAAAATCAATCAAATCGAAAAGACCGATCAACAAGGAATCCTCAACAGACATCAAAATATGAAAGACGGGTGAAGCACTCGGACAGTTAACTGATTCTACACGGCCGCAGAGAGAAAGAAAGTGATAACGGATATTAGTGTTCCAAGGTTCCGCGGTACTCGAAAGAACGATCTCTTCTTCGAAATCAGTTTCGGCGGACTAACACAAGTAAATATGCGACAAACGGATACAGTGCATGTTTGGGCATTGGTCACTCGGAATCGATGTTGCTGCTGCTTTTTTCAGTCCTTGTTACGCTCTCTGAGATATTTCTCTCGATGGATTTCAGGTTTCCACTAGCAGCGTGGTTCTCGCAGCCTCCCCGTATATGCGAACGTTTCACAAACGTTACAAGAAAGGCAATCAGAAAACGTTTCTGTTCGTATCAGACTCGTAGATTACGACGTAGCCAAATCTAGACAACTTAGTTCTCTATCGTTAGATATCTTCGCCCGTAATCTAACCTCTCTCTACCCGCAGTACATAAAAGTTAGTGAATGGTCATGTGTATATCGTATCCGAAATCAGACAAAGTCGAAACATCCCATGAGCCGGGACCCCGGAAGCCCGATCGAAAAAACGCATGAGTGCTTGCAGAGATTTCCAATCACATCTTGAAATGTTCTGTGCTCTAGCGACACGCTACAATTTAGAAACACCGTATGCTGACGCATTTCGATTTCACACTAGAGGTCTGGTCCGATAGGAGCTGCAGAGCGGTAGTTGCGTACAATACCGATTGTGAGAAAACAACAAAATGGAACATAAAGTTACAGATATCGAGTGTATTTCGCAACTCATAATGCCCACAAAACTACTTATTTTTCTATCAGATGCTTTGTTTTTAAGCCACCTTTACCGCTGAGGGTCTCTTGTTGTATTTGCTGACTGGTTGGTGAACAGCCGTCAAAACCACTGCATCGCGTGCGCTTAGTAGTTGTGTGGATCGACACCGGTCGACAACTGAGCCACTCGATCTTGGGAAGGTTATGTCCGTTATTTGTCTCTGAGTTCACAGAAAATGTTGCATTTGTGAATAACGGACGACGGAAGATGAGGCTGATCCAACAGTCAGTTCAAAAGTGAGAGTGATTGCACAAGTTGGTGAGAAAACCATCGTCCAAGAATGACTTAAAAGACTGGAAAGCGACCATCGAATCTTGTGGGACGATCGGTGCATTTAACTATCTCGATTACTGACTTATGATGTAAGGCACTGAGTCAATTACTCGTACTCGACAGACTTTGGTTGAGATACATACTGTGAACACAAAGATGGGTGGACTGTTTCGCTGTGAGCTGACTGACGCAGTGAGAAGTGGATAAGAGATTAGAAAAAATGGCCAAACCATAATTTAGGGGGGGGGATCAGAAAATTATCATCAGTGAAACTAGTTTCTGGGAATGTGTGAGGAAGAGATTTGCAGAGTGACATTCACAAGATCGTCTATGGCCATCCTTAACTCGCTTATACAATCCTCATCCCAATGGAATGCGAAGATAACCACATCTAAGTACCCAAATAAACTAGCAATAATTGGTGTAATTAGTATGTTGTTATATCTAGGTGACAGAACAATCGATTCGAACTGTTCTACTTGAATTGACTTGTGAGAAAACGAGGAACTCGATTCAATGCATACCCGTGGCTCAACCGAAAAACTGGGCACCTGACCAAGGCAAGGGATCATTATAGATTCCGTAGTTATTCTCAATCGTAGGCTTAAACAGGGCTCGTTCATTAGTGGTTGATGGGGTGCACTGTGAGAAGCGGGAGAACAGAAGTGATAACAAGCTTACCTTCATAATATCTGCTGCACAAACCAATGGAACGAACAGCATCGGCGTGAATGGAGAGCATAATTCGAGGAACAGAGCACCATCATTGATAATATCTGCTAAAAGTCTGAGGGGCAGAAAACATTGCATAAATTCCAGTGTCTATGCACAACAGATGGAAAATAGCTCACCTCCAGCGTTTGCAATCACAATCCAATTGACTTCTGTGTACATAATTGAGAATCTATCAGTGGAAATAGACTCGCATACCCCTGAATTCCGACAAACAAAATTTTTCCAATCATACCTGAACCGTCTGCGCACGGGTTGGACGATCATTGAGTGGCAGTGCAACGTGAGCACAAAACAGAGGGAAAAGTAGAAATCATCGACTAAGGCGCAGCTTAGGAATAGAAGCAAACATACCTATTGTAACACAGCACTAGGAAAGTCGTAAAGAATTCCAGAATAGGGGTCAGGTAAAAAAAAAACACAATTCGAGTGGAGTATCCACGTCGAAAGTTGACCGAAATCAAGCGACGACACGGTCAAAATGTTTCCGCAAAACTTAGAACTCCAATCAGTCTACGATATCCACTGCTGATCTTTATATACATATATAGGTAGTGTCGACTGTGATGCGCACGGAAAACTACTCAGAATATACTTCGAGCTTCATGATTGAATTAAGGTATATTAGGCCATCAGATAATGATACCAACTTATTCAAAATTCCCTCGAATTAACGTTGGTTCTTTGCTGCGCTGTGGGTAGTTCAATGTGTGACCTTGGTTACCAGGGTAAAACGCTCCGAACAAAATACGCTAACGATTAGCAACGCATGGAAATAAAACTAATCTGATCAACGGGACCGTTTAAATTAACCTAGGTTATATTCAGGTAGGTTCGCTATCCGAATAATTTGGTAGAAGCCGTTCTTTCAAACAATATATTTTTGATGGTTCTGACATATTATAAGGTTAAGGGAAATTATTTCATTATTTGGAGATTTCAGCCCTTGAGTAACCAGACACGTTGTTCTTGCAAATACAGAAAAGGTTTCACTAGTAAATAAGGGAGCTAGGCCGTGCAGTGACGCTTGGCTGTGGATGGTGCTGAATTTCAACTTCTCTCTCGCTGCCCTACAGAAGTAAAGTTAAACCCAGTTTGATGGACGATTCAGACAAATCGAGTATACATACCTTCACATCTACTTTCCCCACTCTTTCACGAAAACACTGAGGATTAAAACGCCTAGAGCCGCGCACACAGCCTAGTCACTGCGAACCGTGAGGTACGACCACATGGGAAGAGACTGGTATAAATCGCAACAAAGGACAGCTGAACACTACTCATATTGCCCAAAAATGCTACCATACTGGAGCGGTGATTCTTGGTCAGGCGGAAGGTTCGTACAAAACCAAAACAACAAACGCTGATGTATTGTATTCTCCGGTTGGTCCCTATCCTATCTCACTGCGGTCAGAATGTAATGTAATAAACAGTCATCGAGCTCCGACCGCGGAGGCCAACAGAAAAGGTGAGGTGCGACCGCCAAAAAATATATGGTCCAAAAAAGTCCTGGAGGACATTGGTGGAGCCTAACGCCTGAAAATCGAAGGTCAGAAAAAATGGAGGTCAACTCCTGGGCAAAAGGGTGAAGGGATCTGCCTCCCTCGCATCACACAACACATCGCAACATATTACCTACAATCACCCAACGCACAACCAGTCTCCAACCTGTTTTGGAATCAAACTGAAGGTGTGGCGGAGATTGGTTCATGTGTCACGTTGTAGGTAGAGTCTTGGTACGATGAAGTGTATTATATCTAACATCTGAGGTTTGCACAGTTTCACTTTCACTGAAGCTATCATCGTTGCTACTTCTAAGTAATTTCCAAGCCGCTGAGCTTTTTTCTCTTGTTTTCCCTTATATATATATATATAAATACATATATATATATATAAAATACTTCTCATCGTAATTTGAAATTTTCACAGGACACTTCTCGTCTTGCTTGCACTTGACTATAGTGAGCATAACACTCCATGGTCAAGAGAGTTCACCGCATCATGACGGAGAGCAGGACACCGAGGCCCGAAACCCGAAATTGAGAAGCAATTTTAGCCACCAAGAAGATTTGATGGAGCCCACTATCACGTCATACAGAATCCGCACATTGGAGACTCCAATTTTGAGCCGGATTTTCCATCCTCCGTCGTCTGGACTACAACCAGTAATTTGCGAAGCACTAACAGTAACCAGTCCCACAGCTAACCATGCTTAAATCCCTGGCCTGAACACTGCGATGTTTCTGTCAAATGGATAAACGAAGATCAAATGCCACACAATATGGTAGGCGACGGGTAAGCGCGCGTAAAATGCCCTAACTGCCGTACACAGTGCCGAGAACTTCACATACTGCCCGAGAATGTGATGACGACCCTCACCAAAGTACGCTCGATAATGTTCCCACAAGGCAGGAACTCTTTCGACGCTGGTCGTCGAAAACAGGAACCTGTCACATATATTACGCGGACCGGCCAGATATCGCAGTAGTAAAACAAAACACCGGGCATTGCGGCATTTTTTAGCCCGTCTTTCAAAGACTGTCGATGGATAAAACATAACGGGTGCCGTTCGAGTGTTCTAAACTGACCCACTAACTCTAGTGAGAAGACTTTATTGCCTTCGAACCACCTCGGTTTATTATGCAAAAGCAAGCAGTTTGTATAGGATAACATGTATTCGTAAAGCCACATTACGAAGCCATCACGACGAGAACCCCATCAAGACGAGACTGCACCTTGATGTGGTGTGGTGACTTGCGTACCTCTATGACCCAAAGAGCTACACCTGACGGCTTGTTTAAGCCAGAGATGCAATCATATTCGACAGGTCAAAGGGCAGAGGCCAGACAAAGTCCAGTCTCCTGGTCCTCCAGGCTGGGAGTCGATTTGAGCTGTTTACTCAATCAGCAAAATCAAAGTAAACGGGCTTCCACTAAGCCATCCCGCTACCTCGTCGACAGCTTCGCGTTAGAACTGAAAGCTTTGGATGAGGACCCTAATAATTCTCCTGCTTCGTGGCTGGACACCCTAGCAGTACCGGTCCAACATCCTCCATGAACTGCACGGACACGAAGAACTCCATACTGCATCGGTCGTCACGCAGGATAATCAAAACCGCGCTGCTCATTGCATCGTGCGCGGTGGGTAGTGATAAGTGGGCCACTGATCACAGTTCCCTCTTTTATTCAACCTTTGTCATCTTCCCCTAGCCACCTCTCTTTGCCCCCTCTACCTGACCATAACGTTCCCATCGATAACACGCCTGATACTCGAAAGGGTTCATTGTCAAATAGTCGTGAATAATCCTCAATCTCATAACTCACATTTTCCCAAGCCTCGTCAGCCTCTAAATCTCGACTCCTTCAACGTGCGTACACTCATACAGGCCGGTCAGCAGGCGTGCCTAGCCCTCACAGTAGATTCTCTGAAGATTGATGTCTGCTGCTTAAGTGAAACGCGTATCCAGTATTCGAGCAGTGTGATTCAACTGACTGCTCCTGGTATCTTATCAAGGTATTTCCTGCGTACTTCTGGAGACAAAAACAGCTGGAGCTGCTGGTCGACATGTTGTAGAAATAGTCTTGACTGGCAAGACTGAAGCTGCTCTTCTAGACTGGATACCGGTTATCAGTCGTTCAAGTGGTGTTAGACTCCAGCGGTCAGTTAGCATTCGAAAGGACAGTTGTGTTAAGCGCAATTTGCTGGTGATCTCGTCATACGCCCCAACGGACTGCAGCTCAGACGCGCAGAAGGATGATTTCTATGATGAACTCGCCACCCTCGTTCGCAGCAGTAAAGGTTCTTACACTGTTGTGCTAGCTGGTGATTTTACTGCACAAGTTAGCAAACTTAGTGCATCAGAAGCTCGTTTACGTCGGCGTTGTGCCTTGTCCGCTCAGTGCATAGATAACACGGGTTAGACTTCTCTAGTTTTGTGTAGAGAATCGGTTATTCCTGTCTAGTACAAATTCCCGAAACAGCTCGCGTCGTACGGTGACATGACGCTCTAACTCTACAGGTACTTTGAGTCAGATCGATCATATCGCCGTAAGCTACCGGTGGCACAGTTCTGTTCAGAATTGTAGATCCTACTGGTCCATGTAGATACAGTCGGACCATGCATTAGTTTTAATGCGATTATTTCTCCAGCTCCATGGTCATCGTCGCAAACCGCAAGCCCTGTTGGCCGCACAACGTATGTGTGATCCAGAAGTACGCACTCGGTATGAGCAGAAGTCAGCACATGAGCTAGGGTCTACGACGAACAGTAATGTAGATGAGCATGGGGCTCATATCAAACAGGCGATGCACGTTGAAGAAGGTTTTGCCTGTGGTCCTAGATCCGATATACATCGAAGACACTGGATCTCGCAAGAGTCGCTGAGTACAATGGAGCAAAAGCGCCAGTTCTTGAGCTGTAAGGAGATGAAGAAGATGCGGAGAAAGCTACAAAGGCAAGTTAAGAAAAGCCTTAAGAATGATTGCGAAAATTGGTGGATCAAGGTAGCCCAAGAAATGGAAGTGACAGCTGCTTCAGGTAACGGTCAAAGACTGTTCAAACTTATTCGTGACACCGGTGGACGGCGCACCCAGGTCAATGAGACGATAAGCGATAGAAATGGAGAACCCATCCATAGCAGACAGCAAAGGCTTGACCGATGGGCCGAATACTGGCCCCACGGTGGTGTGGTTACTTCTGTGTCAACAACTGCGACTCCTTTGGTGGTATCACTTGAGCTTCCATCGGGAGTAGGAGAAGAGTCATACATTCGATTACTAAGGCGGGGGAAAGCGGCAGGTCCCGACGAACTTCCCCCACAGTTATTTTCAAACTGGATGGAAACGCCTTGATGCAATCACTTACCGTCTTGCTCCATGAGATTTGGAACTCGAAGCGTATTCCGTTAATATGGAGCGAGTCATTCATTGTTTCCATCTTCAAGGAGAGAATACTCAATGACTGCAGTAATCATCGTGGGATTAGCTTAATTCCGATAGTCACCAATTCTGCTGCACCTTCTTACACCCGCTCGCGAGAGGAAGACCCGCGAACAGCGGGTTGGATTCCGCCCAATCGAGGATATATCGACCGGATTTTTACTCTTCGTTAATTACTTGAGGTGCGTCACACACATACACACACACCGTCGACCGACAAAAAATGATTTTCTTAGACTTGAAAGGCGCCTTCGATTCAGTTTATCGAACAGTGCTATTCAGTGCTCGTGATCGAAAAGGTATGCCACAGAAGTTCGTGAACCTACTGAGATCATTGTATTCTTATACTTCTGGCCGCGTTAGAGTTTACGGTAAACTATCCCGTCGGTTCGAAACGACCAGTGGTATTCGACAACGATGTCCCATTTCCCCATTCCTGTTCAACTTCGTCATGAACGAAATAATGGAAAGTGCGCTGCAAAATCCCCAGGCGTCGAACTAGGAAATAGTGAAAAGCTGTGACCTAGACAACGAGGACGACGTTGTCTGCTTCTTTGAATCCACGGAACATGCTCAACGTGCACTAGATAATCTTGCAAGAGTTGTAGCTCCATTCGGCATGCGCTTTGCACCTTCAAGGTGTGAGGTGATGTTACAAGACTGGACATCAACGATTCTGAGCTTGATGCTCGATGGGAAGTCGCTGGCAGTTGTCGACCACTTCACCTACCTCGGCAGCAGTGTGACGACGGATAAGAGCACAGTAGTAGAGGTGAGCACGCGGATATCCAAGGCTCGAGCGGCGTACGCTGGACTGAAGCACTTGTGGCGTCGACCTGATATTTCACTGAAGTTGAAAGGTCGTGCATACTGTGCCACTGTGCGTTCAGTTTTGTCGTATAGTTGCGAGACTGAGTCTGCGCGCGTCTTGGGGCTTTCGACCACCAATGTTTACGCAGTATCGCTAGGATTGGGTGGAATAGCGGAGTGAGCAATAGTAAGGTCAGAAAGGGAGTATTGGGTATTAATTCGGAGAACGTCTTGTCACAGCGTATCCAGATTATTAGACTTCGTTGGTTGGGGCACGTGTTACGTATGGCAAACACACGTCTACCATACCGTGTCCTACTCCCCGTTCCTACTAGGGAGAGGAAAAAACCACGTGGAGGTCAACAGATAACGTGGCACCAGGAATGAGAAAATGTACATCAAACTTAAGAAAAGTAGGTGCTTCACGTCTTCGTGGTTGGGGTCCAAAAGATACGTCAAGCAGTTGGCTGGAGACACTGAAGGATATGGCAGCGAACTGCGAGCAGTGGCGATCGTGTTGTCACTTTCTATCGAATCAGAATGACTGATCGATGTGCGTTTGTACAGTTAGACAGTGTATTCCATGTGTTGGCTACTAGAGCATTCTTTCCTTTTCCCACCCATATTGATGATGATGATGATCGTACGAAGCGCACTGACCCAGAACGCTTTCCATAATCGGGTCGTATAACTGGTTTTTTTGGTTACATACCCGATTGGCTGATTTTATCTCGAATGGTTATTAAAACTGTTGACAGTTCACCGGTTGATTTCGTTCCGTTTGGATAAAACAACTCTTGGCCGCTGACTGCTTGGTTCTGCTCGGTTTGGTCGGGTGACCGCTGGTGGCCGATTGTTCCGTTTCGTCACGAATTGATTGGATCATCGACCCACTTTTCTGGTCTGGGCTTTGCTGTGTGCTAACGGAACTAGGCCGTTTATTGATGTATCAGCCCTCACAATCGGGAATACTGTTTCATATCCCTGTAGAGCATTCCGGAATCTAAATTAACTCTTTAATTGATGATCCGGACCCGGAGCTTCATTTCAGCCGGAACAGCAGTGCTAAATTTCAAGAGGCACGTCTCCAGATCGACAATAGGGTAATGACCGCCGATTTCGCAGCTCACCTTGATTAGGGCCTGAGGTAAAGCGGACAACTAAGTTGGTACAATCGGAAATCCAATGCCTCAGTAGGCTATACGCAGATGCCATCCTGGGAAACTCCAGTTGTCAGGACAAGTGGCGCGCTATAAAAAGGCCCCGCGGCAATAGTTTTAGGAACGAAAACCGTTCCGTTGACGCCGAAAAACTCAACAAGGATTTCTGTTGTTGCCTAAGGATATCCGCCTGCCTGCTTAGAGCAACACTACTGAGCATCTACAAATCAGGCCTACGACTGTTTAGAAGAATCTCAGTACACTAAAGACCAGTAAAGCCTCAGGTCTCTATAGTTTATCCTCTGCTATCCTGAAAGCGTGCGCCAATGCCTTTTCGGGTCCCTTAGTGAATATTTTCAATTGTTGTCCGAAAAGCGGTAAGATTCCTAGCATATGGAGACCCACAAAGACAACGCCTGTCCCAAAAAGGAGCTTGATACAAACCGCTTTATTGCATGTACGTCCGTTACGCTCCAGATGCTGGGGAAAATTTCGCTACCGGGTTGTCACGAAGAGTGCTACGAAACACATCTAGTACTTTTCGTATAGATCATCCCAACCCGCCCTTAATGTTATTAGCTTACCTATCAAACTCTGTTGCGGCCACTTTTGATAAGAAATGCAAAACGGTTACGATGCTTTTCCCGGGCCATGCGAGTGCTTTCAACAATTTCGATAGGTTAGTATTGCCCAATCTTCTATCCCAATCAAAAGTCGATCAGAGATTATGTAAACTGATTCGTGACTATTTTACTGATCGGATTCGGTTTGTCCCTTAATGGAATGACACCTTCACCACTTCTCGTCAACGATGGTGTCTTACAGGGCGCAGTTTTCACCCTACATCTTTTCCTTGTATGCAGAAAATTACTTGTTCCATCTTCATTTATTTCGGAAACTAGTGAACAGATCCATCATTAACAACAAAACACGTAGTGTAGACGAATATATGTTTTCCATGATTCATTTTCAAGCCATTACAATCACAAATATGATTGTAATGGCCTGAAAATGAATCATCGAAAACATATGTTCACGAACGCTTCATTTATTTAATGTTAATATGCAGACGACGTTGCTATTAGGTCTGAGCACTCTAGGCCACAATGCAAAGCAGAGTAAACGACATTGTAAATTGGTCCTCATCCCATTCTATGGGATTGAACGCATCTAAATGTCACGACGTATTATTTTATTTATCATCCGGAGGATCAAGACGAAAAAGCATTAACAGACTTTCTCTCTTTTATGTACGCAACAAAAATATCCCCCCCATCATCCACAGTCAAATACCTCGGCGTTTTACTTACCCACAATTTGTCGTGGTCTATGTACGCCAAACGGGTATTTCGCAAAGTTGGGAAGTTGTCCTTTTTCTCTCTCAGACTATATATGTGCTCCATACCTCACGAATGCATTCCAAAATTTGTAACTGCTTGCATTATTCTTTACTTGCTTTACTGCTCCGTAATAATCTTTCCTGGTTGGCTGAAAAAGAACTTCCTTTTGATTACAAGATCCATAAAGTACATCTCCAGATGTAGTAGCATATCTCGAGTTACACTTGTGGACACCATCATAAACAAACACGTCTGTGCTTGTGAACGTTTTACTTCCAAACTTCTCTGTGACTCCCATGATCTCTTACACAATGAACTTTTAAAGGCTGTATCTACACCCTTCACACGCTCAAAGTTCAACCTCCTGTTTATCCGCACTTCTACACACCATAATTCTGTTACCACATCGTGCTGGTCTGTTTACTGATCGCAATATGATTTTCTCAGAACTACGAAACAGCTTCAATGTTGAGCGTTATTCTGTTGCAGTTGTGCACACAATGCATTGTTTGATCCACAGAAATGGTGAAAAGGGGTGGGAATTCACTCTCCTACGTGCGTACAGCAACTACTGACTTGATTTGAAAGGTGGACTTTTGTTCATTAAATAAGCGATCGCAAACGATCAGCGACAGAGTGGTGGGTTTTCGTCTTCATTAATGTTCTGTACTCTAAAATACCACATAAATTCGTGAACAGCATTGCGATGTGGCAAAAACAGCCTACCACTAAGCAAGATCACAGCCTCCCGTCGTGCTCCATTCTCCCGACGAGGTTTTCTAGAACAGGCGAACAACTGACCATCGGCACAATGGAGCGAACGCTGCTGTCAAGCAGAACGCGCTGGCTGTGCAGACTACAGGTGCATCCTCGAATAAAAAGGCTGGAAGAGATCCCACTACTCGTTTGTCTGCTATGGATTAGGGGACCGGATAGTACAGCAGCCCACAATGCAGTCAACGATGAGTGGTCTTACCATGACTAATTGTTCTTCCATGCGCACCGATTATTTGCATACGACCGACAACACTTTCACACCGTACACAAAAACATGCTTCCCAAACCTCACTTGATGACATTAATTAGCTCTGATTGCTTATGACGAATGCTTTGCATTCCGCTGCCCCAGTGAGTTGTGGCCTACCTTATTGCGTCGTGTAACCCAAAATTAATACTGAATATCTCACCTCGGCACCCGCCGACTGTAAGTGAGCATAATGAAACACGATTCATGCCGACACAAACGCTCAACGTAAATCTACGCAGAAATGGTGAAATCTGGTGATCGCAATGTGCGTCCGAGGAGTGTTCTGTCGATATGTGAAACTGAAGGTTCGCCAAATCGCAATCAGCAGCAACATCTCGAGGGCTGGGTGGAGCCATCTAAAACAATGCAGCTGGTCCCCAGTGTCAGCCTCTCATACATCTATTCCGGCACACGTCCCATAGTTAGTTACGGCATATCCACCTACTGAGGTCAAGATCCACAAGGAAATCCAAGTGCTAGTATGGTGAAGTATACATACTACTTATTGAGTAAGGACGTTCGGATGATTTGGTGTGAAGACGGCTCAATCAGCCGGTCAGTACACAGAAAAGCAAAGTGGAATGGGTAGTACACTCACTTCCACCTAATTCGATGCTTCACAAATAAAGCAAGAATAATATGTTCGGAGGACACCGTTGAAGAACTGTAAACGGTGCGAAGAACCTTCATGCAAAACGGCTACCCGGATCAGTCAGTTGAGATGACGTGAATGAAAGTGCAAGTCCCGAGGAAGTTTGTGGCGGAAAAAAACCGGCAGACATCTCTTTGCCATCCAACGGTGATATATTGGCAGATATTGTGCATAGAAGATTGCCAGGGGTAATCAGCAAAATGTTCTACGCATCCAAGCTCTGGGTCTTATCCAAATCCCCGCTAGTAGTGCTTTTGCAGTTGAAAGACAAAGTGCCTGATTCTGCAGCCTCGTTGTGTTTATTCATTCACTTGTTATCGTGGGACACCGTATATCGGCCACACGACCAGACATTTGTCTGAACGGATCCACGAACACCACCCTGCATGGTTAAACACTGGGGCATTAAAGTCGCTCACTAGAACTGTCGTTTCACAACTTGCTCAGACTAATCACACAGTAAACGTGACTGAGGCTTTCTGTGCCCTGTATAAAGTTCGGGATCGGAAATCAAGACCGGCAAAATGCCGCATACTAGTCATAGCTGAGGCTTTTGGCATCCACTTCCACAACCCCTCCCCTCCTATGTGTGCTCGAGATCAATGCGTGTGTGTTCATTAGCTGCTGTAGCCCACCCTCCACCCTATAACAGGCCATAGACCAGATGAAAGCTGAAAACACGTGAGAAACAATCCCCATTCGGTTTTGATTTAAGCTTAGGTTACAACTCTGTTTGGCCGACTGTCCCTTAGACTCCACCCATCACGCACAAATATCAGGTCATTCGACCAACCTGCACTCGGAAGCACCAGACTCGAGTTTCGCTCTTGCTAGAGCTCATCAGTGGTGCATATCCTCGCCACATCCAGGGTTTGAACCCGGGCTCTTTCACCTTGAAGACGTGCGTTACCCTGCGCCATTCCGATCCCGTCCATGCTGATCCGAATCACCAAGGTAAGCTTGTTCGGATGTCCTCTATTATGATAGCCAGAAATGCCTGACAGCTTCGAATAGAGACACGGTACCTGCCCAGTTAAGTACAAGCGAATGCCTCCCACCAAATCAGATCCACTTCACAGGATGGGGCCAACATACCCACATTTTGAACCTGCTTCGCGTTTGGTATATATATCAAGCAATTACTTGTGACCATTGTGTGGAATTAATGAATCTTTATTTGGCCGACTGTCCTTTGGACTCCACGTTTCACACACAAACCTCTAGAGGGAACGATGATGTTCTCAACTTTCTGGAAAAGGGTTCTTAGGAAGTACCAACTGAACAACCAAACATTGATACCGTAATTCTCATTGACAATGCTGACGGGCGGATGAAACAGTGCTGGAAACCGGACATTCTGTTAGGTATCTCCCTCCCTTCAGTCCACTGTTTATTCGAGGAGATGTTCAGTGTGTTTAACGTGACTGTCAAATCACATCTACAGTAAAAGGTAGCTCTGATTCGCAGCGTTCCGGAAGATCAAACCACCAAAGAACATCAGTTAGGGATGTTAGTGTAGTTATGAAAACAAGCAATGGATCGAATTTCGCCCGTTGCACGTTTGACAGACACAATTTCACTTTTTACTGAATCTTCAAAAAAGTATACCGATTTGTAAACCTGATTTTCCTCGATGTGTTCATATTTTTATTAGATAACTAGGAAATTTTCCTTTGTAGTCTCTGTGTACTCATGTTGGTGACTCGCACAAGGCCACGAAGACTTTTGTTATCGATTGTGTTTGTTGATTATTCCAATTTAATTAGGTTGTAAAACATGGGGCGCGTTCTAAGACCAGACCGCTCAGACGTAAATCCCAACACGCCGGATGCTGTAGACCGATGGATCCACTCGAGAAAAACGTTCAGCAATTTTCTGGCTTCCGTTGCACCTATGAATCTCGATGCACTTGGTACTCTCACAACCTACGTCACTACATCAGTTTACAAACAGTCGATTACGCAGACCACGATACCGCCATCATGGCCTTTTGGAACCCATATATTCAATCAAATATGCAGTCTTTGCACATCACATACTATCCAACGTCAGACAGAAATATGGACAGATACTGAACCAATTCTTCCAGAAACTAAAATCCCTTTCCGTCGTTTGTGATTTCAAATTAGTGACCGCCGAGGAATATCGCGACGAATGAATCCGCGACTCATCCATTCTTGGGTCGATCTCTAATTGCACCAAGCAATGGTTGTTAGGAAAGGCCAAACATGATCTCATGTCCGCCTATAACCTAGCTGGGAAAATCGAGCTTGAATAGAAGCAGTTATTGTCATGTAGCGTTAGTCCACAGGCGTCTTGCTCCTCATTTAAGGAAAATCTCCCTTCTCCTGACATTCCGACGGACTCGCATCGTATTGAAAACCCCGTTCCGGGTGTTGGCAACTTTTCCCGTTACTTCTGTGGATCAGGCCGACATCCAAGAATCGAATGACCAGCAAAAGAAGCTTCATGCAGTTTTGGGGGAAAAGAACCATTTGCAGTGAACCCGTCGGGTCTTTACCGTTGGAATTCCTGCACCCTCTCGACACACTGCGTCACCCACGGATTTAATACCTTCTTCCATCACCGCAGCAGCCGCTCTCCATTGCCACTTAAGCGCTTTCATTCGTATCACTGTGAACGGGATCACGTTACATGTACCCATGAACACCGGTAGCTCGGCGAGCTATATATCGAATAATGTAGTCGGAAAGTACAGTCGGTAAATCGCCGCATCACAACAAAGAGTCTCCATGGCGTCCATCAGCTGGTTAAGTTCCAGTCACAGTCATTTATTTGTATCTGTCCTGTGCAAAGACACTCCCTTGGCAGTAGAAATCGATTCACCCGATATAGCCCTTACGGCCCCGCTGATTCACAATGGTGAACCAGTGGTGTCCTTCTCCGAACCTTCGACTCCAACAGAAGGCCGGCATTCTTCAGTGGAAAAAGGCTTAGGCCACCGCAAACGCTTTGAAGAAAGGGAAACACTTTCTCACGGGAAGCTATTACAAATTATTGACTGATCATTAATCCATGTCATATATGTTCCTTAATCCACCTGAAATTAAAATAAGAAACGGAAAAATGCAATGATGGTGAATCGAACATTCTGAATTTTATTATGACGTCGTGTATCGCCTCGGGCGTGAAAATTTCGCCGGCGTCACTATCTCGAGGCTTCTGTGGATCAGTTTCCCATTCCGGTCTAAAAGAACTCCACGAATCCTTGTCATCCGGCGTAATCAGAAGGATACACTTTATCAAGATCCGCAAGGTACCGTTTCCGACTAAAGAAGTGAAATCAGTCACTGTCCAATGCTTCATATGTGCTGAAATCAAACCTCGCTTTTACAGTCTACCACACATTTCCCTAGTCAAAGCTAGACGACCTCTTGAGCGATTAAGCATAGATGTTGAAGGATCTCTTCTATCTAACTCAAGGAACCATTCCCCCCGACGATTATTGATGAATCTTCTGGTTTTTCTTTCGCTTATGCATGTCCAGATACATCCACCGCCATCGTAATCAGATGTTTGTCTCATCTATTTTCTATTTTTCGTATGCTTCCTAAAGTACATTCTCACCGTGGCTCCTCTTTCATCTCTGATGAGCTGAAAAACTTTATCCACAGTAAAGGCATTGTCACTAATCGCACTACACCTTACAATCCTGGATGTAACGATCAAGCCGAATGACTGGACGGCAGTATTTAGAAAGGCATTATTTAGCACTCTGATTTCAAAATCTAGCCATTCAAAAATGGGAAATCATCCCTCTCAATGCCCTCCATTCACGTTTTTCTCTACCGTGTATGGTGACAAAATCTATCCCCCCTCCCAACCCCATGAAAGAATATTTTAAAACAATCGGAAAGCCAAAACCAGCACGTCCCTGCCTAGTTGGTTCCTCAACTCAGACAGGACATTTCTTCATAGAACCAACCGATCCTCCAAATTCCATTTATAAGTCGAGGAAGTTAAACTTTTGGACTGCAACTCCAATCATTTCCGCATGTTTTACTGACCACCGGGAGGATACAGTATCTCCCAAACGTCTCGCATCGGTTGCTGAACAGTTTATGGAAAACCAACACCAAACATCAGGAAGTGAAACGGAACAAACTCTGGTCCGCGATTTTGTAAACGTCTCCCTCTCCTGCATCAGAACCAGACCAACCTCTTAATTCGAAAGTTACATAGATAACTAGAGAAACCTCACTGGGTGAAATACATGGACTCCAACAACGGATTCGTCCTTACTGTCTGAGAAAAGATGCATGAATCACAAACATTTTTGTGAACACACGCTAACTCCACTTGCGTTGTGTATCCTCATATTACTTATTTCTATGTGCAAACAAAAACACTTGTCAATACGATAGTCCGCGTCACCGCACCGGAAATCCTCATGGGTGAGTTGACTGTTACAAGATTGGACTTGCAGCGCACATGCGTTCACGACAGTTGCTCGTCCTCTTACGTACTGTAACCCTTATCTGCTTATGCTCCAGAAAAGGTTTTGTTACAAGTAGGCTAAAGCCTGACATCGGATCCTCTGTATCACAAGACCTGTTATCAATTGGGTTTGCTGATCATTACCGCCAGACATCCCAAACTGTGATGCTGACTTCCACCAAAACCTTGTCATGGACAGTATCGCCTCTACGGACGTATATGATATAATGGCAGAACTTCTTTACTAAATACGCAGATGATGTGACCTTTCGAATGTCCAACTGTAACATTTCCACATTTCCCGTTTTACAACAAAGAGTAACTCAGCTCGTCAACTGGCCTTCAAGTAAGGATGAATCCCTCAAAGTGCCCTAATGTTCTGTTTTGCCTCCACAAAAGTAAACAATACTCCGACTTAATAATATGCAATCCGAACTTAGTCATCAATGAAGAGCCAATGCAAATATCATCCTCCGTCAAGTATTTCAGTGTAACTATCAGTAGGGGTCTTACCTGAACAAACCAAGTCGCGGAAGTGTACCTAAAATTCCGACGACTCACTTCTGACTTGATATGACTAAAGTCATTCTCCCCCGCGTTTTGCTCCATTAGATGCTTTATATTTTAATGTATGCTTCCACGCTTTATGCTCCCTTGGTCTACTTACCAAAGATCTTAGAATTATCGCCAGGCCCCTAAACGTTTCTCTCGACATGGTCCAATCGTTTATGACCTGCTTATCCACGTTATCGCAACTCAGTATCATAAGGCGCTGACAACGCACACCCTTCATTCAGATCTTAGAACATGCATATAAACATGAACCACTTGATTCCATTACGAACATCTTTTTGCTCGTACTAGAGCTTATAAATCCTCAGTCGATTCCACGCCAAGTCACATTCTATCACCACCGATTTTCTCAACGCGTTTCGTTAAACACACGTTTTTTCTACTAATGTCAATTCTCGTAATTCAGTTGTTCGTCCCAGCTGAATATTCACACTCGACTGCCTAAAGCAAATACCTGAAGTAATGATAAGGTCGGTTGGAAAATATGGTCCATCTAAAACGATGATTCCAATAAAATGCTACAATTCTGGTTAAGAATAAGATGCTGAAGAGCAAACAATTGTTTCTAATAAATCCTATACGTGCTCTTGCAATTCATGTGGCTGAGGTGAGAGTGGAATGAGTTGTCCATTGGTCACTGTCGTAGCGTTGTAGAATCGAAGGGGTAATGACAAGATTCTTATTCGTGGGCTGAGTGCAAACGATCAACTTTTGATTAAAGTGATTACTCTACACTGCCTACGATGGTCGGGGTACTACTTGCGTATAGCTGCTCAACCTCTACCTTTCCAAGCTTTAATCGCACGTGCTGAGCAAGGTTGGAAGGAGCGACGCGGCGGTCAGGCTGTGTCTTGGCGTAGGGGTTAGAGCTTCTGGCTGTCCCTTTGGGGTCCCAGCGACGACGACTGTCGTTGGCTATGACTCAAAACAGAAGTGACTGGCATGAATGATGCACGGCCCGTTTGTTGAACTACCTAGTCTCGCAATAACACATCATCAAACGAACACACACCGATGGGAGAACGGTGAAAACCCCGAATACATGTATATATATATATATATATATATATATATATATATATATATATATATATATATATATATATATTGATAGTAAGTAGTATGTAAACGTGTGGACAAAATTCCCCCGGAAGCACACGACCGGTGATTCAGCTGCAAAATTGTAGCGAAGTAAATAGATTATCAGAATCCACTTACTCTTTAGCATCCATGACAGACTGGCGCCAAGAATTGTTGCTTGTGCGTCGCCAACTCCAACACCAATCAAGACTGCTTGAGCGGCCAGTGCTCCGGTTACACTGCTTGCTAATGCCTGATGAGTTCAATATGGAAGTAGGAATAAAATAACTTTCATCCAGCACTTAATGCATTCTCAAGAGTGAGACATTCAGTATAACAACCAATGGACGTGAGGTCTACTCCTAACAAAACACTATCGAATGAGAGGGTACCTGGACTGTGTCCCAGATCTGATATTCCATGTAGTCCGAGCTTACTGAATGTGGGTAACCCTTGGGAAGAAAAACTTTCTGAAGACAAATAAGAAATCGAGAATTGAAAATACCTTGAAAAGCGACAAAATGGAATCAGCAGACCAAGAGCGGTCACGGTAGTTAAAATCCGCAAAAATTGGACGAGGCTGCTCCTCACCGTAACACTCAAATCCAATTTTACGAATGGCCATTGCGATTTTGATGCTGGAACCCAATACTGACAAAGGAAATGTGGCTTCAGTTTCGATTTCAAAATCCTTGAACTTGCAATAATTCCGATTCCCTTCTTATGAACGCTAACGGCAAAATATATGCATACAGTACCGTACGAATGAGAAGCAACAAATGCTAGTCAAGAATCGCTAACGTCAGTGCCAATTCACGTACTACCAATTGGAACTGGAGCAAGGCTGGCAGGAAACTGTCACACGAACACACACACACTTACTGTTTGTCCGATTCTGGTTCTCTACCGCATGCCAAACACCAAACACGTGTGATTCACTTCATCCCACGTTTTTGCGCATGAGTTCAGCGGAACGGGTAAACTCTCTCACTGAAAAGACCCACTGCACAAAAACAGTCCGCAACCATGGCCCTGCGACTTGGGATACAGAATCACATTCGGTCTCAGTAAGTTGTTCAGTTTTCGTAGATCAATGCACTCGATAAGCGAGACAACCATAAATAATCAGACGACTCTGGTTTAGTCTTGGGACTGCATTAGTGGTTGACTATTATGAGAAACAGCTGAGTTGACTCACTTGTACATACCGAATAGATAATCAATGACTATTCTTAAGAGACGGCCATGACTCAGTTGATGTTCTTCGACCCAGTGACGGAACAGATTCTCGTTAGCTTATAGGATGCGTCTGTGTATGTCCATTTTGGTCTACGCCTTTGGACTCAGATCACGCCTTGGTAAGCGCTCGCTGCTGTTTATGTCCAATCAGTGGTAGCAAGTGTTGAAGCTACTCGAGCAGTTGCGTTTAGATGACAACCGACGATCTGCTTTTCAGGCAGAGCTGTCTGCACGACTATCTATGCTGCCGGGTGTCCAGGACCCAGGACCCGTACGCCGCTTCCAACTTCACACAAGACTCTGATTCATGTAGCCTCAAAAACGATGGGCACGTTCGACATCAGTTGCTCTGTTGGATGCTCCTACATCCGTCCCTCCAGAAACCACATTCAATGAAGCGCGTAAATCCCTGGAACGCCAACTGACTGCGAGCCTCAGAAAAGAACGCGAGCAGTGTTGGACTGTGAAATGTAGTGGAACGGAGAAAACTGCGTCCACTGGTAATAGTCGCAATCTTGAGCGTTTGATGAGAAATACCGGTCCAAGGAAGACCGTTGCAGATGAGTTAATCACGGCCCTCTGATACCCTATCAGGGATGTTCTCTGGACCGTTGGGCGCAGCACTTTCAGGAACAGTTCAGTTGGCCCACTTTTACAGTGGACCTTCGGAATATACCTGACTGAAAAACGATACGGGCAGATATCACTCCTCCATTAGACATGGAGGTTATATGGCAGACAGGTTACCTGAAAATATAGAACCGCTGAACCGCATGGCCTAAACAACAGTGTAGCGTTGCTTGGGATCCGTTTTGTACCTTCAAAGCCTAAAATGCCGCTGCAGGACTGGGTTGGTTGTACATCAAACCTTGTGTTGGCGGAGGAAGCTCTAGCTGACGTAGATACCTCTTTGTTACCTGGGCAGTTGCATCTCACCAGGTGTCCAGAAATCGGATGAAGTGCCACTGCCTAAATAGAAGGCGCATTTGAATTTTTCTAATCTCAGTCATCAGCGGTGTCGGCGTGACATCCTTTTATCCATCAAAGTTCTAGTTTCAGTAGTCAGGCCAGTTCCTCTGTATGGCTCAGAGACAATGGTCACCGCAGGTGGAGGACATGAAAATCGTCGGTATTTAAACATAGATGTTTTCGTAGTATTGCTCGGATCTGGTGGGAACACTGAATCAGCAATTGCGAGAGCAGTCACGGTAAAAAGCACTCAACTTAAACAGGTTCAGGTGGCTGGGGCATGTTTTACACATGCTCACCGATAGAATTCTTCGGCGTACGCTGTCCTCGGAGGATGGTAATAGTTGGAGGGTATGGCTCGGTGATCAGTCCATGACACGGCAGGGGTAAGAAAACCCTGACCAGTGGAGTGCTGTTCAGGCTATCTAGAAAAATTCGCAACCTGCCTGGATCTTCACTTTGAGGAACAATATCGTCCGCGTATTCTAAGTCAGTTTACTGCTTGCACAAAGATGGACGCCGCTATTCGCACACGAGGACAGGGCTATCTCAAGAATCAACTCAATCCCAAAATTGAAGAGACAGGGCGAAAGATGACAGCTTTGATGTCGATCACTTTTTGTGATGAATTCCGGTGCGAGATTGCCGTAAGCATGAACTCGGCTACGGTTGTCCGCATAAAAAAATTGAACTCGGTGAATAACCCTTTGTGGCTCACCTTCCCGTAAGAGGCGGCGCCACAGAACCGTCCAATTGACTGAATTGAATGCCGCTTTCAGATCAAGGAACATAAAAGTTGTGAGTCTACGAAAATCATATTTGTGCTCCATAAATTATCGACCGGTGGAGGCATCGTCGATGCGATCCCGATCAGATCAGAAACCGTCTTGATGGGTGTTCTCAAATTTTGGTGGTCGTTCTAGAGAAACCGAGTGAGACAATAGCAATGCAGAAGAACTAGAGGGACCTGCTTCAGATCTCATTCCCGTCGCCAAATATGTCGTGGGCAAGGCGGATCAGGGCGGAAAGGCGAGATGACGACCGGTATAAAATGGACCCGAGGTAGGCTGTGTTAGTACTTGACAGACAAGTACTGGACCGACGTCCAACAACCCGCCCACTCCACGAACAGGCACACTAAGACAGAGACCGGGCAGAAACGTGTATTAGGCAAAAGCCAACAGTCATGCGCAGGGATCAGATCAAATCACAGAACATGGAGGCTTCAGCCGAATTTATATCTAGTTTCTTGCACTCAGGGTTCCAAAGACCCTCTGTTCTGTTCAGACAACTATTAACCATGCACTGGGTGCGGTGGCTTTGGTTGCCATCTCCTAGCGGCAATCTCAAAAGTAAATAACAAAAAAGAATAAAAGTATGAAAGGAGAAAGAGGAGAACTACATTATTGGGATTATGTCGGTGAATAAAGTTTGCGGATGCAAGAGCGCCACTTATCGCGGCATCTAGCCATATCCCCCAATGTATCTAACCATAGAGTGGGAGGGTCTCTACGACCCCACCCAGGAAGTCCAACACGCCCTACATGGCCAAGTCCACTGGTTAGGTTTTTCATACCCTTCTTCCGCGTCATGGACTGACCACTTTTACTCATCTTCCAACCGTCATCCATCTCAGTAAACATAGCAAGCCGAGGAATCCTGTCAGGGGACATGCACAACACGTCTCAACCATCCTAGCCTGGTGAGCTGAAGTATATCATCTGATGATTTCATCCTTGAACCTAAGACTCTCCGCCAAACTTCAGCATTGCTCACACGGTGTTCCCATCAGGTTTGAGCATTGCTACGAAGACATCGGTGTTCAAATACCGAAAATCTTCGTATGTCCTATACCCGCCGTGGTCATGTTTCTGAATCATACAGAAACACTGAACTGATTGCTGCATGGTACACCCGACCCTTGATAGATAAACGGATGTCATGTGGACGCCACAGATGACTCAGGTTGGCAAATGCCAAACGAGCCTTCTGTATACGCAGAGACACCCCATCCGATATCTGACCTCCGGGTGAGATGCAGCTCCCCAGATAACAGAACTTATCTACCAGATCTATAGTTTCTCCAGATACTCAAAGGTTTGGTGTGGCATCAACCCAATCTTGTAATAGCATCTTGCACTTTGAAGGTGCAAAACACATCCCGAACATTGTTAAGCAGCTATTCAAGCTGTCTAGAAAAGCTTACAACTTGTCTGGATCCTCACTTAGAAGAACTATGTTATCCGCAAATTCAACGCCTGACACTTTTCCACCCGGGGAAATTTCAATGCTGCTATCCTCACCTGACAAAAGTGTGGTCTCTAGGACCATATCAACCACAAAACTTACGAGAAAAGGAGCAACCCTGACGTACATCACTTCTCATGATGAACTCCGGTGAAAAATCACCGTAAGCCCGAACGGCTTCGGCTATTAATGTAAAGGGATTTTATGATGGAAATGAATTCCTCTGATACACCCTTCAGCAAGAGGCAGCCCCAGAGAACTGTGCGGTCGACTGAGTCAAACGCTGCTTTAAGATCAATAAAAAGGAGATGGTGGGCCTACGGAAGGTGTGTCTATGTTCTAAATTTTGTCAAACTGTGAAGATATGGTCAATACAACCTCAACTAGGTCTAAACCCAGCTTGATTCTTGCGCGAGCACTGTTCGCTAGCGGTTGATAAACGGTGGATAACAATACCATCGAGCAAGTTAGATGCGATCCTAACCAAACTTATTCCTCCGTGGTATTCACAGGAGGACCTGTCACTTTTTTTCTAAATTGGTACGATCACCGATTCACACCAACTCTTTGGAACCTGTTCCTTCTCCTATATCAAACCGAGGAGTTTCGTCAACTTCAGTAAGAGTGCTGGGTCATCGTCTTTGAAAATAGACGGAGGCAACCCATCCGGCCCGGCAGCCTTATATAGTTTAAGGTAGCTTATCTCACGAAGAACCTCCGTTTCTGACGGAGGACTGGTATCTACAACCAGAGCTGGAGCTATGGTGTTCCTTAGCAAGCCTGTCATGGATAAAGGCTAATTAAACCGCTTCTCAAAATGCTCCACCCAGCGAACTAGACGACGTTTCTAATTTTGAATCAGTGAACCGTTCCCCTCTTTGATCAATTCGCTAACGCCTGGTTTACGCGGACTGGTTTGTTTAATCAGACGGAAAATGTTGCGGCTGTTGCCAATCGCCGCTGCTTTATCCATCTCTCTCTATACTTCCCAATCCACCACTGCTCACGGTCATTTCTCAGGCTCCGAATAAGTTGGCGTTTAAGGCACCTCCGTGCCTCATCGTATCTGGAATCCGGAGGAATCGATCTGCGCAAATCTAAGAGTGCAACTGAGGATTCAGATATCCATCGTTTCTGTGTCTGGTTGTTGGACCTCACGTACAGCGCAATATATATATATATATATATATATATATATATATATATATATATATATATTCCGCGCCTGTCAGATTTCAGGCTGTGTACCAAACACAACATGATACAATCGGGGAGGAAGGGGTAGATGGTCCGAGTCCATGATTTGTTTGTGCGCGCGATACTGCCAGGTTGCCCGAACCAAAGCGGGTGGTTTTCTTAGGGGTTCATATCCGGAGCCTTTAGCTTTACAAAGCCTAACCCCAAAAGCAGCGGGGCGAAATGTGAGGTCCGTAACCCACAAACAGCCGGTGACTGAATTCTCAGTTCATGAGCCCTTCAGATGAGGCGAAACATACGGAATGCCCAGTGCACCATTCCGCCAAAGATACCGGTGAGAATACCGTTGTACGCCTCATACGCCAACCGTGGTTGTTTTGAAATCAGGGTTCGGCCATCTCCGTTAGACTAATTTTTAGTCAGCCTAGAAAAAATGGAAAAATATGAGAGCTATATAGCATTCGTTCCAGTGCTCACGACAATGCCGTAGATTTCTATTTGTCTGATCATTCATTTCCTCGCCCCCAAAACAACAGATCCCGGAAGTAGTGGAGAAACCTCAGGCGCCATTGAATGATGAGGCATGGTAGTACTGCAAGCGCCCCCAGGCAGCACAAGTGTGGTCAAAATCTAGGAAAATTTAGGGTCATCCGATTGCGTCTGACCGCGTCATCGCTTAACCAGCGCTGACTGGCTTACTTGTGGTCAGGAAAAACTTTCGACTGCCATCTCTCGCCAGGGAGGAGTGTTTGCGCAACTAATACCTTGTGCACAATTGAACAGTTGCGGTCATCTGCGCAACGCGGTGCGGTAACACTTGTACTTTAAGGAGAAACTGATTCAAACCGAACTGTGTCTATAAATTTCTATAGCGAATATTATGCCAACTGCTTTGAAGAAGTGTTACCACTATAGAAGTATAACAAAGGTCAGCAAAAGTGACGTGTCCGATAGTTATACGTTCTATATCAGGTGAACCGTAACAGATCATTCAAACTGGAGAGAAGTAGTAAGCAATGTGTTAGTACCAGTATATGGTTCCACTGACTTTTGCGTCGTCCACAACAATCTACGAAGGTTGCAACCTTTAGATGAACCAACCGGGTAACAGACGCTCAGGTGTCACCTGGACACGTACCGGCACAACGACTCAGTTCAGTTCAGTTCAGTTTCCACAGGAAGAAAGCGACAGAGACCAATCGAGCATCCGAGTCTTTGTGTTCAGTTCAGTTCAGTTCATTTTGCACAGGACGAGTAAAGGCCACGGCCAATAGAACGTCCAGAATTCCTCCAATGGTATGCACACCAGTTATGCACCCACCATTGACAATGTATTTCATCGAACCCTCGCCAAAATGAGAGGGAAACGGAAACCACAGTACGCATCAACTGCGAGAGACAATATGCATCGTGAGCATTCACTGGGACAGTACGCAATGAGCGAAAATGTCGAATAAAACATACTCCGGAAGGACCAGTGATCCCCGTCATCCATCTAGTAAGCATACTCAAAGCTCACTACAAGGGATCATCTCGTACCACTTGCGACCTAGGGCATCTTCAAAGGACCGGGTGGTCTGCAGATCTATCATTCCACCACGCAGACCGTTCTAACAGTTCACTACCCTGTTGCTGAAGAAATGCGATCCAGTCATCAACCTAGCTCGGGCTTTCGTCAGCTTCTTCTCATTCTTCATTCTCCATAATAGAGGCAGAAGGTATCTCTCCCGTATAAGCCTCCTTACCACAGCTCAGTGATGTAGACTTATGTGAGTCTCCCAAGGGCTTTTTAGAAATACTTACGGAAGTCGCTTGAACAATGTGTCGTTAGGCCCTTCCACCACTTCGGCTGGAAGCGAGTTCCGAGATAGACGGTACAACAGTAGGTGGCCCACCGACTGCAGTTTCTTCAGAGTTAGCGGGTGTCCCCTCGTACGGTCATGTCCACGGAGAGGGAGCTCTGCACGCAGTTCTGGGCCGAAATCGTCTCTGATGATACGCCTGGTGAAGATCAGGTCTCCCTAGACTCTCCGATGGGCCACAGGAAATAGCCTTGTGATCTTCAGCCGCTCTTCGTAACTGACCCCAAGTAGCCCTCCGACAAGGCGGATAGCGCCTCCCTGTGCTCCTTCTAACTTCGCCACTTCTGACAACGTACAGGAGAGAACCGCTGGCCCCCAATATTCCACCCTGGGACGCACGTGGGTTGCATACAGTACCTTGAAGGCGTTGAGTGGGAGATGGCCGAATGATCGTGTAATCGGCCCGAGGACACTCCACGCTGAAGAACAAGATCTATCAGTGTCGTGCTTCGTTTTTAGTGACGAGGACACCGTCACTCCCAGATCTTTTTTGCTCACTGAAAGCCGAAGGAGTGCCCCGTATATATCGTACACCCCATTGCTGGACGGTGCTCCTACTCGCATATGTGCACACTTGTCGGTGTTGACTGGCAGTGACCACAGACCTGGCCATCTCTCAAGGGTTTGGTGTCCTCCTGAAGAACGAGTTCGTCTGCGTTTGATGTATTCTTGCGCCAGATCTTAAGATCGTCTGCGTAGTTGAGACACGGCGATTGAAAAACTGGTGGTAGATCATTGATATAGGCCGAGAAGAGGAGCGGACCCAGAACCGATCCTCGTTTAACACCACTAATAATAATAATGGTATATTTCTGGACCGTGGTCGAGAAACACCCATGTTAACATGATCAGAGTCTACAATATCACTGAATGAGATGGAAAATTCACGAATTTCAAAGAGAGATTCGGACATCACAGCAGCAGTGGAATAAGGCTGACGAGAGTTCGAATAAATCAGAACGAGCAAAGAATACACTGCAAATACGAAATGATTTCAAATCAACTGCGGCAATAGTAATGAATCGGCCGGATGTAGGAGTGTTCAGACGGACATTGGCTTAGGAAGCAGGAAATACAATATTCACAGGATTTATGCAAGAAAATGTCGGTAATGCACATTCATGTTCACGTAAAAAGGTAATTGGCGTTGAGACAAAGGAGGCAGGGAAGAATTTCATGAAGGATCACAGAGGGATACTAATTTTCATAGATTTGCTGATGTGAAAAGAATAGTACCCCTTGAAAAGGTGAGACAATTTCCATGAGAAGTAATGTGTGTCATCTGGTGTCGGCAGTTCACCGCTGGTGGAAGATGGATGAAGTTCCAGGGAGGAATAATCAGCATTCGGAATGCCCTGTCCATGCGGAACAAAATAAGGCAAGACCTGGGTGAAAACCTTTGCAATAGGCCAGGTTATGCTGGTAAATTGGCAAATACATCATTCTGTTGAGTTTCTTGTGGATTTTCTGTGTCCATGTTGGGCTTTTGGAGCAAGGGTCGGCTGCTGTTTTTGTTCGCTGTTTCATCATGGGAAGGAGGCGGGCATCTCCGAAACTGGGCCGATCACAATATAATTAGGAGCCCTCGCACAGCAGCTTCGACATCGGGAGGGTCTTGTAGTGAGAATTTTTCAGTAAACCTCAGAGGGGCGTATGCAGCGATACCAGGACTCCTTGTGGGTGAAACCCGGTGGCTAGATCGTATTCGCGGTAGCCGGCCTTTGGTGCTGTTGTAGACGGGCAGAGAAAAAGATAAGCTGTCTGTACGATATATTACAGCCAGGCAACGTGATGGCCGGGTGGTTCTGAAATTGAAAAACGGGGGATCGCAGTCTGGGAGATGTTCCAGCTGAGGGTTAGCGTGAGCAAAATAACAGATAAGAGTACGGAGGTTGGAAATGAGGCACAATGGTCTTAGTGAAAAGAGGATCGTTGGTATTGTGATTGGGTGTTCGTGAGGGCTAACTGGGCTTACACTACTAGGCAAAGTTATTGATTATCGATTCGGCCGTTCACCGAGGAGTTGACAGTGACTGTGCTAATCGTAGAGCAAAGGCTCTACCTTTTAGAAAGTCCTCTATCCACGGGATCAAAGGATCTACAACACCAAGAGCCTGAAGCCTACCTAATAGAAGGCCATGGGGGACTTCGTCTGAAGCTTCCATAAAATCCACGAAGATTACGTCCGTAGGGTGTCCCTTGGCCGTGGCCATCGTCCAGCTTTCTCATATCCACTTGTTCTGGAATCTTAAGCCACTTGGAGTAGACCATCAGGTCTAAGGCTAGGAAAGCATTTCATTACTCTGAACGTTTATATAAGGTCCCCTCGAGGTCTCCTCTTTTCCAACAGGAACAGCTCCTGATCAGTGTCCTTGCTCGTACGTTTTGTCCCTCTGCCCTTCAATTATTCGCGTGGGGAGAAGTTAAACTTTGTCTAAGCAGACGGCGTCCTTCTTGTGGAAGAGTGACCAAGCCTGGAAGCTACCTCCTAAGCGAGATCGTACTGTATCCATGAAAGTAGGTACGAGCATACCCGGCTGCCGGTAAGGCCGTGCTGATCGCAGTCTAAAGAGCTCCCCACGAGCCTTTCGTGCAGCAGCGTTGCACTGCACTGACCAACTGAAGTTTCTGCTCATGATGACCCCAAGGTCTACAACTTTTTTGACCTCTTCTATGGTGAACAGCCCTTGATCATGAGCGACATTTAGGCTCTCTGTTGACCTTGACAACAAATGGCTTTTTTCGGCGTTCAGGGGTAAGTCCCATTTGTATGCCCGGTCCGGGACGATGCCTATATCCTTGCCTAAGTCCACCCTACCCCCAGATCCAACCTTCACATCTTCCGCAAAAATAAAACTAGGTGGTTGAAGGGTGGATGCCGGATCAGTAATAAACAACAAGAACGGCATCAGGATTAGGACGGATCCCTGGGGTACTCTGCTGGTGGCATTCACCAAAATGGAGCACCTGTCCCCCACTTTGACGTAAAACATCCTGTGGGAGATGAAGTCCATCAGCCACCTATACGCTAAACCACCTATATCGAATGTTTTCATCTTGCATAGAAAAAGACGATGATTAACGGAGTTGAAAGCTTTGCTAATGTCGACGTAGCATACCTCAACTGCCTTACCTTCATCCAGTCGTCGAGTTACTTCATCCAGGAAGCACAAGAGATTGGTCAAACAAGATCTATTTTCCAGGAGTCCATGCTGGGCCGGCCTTAGCACGGAATTCTCCAGTAAGTGCTGGCAGATGTGAGCACGGAGTATCCTGTCAAGGACCTTGCATAGGATGCTAGTAAGGCTTCCTGGTTTGTGGTTCTGCATAGCCAACTTGGGTCCACCATTATATATTTCCACGATTGCCGCGACTTTCCAGCCCTGGGGCAGCTTACTCTGATCCAAAGTGGACCGGTGCAGCCCGTACGCCGATGGAGCTATGATATCCGCCAACGGCTTGATGATAGCTGGGTTGATGCCATCTGGACCCGCTGACTTGTGGCTGTTTAGTCCCTGTCGACGAGTTTCCTTGGTTTTAAACAGCGCGTTGAATGTTTTCTCTGAAAGGCAGAATTTGAGAGGCAGCTTCTCCTTCACAGACTAGTTCATTGACGAAAATACCAGAGGCTCAAAACCTCACCCCTCGCTTACACAGCCAGCTCCGGGAACTCTGCATTTCAGCTTGAATCTAGGACCTTCTTGAAAGTTGGTACACTGCCGTATCCAACGGCATCTTCTGACTGTCTATTCCATATAAGTACAACCATGCTTTAAAAAATTTAGCCCGTATTTCCGGGCCTGAGCATGCCCTCTGTAGCTTAGGACTGTCACTGGTGTCGCACTCAGGGGCAGAAACGAACATGTCACCCATGTCTATACCCGACAGACCTTTTATGATCTTGAACGTTTCTATTAGGTTATTTCGCCCTCTACGCCGCTCTAAAGAGAAGAGATAAAAATCCCCTGGAATCTGGGCGTAAGATTTCCCCTTCCGACAGGTGATCATCACCACCAAGTGGCTGCACCCCCACCAAGCACTCCTGATCCCTACGGTAATAGGACGCCCAAGTCTGCACAAAATACTCCCGCAGAGGTCACGTCTAAACCTTGTAAAACGGAATGCACACTTCTGGATTTTGCATGTGATATTACTGTAAACCCTGATTAATAACCCTCTGGCCATATAATAATACTAATAATAATGATAATATAACAATAATAATAATTGTATATTTTGGGTGCGCCCGGATCATGCTAGATTGCATGAGCAGATGATTAAAGTGGTGTTAGATTGGGAATTTACAAAAGGGCACGGCCAAGCATGCAGAGTATTAAGGAGTGTTACAGCGAACTGGAACGGTAATAATGCCCGACAAATTTGAAGGTCAGGGCCAAATGGTCACTAGCGGCGTAAGTTCCGACCTGGAGGTATTTTAATTGGCGAGTAATCCTGTAATCCTGGGGCGCAAATTTCGAGAAAGGCGAAATTGATCTGCTAAGGTTATTGGGAAGTACAAGTTACTCGCTGACCTTTAAGTGACTTATCTGTTATATTTATAACGAGAAAATATTGGATGATTTTTCCTTGGTGGAAGTATTTTGCTCAATCAAACTGCACTCATTTATATATACGGGATTATAAAATTGAACCGCGGTGGCAGTTTGTATCCGTTATTGGCGGAAAATGTGTGAAATCTTCTGAGAACTTTGGACTGTTTCCTAATTATTATTTGGAAAGACTGTCCTTACTTCCCATTGTCCCGAAATCCTTATTTTGCGTGAAAAACGTGCCACTGGTGGTGGAGCACTTTGAGCAGGATAACCTGGTGACGTAAACATTGATACAAGGTTTTGCCATAGCCTGACGTGGACGAACCATTGCAGGTGATCTGATCCAGTGAGGTTGGGCGAAGGAATAACTGCTACAACACGATACATCCTTGTTTCTACCTGCGGGTACACAGCTGGTGCAAGGAGTTACGCAAGTGATGGGTGGAAATCGAGCGGGTTCGGCTTCGCGTACACCATTAACCGAGCAATAGAGCATATATATATACCGCATTTGACCATGGTTCTGAAGGTACTGCGGCAACTAGGCACATTTCGATGGATACAGCTTGTCTCATGTCTTACATTATAGCACCTTGCACAATGGGTTGCGGAACCCCTGGCCAATGATATCGAATGGCTGGGCTTCGCAACCACACTTACATCTCACCGTCGATCGATCTTCACGAAATGTTAAACAAACACCCACACTCAAGCAAACGATAGCCCCTTGCGAAGCTGGTATATTCACCCTTGTGCACGTGAAATAAGACTAACATGCAAGAGAACTGAGGAGGAGCCAACAAAATGACTTCATGGAAGCAACACGGCAATCAAAAGGTGGTGGCCCCATAGGGACCGTGTTAACAGTTACATTATACTCCGCGTTGGTGATCGAGCCAGACAATCCACGCACTCGTAATAGTCCCATCTGCATACGCTGAAAACATCCTCCTGAATTGGTGAGGCCACTGGATCCACACTTCGCCGCTTGCTTTCCGTTCTGAATTGTGTCGACTTATTGGTGCGCAACCGACGGAAATTCAAGGCTCGCAGTGGGTTCCCTATGAAAATGATATCTTCATCGTCCGCATTTCTAACTACCAGGGCAGATTTTTGTCTCGACCGTGACTTACTACCGCCTGCGCTGGCCACTAATGAGCTACTACTAGCCAATGGTGTTGCTGGAAATTACAACGCTTTAGCCTACAAGTCTGCCTTTATACTCCCCGTGGGCTTGGGAACTTACCGTAATTTATACCATGAACTGGGAAGTTCGGCTAGCCCACGCGACAGAGTGTGGACAAGGTCCATTATATGCTGAAACTTATCACCGTCTAAATTTCTCAAAAATACCCCAAGATCCCTTAAGACATCATCAGTGGTTGCCAGTTTAGCATTTTTAGAACTGACGTTCGACGCCTTCTGCTTACGAACTAACTCCAGCCCAGAAACTGGAAACCGTGTTCCTCATACTGGCAGTTCCCAACGGCCCAAATTTATGTCACCCATAGGAAATCCTGTTTCTTTCGCTACTCGAAGAAAATACGGGCACAGCAGAACAGTCACATTATGGGTTCCCGGATCTCAGTTTAACTCTATAACTGCGACTCTCGGAAGTAACTACTACATGTGCTTCACCTGAAAGCGTGATGCCTGAAAACCCGTGGCTATCAAAATGCTTCAGAGGCATACCACGTGCATACGCAGTCGGTCGACTTAAGACGGCTTGCGTCCATTCAAGAACTTTTAGAGCCCTGAAGGAAATCATCCGTTCTCTTGCAAGTCGATGTCTACAAACATTCATTAAAGACTCAGGTCGGCGGAGAATTCTCTTAAGCACATCATATATCGATGACCTGCGAGACAGACCGGTTTTCAAATGCCTGTTCTCAGTTTCAACTCTATTAGTGGTATAATTACCGCGAGGCAAATACTGCCGTGTGGCATATGCAGCCCAGCTAGTCTTATACGGTATCCAGGTACTTTTCCAGTTCTGGGACGCTGCGGAGCTTCGACCTTCAATGGCGGATAAATAATTATTAAAGACTGCGATGTCTCCCGTGTTTACCACATTGCGCATCCACTGGAATATTCTCCCCCGATCTGTGATGGATACGTGTGATAGCAGACTGCATCTTCGACGCATATCCTTAACAACGTGGAACCTACAAAATACAACCTGTGCCTCCGGGTACTGTATCCTCAGAGCGTTATACTGCTCCATACTTCGGTCAACCACTGTGATTTCACACATTCTAAACTGGGGAAGATACCGAGCCAGAAATTCAACGGCCGTTTCTTGGTTAGTTCCGCTTTCCTTGGGCATAAGGGCATACAAAATACTGTGCCCTAACCCAGTATTGTCCACGACCAAAACGTGTCACAAGACATACCCACCGTAAGTCATTTGATGTGTGGCATCGGCCAATATCACGTCACCGAACCTGCTGACC
Source organism: Fasciola hepatica (assembly GCA_948099385.1). Classification (NCBI taxonomy): domain Eukaryota; kingdom Metazoa; phylum Platyhelminthes; class Trematoda; order Plagiorchiida; family Fasciolidae; genus Fasciola; species Fasciola hepatica. The sequence goes on from CANUEZ040000030.1 coordinate 11,901,511, forward strand.
AGCTCTTTATTTACAAGAGGAACAAACGGAATGAACTTAACCATACTATTGGTAATAATGACCTATGAATGTCCCTGATTTCGCGGCAACTCACCCACACGCATTGCATCCTAAGTGGGGTCAACGGAACCTAATCTTTCCCTTATGGAGCTAAAGTCGTGGCTGCGAAGGCGTCGGATGAACATTCGCCGGGTGTAATCCTTAAGCTCGGCAGTATTACGAAAACTTTCCACCATACTAAACACGTGGCTCTCTTGGTCACTGGTCAAGCGGTGGTTGCGGAAGTAATAACCCTCGGTCTCTCGTTGGAAGTCGTGGTTGTGAACCATGACCCACCGCGACACCATGTAGGATGAGCCGACGGCACGCACCACAACGAGCGCTTGGCAACCGAGGTTGGGATATCTGCAAACAGTTTCCATTAGGAACAAGTAGGACAACAAAATATCTTCTTCTAAAGCATCTTCTGCGATGGACGAAGCATAAATGATTAAGACCAAGACAGGAATTATAACAAAAATAAAATCAAGAACATGTCATATGAATATGTTTGAATTTCCACCAGTGTTGATTACTTCCTATACCATTTATGCATGTACTCCAGATCTTCAGCCGACATCACTCAAAAATAGCCGAACCGAATACTCGACAATGAGTCTCCTATTTACCGGGCGTTATTACCAATATAGTCCATTTCGATGTTCCCCTATAGTCCTCTGTGTGCACTTATTTTATCCTATTGTAAACTTTGACTTTTCATGCGTGCATTTTTTATGCTCTATTTGCTTACATATCTCAACCACGAAGCCGACTTTTCTCGCCACTGAGGTATGCGATCACCAGACGTTCAAATTTAAATCTCTCCTGCCTTCTCTGCCGAATGTTCTATTTTGTTCTGAATCTGGTGTGCTGTTCTCATTTCTCGTAACAAACTCATTGGTTCCGCAAATGCGATTCACTGTTTCCGTATGATTTGCCTGCCAAAACGGTCATCAGGTCATTTATCTGCCCTCTGCTCCATTATCGCCCCTGCCCGCTATTCGCTGGTACAATCGCCACGTAATGAAATTCGCGCTGATTTACTGCCATAACCCCATATCCTTGTTGTTACTTCGTGACGAATCAATATCAATGAAAAACCGCCGAACGCTTACCGGCTTACCGCTGGCCACCTCTTCCATCACCGCCCTTAAAATCCCTCCCTCTATCCCTGGGGTTTGTTGGTCTCCTTCTTTGTGATTGACTACGTCGGCATCTCACCTTTAGACTTAACCATCACACCGGCTGTTGACTCGTGGCGTTTTATATCCGAAGATCCATTCCTAAACATGCATGAGTATTCCGTCCATATACTTTTCACACCCTGCTACGCGCAAACGACTCCTTGAATTCTCCTTGATGAGGTCTTTTTTCTTCTTTTCTCGTTTTTTATTACAAATATTCTTTGGTTCAGCTGGAATATCTAATGTTGTGAATAACTCCGGTACTATTTATGCCCACACTCCCCCTTTCTAACCGACTCCAAACTCTGTCAGCCGGGTCGACTATTTGAGAGAGCGGAGTAAGTTCCGACCTGGCTTGGCGTAATGCAGACCTGGAACAGCTGACGGAATAACTTTTGCATTTAAATTGAACAAAATATCGCAAAAATGTGCTTTATGGAAAGGAACTTCGTAAAATTATATTGGTAATTTTTGGTGAAACTTGTTTCTCCTGGCCAAATCTCGGTGATTTGCTCTCCCGTTATTGGCTTAGCCGTTGCAGATTGTTGGTCATATATAAACCGTTACCCCAAGTTTGATGGTCACTTGCCATTTCTTTCTCGCACTGACTGGTTCTCGATACGGAACGGAGCATCGCTGATGATTCGGCTCAGTTCTGTACAACGGTTAGGAAAATGTGCCCGAATTTGGATGCATTCAGATCCGATTTTCAGGGCTTCCAAACAACCACTTGTTCGAGTTTTTACGTAAAAGATTCACGAATGGGGGAAATGACAAGTAAACGTGGTAATATCTTACCACCTGGCACGCAGTACTATTTCATCAAAATATTGCTTCGTCCATCGCAGAAGATGCTTTAGAAGAAGATATTTTGTTGTCCTACTTGTTCCTAATGGAAACTGTTTGCAGATATCCCAACCTCGGTTGCCAAGCGCTCGTTGTGGTGCGTGCCGTCGGCTCATCCTACATGGTGTCGCGGTGGGTCATGGTTCACAACCACGACTTCCAACGAGAGACCGAGGGTTATTACTTCCGCAACCGCCGCTTGACCAGTGACCAAGAGAGCCACGTGTTTAGTATGGTGGAAAGTTTTCGTAATACTGCCGAGCTTAAGGATTACACCCGGCGAATGTTCATCCGACGCCTTCGCAGCCACGACTTTAGCTCCATAAGGGAAAGATTAGGTTCCGTTGACCCCACTTAGGATGCAATGCGTGTGGGTGAGTTGCCGCGAAATCAGGGACATTCATAGGTCATTATTACCAATAGTATGGTTAAGTTCATTCCGTTTGTTCCTCTTGTAAATAAAGAGCTGGTCAGCAGGTTCGGTGACGTGATATTGGCCGATGCCACACATCAAATGACTTACGGTGGGTATGTCTTGTGACACGTTTTGGTCGTGGACAATACTGGGTTAGGGCACAGTATTTTGTATGCCCTTATGCCCAAGGAAAGCGGAACTAACCAAGAAACGGCCGTTGAATTTCTGGCTCGGTATCTTCCCCAGTTTAGAATGTGTGAAATCACAGTGGTTGACCGAAGTATGGAGCAGTATAACGCTCTGAGGATACAGTACCCGGAGGCACAGGTTGTATTTTGTAGGTTCCACGTTGTTAAGGATATGCGTCGAAGATGCAGTCTGCTATCACACGTATCCATCACAGATCGGGGGAGAATATTCCAGTGGATGCGCAATGTGGTAAACACGGGAGACATCGCAGTCTTTAATAATTATTTATCCGCCATTGAAGGTCGAAGCTCCGCAGCGTCCCAGAACTGGAAAAGTACCTGGATACCGTATAAGACTAGCTGGGCTGCATATGCCACACGGCAGTATTTGCCTCGCGGTAATTATACCACTAATAGAGTTGAAACTGAGAACAGGCATTTGAAAACCGGTCTGTCTCGCAGGTCATCGATATATGATGTGCTTAAGAGAATTCTCCGCCGACCTGAGTCTTTAATGAATGTTTGTAGACATCGACTTGCAAGAGAACGGATGATTTCCTTCAGGGCTCTAAAAGTTCTTGAATGGACGCAAGCCGTCTTAAGTCGACCGACTGCGTATGCACGTGGTATGCCTCTGAAGCATTTTGATAGCCACGGGTTTTCAGGCATCACGCTTTCAGGTGAAGCACATGTAGTAGTTACTTCCGAGAGTCGCAGTTATAGAGTTAAACTGAGATCCGGGAACCCATAATGTGACTGTTCTGCTGTGCCCGTATTTTCTTCGAGTAGCGAAAGAAACAGGATTTCCTATGGGTGACATAAATTTGGGCCGTTGGGAACTGCCAGTATGAGGAACACGGTTTCCAGTTTCTGGGCTGGAGTTAGTTCGTAAGCAGAAGGCGTCGAACGTCAGTTCTAAAAATGCTAAACTGGCAACCACTGATGATGTCTTAAGGGATCTTGGGGTATTTTTGAGAAATTTAGACGGTGATAAGTTTCAGCATATAATGGACCTTGTCCACACTCTGTCGCGTGGGCTAGCCGAACTTCCCAGTTCATGGTATAAATTACGGTAAGTTCCCAAGCCCACGGGGAGTATAAAGGCAGACTTGTAGGCTAAAGCGTTGTAATTTCCAGCAACACCATTGGCTAGTAGTAGCTCATTAGTGGCCAGCGCAGGCGGTAGTAAGTCACGGTCGAGACAAAAATCTGCCCTGGTAGTTAGAAATGCGGACGATGAAGATATCATTTTCATAGGGAACCCACTGCGAGCCTTGAATTTCCGTCGGTTGCGCACCAATAAGTCGACACAATTCAGAACGGAAAGCAAGCGGCGAAGTGTGGATCCAGTGGCCTCACCAATTCAGGAGGATGTTTTCAGCGTATGCAGATGGGACTATTACGAGTGCGTGGATTGTCTGGCTCGATCACCAACGCGGAGTATAATGTAACTGTTAACACGGTCCCTATGGGGCCACCACCTTTTGATTGCCGTGTTGCTTCCATGAAGTCATTTTGTTGGCTCCTCCTCAGTTCTCTTGCATGTTAGTCTTATTTCACGTGCACAAGGGTGAATATACCAGCTTCGCAAGGGGCTATCGTTTGCTTGAGTGTGGGTGTTTGTTTAACATTTCGTGAAGATCGATCGACGGTGAGATGTAAGTGTGGTTGCGAAGCCCAGCCATTCGATATCATTGGCCAGGGGTTCCGCAACCCATTGTGCAAGGTGCTATAATGTAAGACATGAGACAAGCTGTATCCATCGAAATGTGCCTAGTTGCCGCAGTACCTTCAGAACCATGGTCAAATGCGGTATATATATATGCTCTATTGCTCGGTTAATGGTGTACGCGAAGCCGAACCCGCTCGATTTCCACCCATCACTTGCGTAACTCCTTGCACCAGCTGTGTACCCGCAGGTAGAAACAAGGATGTATCGTGTTGTAGCAGTTATTCCTTCGCCCAACCTCACTGGATCAGATCACCTGCAATGGTTCGTCCACGTCAGGCTATGGCAAAACCTTGTATCAATGTTTACGTCACCAGGTTATCCTGCTCAAAGTGCTCCACCACCAGTGGCACGTTTTTCACGCAAAATAAGGATTTCGGGACAATGGGAAGTAAGGACAGTCTTTCCAAATAATAATTAGGAAACAGTCCAAAGTTCTCAGAAGATTTCACACATTTTCCGCCAATAACGGATACAAACTGCCACCGCGGTTCAATTTTATAATCCCGTATATATAAATGAGTGCAGTTTGATTGAGCAAAATACTTCCACCAAGGAAAAATCATCCAATATTTTCTCGTTATAAATATAACAGATAAGTCACTTAAAGGTCAGCGAGTAACTTGTACTTCCCAATAACCTTAGCAGATCAATTTCGCCTTTCTCGAAATTTGCGCCCCAGGATTACAGGATTACTCGCCAATTAAAATACCTCCAGGTCGGAACTTACGCCGCTAGTGACCATTTGGCCCTGACCTTCAAATTTGTCGGGCATTATTACCGTTCCAGTTCGCTGTAACACTCCTTAATACTCTGCATGCTTGGCCGTGCCCTTTTGTAAATTCCCAATCTAACACCACTTTAATCATCTGCTCATGCAATCTAGCATGATCCGGGCGCACCCAAAATATACAATTATTATTATTGTTATATTATCATTATTATTAGTATTATTATATGGCCAGAGGGTTATTAATCAGGGTTTACAGTAATATCACATGCAAAATCCAGAAGTGTGCATTCCGTTTTACAAGGTTTAGACGTGACCTCTGCGGGAGTATTTTGTGCAGACTTGGGCGTCCTATTACCGTAGGGATCAGGAGTGCTTGGTGGGGGTGCAGCCACTTGGTGGTGATGATCACCTGTCGGAAGGGGAAATCTTACGCCCAGATTCCAGGGGATTTTTATCTCTTCTCTTTAGAGCGGCGTAGAGGGCGAAATAACCTAATAGAAACGTTCAAGATCATAAAAGGTCTGTCGGGTATAGACATGGGTGACATGTTCGTTTCTGCCCCTGAGTGCGACACCAGTGACAGTCCTAAGCTACAGAGAGCATGCTCAAGCCCGGAAATACGGGCTAAATTTTTTAAAGCATGGTTGTACTTATATGGAATAGACAGTCAGAAGATGCCGTTGGATACGGCAGTGTACCAACTTTCAAGAAGGTCCTAGATTCAAGCTGAAATGCAGAGTTCCCGGAGCTGGCTGTGTAAGCGAGGGGTGAGGTTTTGAGCCTCTGGTATTTTCGTCAATGAACTAGTCTGTGAAGGAGAAGCTGCCTCTCAAATTCTGCCTTTCAGAGAAAACATTCAACGCGCTGTTTAAAACCAAGGAAACTCGTCGACAGGGACTAAACAGCCACAAGTCAGCGGGTCCAGATGGCATCAACCCAGCTATCATCAAGCCGTTGGCGGATATCATAGCTCCATCGGCGTACGGGCTGCACCGGTCCACTTTGGATCAGAGTAAGCTGCCCCAGGGCTGGAAAGTCGCGGCAATCGTGGAAATATATAATGGTGGACCCAAGTTGGCTATGCAGAACCACAAACCAGGAAGCCTTACTAGCATCCTATGCAAGGTCCTTGACAGGATACTCCGTGCTCACATCTGCCAGCACTTACTGGAGAATTCCGTGCTAAGGCCGGCCCAGCATGGACTCCTGGAAAATAGATCTTGTTTGACCAATCTCTTGTGCTTCCTGGATGAAGTAACTCGACGACTGGATGAAGGTAAGGCAGTTGAGGTATGCTACGTCGACATTAGCAAAGATTTCAACTCCGTTAATCATCGTCTTTTTCTATGCAAGATGAAAACATTCGATATAGGTGGTTTAGCGTATAGGTGGCTGATGGACTTCATCTCCCACAGGATGTTTTACGTCAAAGTGGGGGACAGGTGCTCCATTTTGGTGAATGCCACCAGCAGAGTACCCCAGGGATCCGTCCTAATCCTGATGCCGTTCTTGTTGTTTATTACTGATCCGGCATCCACCCTTCAACCACCTAGTTTTATTTTTGCGGAAGATGTGAAGGTTGGATCTGGGGGTAGGGTGGACTTAGGCAAGGATATAGGCATCGTCCCGGACCGGGCATACAAATGGGACTTACCCCTGAACGCCGAAAAAAGCCATTTGTTGTCAAGGTCAACAGAGAGCCTAAATGTCGCTCATGATCAAGGGCTGTTCACCATAGAAGAGGTCAAAAAAGTTGTAGACCTTGGGGTCATCATGAGCAGAAACTTCAGTTGGTCAGTGCAGTGCAACGCTGCTGCACGAAAGGCTCGTGGGGAGCTCTTTAGACTGCGATCAGCACGGCCTTACCGGCAGCCGGGTATGCTCGTACCTACTTTCATGGATACAGTACGATCTCGCTTAGGAGGTAGCTTCCAGGCTTGGTCACTCTTCCACAAGAAGGACGCCGTCTGCTTAGACAAAGTTTAACTTCTCCCCACGCGAATAATTGAAGGGCAGAGGGACAAAACGTACGAGCAAGGACACTGATCAGGAGCTGTTCCTGTTGGAAAAGAGGAGACCTCGAGGGGACCTTATATAAACGTTCAGAGTAATGAAATGCTTTCCTAGCCTTAGACCTGATGGTCTACTCCAAGTGGCTTAAGATTCCAGAACAAGTGGATATGAGAAAGCTGGACGATGGCCACGGCCAAGGGACACCCTACGGACGTAATCTTCGTGGATTTTATGGAAGCTTCAGACGAAGTCCCCCATGGCCTTCTATTAGGTAGGCTTCAGGCTCTTGGTGTTGTAGATCCTTTGATCCCGTGGATAGAGGACTTTCTAAAAGGTAGAGCCTTTGCTCTACGATTAGCACAGTCACTGTCAACTCCTCGGTGAACGGCCGAATCGATAATCAATAACTTTGCCTAGTAGTGTAAGCCCAGTTAGCCCTCACGAACACCCAATCACAATACCAACGATCCTCTTTTCACTAAGACCATTGTGCCTCATTTCCAACCTCCGTACTCTTATCTGTTATTTTGCTCACGCTAACCCTCAGCTGGAACATCTCCCAGACTGCGATCCCCCGTTTTTCAATTTCAGAACCACCCGGCCATCACGTTGCCTGGCTGTAATATATCGTACAGACAGCTTATCTTTTTCTCTGCCCGTCTACAACAGCACCAAAGGCCGGCTACCGCGAATACGATCTAGCCACCGGGTTTCACCCACAAGGAGTCCTGGTATCGCTGCATACGCCCCTCTGAGGTTTACTGAAAAATTCTCACTACAAGACCCTCCCGATGTCGAAGCTGCTGTGCGAGGGCTCCTAATTATATTGTGATCGGCCCAGATTCGGAGATGCCCGCCTCCTTCCCATGATGAAACAGCGAACAAAAACAGCAGCCGACCCTTGCTCCAAAAGCCCAACATGGACACAGAAAATCCACAAGAAACTCAACAGAATGATGTATTTGCCAATTTACCAGCATAACCTGGCCTATTGCAAAGGTTTTCACCCAGGTCTTGCCTTATTTTGTTCCGCATGGACAGGGCATTCCGAATGCTGATTATTCCTCCCTGGAACTTCATCCAACTTCCACCAGCGGTGAACTGCCGACACCAGATGACACACATTACTTCCCATGGAAATTGTCTCACCTTTTCAAGGGGTACTATTTTTTCACATCAGCAAATGATGATTGATGACCTATGAACTCCGTCAAATCTTCGAACATAGATTCTCGCCCAAGCATTTTTAATTTATCAGCTTCCTCTGCCCATCGGCTCTGCAAACCAATAGGTAGACATCTAACGATGCATTCCCGACTGTGCTTCTCATTTACATCAGACCAGTATTCTAAATGCTGTAGTGCTTTACTGCAGTTTTGCATTTTTACCTCCGTATGTGACAATAATTCAGCGATGTCCTCAGTCCTTTTGCCCCCGGTAAAACATCATCAACCAGCCTTATAGCTAAACTGAATGGCTATCCATACCAATCTTTGAGGATTCTGCGTGCATTGAAGCACTCCATTGGTGGATCAAGCGTTGCGCAGCCATCGGTAACACTTTTCGCCCTCCCACAACAGTAATGCAATAAATACAAAAAACTTCGGCCAGGATGAGCAACCTTTTGCTCAACGAAATTTTTCAATTGCTTCATGAATGTAGGGTATCGCTGGAGATGCCCGCCTAAAGGAGCTAGCAGAACTCTCGGCAGATCGAGTGCCAAAACCTCGGTAGTTTTGGGCAGTCCCAAGGGCTTGTGTTCACCGATTACTTCGCCATTTGGATGTTGATAACATGAACCACTCAGTCTTCCTGCTGGCCCTCTGAAGTCAGTTCATTGTCTAACAGACTCCGTTTACTTGCCAGCTAACTGCAGTCAATTCTAAAGTGCTATCACTCCCAATCTACAGACAATAACATCTTCTAACTCGTCGCGACTAGTACAGTACAGTATAAAATACTTTAATAACAGACTATTGCAAAAACACTCGAGGCGTGCCTTACGTATTTTCAAAATTTTTACGAAGAACAAAACTGACAGACAAAATTCAGGAAAAATTTGGAAGTACGCAACACAAAGGGGGTGGGAAGAAATAGTAGGGGGATTACAGGGAGAATAGTGTATGCATACCAAGGAGTAATGTGGGGAGTTCAGGCGGACCCAGAGATGGATTCAAATATAGGCCCGGTGAATTCGAAGGTCAAGGTTAGAAGGAGCAGCTGGCTGAGCAAAGTGCGGGAGAACGGGACCTGGAAGTTTTACATGAAAAGGAATGAAAATCGGCATGAGAAACTATCGTTATAAGAAACGATGGAGAAAATAAAGGAGAAAGAGGGGACGAAAGGGGGAACAAAATTTGACTTGTATGACTGAAGACTAGGCAGCCGTGAGCTGTGATTTATTGCCATAAAGGAACGGTGCCAATTTGAAAATCTGGAGCTGGCAATTCAAGATGTAAAGAGTGAGTCAGATGGCGTCAATGCCGAGGAAGGGTCGAGATACGGTGAATGTGAGACACAGTTATGGACAAAATGGAAGCATATCATGAGGGGCTGTGGCATGGAGGCAAAATAACTGGCCAGCGAAGAACTGAAGGAGGTGGACGAAAAATGTGGATGCATGAAAATATATATATCAGGGCAGGAGCAAGCAGTAGTGGAGAGACGGGATGCGGGAGTAGCAGTGCTTGGAAGTGATGGTAGAGTTGGATCAAGTGGCACGGAATTAAATTGGACGGACCCTGATGAATTTGATTATGACAGGTGATCATAAGGGTCAAAAACAAAAGATAACCAACTGTGGGAACACAAAAGTGGTGGCTGTGAGCAGAAGTAAGCAAACGAAGGTATTGAAGGAAAGGCTCGACGAACACAGGTAAGAGCAAATCTATCAGTGTGATTATTGCAGGTGTGACATGTGGTGACGGTCAAACATGGGTAAAGCGTTAATAAATGGACGTGAATTAGGCAGAAAGATGGCCATAAAAGTGGTTGGAGAACGCAGATCAAATGGGAGTACGGGGTCGTTGGAGGGGTGTAAACGATCACTGGGGAAGGGTAATTTGGAGGTTAGAAGAACTGTGATGCAAAGATGCATCAGTTGCAACAGAGAATATGATGGAAGAGAAATAAGGAAGTGAAAGATCAGAAAGATCAGATAATGACAGATCACATGAATTTAAACTAAAGGTGAGAATGATTACGTTACGATGACTTTACACTAGGCGGAACACGGAAAAGCAGCGCAGCCTGGAAGGCACAATGAGGATGCCTGTGGCGGGCAATGTACGGGGCAGACGAGAGTGTTCACCAAAGAAAACCAGGTGAGAAATGATCAGTCAGATCGTTTCACTTCGGATGACACAGGATGAAGACCGAGAAGAAGAAAAGAACCCAGACGGGAAAGCCTGTGATGGAGCAAAAACGCACGAGAAGTAGTTGTGCGTCGGGGCTGGGAGATAAGAACCGGAGAGTTGTGTGCTTGCAGGCCGTTACACAAGTGGTTTGAGCCAGAAGTTGCTAATCGGTACACTGCCTAAGAGGAAGATTCACGGAAGAATTACGGATTCAGACATGGAAAATACGGAGGTTGTAAATAGATAATAAGGTTGGTCGGAAAAAATGCAAAGCTTTGAACGGCTAGTTCTTATGTGGTGATTGGTCGTGGTTGCGGATGTGCCTGGTGCGTGATGGTGGAAGGTTTAGGATGGACAAAGAAGGATATCGCAATATGGCAACTAGCGAGGTATGCGATCAATGAGCTTTATGATCATGTGGAGGTATTAAATGAATGCTGATCAGGAGCCGACAGGGGCGAAATGGGTGGAAAAGAACATACTTCGGGCTTGTACGGAGTATAATGGATAGGGCGAGAGTGAAATCATGCAGTGGGGGTTGTCATTGTGAAAAACGATAGGAACAAAAACAGAATGGATGGGTGTGCATACAGAGGTAGAACGACACGGAAGGGAAGTGATAACAGTGCTGACAAGAACGAGAGATGGGCGAATCGTGACGGAAGAATGGTAGGAGCACGCGGTCCGCAAATGACATTGATGAATGCCGTAGGGCAAGGAGAGTTGGAGAGTGCAACCGCTTACACATTTTCGACCCTGCCCTCTGCATCCGCGTTCAGTCAATACTCAATCCCAGCGGGCAGGTATTTCTCAACTGCGCCTAATCACTCCTGACTGATATCGACCCGCCAAATCCCACGGGTTTTCCGTTTTCTCCGGCATTCCCCCCTCCGTTGGTGCTCAGGTTTTCTGCCCCCGGCAGTCATTCTCACTGCAACATTTACTTCAGCTTGTCTGGAAGCCCCCTATCTGAACCTTCACTAGCCACAGCATCAACATTTTCCCCTCTGACCGTGATCGCCGCTCCCTCCAACCGAGATAGCCTGCCTCCTTCCAACTTACACTACTCCCCTGACTTGCGTATTCCACCTCTCACAAATTGTATATCTTCGGCCTTATTCAACTCTCGTTCTATTCTTGACACTCACATGCCTGAAAAAGTTTGTCCTCACAAATAATTACGATATTATCTCAATAGCGGAATCCTGGCTGTCTGAGAACGCTCCCAATGATCGAATATCTCTGGTGAGGCACAGTCTTCTAAGGACCAACAGACCGAACCGGCGTGGCGGTGGGTGCTCAGCCTATGTCAAGGAACTCTGCGCCACGACGACTCCCTTACATACTGCTCTCGATTTTGTTTCCCATTCTCTTTGGTTCATTATCAACCTCCAAAGCACTGTTCTTTACATTGGCTGTGTGTGCCGCTCTCCGAATTTCCCCAATTTTTTGTTTTCACTTCACATTAGGTCTTTCGAACACCACTCTTTCCTTCCTTCTGGAACCGAGCTTATTGAGGGTGACTACATTCTCCCTCGAATTTTTTGGCCTACTTTCTCGGCTCCTTCCAGTCTTGTGGGCCTGATCACTAGCAATCATCTTGGCGGCTGGACACAACATGTTGTCGAACCTATCACAAACGGGAACATACTAGATCTGGTATTTACTCATAACATGCTTCTCATCGACGTGACCGTAACACAAAATTCCCCCGGCGGTGACCATAAAACGGTTATCTGCCATCTCCCCTTAGTGGCCCACCTAGTTCAGCACACCCCTCCAACAATACATTCCTATGCAGAAATTGGGCCTTGATAGTCATGCTTATTCGCCAAAAAGCCTGGGGTGAGCATTTCCTCACCCATGACCCTCAGCATGCGGCAAATATTTTCTACTCCTTCCTTTCCGGATGTCTGAAAAAATTGTCTAATACTTCCCAGGCTGTACCTAAAAAGAGGCCCTCTGTCTCGCCACTCCATAAAAAGTAACATAAACCTATTAAACAACTAATTAATTTCAACAACTTTTGAATTTTTATTCGTCAAAACCGCCTCTCCACACTTATTCAACGACAAGATGATATGCGACTTCGTGACCAAGAAGCTAAGTTACTGGGTCATCCTAACAAGTCGCAACTTCTTTCTATGTTGCATAAGTCTAGAAACGCTGATGTGAAGGCTGACTTCAAACACCGATCCCGGATAATAACTCATCTATCATCTCACCCCCTTGTATAGCCGAAGCCTTCGATACATTCTTTGCTTCAGCCGTGGCTCCAGCTGTTGTGATTGCCTCTCCCTCATCTTTACTACCTACTGACTCTGTCCCTTCCACGATACCATCCGATGCCCGAAATATTTCTTAGTTACTATCAAATAACAGACCCTCTCCTCGATTAGGCCCTGATGGCCTACCACCAATTGCACTCGTCGATGGTGGACCGGATCTCCCCCTGTTGTTGCTTAGCCTTTTCACTCTTTCACTCAAAGGTAGCACAGTGCCTGCTAATCGGAAGCGCTCGGTAATCATTCCTACTCATAAAAAGGGACCTTTTCATGAGGCACTAATTATTGCCCTATAAAATATACCCCCATCTTATCCAGAATAATGGAAAAATGGTAAAAGATCACATTATTAACTATTTATTAGGATTCAACCTTGTTATTGCCAACCAACATGGATTCCCCCGTTCAGGGTCCTGCATGAATTGCGGCATGATTTTCTGAATCTCGAGACCGACTCTACTGAAAGTGAGAAATCTTTCGTTCTTTATCTTGACTTATCTAAGGCAATTGATTGTGTACCTTACCCCCACCTTAAAACAAAGCTACGATCGTTTGGCATTGTCGATCTGCTACTTTCTTGGTTCTCATCTTACTTATCTCATCGTTCATAAGTTTTCTTGGTTAGTGGGCATACCTCTAACCCTAAGCCTGTTACAAGCGGTTTTATTTAGGGCAGTGTTTTAGGCCCCATGCTTTTCTTCCTACACATAAATGATATGTTTCCGATAATACTTAATGGCAAGCCGTTCTTGTTCGCGGAAGACATTAAGATAGCCTACACATTTTTGCGTGTCAACCTCAGTAATACCATCCCTGAAATCTCTGCTGATTTAGCCGCTCTTGATGAATGGTGCTCAACCTGGGCGATGAACTTCTCCGCCGACAAGTGTACTTTTCTTACTTACAAATGCCAGGTTCCTCCTGGTTCTTTATGCATTGGCGGTTCACTCATCGACAGCCAGTCTTTAGTAAGGGACCTTGGCTTGAGTTATTCTTGCTCTTTCAACTTCTCGGAACATGCTGTGTTCCAAACGGCGAAGGTCTAAAAGTGTCGTGGTCTTCTGTTCAGATCCTTTCAGCTTAGGGAGAGCATTCTTTACATGCACATAGTACATTCCAGGCCCCTTCTCGAATATTTTCCTCTAATCTTCACTAGTATGAGAAAATCCGACAGGATTATTATCGAATGTATTCAAAGATGATTCACAAAGCAGCTTATTGGTCAGTCGTCAAACTTAAACTAAAGGGAAAGATGTTTAACTCTAAAAATTGAACCATTGTGACTTCGTCGCATTTAGCTGAACCTGGTATTTCCGTGTAAGCTATTGACTAGGCAATCTTATTCCCCCAACCAGTTGTGCTTCTCCCCGGGTGCTGGATATTCACTCCGTAATAGACAGTATACTATTACCACACCCTCCGCGAGGACTGTTCTACACTCTAAGTTCTTTCTCTTCACGTACTCCAGAATCTACGATAAACTTCCTCCGCACATCAGATCTTCCCAGTTACAGTATGCATTCCTGCATGCTATTGATAAATTCCTTTCTGTCCCAACTGTTTCGAGCTTATTCAACGTTCACATAACAGAAATTAAGGCTCACGAGAAAGGCCTCGACTTTTAAGTCATTGCTCTGCTATCTCGCTTTACCTTACCTTCCTGACTAACTTCACGGATTTTGAATTCTGAATGTTCTGTTTGACCGCTTCTCCTCAGGCTTCGAAATCAACCCATTCAAAGTACGTCTGGGTCCGCTAGTTGTTTTTCCATACCAACTTATAGGATCCTGCCAATTTCACACACTTCCAGATGCGTTTGCATTTATAGGGAGACCACCGTATCACTCCTCACAGATTGTCAGTATGCCTTATCCGCCCCACAATGTCCTACCTTTATTTAGTTGTATCACTTCTGTCTCTCTAAAACCAGCCTCAACAATGCTATAGGAACTGCATCAGTGACTACCCCCTGGCCCGCTATATATATACATATATGTTTACATATATAAGTATGTGCGTATATACCCATTACTGTCTTGTAATTAATAAAAAAACATGGTAAGTAACCCAACGCTCCTCGATATCTCTTGGCTTTCTTTGCCTCTTTTCGACACCAGGTCCCACCACATATACTTCCATCACAACCTCAGCGATTTTGAACCGGATAATCCAGTCTCATTTCTCTCCTTTAGCGTGGCTCACCAACTGAACTCAACATCCAGTTACGACGTCACGAATTCCGCCCCAACCCTATCCCCCAGCCGAGTTTCTCTAATAATTTCGTGCGGAATTTAGTCTTTTCTCCTGCTGGCTGATTATTTCAGGTGAAATGATAACCTACCCATTGAAATTTTCAGCTCCTACTTATGCTTTTCCTTTATTAGTCTCATGTTTTATGGTCTTAATTTGTCTTAGGAATCCACTGCATGGATGAGCCCGTGCTTCACTTTTGTTCTTCTTTCCGTTAATCGTTGATCCTCAGCTGGGCTACACCTAGACTGCGTTCCTCTATCTCATTTATCTTTCCAGTGCTCCTCGATGCCGGTCAACCACCTCGAGCACTGTACTGATCACCTCCCTGCTCGGTGCACATGGACAGTAACGCTGCACGACCGTCCGTCGATCGCTATCTCCGTTGGCTCTACTGTCCAAGTTCCCAAAACCCGTCCAGTTGGTCCTGGACCATATGCCCCTATCGTGGTCTATCACCCCTATGTACAACCATTGGTGAACACTCACTCCGATCCCAAAGGTGCGGGGCTCGGTCAGATACCCGCATTGGCCGGCGCACATCGGGTGTGCAGGCCGTCTGCAACGATGTGTTAGCGCAATTAGGCTTATGGATTACACCTCCTGTGTCCACTTCACGAAGTGGTTTTCAGGCTGGGTGTACAGCGCACGGTCAGCAACATCCACCAGCACAGCTTGTGGACTGCACGCTCCAACTCTCCTTGCCCTACGGCATTCATCAATGTCATTTGCGGACCGCATGCTCCTACCATTCTTCCGTCACGATTCGCCCATCTCTCGTTCTTGTCAGCACTGTTATCACTTCCCTTCCGTGTCGTTCTACCTCTGTATGCACACCCATCCATTCTGTTTTTGTTCCTATCGTTTTTCACAATGACAACCCCCACTGCATGATTTCACTCTCGCCCTATCCATTATACTCCGTACAAGCCCGAAGTATGTTCTTTTCCACCCATTTCGCCCCTGTCGGCTCCTGATCAGCATTCATTTAATACCTCCACATGATCATAAAGCTCATTGATCGCATACCTCGCTAGTTGCCATATTGCGATATCCTTCTTTGTCCATCCTAAACCTTCCACCATCACGCACCAGGCACATCCGCAACCACGACCAATCACCACATAAGAACTAGCCGTTCAAAGCTTTGCATTTTTTCCGACCAACCTTATTATCTATTTACAACCTCCGTATTTTCCATGTCTGAATCCGTAATTCTTCCGTGAATCTTCCTCTTAGGCAGTGTACCGATTAGCAACTTCTGGCTCAAACCACTTGTGTAACGGCCTGCAAGCACACAACTCTCCGGTTCTTATCTCCCAGCTCCGACGCACAACTACTTCTCGTGCGTTTTTGCTCCATCACAGGCTTTCCCGTCTGGGTTCTTTTCTTCTTCTCGGTCTTCATCCTGTGTCATCCGAAGTGAAACGATCTGACTGATCATTTCTCACCTGGTTTTCTTTGGTGAACACTCTCGTCTGCCCCGTACATTGCCCGCCACAGGCATCCTCATTGTGCCTTCCAGGCTGCGCTGCTTTTCCGTGTTCCGCCTAGTGTAAAGTCATCGTAACGTAATCATTCTCACCTTTAGTTTAAATTCATGTGATCTGTCATTATCTGATCTTTCTGATCTTTCACTTCCTTATTTCTCTTCCATCATATTCTCTGTTGCAACTGATGCATCTTTGCATCACAGTTCTTCTAACCTCCAAATTACCCTTCCCCAGTGATCGTTTACACCCCTCCAACGACCCCGTACTCCCATTTGATCTGCGTTCTCCAACCACTTTTATGGCCATCTTTCTGCCTAATTCACGTCCATTTATTAACGCTTTACCCATGTTTGACCGTCACCACATGTCACACCTGCAATAATCACACTGATAGATTTGCTCTTACCTGTGTTCGTCGAGCCTTTCCTTCAATACCTTCGTTTGCTTACTTCTGCTCACAGCCACCACTTTTGTGTTCCCACAGTTGGTTATCTTTTGTTTTTGACCCTTATGATCACCTGTCATAATCAAATTCATCAGGGTCCGTCCAATTTAATTCCGTGCCACTTGATCCAACTCTACCATCACTTCCAAGCACTGCTACTCCCGCATCCCGTCTCTCCACTACTGCTTGCTCCTGCCCTGATATATATATTTTCATGCATCCACATTTTTCGTCCACCTCCTTCAGTTCTTCGCTGGCCAGTTATTTTGCCTCCATGCCACAGCCCCTCATGATATGCTTCCATTTTGTCCATAACTGTGTCTCACATTCACCGTATCTCGACCCTTCCTCGGCATTGACGCCATCTGACTCACTCTTTACATCTTGAATTGCCAGCTCCAGATTTTCAAATTGGCACCGTTCCTTTATGGCAATAAATCACAGCTCACGGCTGCCTAGTCTTCAGTCATACAAGTCAAATTTTGTTCCCCCTTTCGTCCCCTCTTTCTCCTTTATTTTCTCCATCGTTTCTTATAACGATAGTTTCTCATGCCGATTTTCATTCCTTTTCATGTAAAACTTCCAGGTCCCGTTCTCCCGCACTTTGCTCAGCCAGCTGCTCCTTCTAACCTTGACCTTCGAATTCACCGGGCCTATATTTGAATCCATCTCTGGGTCCGCCTGAACTCCCCACATTACTCCTTGGTATGCATACACTATTCTCCCTGTAATCCCCCTACTATTTCTTCCCACCCCCTTTGTGTTGCGTACTTCCAAATTTTTCCTGAATTTTGTCTGTCAGTTTTGTTCTTCGTAAAAATTTTGAAAATACGTAAGGCACGCCTCGAGTGTTTTTGCAATAGTCTGTTATTAAAGTATTTTATACTGTACTGTACTAGTCGCGACGAGTTAGAAGATGTTATTGTCTGTAGATTGGGAGTGATAGCACTTTAGAATTGACTGCAGTTAGCTGGCAAGTAAACGGAGTCTGTTAGACAATGAACTGACTTCAGAGGGCCAGCAGGAAGACTGAGTGGTTCATGTTATCAACATCCAAATGGCGAAGTAATCGGTGAACACAAGCCCTTGGGACTGCCCAAAACTACCGAGGTTTTGGCACTCGATCTGCCGAGAGTTCTGCTAGCTCCTTTAGGCGGGCATCTCCAGCGATACCCTACATTCATGAAGCAATTGAAAAATTTCGTTGAGCAAAAGGTTGCTCATCCTGGCCGAAGTTTTTTGTATTTATTGCATTACTGTTGTGGGAGGGCGAAAAGTGTTACCGATGGCTGCGCAACGCTTGATCCACCAATGGAGTGCTTCAATGCACGCAGAATCCTCAAAGATTGGTATGGATAGCCATTCAGTTTAGCTATAAGGCTGGTTGATGATGTTTTACCGGGGGCAAAAGGACTGAGGACATCGCTGAATTATTGTCACATACGGAGGTAAAAATGCAAAACTGCAGTAAAGCACTACAGCATTTAGAATACTGGTCTGATGTAAATGAGAAGCACAGTCGGGAATGCATCGTTAGATGTCTACCTATTGGTTTGCAGAGCCGATGGGCAGAGGAAGCTGATAAATTAAAAATGCTTGGGCGAGAATCTATGTTCGAAGATTTGACGGAGTTCATAGGTCATCAATCCTGCTTTGCCAACAGCCAATTTGGACGAGTGGTAAGCGAGAGTTGCAGGCTGATGTAAAAGGAATCAATATCTGCTCAAGTTGCAGGGAACGACATTAACCGGATTCAGTATTTGGCTAACGTGCACACAATAGGTCAAGTGCTCGAGAGGTCAACTGAATGCAAGCTGTGTGACTCACTGCATGAGCCACCACATTTTAAGACCTTTCATGGGATGAGTGTACCAGATCGATGGTCCGAGGTATAAAGGATTTGCTCATGCGTTATGTGCTTAAACAACTTTCCTTGGGCCTCTGGATGCCACTTTAGGGTGGAATGTGACCAGGACGAATGTTTGGGTAATCATCCCCATTTACTACATGGCCCGCGAAATAATAGGCCTACTCAGCCGGATGAACCCAGGTTTGTCTGTTCTGCAGAACGTGATGACTTCAAACCTGCGGGATTAGGAAAGTACTCGCCAGCATCGTGATGCCCAAATGATTGAGGAGGGCCATGGCATTTTTGGACACGGGGCCGGATACTTTGCTGATTACGCGTGAGCTTAGAGAAAACTTGGACTAGTCGGCAAGCCTACCTCTCACCATCTACACGATGGCAGGGGGTTGTGTTAAAAATTCCATGATGCTGACCTTGCGGCTACCATCTTTAGCCGATGGATCCACCGTCGAAATTCCGGAAGACCTTGCAATAGAGGGCTTCCCAATGAGACCAGTAGACTCAAATGAATTATCGCTGAAAGATGGTCCCACCCCAGGAATATAGCTTTCACGGAAGTGTCTAGCCTTCAAGTTGATACACTTACGGGGTGGAGTTTACCAGAGGTTCACTGGGTGCTTGAGCAGAGCATAAGCAATCGAAAGGAACCTTTTGCTGAGCGTGAGATACCTGGCTGGACACATCACAGACCCCTGACGAAAGAAGTTCAACAATCGCCATTAGTAAATTGCTCAGCTGCTACTGAGAGAATAGCCTACGTAGGACACAACCAACTTTTTTACATTGAATCGAACGGTCCATCTCAGGGAAGTGGAGTTCACTAAAAGAAGATAAATAGGTGCTTTCGATGTTGAATTCAAAGACAAAAATTCACGATGAACAAAACGAAGCTGCTCTACCCAAGCGACTACCGTCAAACCACCTATCAAGAAAAAGGTGACCCAAAGGCGTATGATATCTCAGAAAATGACCTTTCCGAGAAGCCCAGTTTAACACTGAACATCAGCTGCTCATGCAACGCGGTTTGGAACTGGAGGACATACTAAGAGTGTACGGTACCTAGATGGAACTGCATGGCCGGCCGCGAAACAAAGTTGCCTTGACCAAGCTGAAGTCAGTATCCACAAATGAATTCGAAATGACTGTATAGCTATTGGGTTTTAAGTTAGAAACAACGCTAAAGGAGAACTGTGCCACCATCCAACTGAGCATTGTATATTGGACGGATTCCACAATCGCGTGTGGGTTACATGAAAAGGAGGAAACAGAGAGCACTTTCAAAGCGTCAGAGAATTATTTCAGTCGTAGCAGGAAACAGCAATGAAAACGCTGATGATTCGAGCTCGAAACTGCATACAAAAGACAAAGTAGTTTGCAGTCCGCCTCGCACACAGTTATTCGGCCTTTTATTCCACTGTATGCCTTACAACTATTCAGCTCGACTCATTTTTCTTGAACAATTGCAGTTTGTACTGAGTTCCCGCTTTTCTGTAAAACGCGCACGGAGGTTAGAGGGAAAATCTCCGCCAAGGTTTTGCATGGACAGATCAAGTGAGGCTTATTAGCTGAAATCACACTGTGGGACGTTTCCGGCCTTTGAAGAAGAACATTTACTCACGTTCCATAGAGTATTGTCTGTCACACCTTTGTACACAAAAAGACTCTCAAATACTCTGATAAATGTGTCCGCAGTCCATCGATCTCAGTGTTTGTGTGTTTTAATACTGTCCGCTGTGCACTCGTTTTCGGGGCTGATTTATACCCACAAACTGATTTTCTGCTCTTTCAGAAAGTTTGGTGTGCTAATTCCACGTAATTCCACTACTTCCTGACCTTTCGGTTTTACATGGTTTATCATCGTCGCCTAAAAGTCGCTATCTACATTCAACTTCGGCGTGGAAATTTGTAAAAAGATTTATTTCAACCAGTTGCCGCAGTTGTGTACCGCTTCAGATACCCTGGCTAACCTCTCGTAGCAAAATGCTTTACTCTGGAATATCTTCGTGTCGGTCGCGCTTTAAACTGTAAGCTCCGGTCTTTTGGTGGATAAGCGAACCTCAAGTTGAGCCGCGGGGTCTGGACTTGATTACTAGTGGATTGTGCAAGTGCCGACCATAAAGCAAACCTGCTTTGCACTCAGGAAACACAGGAAGTCAGTAACCACAGGCCCTGACAAGTTATGGGTAGGTAGGGTGAGAATCATGGCCCGATCCTGAACCTCAGACAACTATTTTCGGAAAAGGATTTCGGCCAGTTGCGTAAAGAACAAATATCGAAAATCCTTCCAAATTTTCTACGTTCTTTGTGGATGTGGCTATATTTTACATTACTTTGATAAGCTCGTCCGTGCACCAAAATTCTTCACTTTTGCTTATTTGCGTGAGATGTTTGAACTTAGCCTTGAACCTTTTCTGACTGTTGGGCTTGGGACACGGGGCTTCATACCTTTGGGTTTTCCCATGGAGTCTTTTTGGCCGCATACTTGAGGTCTGTATATACTTGCACTTATCGTGGATCTCAAGTTAGTACCGTAGAAACCGCGAATCAATCTTGTTGTTTTTTTTGGGATTCTTTTGATTTGGCTACGCGTTGCTTGATTATCGAGAATGGAAGCACAGCTGAGTTGATCTCTACCATAACAGAGGCATTTGACGTAAAGTAACAATATGGGTGACTTGCTAGGGTCGGCTCTGTTGTTAAATCATGCTTTAATATGGCATTGCTCTTGCATTCATCGATCAATTCTTGAAGATCAATTGGTGGTTCTTGTTCGGCCTTCGCGAGATTTCGAGTTCTAATGTCCTCGCACCATGGTGCTTAAAAGCCACAGATAAAGACAAGACAACTGCCTCCGCCTTGCGCAAGTGGCCCCAAACGGAACCGTTCAGGTTCTCTGTCGACCAAACTACCGTGTGACACAACGTCATCGAGATCCTTCACGACCATCTGGGTGCACTTGAATCGAGCGCTGAGTAAGGCCGCTGTCCAGCCGAATACTTTTTTGAAAGTCGTTAAAGTATCACCAAAAGATGAAGGTCGGGAATGAGCATGGACGATGTGGTTGGCGTGCCTGACGTGCTTGGCGGGGCCCAGTCTCCGGAGGGGCAGGCGAGCTCCGGTTTCGTCATCCTGGGCTGTGAGCGATACGATAAAATTATCTTCACAGCGTTCATACCAAAATTTAAATGTGATTCCTGCCTCCGGGTCTTCATGAAAATCGGGGTTTTTACGTACCATATGATCAGCCGTACACGATTCAACAGTCGTGGATAATCCCAAACCTGCTAGCCTTACAGGGATTGGGTCCATCAAGAGCATTCGGGCTTCATCATGCTCTTCAAGTAAACCTCAATTGTGACAGTTTTCGCCATGACTCAGCGTTCCGATCGACAAATATGTTGTGTCCCCAGCAACGATCTCCAAGGTTGCAACCTTCAAATGAATCAATCGGAGAAAAAGCTCATGAGCCACCCAGACACGTAAATTCAGAAGGACTCTGGTTTGATCTCAAAGTCTGGTCGGCAATAGAAGCACAATAGTCGAAGCCAGAGTGCCCTCTGGCTTGAATAAGAACATAGGTTAAAATGTTCACTGACGGAGCCTATCGTCTCACTGGACACCCAAATTCTGCGGTTTGGAGAGCACAGAACTCGGCTGCTTACAAGGGTTCTACTAGGTGGGAGTCCATTTACCTTGGAAATCAATGGGCAGCTAGGGCAAACAATCAATCGGAGGTAAGCTACTTGGATGTCACCAATGTATCGAGGCAAGATAAGATACAGATTTAGATTGGCAAATAAACAGATATCCAGAATCAAAGGAAAAATGTAACGTATTCGGAGAATAGAACGACACCATTGTGGTCAGCGCCTAAATTTCAGGGAAGCTGTGCCGCCTCCCCAACACTAACTTTACTAAGTTGCTATCAACGAGGCCGGTTTTTCAAACTTAAGTTATCCAACTTGCTCATATTATTTCAACCACTGCTTCTCACCAGTTTCCTTTATTGCAGTAACTACTCGACGGACAGTATTACGAAGATGGAAGATGATAAATGGTTGCTACAATTCAGTGCACATAGCGCATCTTACTTTCTCTTATACAACAATCCATTTTGGAAAATGGGCCCTCCTTTCGACTTTGGGTAACTGATCCCGCCAGCCCACGCATGCGGAATTGATGATGAGCTCTCCACTGTGGAATCCCGCTATCAAAAAAGAAGTGAAGATTTGCACGCCTCTTGGGTATGCATATAATTTATTCCGTATTCGTCTAATTTGCGACGTGATCGGTTGATGTGTCACGCAGAACCATGGACTAGTGCCTGACTCTTAGGTCATCCACCTTGCTCATTCACGCTAACCCATACGTTCGAAGGAAGATTCATAAGTCTTGTGGATAATATCTGAATGTTATCACTAAGAGAATATAAAAAATATTTTTAAGAATATTTCACGGAAGCCTTAAATGCTTATTAGAAGCTCATCCCGTTAGCAGGAGAGAACACACCCTGTCGAATGACTGGCCGAAGAAACGTCATGCCATGCACTTAGATATCAGGTTGTAGCAACCAATCTGTTATGAACGGTACGAACGCCTAAAATCGCTTTTAACCCGCTTTCTCGGCAACAGCTGAGATGGTCTCACGTCAGCACTACACAAACAGTGCAAAAAGTATAGTGAACTGCTTTGTGGGTGAAATAGAGCTAAGCCTAAGATGAAGCCGTACTGAAACAACAAGCAACGAAAATTTGAGCAATGCGTAGCCAAATTTGCAACGGATCCCGAAATCAAAAAACGATTATCCGTGGTATTCTACGATATTGGATTATTGCGTGAACAATGATACCAAAAAGATAAAAACCTCAATAATACAATCACAAGGACTTAACAACGAGAAACCGAATAGCAGCGTGCGAGCAAGGAGCACGTGCGTCACGCAGGTCCAGAACAAGGATGTGACAAAGGAGCGCCCCGGGCGCGAACAAACAACAACTGGTACATAGAAACGAACAGTTCGTAAAGACACGTCAATAATGTAAGCAAGTGAGTGATGTGAAGAAAAACACTGAATCGCAAAGGATTTAGGGGGATTTTCCCCGACCGGTCGTTGCACCGCCCACCAAAATCCTCCAGAATCCTTAGCAGAGTCGAAGGTTTGGTATAAAGGTACTGATTCTTCCTACCTACCTACGCCCCGCTGCCAGTGCGCGCGCCTAATGCTCATCGTCAACGTTCTACTCATGGTCGCACCTAATCCGTTGGCTACATAGATGTGAGGCCAGTCTAATCTTCCACGGGAACAAATGACCGATGGCGGGCGTGAGGGGGGCACACAGGTGCTGTTCTTGTAAAAGGCCGTCCTGCTCTGAGTGTGTGTGCTCGAGTGAGTGAGTGTGCGTGTGTGTGTATGTGCCGGGGTGTACAGTGGAATCACAGGTGTGACTACACATCAAAGGAGGACTTTCTGCCATGTCAGCGAAAAGACTGTGTGGCAAAAACGAGTAAAATGTGGGCATGTGTGCGTGACCTCAGCCCCGTCAATTCTACATGCAGTGTGGTGTCGTGTGATAAGCTAAGGTTTGGACAATTAGCTCCATAGAACATCGTGAAAGCTGTATTAAATTAAACACGAATATACTTCAAAGACGGTGTGTGGGGTTGGGTCCTACAGGAGAATGCATGAGGGTTAGATAAACGAATTCAGCTTCATCTGGTATCAGCAGACTTGGGTATAGCTTGGTCGGTAGCGTCGGCCTCGCCCGCGTCACTGTCACCTTCAAGCAGGCATATTTTACGCAAATCTTGCAATAAGTCTCCTTTGTTCGTCCTCACCACCACCGTGCACACGAGGTCATCGATTTCTGTACGACAATCCTTGATCACTCCAACCGGCCAATCGTCTTTATGTAGGTGACCCTCCACGAGGATGACCACATCGCCACGTCTGAACGACCTCTGTTTGGAGATCCGATTTTGCCGAAGCTGCAGTGTTGGTAGATACTCCCCCGTCCATCGTTTCCAGAAAGCCTGTGCCAGGTGGTTCACTTTTTCCATCCAACTATGTACGTTCCACGCAGGGTTTTCGGAGTGGTTACTCATGCGTTTGATCGGAGTAATAATAGTTCGTTGAGGGTGAGTGCCGGTTCGCCTTCCGGGTCTGGGACAATCGGCACCAGGGGTCTGTTGTTCAATATGCCTTCTACTTCTGTTAGTAAAGTAGTCAGCGTCTCGTCATCGAGGGGTTGTTGTGAGGTCAGGGCCGTGAGTATTTTCCCAGTCGATCATATCGACCTTTCCCAAAAGCCACCCCGATAACTGGCATAAGGTTGGTTGAAGTGCCATTCTATCCCCTTTGCTACGGTCTGGTTTTGTATTTTGGCGAGGTCCAGGCGGTTCCACCATTTCTCTAACTCCTTATGAGCTCTAACGAAGTTCGAGCCATTGTCTGAGTATACATTCTTGGGAACACCCAGCCTCGCGATGAACCTTTGAAAGGCCATTAGAAATGAATCGGTGGTCATATTATGCATTACATCAGGATGGACCACTCCAGACTATAAACATGCTATCAGGCAGCCATACCTCTTTTGGGTGCTTCTTCGCTGTCGTACAATTAACGGGCCAAAGCAGTCGACGCCGATTTCCACGAACGGGCACCATCCCGGTTGGACTGTTACGGCTGGGAGGGGGGCCATCATTTGCTGGTCTGCTACAGCCCTCCGGCGACGACAAGTAATGCAGTTGCCTATGACTGGCTTGACCGTCGCTGATCCTTTTGTCACCCAGAATCGTCGGCGTATATTGTTCAATAAGTGGTTCAAACCTGCATGTCTCGCTTCCCGATGTACATGATCTACCAGGCATCTCGTTATGTGGTGGTCACCAGGAAATATTATGGGGTATTTTGTTTCGTACTCTAGGCTTGAATTCGTCAGCCGCCCTCCAACTCTCAGTAGTCCATTGGTTCGCATGGGGTTTATTCTTCAGATACTACTTTACAACAGCCTGCTTCCTTTTGTGTTATCATCTATTCTGGCCAGCTCGCGGGCCCCGAACGGGAAAGCGTCTAGGTGCAGTAGGCGTAGAAAGTAGAGTTCGGCTTGATTCAGCACGCTCGGTAGCGTCGTCCCCACATTCAATGTGTTTTATGGTCTTGCACCTTTCATGATCAATAATAGTACTTTGTATCGTGTCCACCGGACCATTGTTCTCAACAGTTTTCTTCAGTCGGGAAAGTGGCACAGTTTTACTTTTGGGCTTACGCTTCCTGTGGAGCTTGTAGCCAGTATCAGTCTTTTGGCCTCGATATAACCATCATCAGGCCTAGGTATTAGTAGCGTTGGCCACATCTCTTTAGCTGCAGCTAGGAAGTCCGGTCCCATTGTGGATTATAATGAGTATGTTGGCCACGAAAGTGTTAATACGAGTGGCAGTGTTGTTTGTGTAATGAAGTACCGTGGCTGAGTCCATTATAAAGTTTGGTTCCCAGTTTATTCGATCGAAGCATCTTCTAATCAGCGTCGCAGCTTTCACGGCCAGTACCGCTGCCGTCAGTTCCAGCCTTGGAATAGACACAGTCTTCAGTGGAGCCACTCTCGCCTTTGCGGACAATATCTGGCTGTGCCGCCCACCATTTGCGTCAACGCAGCAGCCGTAAGCAACTATCCCGTAGCCTATTTCTGATGCATCGGAAAATAGGTGGAGTCGGGAGTCGTTTGTGTACTTGATACCTGTTAAGCATCTTTGTATTTTTATCTCCCCAAGTTGCTTCAGGCTGTGCGGCCAGTCGCGCCATCGCTTATCGTCGTCATCCTGGAGAGGTTTGTCCCAACCCGTCCCTCTTTGGCACAGCGATTGCCGCAAGCACTTTCTCCGTAGCAACCGTGGCGAAACGAAACCTAGGGGACCATAGAGGCTTGAGACTGGTGGTAGGATTCCTCTCCATGTGGACGATCGTTTGGGTAAATCTAGAGTGAACATGGATTCGTCACCTCCGGGTTTCCACTGAAGACCAAGCGTGCGCTCCGTTTGTGAAGAGGATCCAAAAAGCTCTCTTTCACACTCCACTTTGTTGGAACTCGGGATAATGTTGAGCACCTCTTGGCTGTTTGAAGTCCGTTCAGCGAAGTTGAATCCTCCGGCCTTTAGAGTGGCGATCAGTTCGGTCATATATAGAATAGCAGTATTTGGGTTGTCAAGGGACCACAGAAAATCATCCACGTAGAAGTGGTCCATTGATATTCCTAGCAAATTTCTGGTGCCGCCGAAACGCTTGAGGTTTTCACGGAGGGCAAAATTAGCACAGAAGGGGGATGAAACCGTCCCAAAGGGATGTACGGTCAGCCTGTATTCGTCTGGTGCACGATTTGCATCGCTTTCAGGCCACCAGAGAAGAGAAAGACGTCCCTATCTTCAACGGGCATCTTTAGTTGAAGAAACATTTCACGTATGTCCGCAGAAACGGCCACTTTTCCCAGCCAAAAACGACATAAAACCTCGACTAGCGGTGTTGTCCAGTCTGGGCCCTGTAGTATATGGTCGTTAAGTGACATACCCTGACACTTCGCGGCACAGTCGAAAACCACCCTAACCTTCCCCGGTGTATTTGGGTTCACGAACGGGTGGTGAGGTAGGTGCCACCTCAAATTTGCGCTGATTACCGCTGTATCTACTCTTTCTACATAACCCGAGTCTATGTTATGTTGCATGGCTCGCGTGTATCCTACCCTTCATTGTGGTTCTCTAACTAGCCTGGTTTTGAGGAAGCATAATCTTTACAGAGCCATTTCTCGGCTGTTTGGCATAGGTTCCATGTTGAGTCTCCACGAGACAGGAACCTTGAAACGATCTATTACATACTTGACGCTCTCGGTTACCATTTTCAATGCCGACCTATCTTCTCGTGATGAGGCATCTCTATCAATGGCTAGATCGGCAAATTCGGCGCTATACAACTGTCAGAATGCTTGTTCAGTGTTTGCCGTTTCCACCGAAGTGCAGCTGATTTGGATTGGTTCGCCGCATCTTCCATCTGTACTACCACATAAAGTCCAGCCGGATATAGTGCGTACTGCATAGGGTGCTTTGCGGCTTCCTATTATTTGATCCAGGACCCAATGCGCCTCCGGTACATCACAACCGATCAGCAGATCAGTTTTGTTATTTTGACACTCCCCGATCGTAACCCAGTCGAGATGCGGCCACTGAGTCAGAATCAATTGCACTGATTGTGGTGCTCTCATCGGCAGATCCTTTATGGTGAATGCATCCAGAGTTTCTGCCCTATCACTGTTGACCAAGGAAACGAGTTTTAAGTGCAGTTTGGTAGACTGGATGACTTGGGCGTCACACACTGTGCTCACCGCTAATGAAGATTGATTCCCTCTGATCCCATATCCCTGCAAACTCCTTTATTACAAAAGTGGTATCCAGGCCACTAATCATGAAAACCAACGCTTTTATAACCCCAACTGGAGTTTCTACACCAACTGCTATTACTCCCAGGAGAATGAACTTGCTAGTGAGGCCAGACACCGAGCAGATCACACTTGGCTTCGGGGTTTTTTTGTATTCAATTTCTGGGATTTGTGTAGCAGGTTATGGTGCTTCCCACAGCATCCATCCTGACTACTACTGCGTTTCGTTCGGCACACCGCTGCTCGATGTGAATCGTTAAGACAGACGAAGCACGCGCCCAGCCTCTCAGCCATTTCCCATCGTTCGTCGACGTCTACTTTTCGGAAGCCAGGGCATTCCGCTATGTGATGAGGCGCCCCGCACACTGTATACACCGGCAAGTCTTCACCTTTGCGAGATAATGCGTGTGTGTTTGCCCACGGTTGGCCTATACTTGGTTCCCTGGCCCAGGTTTGCTTCATCGCAAGCCTTGGTACCTTGCTCGTCTCGCGCACAGGTTGACCGAAACGACTGTTTGCTATTTAAACATGACGGTGCATAAACTGCTTCAGGTCTTCAAACGTGGTTTACCGCCCATATCAACTGATCTCTCCGGCTTCCTCGGCCCATCTACCCTGTAGTTCTGTGGGTAAACTGCGCACCATGGTCTCCAATGTGTGCAGTGCTTTCAGGTCTGATGGGTAACTTAGGTGGTTCAATGCGATGCTGCAGTTCTGCATTTTTATCTCCAGGCTGGCTAGAGAGTCCGACTCGCCTTTGGAGGGTTTTTCTTCTGATAGTACACCAACGATCAAATTTCGGGCGACTTTAAATGGTTGCCCAAACAGGTCTTTCAGGATTTCACATGCCCGAGTGTAACCCTCTTCGGGGCCCAGCATCGAGCACCCGTCAATTGCTTCCCTGGCTCTTACACGACAGTAACGTGGCAGATTCAAGAACCTCTGTCCTGGATCGGATACTCTCCTTTCCACAAAGTTCTCGTATTGTCTAAAGAACTTACAGTACTGTTCTGCACTCCCGTCGAATGGGGGCAAGTCCACTCTTGGTAAGTCAATAGAGTGGGTTACACTGGTACATGTCGACTTCAATCGTTCCACGGAACTGCTAGGCTGCGTGGCCACATGATCCGTGGTCTCCAGATTCACCTCTCGCTCCCGCCTTCGGAGTCGATCTTTCCTGGCGGATGCAGCTTCTTCCCTGGCCTGCCTAAGCCGGGTTCCTAATTCAACTATTCTCAATCGGTAGATATCATAACCGTTAAATTCTATACCACTAGCTGAAGTACATGAAGTTGCACTGACAAGGCTAGCAGACCCAGCAGTATCTAACGAATCAATATCACCCAAAGATACCCCGGGGACTTGCCGGGTTGCCTCCTATCCATCTTCTGTTAGCCTTTGTCTTCTTCTTGGCATTTCTGACTGACTTCCCTCTGAAGATTCCGAGATGAGCACTGTAACGGTTATTCCGACTGTGAGTAAAGCGTAGCCAATTCAAAACGAATTCCAAAACCAGAACAAGAGTGATTCGTTGTTCCTGCGGTACTGGTTTAACAAATTATACGCATGTACAAATGTGTACAAACCTCAATTGTACGGCCACAACGTCTAGCAACGAGGACCAAGGTTTAACAAAGGTCAACGTCAGGTGCCACCGTCCCGGCAGTCCAAGTTCAAATCAGAATTATGCTGCTCCACGTGAGCGAAATATAAGCAAATGTTGGATTGTAGTGATTGATGCACGCTGTATTTGTTCGAGAATCGGTGAAATAATAATAATAGTATATTTCTCGTCCGTGGTCGAGAGGCATGCTCTAGCGCATGATCATGGTGTAAAACGTTACTCAATAAGATGAAATATTGAAAAATTCTAAGTAAAGAAGTCAAGATTATCAGCGATAGAAAAACATAGCCAGCAACAGTTTGAATGGATCGTTCTAATAATGGTTTGCGTTGCAATTTCGAACCGGTTTCGAATCCGAGTTTGGCGGTGGTACTGGGTGGAGATATCAAAAAATCGTTAACGCAGTGCCAAGGGCGCATTATGAACGAGAATGATGCAAGCCAAGGAAAACGGAGGCCTACTGAGGTTCTGCAGATGGAATAAATTCTTGAACAAGAAGAGGAGAAAAGAAAAAAATTGTAAAGGAGTGTACTCGGGAAAATCGATGCATACGAAGAGGATAGCGATCCATGAAAACGATACAAACCCTGAATGACGGATTTACCGGAGTTTAATAAACGGAATGTGTTTTGAAGCGGGGAGACATGAGACCAATTTAGTGAACGTGAACACTGGTGGATGTGAGAGAAACAGCAGTCCATAAAAAGGTGAGTTTAAATTCAGGATCAACAACATGTACCATTCAGAAATGAGAAAGCGCAACTGGCGGGTCCTCGAGAAGTGGAGAGTCAACTTCTAGCCGGCTACGGTTCAGGGGAAAGATAAACTGTGGCAACGGACAATAAAGTGGGAAATCTCCGCACGGACTTGAGCCTTAATATGCTGTTTCACCGACAAATATACATGTATATGTTAGCGCATTTGGCCTCAGTGTCGTTCGGCGTCATTTCTGGTAACTTACAACATCGTATGCGTATGCTTCGTCTGACAGAGCAAAGTATGTATCGGTCAATCAGCTTAGTGTGGTTTGTCCTCCCAGCTCCTGGATTTTAACGGTGCAATCTCATTCTGGATGTCAACCAGAAAGCCCTTTATGACCTGCCCGAGCTGTTCGACAATAGCCTCCCTATCGCGCCCTAAGTCAGCCCCATCGCCCCGCTGCGATGTTTATCTATGCCCATACTGCTGAGGTTCCTGACCAACCCTGGAAGAAACCTGAGCTGCCGCATACACAAGGTGATTTTGACACCTATGTGGTCACTTTTGCCCAGCAGTGCACAGCACGCTGTTCAGGTACGTTGTAGGGGAAACTTTCCGTGACCAGGTATAGTTATGGACTTGCGCCGTCATGGCTTGGTCCGTCCTGGACACAATACTGTTCCTCTTGTATAATAACAGCTAACCATCGGCTTTTCAGTCGCATTGTTTCATCTCTGTAGATGGCGTGAAAGATGTGGGATCTGAGGATATGGACTATCAAAGCAGAGACATAAGAACCGTGTTGGACTGCCCACGAAGGTGGGACTTATCGCTCAACACTGCGAAAAGCCATTTGTTGATAAGGGTAACGGAAAGCCCCACTGTCGCTCACGGCCAATGGCCGTTCACTGTAAAAGCGGTTAGTGGGGTTTAGGACCTGGGATCATTGTGAACATTGACAGCCTTTGCACAAAGTGCTCGTGGCGAGCTCATTAGGTTGAGATCAACATTGTCTTGCAGGCAGCCGGAAATACTCGCACCCATTTAAATCGTTGTGTTCAGACATTACTCAGAAGGTAGCGGCCAGACTTGGTCACCCTTCTACAGAAAGGACGAAGCCTACTAAGAGAATATTCAAAGTCTCTCGGCGTGACAGATTGAAGAGTAGAGAGGTAAGACGTGTGAACGGAGACTCTGAGATCTATATCTTTGCCCGTTGGAGGGGAGGGGAATTAGAAGGTATCTCGTGGAAACTTTCAAAGTAACGAAAAGTTCTTCTGGTCTTGAGCCGAATGGTCTATTTCAGGAGGCTATGGGTTCCAAAACAAGAGGCACGAGAAGAAGCTGACGGAAGTTGGAACCAGTCCGATAACTAGATCGCACTTCTTTTGTGACGGGGTGGTGAACAACGGGAACAGTCTTCCAGGTGGAAAGGCAGAACTGCAGACCGTCTTGTCGTCCAACATGGCCCCAGATCGTAAGTTGTACGAGTTACTTCCGAGTAGTGGGCTTTATATATGTTTACTATGTGGATGAAGGTTAGCACGGTGGTCTTTCTGAGGTGTGTTGTAATTGACGCGTTTGTTCGTTGCACACTGTCTCAGTGAACGCCCGCGACGCATATTGCCTCTCGCAGTTGGAGTGAGTTGAAATTTTATTTTCCCCTCTCATTTTTCGACGGGAATTCGAGAAACTACACTGCGCAGTGGTAGGTGCATAACTAGTGTGCTTACCATGAAAAGAGTTCTGGGGGCTCGATTGGCAGTGGCCATTATCTGTCCTGTCCAAAGGGAGCTGAAATGAACAGAGTTATTTTTTCTGTGTAGATTGAACTGCCCTTGCTGCACTAAACCGGGGCGCATTTGTCCAAGCTGCGTGCAGAGTTAATTTGTGGCATTGTCGTATCTTCGATGAAATTCAATCAGCACGGCTCCTATGAAAGCAGCCGGTGTGAAAAGTGCTAGTTTGGTTCGCTCCGAGCCTGTGAAAGTCGGGGGAAGTCTCCACGATGCGTCAACTGTTTACGTTGGTTGCAACCTGAGTCCACCACCGTGGGTGTGGAAATATATACTGCTTGAGTGGAATGTTCTTCATCATGCCCGCAAGTATCGTGTATCATGTGTTACGAACGTTTGAGCAATGCGTAGCCAAATTCGCAACGGATCCCGAAATCAGAAGGCGATTATCCGTGATAGTTCTACGATACTAGATTATTAAGATAAACAATGACATAAACAATTTACAAACCTCAATAATACGATCACAAGGACTCAACAACGAGAAACCGAATAGCAGCGTGTGAGCAGACAGCACGTGCGTCACGCAGGTCCTGAACAAGGATGTGTCAAAGTAGCGCTCTGGGCGCGAACAAACAACAATTGGTCCAGAAGAACAACCAGTTCGTAAAGACAAGTCAATAGTGTATGGAAATGAGTGATGTTGGAAAAAACACTGAATCGCGAGGGAAAAAGAGGGATTTTCTACGACCGGCTGTTACACCGCCCACCAAAATCCTCCTGGATCCTTAGCAGAGTCAAAGGTTCGGTATAAAGGTACTGATTCTTCCTACCTGCCTAGGCCCTGCTGTCAGTGCGCGCGTCTAATGCTCGTCGTCGACGTTCTACTACTGGTCGCACCTAATCCATTGGATACATAGACGTGAGGCTAGTCTACATCTTCCACAAGACCAAATGACCGATGGCGGGCGTGAATGGTCGCATAGACGTTGTCCTCGTAAGGGGCCGTCCGGTCCTGGAAGTACGTGCTTGAGTGTGTGTGTGTGCGTGTGTGTGTGCCGGGGTTACAATGAAATCACAGGTATGACTACACATCAAAGGAGGACTTTCTGCAATGTCAACAAAAGACCGTGTGGCAAGAAAACGAGTAAAATGTAGCATGTGTGTGTGACCTGAGCTCCGCTACTTCCACATATGCAAGGGCATTCGGTAACGTCAACAAAAGGCAAACAAAGAACACTGTCACATGTATGATGGGTTTACGGGAGGTAGAGTGCATCGTGCATGCGTGTATGCATCGGGATGTATAATGGAATCGCACTCATCACCACATGTCGGAAAGAACCTTCTGTAATGTCAACGAAAGGACCGCGAGCACCGTAACGTGTTTGACGGAGATTGTGTGGTATATATGGTGTTTCTTTATCCACCTCGATTACTGGTGTGAAAAAGGTTTACTAGGCCTCAGGGTTATCAGCTCCTCCGTCTTCGCTCTCGAGTAGGTTAATACTGCGTATGTCACGAATGAGCACTCCGTTAGCTGTCTTCACCTTCACCGTTCTTATCATTCCGTCAGTGCTTTTGATGATTTCCGTAACTACTCCCAAAGACCAAGCGCTGAAATGTGCGCGTTCGTCGGCGATCATAACCACGTCCCCAACTTTGAATGGTCTTGTTTTGGCCAGCCACTTCTGTCGAGTCTGCAAAGCCGGTAGGCACTCCCGTAGCCGTCGCCTCCAGAAGACCTTGGCCAGATAGTTCGCTTGCTTCCACCCGTGGAGGTAGCTCCCACGAAGGTCTACCGGCCCTTGGAAACCCTCGTTCGACCTTAGCGTCAATAAGTCGTTTGGGGTGTGCGCCAGGTGGGTGGGGTCGCCGTTCAATACTGGAACCAGGGGGCGGTTGTTCAGAATTCGCTCCACCTCAGTCATGACGGTGTTCAGCGTCTCGTCGTCGGGCGGCTGCTGCTCCATGATTGACAGCAATATCCGTCTGGCGGACCGGATCATGCGTTCCCATATGCCGCCTCGGTGACTGGCCTGTGGGGGGTTGAAATGCCATCGTATGCCGTAGGCCACGGTTCGATTCTGCAGTTCGTCCCTGTTTATGTTCTTGTGCCAAAGCTGCAATTCCCGGTGAGCGCCCACAAAGTTCGACTCATTATTCGAATATGTGTCCGCCGGTACGCCTCTTTAGTTGATGAATCTCTGCAAGGCCCGTAGAAACGAATCGGTCGTCATCGAATGTGCGACTTCTAGGTGTACCGCACGTGATTTCATGCACGTCATGATACATCCGTATCGCTTTTCTAATCTTTTCCCACACTTGATCCACAAGGGCCCGAAATAGTCTAACTCGGTGTCACTGAACGGCCACCAGCCCGTAGTCACCCTGCATTCTGGTAGTGGGGCCATGAGTTGTTTGCCTGCTGTGGCATTGCGTCTCCTGCATTGCACACACCGTCGGATTACGCGTTTTACAGTCTCTCGTCCTCTCAACAACCAAAGACGCTTTCGGATGACGCTCGTCACGTGACTTTCCCCGGCATGTCCCTCCATGGCGTGGACGTGTTGAATCATTAGCTCTACTACAGGTTGTCTCGCAGGCAGCAGTATAGGATACTTTGTGTCGAAGTTCAGGTGGGTGTTGGTCAGCCTACCATCCACCCGCAGCAGTCCGTTGATGAGTTTGGGGTTTAAACGCTTCAGCTCGCCTCTTGGAGATGGCATGTCTTTATTGGTCGGCCCCACTTCTTCCGCCCTCTTGAGTTCTCGGGCGAAAGCCTCGCGTTGTATCATTCTGAAAATATCGTACTCTGCCGCTTGTAGCTCATCGGGACCTATCGGGCCGACCAGTATCCGACCTGAGGGCCGTAGCCCTTTCATGACTAGTAAATTTATCTTGAACCTGGTTAACCAAACTAGCGAACAAAGCGTCTTCATCCAGGAAGAAAACCTGACCAGTCGCGATAGAATGGATGTCGCTTCGACGACGTTGCCCGCTATCACTACGCCTTTGATCTCCAGTTCCACTTCCGTAGGGGTTTTTAATTCGAACACGGGCCAGTCCTGTTTGGGCAATTGCAGGAAGTTTGGCCCTCTCGTCCACGTGTCCAGTTGCCTGAAGTTGTTCGCACCTCGGGAGCACAGATCGGCTGGATTGTCGTCAGACATGACATGCTTCCACTGGTTCCTGGCTGATTCATCGTGGATAATCGTGAGCCGGTTAGCAACGAAAGTACTAAACCGGCTCCGGACGTTGTTGATATAGTAAAGTACTATCGTTGAATCCGTCCAGAAGCTCACCGACCAAATGTAGAGATCGAAACATCTCTTCACAGCTTGCACCACTCTGACTGCCAACACGGCTGCGCTGAGTTCAAGGCGTGGGATTGAGACCGACTTCAGTGGAGCAACGCGGGCTTTGGCGAACAGGATCCTCGTGGTATATTGTCCATCTCCTGCGCACCATCATCCGTACACCACAGCTCCATAACCGACTTCGGATGCATCGGAAAAGGCATGTAGTTCTCCAGTCCGTGTCGTATGGCCAGGAGTCAAACATCGTGGGATTCTTATGTCCCCTAATTTCTTCAAGGTGTTCAGAAATTCTTCCCAGTCCAGCCGGTCCCCTCGGTCCAGTGACTGGTCCCAATCAACTTTCTTACGGCACAGCCGCTGCAGTAAGATCTTTCCGGGTAGCAGCCATGGTGAGACGAAACCGAGCAAGTCGAACTAACTTGAGACGGCAGATAGTATGCCACGACGGGTTATTGGCAGCCCGGGAACGTTCAGTTCGAAAACAAAATTGTCCGCTTCCGCGTCCCATTGCATCCCTAAGGTGCGCTCGATAGGAAGTGGAGAGCCGTCCAAATCTCTTACCCTTTCGGCCTTTTCGTGATACGGGATGACCTTCACCACTTCTGAAGCGTTCGACATCCATTTAGTTAGATGGAAGCCGCCCTCTTCCAGCAATCTCGTCAGACCCCTGAACTGCTCTAGAGCTGATTCCACATCATCGAATGATCCAAGGTAGTCGTCGACGTAGAAGTTCCTGCTGACGCTTTCTACCACCGTCCGATGTACCAGATCGACATGTTTGTTCGCTGATTCTCGGAGGGCGTAGTTTGCACAAAATGGTGACGACATGGCTCCGAAGGGGTGGACGGTCATCCTATAATTCACCACTGCGTTGTCCCGGTCGCTCCCTTCCCACCACAGGAAACGCAAAGCATCTCGTTCCCCTACCGGAATCTTCACCTGATGGAACATTTCCCTAATGTCAGCAGACAAAGCCACTTTACCCACTCTGAAACGGCACAAGACATCGATCAGTGGTGTGGTCCAGTCAGGTCCCTGTAGTAGGCGATCGTTTAACGACTTGCCCTGAAACTTGGCCGCACAGTCGAAAACCACGCGCAGTTTATTGGGTTTCTTGGGGTTGATAACCGGATGGTGAGGCAGATACCAGATACCCCTTTTGCTGTCGGTGTTGGCAGGCACCTTTTCAACGTAACCGAGGGCCTCGTTTCGCTTCATCAAATCCGCGTATCGTTCCCACAGATTCTGGTCTCGAATGAAGCGTTCTTTTAGTCGTAGTAATCGTTGGAGAACATAATTTCTGTTGTCAGTCCACGGGTCGACCGGTGTGCGCCATGGGAGGGGAACCTCGAACTGTTTTTGAGGCCTCTAGTGCCTTGCCGCACCGTTTGTAGAGCGAAGTGATCCTCTTGAGACAACGTCGGTCTTTCGTCTCCAATGTCATGAAACTCCTTTTCATACAGCCGTTGCAGATGATACTCTACGCGGTCCGTTTCGAAGGATAAGTAATGCACGGAACCGCGTACCCCTTCTGGACCGTATAATATCCATCCCAGAGCCGTGCGTACGGCATAAGGCGCCTGACGGTCGCCCACTCTCTGGTCAAGCACCCAATGCGCCTCTGGCACGTCGCATCCGATGAGGAGATCCAGCTCATCATCTTCCCAGTCTACAACGGTTACATCCTGCAGGTGGGGCCATCGAGTCAAGATTGCGTTCACCGACCTTGGTGCTCGCATGGGGAGATCCGCTAACGTGAATGCCTCCGTTGGTTCAATTTCCTCGTTAGTGTCTAGAGAGATGAGTTGCAGCCTTAATCTACCGGCAGTCATTACCTGTGTTCCGCCCACCGTGCTCACTGCCAACGACGTCGCACATTTAGCCAGTTGGTGTTTGTCGGCAAACCGCTCTTTCACTAAAGTGGTGTCGGATCCACTATCAACGAAAGCCAACGCCTTGACTATCCCAGTCGGAGTCACTACTCCCACGGCCACTACGCCTAAACGTACCGGTTTACTGGCAGATTGTGAAGTTGAACAAATCACGCTGGGCTTGGCAATCGCCTCGGATATGGTTACTCTCGCCTGATGCAGCAGCCGATGGTGTCTGCCCGTGCAGCCCTCGTAACCATATCGATTCCTTGTCCTACAGGCTGCTGCCCGGTGCGTGGTGTTGAGACAGATGAAACATGCTCCTGCCATCCTCGCCATTCCCCACCGTTCGTCTATTGTGGCGTTGCCGAACTTGGGGCATTCTGGTAGGCCATGGCTAGTACCACAGTATCGGCAATTTGGTTTCGCCGTAGCATCTCGTGAAATGACGTGTGTGTTGGTCCAAGGCTGGTACTTTGGATGTTCCCGTACAGGGTTTGGACTTGGCTAGTACTGAGCTTGTTTGCTCGGTTGCTGTCCCGGATGAGTCGGCCGAATCTGCTGTCAGCTATCTTCGTTTGCCTGTCTAAGTATTCAGCCAGGTCTTCGAAGTTGGCTTCTCTGTCGCTTCGGCTTATCCGTTCAGCTTCTTCCGCCCACCGACCCTGTAGTTCGGGAGAGAGGTGACGGACTATGCCTTCCAAAGTGTGCATGGCGTCTAGGTCAGCCCTGTAACCTAAATGGTCGAGGGCTATTGAGCAGTTCTGCATCTTGATTACCAGGTCGGCCATGGTGTAGACGTCGCCCTTGGTTCTCTTTGCCTCTGCCATCACGCCCTCTATTAGGTTACAGGCTACTTTGAAAGGTTGGCCAAACAAGTCCCTCAGAATCTTTCTTGCCCTTGTGTAGCCTTGTTCTGGATCGAGCATGGTGCATCCGTCGATAGCTTGTCGCGCTCGGCCTCGGCAGTAGTGAGTAAGGTAAAGAAGCCTTTGCCCAGGGTCGGTTACCTTGTTTTCAACGAACGTCTCGAACTGTTTGACAAACTTGCAGTATTGCTCAGCTCGCCCGTCGAAAACCGTTAACTCCACTCTAGGCAGATCGATCGATGGTGGTTTGTAGTCGGCGACCGGCGTGGGGTTCCCTACCTTATTGCACCCTAACCTATCGGAAGTGTCGAAGTCACTGGTCTCATGCTCTCGCTGTTTCTGTGTACACCTCTCTGCTTCCCGTGCCTGTAGTCTAGCCGAAAGTAACTGTTGCTCTAGTTCTAGTATTCTCAGCTTATATAAATCGACATCCTTACGATCAATATTGTTTTCAATAACACATGAGCTAGCACTGACAGGACTAGGCGATCTAGCATTAACTAAAGAATCATATGTACCCAAAACCTCCCCAGAGACTTGCCGTATTACTTCCTGTCCGGATTCGACTGCTTTTGATCCTTTTCTTGGCATTTTGCGTGATTTTTCCTCGTTCCAAATAGATCTATTGAGTATTGTTACGAACGTTTGAGCAATGCGTAGCCAAATTCGCAACGGATTCCGAAAACAGAAGGCGATTATCCGTGATAATTCTACGATACTAGATTATTAAGATAAACAATGACATAAACAATATACAAACCTCAATAATACGATCACAAGGACTCAACAACGAGAAACCGAATAGCAGCGTGTGAGCAGACAGCACGTGCGTCACGCAGGTCCTGAACAAGGATGTGTCAAAGTAGCGCTCTGGGCGCGAACAAACAACAATTGGTCCAGAAGAACAACCAGTTCGTAAAGACAAGTCAATAGTGTATGGAAATGAGTGATGTTGGAAAAAACACTGAATCGCGAGAGAAAAAGGGGGATTTTCCACGACCGGCTGTTACATCATGTGTGCATCGCCGAGGGCCACTTATGTGTATTGCCGGAAGAAATATGCACCAAACCTCTGGATATAATCTGTGCTATTTCCATGGACACAGTGTGTGCCACATCCCATGATGTATCTTCGCCTTGTAAGTCTTCCACGCTTTCGGACCAGAGCTCTTTTAGGGCTGCAAAACGTTCATAAGCCGCGGCTGCCCCTGCTACTCAAGAGGCTGGCAAACTTCCGATAGCCCGCCGGGGGAAGTAGACGTCTACAACAGCTGCAATTCCGTCAACAGCAACAAATGTGACCAGTCAGCCTCCCGTGGTGAGCCTTGCGGCTTCTCCTGCAGGCGATGACTCGCAACTCAGCACAGTCAAGCAACTGTCGCCTAACTCATGGACAAACGGGACACTTCGTTGACAGCAAAAGGCTCTCCACCAAGGACACAACGCTTTTTGTGGTAAGACTTTCAGAGTCTGAGGAAATAGCCCCACAAGAATATCTCAATCATGATTTGACACTGTTGCGCGAAGTGCCTGGAAAACTATCCTATCAAGGTGGAGAGGAATTGGCGAAAAAGGTGTGCAACGTACTTGTGTGGAACCCCCCCCCCCCTCCTAGCCGTTTTCACATACGTGTATTGTGAAGACTACGTTCTATGTAACATTTGATACTTAGCCAGCAAAACCACAAGCCATCTGTGGATCACCCCGATGAATCACGTTGTTAGTGCTGCCAGTTGTATCCCATCCTTGTGCAGACTGGCGTTTTGTTGAACATAAACCCCATCGAACAATCACAGGCTGTGGTTGACTCTACCTCCCCCTAAATTTTTTGTCCCATGTAAACGGCCTGGGGGTTCTGACATCACGGATAAGGCGAGTGTTAGCGCGACACTTCTGCAAACATTCCTGGCCGTGGTGGTCTCCCTGCACAGAGTTGACCACCAATAAGACATATACACCAAAAAGTAGGAGATTGGCATAAAAAAGTGAGAAAAAATACCCCAATGTTTTGTCTTCCAGGCACACCAGCCTTGTCACATGTGACCCATGTTTTTACGGATTGACTGGTGTGGTTGACCTGTTCCCAACGCCGCTTGTTACATGTGGTCCATGTTTCGGCCGGGTCGTGGGAGCTGTGGTCGACCACCAAAAGCAGCTCCGCCTTCCCTGATAGTCAGAGAGCTGATTGTGATAAAACCATAAAAAATAATAAAAAGTCTAAAAATGTGTGGATCATCCTTGGAGCGCAACGTTGCTGGATGCCAGTGGTTGTGTATCGTGCTACCTCCCTACCTGAAGCAGGCCCTTGTGCGGCCTACCGTGAGCGCCGAATGTAAACCGTTAGAGTTCGCTTCTCTGGCGAAAATTCGGACCCACTCCATGATCATTTCCTACGGTTCTCCAAAACCAGTCCTCAAATCGGTGTTTTCCTGTTTTGCAATACGATAAGGACAAAAATCATGCCACAATAACCATGCCAT
This sequence comes from Fasciola hepatica, assembly GCA_948099385.1. NCBI lineage: Eukaryota > Metazoa > Platyhelminthes > Trematoda > Plagiorchiida > Fasciolidae > Fasciola > Fasciola hepatica. Next base: position 11,942,372 of record CANUEZ040000030.1, read on the forward strand.
CACATCTATATCATATTTCCTTGATCACACTCGAGTATAATCTCAATAGCAACATCGGGAAAGGGCATAGATGAACTCACGTTAACCTTTCTCGGCACGTGACAAATTGCCTCCAATCACCACTGTCACCCCAATAGTTTCTTCTACTTTAAGGCTCCTCAGTGTAGAATAACCACCATACTGGAAGAGACAGTAACAGTATTGTGCTAGGCTAACAGTGTGCCAGTCCCATTCGCTCACAGTCTGTTATTTCAAACCTATCTTATCACCCAGTTGCTAAACTGCGTTCTGCGTGAGCGAACGGTATTGAGGGTTACCATTTCTAACTATTCTAAACCGTGAAGCTCTTGGGTCTTTTATTAGTATTCGAGCGATGCCGCGCAAAGTGAAAATCATAAATCTTTTGAATGCATACACAGTCGCGAAAGCTGGTGTACGCTACTTCGTTAGCCTGTAGCAGTATAGCGCAAATCCACTGCGAGCCTATTTTACCCAGAATGTGAAGTAGGTGCCACTGGCTGCCTAAATGAAATTTCATCCGTGCCCCGCTCACACAGACCTAACCAGTTTATCATTGCTGTCTTCATATATTGTCATGACCCACAGCTGGAACCACGTCCAGACTGCAATCCTCCTTTATTTCAGGTTTGTTATCTCCCACTATCTCAGTCACCAAACCGGATGGCCAAAGATGCCACTTTGACTCGTACGGACAGAGACTCAAGTGGAACCTACTATAGCAACTGGGACCGAAATCAAGCCACCCGACAGGAAATACTCCTAATTGATTATCGAATCGTTCAGCGTTTTCTAACGCAACGAACACGAATTCAAGTTCACGAGCATGTTGCTAATATACTGCCACACTCGGCTGATTGACCGATACATACTTTGCTCTGTCAGACGAAGCATACGCATACGATGTTGTAAGTTACCAGAAATGACGCCGAACGACACTGAGGCCAAATGCGCTAACATATACATGTATATTTGTCGGTGAAACAGCATATTAAGGCTCAAGTCCGTGCGGAGATTTCCCACTTTATTGTCCGTTGCCACAGTTTATCTTTCCCCTGAACCGTAGCCGGCTAGAAGTTGACTCTCCACTTCTCGAGGACCCGCCAGTTGCGCTTTCTCATTTCTGAATGGTACATGTTGTTGATCCTGAATTTAAACTCACCTTTTTATGGACTGCTGTTTCTCTCACATCCACCAGTGTTCACGTTCACTAAATTGGTCTCATGTCTCCCCGCTTCAAAACACATTCCGTTTATTAAACTCCGGTAAATCCGTCATTCAGGGTTTGTATCGTTTTCATGGATCGCTATCCTCTTCGTATGCATCGATTTTCCCGAGTACACTCCTTTACAATTTTTTTCTTTTCTCCTCTTCTTGTTCAAGAATTTATTCCATCTGCAGAACCTCAGTAGGCCTCCGTTTTCCTTGGCTTGCATCATTCTCGTTCATAATGCGCCCTTGGCACTGCGTTAACGATTTTTTGATATCTCCACCCAGTACCACCGCCAAACTCGGATTCGAAACCGGTTCGAAATTGCAACGCAAACCATTATTAGAACGATCCATTCAAACTGTTGCTGGCTATGTTTTTCTATCGCTGATAATCTTGACTTCTTTACTTAGAATTTTTCAATATTTCATCTTATTGAGTAACGTTTTACACCATGATCATGCGCTAGAGCATGCCTCTCGACCACGGACGAGAAATATACTATTATTATTATTTCACCGATTCTCGAACAAATACAGCGTGCATCAATCACTACAATCCAACATTTGCTTATATTTCGCTCACGTGGAGCAGCATAATTCTGATTTGAACTTGGACTGCCGGGACGGTGGCACCTGACGTTGACCTTTGTTAAACCTTGGTCCTCGTTGCTAGACGTTGTGGCCGTACAATTGAGGTTTGTACACATTTGTACATGCGTATAATTTGTTAAACCAGTACCGCAGGAACAACGAATCACTCTTGTTCTGGTTTTGGAATTCGTTTTGAATTGGCTACGCTTTACTCACAGTCGGAATAACCGTTACAGTGCTCATCTCGGAATCTTCAGAAGGAAGTCAGTCAGAAATGCCAAGAAGAAGACAAAGGCTAACAGAAGATGGATAGGAGGCAACCCGGCAAGTCCCCGGGGTATCTTTGGGTGATATTGATTCGTTAGATACTGCTGGGTCTGCTAGCCTTGTCAGTGCAACTTCATGTACTTCAGCTAGTGGTATAGAATTTAACGGTTATGATATCTACCGATTGAGAATAGTTGAATTAGGAACCCGGCTTAGGCAGGCCAGGGAAGAAGCTGCATCCGCCAGGAAAGATCGACTCCGAAGGCGGGAGCGAGAGGTGAATCTGGAGACCACGGATCATGTGGCCACGCAGCCTAGCAGTTCCGTGGAACGATTGAAGTCGACATGTACCAGTGTAACCCACTCTATTGACTTACCAAGAGTGGACTTGCCCCCATTCGACGGGAGTGCAGAACAGTACTGTAAGTTCTTTAGACAATACGAGAACTTTGTGGAAAGGAGAGTATCCGATCCAGGACAGAGATTCTTGAATCTGCCACGTTACTGTCGTGTAAGAGCCAGGGAAGCAATTGACGGGTGCTCGATGCTGGGCCCCGAAGAGGGTTACACTCGGGCATGTGAAATCCTGAAAGACCTGTTTGGGCAACCATTTAAAGTCGCCCGAAATTTGATCGTTGGTGTACTATCAGAAGAAAAACCCTCCAAAGGCGAGTCGGACTCTCTAGCCAGCCTGGAGATAAAAATGCAGAACTGCAGCATCGCATTGAACCACCTAAGTTACCCATCAGACCTGAAAGCACTGCACACATTGGAGACCATGGTGCGCAGTTTACCCACAGAACTACAGGGTAGATGGGCCGAGGAAGCCGGAGAGATCAGTTGATATGGGCGGTAAACCACGTTTGAAGACCTGAAGCAGTTTATGCACCGTCATGTTTAAATAGCAAACAGTCGTTTCGGTCAACCTGTGCGCGAGACGAGCAAGGTACCAAGGCTTGCGATGAAGCAAACCTGGGCCAGGGAACCAAGTATAGGCCAACCGTGGGCAAACACACACGCATTATCTCGCAAAGGTGAAGACTTGCCGGTGTATACAGTGTGCGGGGCGCCTCATCACATAGCGGAATGCCCTGGCTTCCGAAAAGTAGACGTCGACGAACGATGGGAAATGGCTGAGAGGCTGGGCGCGTGCTTCGTCTGTCTTAACGATTCACATCGAGCAGCGGTGTGCCGAACGAAACGCAGTAGTAGTCAGGATGGATGCTGTGGGAAGCACCATAACCTGCTACACAAATCCCAGAAATTGAATACAAAAAAACCCCGAAGCCAAGTGTGATCTGCTCGGTGTCTGGCCTCACTAGCAAGTTCATTCTCCTGGGAGTAATAGCAGTTGGTGTAGAAACTCCAGTTGGGGTTATAAAAGCGTTGGTTTTCATGATTAGTGGCCTGGATACCACTTTTGTAATAAAGGAGTTTGCAGGGATATGGGATCAGAGGGAATCAATCTTCATTAGCGGTGAGCACAGTGTGTGACGCCCAAGTCATCCAGTCTACCAAACTGCACTTAAAACTCGTTTCCTTGGTCAACAGTGATAGGGCAGAAACTCTGGATGCATTCACCATAAAGGATCTGCCGATGAGAGCACCACAATCAGTGCAATTGATTCTGACTCAGTGGCCGCATCTCGACTGGGTTACGATCGGGGAGTGTCAAAATAACAAAACTGATCTGCTGATCGGTTGTGATGTACCGGAGGCGCATTGGGTCCTGGATCAAATAATAGGAAGCCGCAAAGCACCCTATGCAGTACGCACTATATCCGGCTGGACTTTATGTGGTAGTACAGATGGAAGATGCGGCGAACCAATCCAAATCAGCTGCACTTTGGTGGAAACGGCAAACACTGAACAAGCATTCTGACAGTTGTATAGCGCCGAATTTGCCGATCTAGCCATTGATAGAGATGCCTCATCACGAGAAGATAGGTCGGCATTGAAAATGGTAACCGAGAGCGTCAAGTATGTAATAGATCGTTTCAAGGTTCCTGTCTCGTGGAGACTCAACATGGAACCTATGCCAAACAGCCGAGAAATGGCTCTGTAAAGATTATGCTTCCTCAAAACCAGGCTAGTTAGAGAACCACAATGAAGGGTAGGATACACGCGAGCCATGCAACATAACATAGACTCGGGTTATGTAGAAAGAGTAGATACAGCGGTAATCAGCGCAAATTTGAGGTGGCACCTACCTCACCACCCGTTCGTGAACCCAAATACACCGGGGAAGGTTAGGGTGGTTTTCGACTGTGCCGCGAAGTGTCAGGGTATGTCACTTAACGACCATATACTACAGGGCCCAGACTGGACAACACCGCTAGTCGAGGTTTTATGTCGTTTTTGGCTGGGAAAAGTGGCCGTTTCTGCGGACATACGTGAAATGTTTCTTCAACTAAAGATGCCCGTTGAAGATAGGGACGTCTTTCTCTTCTCTGGTGGCCTGAAAGCGATGCAAATCGTGCACCAGACGAATACAGGCTGACCGTACATCCCTTTGGGACGGTTTCATCCCCCTTCTGTGCTAATTTTGCCCTCCGTGAAAACCTCAAGCGTTTCGGCGGCACCAGAAATTTGCTAGGAATATCAATGGACCACTTCTACGTGGATGATTTTCTGTGGTCCCTTGACAACCCAAATACTGCTATTCTATATATGACCGAACTGATCGCCACTCTAAAGGCCGGAGGATTCAACTTCGCTGAACGGACTTCAAACAGCCAAGAGGTGCTCAACATTATCCCGAGTTCCAACAAAGTGGAGTGTGAAAGAGAGCTTTTTGGATCCTCTTCACAAACGGAGCGCACGCTTGGTCTTCAGTGGAAACCCGGAGGTGACGAATCCATGTTCACTCTAGATTTACCCAAACGATCGTCCACATGGAGAGGAATCCTACCACCAGTCTCAAGCCTCTATGGTCCCCTAGGTTTCGTTTCGCCACGGTTGCTACGGAGAAAGTGCTTGCGGCAATCGCTGTGCCAAAGAGGGACGGGTTGGGACAAACCTCTCCAGGATGACGACGATAAGCGATGGCGCGACTGGCCGCACAGCCTGAAGCAACTTGGGGAGATAAAAATACAAAGATGCTTAACAGGTATCAAGTACACAAACGACTCCCGACTCCACCTATTTTCCGATGCATCAGAAATAGGCTACGGGATAGTTGCTTACGGCTGCTGCGTTGACGCAAATGGTGGGCGGCACAGCCAGATATTGTCCGCAAAGGCGAGAGTGGCTCCACTGAAGACTGTGTCTATTCCAAGGCTGGAACTGACGGCAGCGGTACTGGCCGTGAAAGCTGCGACGCTGATTAGAAGATGCTTCGATCGAATAAACTGGGAACCAAACTTTATAATGGACTCAGCCACGGTACTTCATTACACAAACAACACTGCCACTCGTATTAACACTTTCGTGGCCAACATACTCATTATAATCCACAATGGGACCGGACTTCCTAGCTGCAGCTAAAGAGATGTGGCCAACGCTACTAATACCTAGGCCTGATGATGGTTATATCGAGGCCAAAAGACTGATACTGGCTACAAGCTCCACAGGAAGCGTAAGCCCAAAAGTAAAACTGTGCCACTTTCCCGACTGAAGAAAACTGTTGAGAACAATGGTCCGGTGGACACGATACAAAGTACTATTATTGATCATGAAAGGTGCAAGACCATAAAACACATTGAATGTGGGGACGACGCTACCGAGCGTGCTGAATCAAGCCGAACTCTACTTTCTACGCCTACTGCACCTAGACGCTTTCCCGTTCGGGGCCCGCGAGCTGGCCAGAATAGATGATAACACAAAAGGAAGCAGGCTGTTGTAAAGTAGTATCTGAAGAATAAACCCCATGCGAACCAATGGACTACTGAGAGTTGGAGGGCGGCTGACGAATTCAAGCCTAGAGTACGAAACAAAATACCCCATAATATTTCCTGGTGACCACCACATAACGAGATGCCTGGTAGATCATGTACATCGGGAAGCGAGACATGCAGGTTTGAACCACTTATTGAACAATATACGCCGACGATTCTGGGTGACAAAAGGATCAGCGACGGTCAAGCCAGTCATAGGCAACTGCATTACTTGTCGTCGCCGGAGGGCTGTAGCAGACCAGCAAATGATGGCCCCCCTCCCAGCCGTAACAGTCCAACCGGGATGGTGCCCGTTCGTGGAAATCGGCGTCGACTGCTTTGGCCCGTTAATTGTACGACAGCGAAGAAGCACCCAAAAGTGGTATGGCTGCCTGATAGCATGTTTATAGTCTGGAGTGGTCCATCCTGATGTAATGCATAATATGACCACCGATTCATTTCTAATGGCCTTTCAAAGGTTCATCGCGAGGCTGGGTGTTCCCAAGAATGTATACTCAGACAATGGCTCGAACTTCGTTAGAGCTCATAAGGAGTTAGAGAAATGGTGGAACCGCCTGGACCTCGCCAAAATACAAAACCAGACCGTAGCAAAGGGGATAGAATGGCACTTCAACCAACCTTATGCCAGTTATCGGGGTGGCTTTTGGGAAAGGTCGATATGATCGACTGGGAAAATACTCACGGCCCTGACCTCACAACAACCCCTCGATGACGAGACGCTGACTACTTTACTAACAGAAGTAGAAGGCATATTGAACAACAGACCCCTGGTGCCGATTGTCCCAGACCCGGAAGGCGAACCGGCACTCACCCTCAACGAACTATTATTACTCCGATCAAACGCATGAGTAACCACTCCGAAAACCCTACTTGGGACGTATATCAGGATGGAAAAAGTGAACCAACCGGCACAGGCTTTCTGGGAACGTTGGACGAGGGGGTGCCTACTGACGCTGCAGTTTCGGAAAAAGTGGATCCCCAAAAGAGAGGTCTTTCAGAAGTGGCGTTGTAGCCATTCTAGTAGAGAACCACTTACATAAAGAGGATGGCCGGCTGCAGTGATCAAGGACTGCTGTACATAAATCGATCGCACGTGCGCACGGTGGTGGTGAGGACGAACAAAGGAGAAGTATTGCGAGATATCCGTAAGATATGTCTGCCTGAAGGTGACACTGGCGAGGACGAAGTCGACGTTACAGACCAAACTAAAACCAAGGCTGCTGATACCGACTGAAGCTGAATTTATTTGTTTATTCCTCATACATTCACACCGTCCTTGAAGTATATTTGTGTCTAATTTCATACTGTTTTCACGACTAACCATGGAAATAGTTGTAGAAACCCTAGTTTATCACACGAAACGAAATTGTTTGTGAAGTAGCGGAAACTCTTGAACAAGCACTTGTTGACCGTTCGTAAAAATATCTCTTTTTCTGTGACCTATTTGTATTATTATTCAACCTGTGTTCATGTGAGTGTAAGTTGTGAACCAAACACACTTCTAATGTGATACCACCACACCTTGAGCCCTTGATGTTCGAGAGCCCTGTATCCATCTGGATTTTTCGTCAAGAATTCGCAGTCTTCATCTTGCCATGTGCTCCACTCTTGTTCAGAAGCCTTTTTCTCCACATTCCGTAATCTGTCCACTCATCCCTTTCACATGAAGTCCTTTTTCATATAAGTATAATGTCTTATCACCCTCAGAAAAAAGCGAAGACATCGAGGTATGGGGCATAACCTCAAAAAAACCTGTAAGCGTCTCTGCGACTGGCCAACGATAGATGGAGCCCATGGTGACCTATGCATGCCCTGACTTTAAGGTCTGGATAGGTTAGGACAAATCAGTACCTCCAACTTACTCCTTGATATTGACCGCTTCATGGGGGGATTTGGTGGGCTGTGTAACGTACATGTGTAGAAATCCCACCTAGCCGTTTTCACATACGTGTATTGTTGAGACTACGTTCTTTATCTCACTGATCCTCGAACAAGTACAGCATGCATCAATCACTACAATCCAACATTTGCTTATATTTCGCTCACGTGGAGCGGCATAATTCTGATTCGAACTTGGACTGCCGGGACGGTTGCACCTGACGTTGACCTTTGTTAAACCCTGGTCCTCGTTGCTAGACGTTGTGGCCGTACAGTTGAGGTTTGTACACATTTGTACATGCGTATAATTTGTTAAACCAGTACCGCAGGAACCACGAATCACTCTTGTTTTGGTTTTGGAATTCGTTTTGAATTGGCTACGCGTTACTCACAGTACGAATAACCGTCACAATGTGCCTGTCAAAGCTGGGTTTAGGTCAGGAAAAATAAGGGAAGACGGCCAACTCACGTCACTGAAGGTAGCCCTTGGCTCGGACAAGGAGGCTCGTCTGGTACTCCAACGGTCACATCGATTAAAAGGTGAACAGATTCAACTGCCACGTGACTTAGATTCTGAGGCGAGGGAGAAAATGAGAATCCTGAGTAGTGAGCCACCGGGGCTTTGTGCAAACGGTGAAACAATCTCGTACAATAAAGTTTTTTTGTTCAAAAGAGGGGACTGCAGATAAAGTGGCGGTCGCTATTAGCCAGTTGCCGACTACATCCGCCATCGGACCCCAGGTAGTGGCTGGCATGCGGCCCACGGAGGCGACTGCACTTGCTGAGATCGCGCTGTCAAATTTCCGGAGTCCCCCAGGGAAACGAGGCGAGTTAGGGTACATAGTGTGACGCCATAGCCAGCGCCGGTCACCCCGACAGAAACATGGCTTACGACGGATATACTGGACTCAGAGGTGGCCATCAGGTCTATACACTATACCGCGCAGACAGAAGCCAAATCAGAGGCGAAGGTGGTGTAATCTTGTCCGTCATGTAGTATATGCCGCCACTAAAACGGCATCTCCATTAAGACTCGGACAGCCATGTTGAGTCCTTTTGGCGTCGTGTGAAGCTGGCCACAGGTGGATACGAATCCGTTGGTGTTGTCTACCAGAATTCAACCTTCGAATCAACACACACAAGCAGATGGGCGGCGGACGACCAGTGTCCGGTTCTGGCCGATTATCGTCGCCCAAGTGTTGATTGAGTGAATCAACAGTGCCTCCCTGGTGCCGACGTATCTGTAACGACCGGTCGTGGAAAATTTCCCTAATACCTTTGCGATTCAGTGTTTTTCTTAACATCACTCACTTGCCTACATTACTGACGTGTCTGTATGAGCTGTTTGTTTTTATGGGCCAATTGTTGTTTGTTCGCGCCCAGAGAGCTACTTTGCCATATCCTTGTTCTGAACCTGCGTGACGCACGTGCTCCTTGCTCGCACGTCGCAATTCGGCTTCTCGTTTGTTGGGTCCTCGTGATCTCAGTATTGAAGTTTGTAGCTTTTTGGTGTCATTGTTCATTCAATAATCTAGTATCGTAGAATATCACGGATAATCGCCTTTTGATTTCGGGATCCGCTGTGAATTTGACTAAGCATTGCTCAAACGTGTGTTACAATACTCAGTAGATCAATTTGGAACGAGAATAACATGCAAAATGCCAAGAAAAGGATCTAAGACGTGGAATATGGACAGGAAGCAATACGGCAAGTCACTGGGGAGCTTTTGGGTACCTTTGATTCCTTAGTTATTGCTAGATCGCCTAGTCCTGTCAGTGCTAGTTCATGTGTAATGAGAGCAACATGGATTGTAAGGATATTGATCTATATAGGCTGAGGATATTACACCTAGAAGAAAAACTGTTATCGGCTAGACAACAGGCCTACAAAGCAGAACAGGAGCGTAGACATAAAGGGCGTGAGCCAGAGACCAACGACTACGACTCTTCCGATAGATCAGGGCACAGAAATAGGAAACTTCATGCCGGTCGCCCACTATAAAACACCAACGATCGATTTGCCAAGAGTAGAACTGACGGTTTTCGACGGGCGATCTGAACACTGCTGCAAGTTTGTCAAGCAGTTCGAGACGTTTGTCAATAATAAGGTAACCAACCCCGGGCAAAGGCCTCTTTACTTGACTCAATAATGTCGATGCCGGGCAAGAGAAACTATCGACGGGTGTATCATGCTCGACCCCGAACAAGGCTACACAAGAGCAAGGAAGATTCTCAGGGACTTGTTTGGCCAACCTTTCAAAGTAGCCCGTAACCTAACAGAGGGCGTGATGGTAGATGCAAAGAGAGCCAAAAGCAGCGTCTACACAATGGCCCATCTGCTGATCAGATGGAGAACTGTTTAATAGCCCTCGACCATTTAGGTTACAGGGCTGACCTTGATGCCATGCTCACTTTGGAAAACATAGTCCGTCACCTCTCTCCCGAACTACAGGGTCGATGGTCGGAAGAAGCGGAACGGATAAGCCGAAGCGACAGAGAAGCCAACTTCGAAGACCTGACCGAATACTTGAACAGGCAAACCAAGATAGTCGGCAGCAGATTTGGCAGACTTATCAGGGACGTCAACCGACAAGCAAGTCTAGTACTAGCCAGGTTCAAACCACTGCTCGGGAACAGCCTAAATATCAGGCTTGGACCAATGCGCACGCCATTTCACGCGATGCTACGGCACAACCAAGTTGCAGGTCCTGTGATGCTAGCCATGGACTACCAGAATGCCCAGAGTTTGGCAACGCCACAATAGACGAGCGGTGGGGAATGGCGAGGATGGCAGGAGCGTGTTTTATTTGTCTCAACACCACTCACCGGGCGGCAGCTTGTAGGACAAGGAACCAATGTGGTTACGAGGGCTGCAAGGGCAGACACCATCGATTGTTACACCAGGCGAGAGTAACTTTACCCGAGGCGAGTACTAAGCCCGGTGTTGTTTGTTCAACGTCGCGGACTGCCAGTAAACCAGTACGTTTAGGAGTAGTTGCTGTGGGAGCGGTGACCCCAACAGGAGTGGTCAAGGCGATGGCCTTCGTCGACAGTGGATCTGACACCACTTTGGTGAAAGAGCGGTTTGCCGACAAACACCAACTGGCTAAAGGTGCGACGTCGTTGGCAGTGAGCACGGTGGGAGGAATACAAGTAATGACTGCCGGCCGGTTGAGGCTGCAACTCATCCCTCTAGAAACTAACGAGAAAATCAAACCAACGGAGTCCTTCACACTAGGTGATCTCCCCATGCCTGCACCAAGGTCGGTAAACGCAATCTTGACTCGGTGGCCCCACTTGCAGGATGTAACCGTTGTAGACTGGGAAGATGATGAGGTGGATCTCCTCATCGGATGCGACGTGCCAGAGGCGCATTGGGTGCTTGACCAAAGAGTGGGCGACCGCCAGGCACCTTATGCCGTACGCACGGCTCTGAGATGGATGTTATACGGTCCAGCAGGGGGACGTGGTTCCGTGAATTATTTATCCGCCAAAACGGACCGCATAGAGTATCATCTGCAACGGCTGTATGAAAAGGAGTTTCATGAAATCGGAGACGAAAGACCATCGTTGTCTCGAGAGGATCACTTAGCTTTACAAAAGCTGCGGCAGGGCACTGAAGGCCTTAAAAACAGTTCCAGTCTCCCCTCCCATGGTGCACATCTGCTGACCCGTGGGATGATAACCGACCCTATGTTCTCCAACGTCTAATACGACTGAAAGAACGCTTCATTCGAGACCAGAATCTGTGGGAACAATAAGTAGAATTAATGAGGCGAAACGAAGCTCTCGGCTAGGTTTAAAAGGTGCCTACCAACACCGACAGCAAAAAAGGTATCTGGTATCTGCCTCACGACCCGGTTATCAACCTCAAGAAACCCAATAAACTGCGGGTGATTTTCGACTGTGCGGCCAAGTTCCAGGGCAAGTCGTTAAACGATCGCCTACTACAGAGGCCTGACTGGACCACGCCACTAATCGGAGTTTTGTGCCGTTTCAGAGTGGGTAGAGTGGCCTTGTCCGCTGACATTAGGGAAATATTTCATCAGGTGAAAATACCGGTAGAAGAACGAAGCGCTTTGCGTTTCCTGTGGTGGAAAGAGAACGACCAAGACAACTCAGTGATGAATTATAGGATGACCCGCCACCCATTCGGAGCCATATCGCCACCGTTCGGTGCGAACTACGACCTTCGGGAAGCTGAAAACAAACATGGAGGTCTGGTCCATCGGTCGGAGTTAGATAGCGTCGGCAGAAATTTCTACGTCGACGACTACCTTGGATCATTCGATGATATGGGATCAGCTCTAGAGCAGTTCAGGGGCCTGACAAGGTTGCTAGAAGAGGGCGGCTTCCATCCAACAAAATGGACTTCGAACGCTTCAGAAATGCACGAGGTCATTCCGTACCACGAGGTGGCCGAAAGAGTTGAAGATTTGGACAGCTTTCCACTCCCAACAGAAGGCACTTTAGGAATACAATGGGACGCGGAAACGGACGACTTTGTTTTCGAACTAAACGTTCCCGAGTTGTCTGTAACCCGTCGAGGCATACTATCCGTTGTCTCTAGTCTGTTCGACCCGCTCGGTTTCGTCTCTCCCCGGCTGCTACCCGGAAAGATCTTGCTGCAGCGGCTGTGCCGTAAGAAAGTTGAATGGGACCAGTCACTGGACAAAGAGGACCGGCTGGACTGGGAAGAATTTTTAAACACCTTGAAGAAATTAGGGGACATAAGGATTCCACAATGTTTGACTCCTGGCCATACAACGCGCATGGGAGAACTACATGCTTTTCCGATGCATCCGAAATCGGTTATGGGGCTGCGGCGTACGGACGATGGTGCATATAAGATGGAAAACATACTACGAGGATCCTGTTCGCCAAAGCCCGCGTTGCTCCACTGAAGTCGGTCTCGATCCCACGCCTTGAACTCAGCGCAGCCGTGTTGGCAGTCAGGGTGGTGCAAGCTGTGAAGAGATGTTTCGATCTCTACATTTGGTCGGTGAGCTTCTGGATGGATTCAACGATAGTACTTTACTATATCAACAACGTCCGGAGCCGGTTTAGTACTTTCGTTGCTAACCGGCTCACGATTATCCACGATGAATCAGCCAGGAACCAGTGGAAGCATGTCATGTCTGACGACAATCCAGCCGATCTGTGCTCCCGAGGTGCGAACAACTTCAGGCAACTAGACACGTGGACGAGAGGGCCAAACTTCCTTTAAATGACTAAACAGGACTGGCCCGTGTTCGAATTAAAAACCCCTACGGAAGTAGAACTGGAGATCAAAGGTGTAGTGATAGCGGCCAACGTCGTCGAAGCGACATCCATTCTGTCGCGATTGGTCAGGTTTTCCTCCTGGATGAGGACACTTCGTGCGTTAGTTTGGTTAACCAGGTTCAAGAGAAATTTATTAGTTATGAAAGGGCTACGCCCCTCAGGCCGGATACTGGTCGGCCCGATAAGTCCTGATGAGCCACAAGCTGCGGAATACGATAATTTCAGAATGATACAACGCGAGGCTTTCGCCCCAGAACTCGAGAGGGCGGAAGAAGTAGGACCCATCAACAAACGAACATCATCTCCAGGAGGCGAATTGAAGCGTTTAAACCCCAAACTCGTTGATGGACTGCTGCGGGTGGGTGGAAGGCTGACCGACACCCACCTGAGCTTTGACACAAAGTACCCTATACTGCTGCCCGCGAGATAACCTGTAGTAGAGCTAATGATCCAACACGTCCATGCCGTAGAGGGACATGCCGGGAAAGTCGCGTGACGAGCGTCATCCGAAAGCGCCTTTGGTTGCTGAGAAGAAGAGCGACTGTAAAACTCGTAATCCGACGTTGTGTGCAATGTAGGAGATGCAATGCCACAGCAGGCAAACAACTCATGGCCCCACTAACAGAATGCAGGGTGACTACGGGTTGGTGGCCGTTCGCGACACCTGGTTGGACTATTTCGAGCCCTTGTGGATCAAGTGTGGGAAAAGATTAGAAAAGCTATATGGATGTATTATGACGTGCATGAAGTCACGTGTAGTACACCTAGAAGTCGCACATTCGATGACGACCGATTCTTTCCTACGGGCCTTGCAGAGATTCATCAACTGAAGAGGCGTACCGGCCGATACATACTCGGATAATGAGTCGAACTTTGTGGGCGCTCACCGGGAATTGCAGCTTTGGCACAAAAACATAAACAGGGACGAACTGCAGGATCGAACCGTGGCCTACGGCATACGATGGCATTTCAACCCCCCACAGGCCAGTCACCGAGGCGGCATATGGGAACGCATGATCCGGTCCGCCAGACGGATATTGCTGTCAATCATGGAGCAACAGCAGCCCGACGACGGGACGCTGAACACAGCACTGACTGAGGTAGAGAGAACTCTGAACAGCCGCTTCCTGGTTCCAGTAATGAATGGCGACCCCACCCACCTGGCGCTCACCCCGAACGACTTATTGACGGTCAGGTCGAACGAGGGTTTCTAAGGGCCGGTAAACCTTCGTGGGAGCTACCTCCATGGATGAAAGTAGGTGAATTATCTTGCAAAGGTTTTCTGGAGGCGATGGCTGCGGGAGTACCTACCTGCTCTGCTGACTCGTCAGAAGTGGCTGGGCAAAACAAGGCCATTCAAAGTTGGGGACGTGGTTATGATCGCAGACTAACGCGCGCATTTCAGCACCCGGTCCTTGGGAGTAGTTACGGAAACCATCGAAAGCACTGACGGAATGATAATAACGGTGTAGGTGAAGACAGCTAACAGAGCGCCAATTCGTGAAATACACAGTGTTGGCCTATTCGGGAGTAAAGGCGGAGAAGCTGATAAAGCTGAGGCCCAGTAGACTATTTCGCACTCGTCTTAGAGGTGGGTAAAGAAACCCCATACATGGAAGCAATCACGACACGCTGATGTATCGAACTATCATACACCGCGACGCACACTCATATACATTGTACACGTTATACCACATGGTCTCCGTCAAACACGTTACAGTGCTCACAGTCTTTCGTCGGAGTTGCAGAAAGTCCTTTTTTGATATGTGGTGGTACATGTGATTCCATTATACATCCAGACACAAGCACATACTCGATGCACGCTGTCCAGCAACCCCTATCAAACATGTGACGGTGTTCGCAATTTGTTTTTGCTGACGTTACTCAAGTGTCTTTTGCATATGTGGAAGTAGAGGCGATTACATCATACCCACACACACACACACTCACGCAAGCACATACAGCAAGGGCAGGAAGGCTCTTCCAAGGACAGCTTCTATGTTTCCTCTTCAAGCTCGCCATCGGTCAGTTGTTCTCGTGGAAGATGCAGAACAGCCTCGCGTTTATGTGGCCAACGGATTAGGTGCGACCACGGGTAGAACGCTGACGACAAGCATTAGGCGCGCGCATTGACAGCAGGGCCTAGGTAGGTAGGAAGAATCAGCACATTTATACCAAACCTTTGACTCTGCTAAGGATTCGGGAGGATTTTGGTGGTCGGTGTAACGACCGGTCGTGGAAAATTTCCCTAATACCTTTGCGATTCAGTGTTTTTCTTAACATCACTCACTTGCCTACATTACTGACGTGTCTGTATGAGCTGTTTGTTTTTATGGGCCAATTGTTGTTTGTTCGCGCCCAGAGAGCTACTTTGCCATATCCTTGTTCTGAACCTGCGTGACGCACGTGCTCCTTGCTCGCACGTCGCAATTCGGCTTCTCGTTTGTTGGGTCCTCGTGATCTCAGTATTGAAGTTTGTAGCTTTTTGGTGTCATTGTTCATTCAATAATCTAGTATCGTAGAATATCACGGATAATCGCCTTTTGATTTCGGGATCCGTTGTGAATTTGACTACGCGTTGCTCAAATGTGTGTTACTGTATTACTCGAGGACTCGTTCTGACTCTCCGAGGCCTGTTTCTGTGCCAGCATGTGACTCAGACGACAAGCACTCAAGGGGATCGCAACTCCATTTTGGACGCGGTCACAGCCCTGAGAAGCTCTGATATAGAGAAGATCTTGTTCAGGCCAACCCTTGGAGGCAGTGTCCATTCGGTTCTGGTTATATCCTAGCGACGAGGAGTGCTAGCGGTCCCCAGAGTGCATGGTGTGCCCAATACTTGGGGCAAGCTTTTTGATGAAGTGCTCAAGTCTGCTTTATCCATTCTGTGCACCCTATTGGGCCCGCATAACGTTGATCAGGCTTCGGAAGCTATCCTAGATCAGAAACTTCATTTGCGTCGAACATTTGAACCTCTATCCTCGAGTCGTTCACATCCTAAGGGGTCTCCGAGGTTTGACCCAGAGCTCAGAAACCTACTCCGGCGCAATCAAAACTCCGAATTCAAGCGGCTAAAATGGTACGCTTTTGAGGAAAAACTTGCGGTTGACCCCGTGCAAGCTCCAAAACGTTTATTTGCTTGTCGAAGAAGTGGAAAGTAAACCAAAAGTGGCACGTCGGCATTAATGGAGTACTGTTCACTGGTCGAGGTGAATGATGGCACGGCAGGTATTTCGGGGAGACACTAAGAATCTGTGTATGATCCGGGAAGTACGTGACCTCCAAAGGTGCAAAGCAGTGCTCCTGTTGTGTCTCTTTCAGAATTCGTCGAGAAAGAGGTGGCTGAAGCGCTGTGGTCAGTTCAAACTCACCAGTCTCCAGGAACGGACGGTGTTTGCCCCTGATAATACTGACCGGAACATTGGCCCCGCCAATCACAAGACTCTTTAATTCGTAGGTTTTTGCTGAACGGCTACCTAGAAAGTGGAAACAGTCCGTCGTCGTCCCTTTGTTCAAAGCCTGTTGAAAGGCGCCTGCCATTAATTATCGTCCTGTTTGCCCGACACCGGTGGTTGGCAAGAAGATGTAAGGTCCAGTTGCTTTCCGCCTCAGTAAACGCATTAGGAGTTACCAGCTACTCTGCTCGTGGCAGCATGGGTTTTGGAGGAAGCACCGGGGCATATCCAACCTCCTGCTTGCCCGAGAGTGCCAGTCTGAAGCCAAGGCTGCAGGGCACCCCATGGAGGCAGCCTTAGTCGACTTCAACAATGCATTCGACAAGTTGCCGCATGGATGCCGGTTGCCAAGTCTAAGGGCCTTTAGAGTAGAGGCTCTGTTAGTTCATCGTATCGGTGGTTTCCTTAGCGAAAGAAAGTTTGTGGTGAGAGTCGGGCAGTCACCTTCGCTTTCTTTCTGTGCCTCCAGTGGAGTCCTACAGGGTTTGGAGTTGGCGCCGCTATTTATCTTGGTGTATATAAATCATCCGCGATTCGTTTTTAGATCACTTGGCCTCATCTGTGCGGTTGACCTTAAAATCTGGAGGACGATCTGGTCAGATGTTTGTCGTCGGGTTCTACAGGATGACTTGGTCGCATTGCGGCTCTGGTCCTAAAAGTGGCAACTCCGCAACATCGTTGAAGGTGGGCGGGCGTGAACGTGATGATAGTGGAGAAAGGCACATTCTAAAACTTACACGGAAAGCCCATCTGCACGTCGGATTATGAGAAAGATCTTGGGGCGGAGTTTGCATCCAACCTGAAGACTAAAGTCAACACGGACAAGGCATGTGGCTCTGGCTGGAGTATGCATACAACGATAGATCGGTCCTTTGGACAACTACCTAAGCAATCCATCAAAGTGCTGTATGCTTGTCATGTGCATCCGCCACTGGAGTACGGTGGACTTGCCAAATTCGCCTGTACGGCCAAGGAATTTACGAAGCTAGAAGGAGTATAGCAGGCCGTCACTCGCCTCGTCGTTAGATTGCCCGAGATCAGTTGTGAAGGCCGTCCTCGAGCCACCGGAGTACTCCCAGAGGCCTATCGTAAAATCTTCGACGGTCTTACTTATACCAGGCGCATCTTCCTAGGAGATTTAGGGCAGAATTGATGACAAACTTTCCCTTGCCGGAGCACAACCGTAGCGGGGGCCATTCGCGGACACTTAGGAAGCAGCAATTAATCGGCCCTACGCTAGTATAAAACCTTTGGGCCTATGGAAAGTGTTGATAGCAGAAGTAGCATAAGAGGAAAACGACTAAAGAAGGTGAAATAGACGTCTTTTATTGCTTTTCCACTCGGCTGTATGTTCATGAATGTCGCACCCCCACTCCGCTTCAGGCACTGTCCATACTGGAACACTGCACGATGCTAAGTATATTTTGTTTTTGTTGCCGCCTCCGACAAGCCCCCACCTCTTTTTTTATCTCTTTTCAGCTCGGTGAATCCGACTGACAATTAAAGGTTTCCTCGAGAACCTGGGCAATTGGGCTCAAAGCCTCAAACCCATGTAGTACTTCAAGACACGGCTTCAAGCAGCGCCTGCACGTCTTTCTGAACAGATAATGGCAGGAGAGACGCACCCAAGTTCGTGTGCGAGAGTTGGGGTGAAGAAGGTCTTACAGGAGATTGCCCTACTGCTTCCAATTTTGAAGATTGAAGATTGATCGTTGTGCAACTACGGCTCGAGGCGATTCGGTGTGCCCATTATTTGATCTTTACAATTAGTGGGCTGCGATGCTCTGCTGTTATTGTTTTTCCTGCCGAAGGTGCCGCTAAATGACTCCCAGTTACAGTGAAAATCTGGGTTATCGACCTATGTATAAGCTTATCCTATGCAAAATAGATGGGAGCGATTTCCCTTGTGGCAAAGCCGGTGCAAAACCGTTCCGAAATCGATCGGTTTTCTGCCGGCTTTCAACCGGTTTTTACTATTACGCCCATCGGTTTCCGGTCGGTTTGTTTAGTAGACATTTTACACGGATGAACAATGAATTGATACGAAGGAAATTGAAGACCGAAGTAATGTGCAATATTGCACATTGTCGTTTTATTCAAACGTATTGGTTAAATCCATCGAAATGACCTGAAAATCTCAGTATCGATCGCTCTATTTATTCCCTCAAAATGGGTGAAGTAAGGACAATTAATCGGAAATTCATAAATTAGTAGATAGAGAGATCATTGTAATACGCATTTCGGGTTAGTGAAGTAAATCAACGAAACGTATGGCGTACTTCAAACGACTGACACGAACCGCTCGGAAACCGTCCAGACAATCGGTCGCGAACCATTCAGAAGCCGCCCAAAAACCAATCGGCGTAATGGTAAAAACCGATCCAAAACCGGCCGGAAGCCGATCGGTTTTGGAGCGATTTCCGGCCGGTTTTGGAGCGGTTTATGCGAATCGTTGGAAATACGTGGTATGCTTCGGTAATTTTTTCAACCACCCAAATTACGTATTATGACGCTCACTTCTGTCTACTAATTTATGAATTTCCGAATAACTGTCCTTATTTCACCCATTCCGAGGGAATAAAATAGAGCGATCTATACTGAGGTTTTGGGACATTTCGATGGATTAAACCAATTTATTAAAAAAAAACGTCAACCGAGCATTGCAAAATTTTTCATCCGTGTAAGATGTCTATTAAATAAACCGACCGAAAACTAGTGTTACGAACGGGCTGGGTGTTACAAGGGTCAGCAAGAGATATAAATAGTGTTCTCAGATGAGCAGATTGACGAGATTTACCCTTGAATCCCGCCAGACGACATATCCTGACTCAATGTAGGCGTAACGTGCAGTATTCGTCTCAGAGGGTGCCCTGGGCAAAAGGCCAAGGTGTGATAGTTACAGGACTTTTAGCCTAGGAAACAGTGCCATGGAGCTGCAAATATGGCTAGAGGGTTATTAACTAAGGTGTGCAATACGGTCACGTGCAAAAAACCAGAAGTCTTCGTCTCGTCTCACAAAGTTTTGGTGCGACCTCTTCTGGAGTATCGTGTGCAGGCATGGGCTCCCTATCATCGCAGTGATAAGTCCTACAGGACTTCAAAAATAGGCCCATGTGTCCGACCGAAGAACATTACCACGCCGCACTGATTGAGTCGGGTCTGGATGTGTGAAAGTACTATGAAGTACAGTTGTCCTGGCTATAAGCCACTTTATGTGACTGAGAAGAAGGATTCAAAAAGGAAGATTGCTTATAGCTAGAGGAAGACATGGTACCGGAATTGGATGCTCCTCGGGAGCGGTTGTCCTTCCCAAGTAAACCCAAGTACAGATACCTACTCATAAACAAGGCGCACCTAAGCTCTAAGCTCGCAATTGCATTTTAGTGAGTTTGGTGTCTGTGAAGCCGCTATATCAGTCCCCCTCCAGAAGGGCGACCGAGTAGGAGGACTTCGATCTTAGAGAGCGTCGTGAATTGAGCCAAAAACCAGCTGAATAGTTTCAGTTGGAAAAGGTTTGTGCTCAGCGCCTCTAAGGTGATCTAAGGACCGCTGGACCTTATATGTTCACAGAAAAAGTAACTCATGAGTGAATTGGTGGGGTATCCTCTCCGCACGCTCTCTATCTAGAAACCCTTAGTGGGACGTGTCAAAATTACGTACAAGGCAAGTAAACAGCAAAAACAGAAAAAATGGTAATGCCCATATGATGACACATCCATTGTCAGTAGTATGCCAGGTCCTTCCCAGGTAAAACGACTAACCCTGGAAGAGATTGGAAAAACTGGAGACAGTACGCAAACAAAAGAACAGAATCATCTGTGCGAGAACAATAAAGTCAACGAATCGTGCAGGGGAACGAACATGCCTACCAGACCTGGTGGAACGTGATGGGGGGTCGACCTGTGACTCACGCGCGTTGGAGCTAGACGTTGTTGGAGTCTGGTCAGCATCCGTGCTTTGGCCATCGGTGGGAGTCGCCACAGACTGGGGTTCCGGGTCGACGAATGCTGGCTAAAGGCGATTAATGCTGACGGTTTCTTGACTACCATTGAGATTGATGATGAATGTTTTCTCCAAACGCCGAATGACTTTGTGCTGGCCGTAATATGCTGGAGTCAACGGGCGGCAGCTGGGCGTGCGTAGAAAAACGTGCATGCACGTATGTAGGTGACTGGGAATGAACGACGGTGTGGTTGCAGAACGGACAGGAATATCAACCCTTTGACGCATGTAGATCGTGAGAGGTGCCTAAGCTGACAGAGGCCTAGGTAAATAGCGAGGATATCGTAGCCAATTGTGTTATACCTGGGTTCGACCGGTTGTAGCTTTTTTGAGAAAAATGCAACGGGTTGCCAGGTGTCAACTAAATACTGTTGTAGTATCGCGCCCACGGCTTTGTCTAATTCGTCGGTGGCTAAAACAGTTGGGGCCGTTGATTTGAGATATCATAATGATACTTTGGTGCTGATCGCCTGACTCAGCGTAGAAAATGCGTCTCGTGCGGCTTCTGTGAAAGCCAGCTGCTTCGCCTTGACTTTCAATAGATCTGTGAATGGTTGAATTAAATGAGCCCACTGTTAAATGAAACACCGATAAAGGTCGACTCACCCACCGAAACTCCGTAGTTGCTTGAATGACGTGGGTTCTGAGTAGTCTAGGATAGCCTGCACTTTCTCTTGCAGTGGTATGGTCCCTGTGGAAGTAACCTTGTGGACCAGAAATTCGGTAGAGTCGACGCCTATCACACATTTTCTCACGTTAATCGTGACCCCGTGTTGAGACAGGCAGTCCCAGTGTGCGCAGATTTGCTGGATGTTCTTTCTTAGATAAACTGGCCATCAGGATGTCGTCGATATAAGCGAACGCGAAATCTAAACCACTGCATACTATATCGATGGCACGTTGGGAAGTGTGCGCAGCGCTAATAATTAAAAACGGCATTTGTAGAAACTCGAAAAGGCCGAAAGGAGTCGCTGCGGCTGTTTCGGGGATATCTGCCTCAGCTACTGGTATTTGGTTATATGCCCTCGCCAGGTCGATTTGACTAAAAGTTACTTTACCAACTCATCCAGCTGTGAGGTCCGTGATCTGCGGGATAGGATATCGGTCCGGGGTGGTCAGTCTGTTTCGGTTCAGTTTATTCAACCAATAACCTCGCACTTCTGTGCTCTGGTTTCGGCTGTTACCTTCCGGTATCGTCCAGTAAAGGGCGAAAAGAATAAAAGCATAGTGATAAAGGTTCGAAAAGTCGAAGTATCAAGCGGAAATCAAGACGACAAGGAAAGAGTCCGAACGCAACTATGCCACTGACCGTGCACCTAGCCATATCACTTAATGTCTCCAACCATTTAGTAGGCGGACCACGTGGACCCTTACCTGGAAGCCTAACACGTCCTACGTGTCCAAGTCCACTGGTCAGGGCTTTCATACTTTTTTGCCATGTCATGGGCTGACCACCTCGACCTACCTTCCAATCACCACCTGCCTCAGAGAACAGCGTACGCCGAGGAAGTCTATTGGCTGGCATGTGTAACAAATGTTTCAACCACCTTCACTTGCTTAGATTCAGTTCTCGATCCAGAGACTGACTTCTGGTCCCCAACACCTCACACCTAACCCCAGCATGGCTGATACGGTGTTCCCGCCATACTCGGGAAATGCTACGGAGACATCGGTGCTCGAACACCGACAGTTTTCCCCATCTTCTACCCTCAGCGGCCATGTTTCTGAACCGTATAAAAGAACGGACCTAACCACCACATTGTACACTCTATCCTTAACAGACAACCGGATGTCACGCCGACGCCCATCACGACGAGACTGCACCTTGACGTAGTGTGATGGCTTGCGCGCCTCTATGACCCAAAGAGCTATACAGGATGGCTTCCTTAAGCCGGAGATGCAATCATACCTGACAGGTCAATGGGTAGAGGTCAGACAAAGTCCAGTCTCCTGGTCCTACAGGTTGGAGGTTGATTTGAGCTGGCAACTCAATCGGCAAAATCAGTGGAAGAATAATTGATTCAAGCAAATGGGCTTCCACTAAGCCATCCCGCTGCCTTGCGGATAGGTTCTCGTTAGAACTAGAGGCTTTGGACGAGGACCCTAATCGTTCTCCTGCTTTGTGGCTGGACACCCTAGCAGTACCCGTCCAACATCTCCCATGAACTGCACGACTACAAAGAATTCCATACTGCATCGGTCGTCGCGCAGGATAATCAGGACCGCGCTGCCCATTGCATCGAGCGGGGTGGGTAGTGATAAGTGTGCTACTGCTCAGAGTTCCCTCTCTTTTATTCAACCTTTGTCTTCTGTCCCTAACCATCCCTCTTTGCCCCATCTATCGACCCATAATGCTCCCACTGATAACACGGTCGATACTCGCAACAGTTCAATGTCAAATAGTATCGGGAATAATCCTCTGTCTGGTAACTCACATTTTCTCAAGCCCCGTCAGCCTCTAAATCTGGGCTCCTTCAACGTGCGTACACTCATGCAGGCCGGTCAGCAGGCATGCCTAGCCCTCACAATGAACTCTCTGAAGATTGATGTTTGCTGCTTAAGCGAAACGCGTATCCAGGATTCGAGCAGTGTAATTCAACTAACTGCTCCTGGTATCTCATCGAGGTATATTCTGCGCACCTCAGGAGACGAAGCAGCTAGAGCTGTGGGTCAACGTGGTGTAGGAATTGTCTTGACTGACAAGGCTGAGGCTGCCCTATTAGACTGGATTCCTGTTAACAGTCGTTTATGTGCTGTGAGACTCCAAGGGTCAGTTGGCGTTCGAAAGGATAGTTGTGTTAAGCGCAATTTGTTTGTGATCTCGGCGTACGCGCCAACGGACTGCAGCTCAGACTTGCAGAAAGATGAGTTCTATGATGCCCACGCCACTCTCGTTCGCAGCATTAAAGGTTCCGACATTGTAGTGCTAGCTGGTGACTTCAATGCACAAGTTGGCAAACTCTGCGTCAGAAGCCTGTTTAGGTGGGCGCTGTGCTTTACCTGCTAAGCGTACAGATAACGGGGATAGACTTCTCCAGTTTTGTGCAGACAATTGATTGTTCTTGTCTAGCACAAATTTCCGACACAGCTCGCGTCGCACAGCGACATGGCCGTCTAACTCTACAGGTACTTTGAGTCAAATCGACCATATCGCCGTAAGCTACCGGTGGTGCAGTTCTACTCAGAACTGTAGATCTTACTGGTCCACGTACGTAGGGTCGGACCATGCCTTAGTTTTAATGCGATTATCTCTCCAGCTCCATGGCCATCGTCGCAAACCGCAAACCCGATTAGCCGTGCAACGTTTGTGTGATCCAGACGTTTGCACCCGTTATGAGCAGAAGTTAGCACATGAGCTAGGATCCACGGAGAACAGTAATGTAGACGAGCATTGGGCTCATATCAAACAGGCGATGCACGTTGCAGCAGGTTTCGCCTGTGGTCCTGGATCCGTTGTCCATCAAAGACACTGGATCTCGCAAGAGTCGCTGAGTATAATGGAGCAAAAACGTCAGCTTTCGAACCGTAAGGAGATGAATAAGATGCGGAGAAAGCTGCAGAGACAAGTTGCGAAAAGCCTCAAGAATGATCGCGAAAATTGGTGGGTCAATGTAGCCGAAGAAATGGAAGTGGCAGCTGCTTCAGGTAACAGTCAAAGACTGTTCAAACTTATTCGTGACACCGGTGGACGGCGAACTCAGGTCAGTGAAACGATTTGGGATAGAAATAGAGAACCCATCCATAACAAACAGCAAAGGCTTGACCGATGGGCCGAATACTTCGAGGAACACTTTAGCTGGCCGCACGCTATTGTAGTTACTCCCGTGTCAACAACCGCGACTCCTTGGGTGGTATCACTTGAGCCCCCATCGGAAGTAGAAGTAGAGTCATGTATTCGATTACTAAGGCGGGGGAAAGCGGCAGGTCCCGACGAACTTCCCCCAGTTCTTTTCAAACTGGGTGGTGAGGCGTTGATAAAATCACTTACCGTCTTGCTCAGTGACATTTGGAACGAGGAGCGTATTCCGTTAATATGGAGTGAGTCATTGATTGTTCCCATCTTCAAGAAGGGAATACGCAATGACTGCAGTAATCATCGTGGGATTAGCTTAATCCCGATAGTCACCAAAGTATTAGCTTCGATTTTGCTGCATCGTCTTACACCGGCTCGCGAGAGGAATGTCCGCGAACAGCAGGCAGGATTCCGCCCAGGTCGGGGATGCGTCGACCAGATTTTACTCTTCGCGGACTACTTGAAACGCGTCACACGCACCGCCGACCGACAATAATGCTTTTCTTAGACCTGAAAGGCGCCTTCGATTCAGTTGATCGAACGTCGCTTTTCAGTGTTCTCCATCGAAAAGGTATGCCCCAGAAGTTCGTGAACCTAATGAGATCATTGTATTCTCATACTTCTGGCCGCGTATGGGTTTACGGTGAACTATCCGGTCGGTTCGAAACGACCAGTGGTGTTCGACATGGATGTCCTCTGTCTCCATTCCTGTTCAACTTCGTCATGGACGAAATAATGGAGAATGCGCTGCAAAATCTTCAGGATGTAGGCGTCGAACTAGGAGATAGTGAAAAGCTATGTGACCTAGATTACGCAGACGACGTTGTCTGCTTGTTCGAATGTACGGAACATGCTCAGCGTGCACTAGATAATCTTGCAAGAGTTGTAGCTCCATTCGGCGTGCGTTTTGCACCTTCAAAGTGCAAGGTGATGTTACAAGACTGGACGTCAGCGATTCCGAGCTTGATGCTCGATGGGGAGGTGCTGTCAGTTGTCGACCACTTCACCTACCTCGGTAGCTGCGTGACGACGGATGGGAGCACAATAGTAGAGGTGAGCACGCGGATATCCAAAGCTCGAGCGGCGTACGGTAGACTGAAGCACTTGTGGCGCCGACCTGATATTTCACTGAAGTTGAAAGGTCGTGTATACTGTGCTGCAGTGCGTTCAGTTTTGTTGTATGGTTGCGAAACTTGGAGTCTGCGTGCTGAAGATATTCGTCGTCTTGAGGTTTTCGACCATCGATGTTTACGTAGTATCGCTAGGATTGGGTGGAATAGCCGAGTAACGGTGGTCAGTAAACCACAGGCTTCATAGGAGAACTTGCGACCTGACCTGACTGTTCCCTGAGTATCCACCTTGGGGACACTTGAACCACATATTCCAGGAACATGACGATCATATAAACTAATGGATTCAAGTCCTAGACAGCCGACGTTTCTGAAAAATCCGTTTTTGCTGTTTGTGAGTGCGTTTTTACAGTTATTCGCGGACAGTCCTATTAGGTCGCTAGATCTTACCTCGGAGTTTCCTTAATGAACGTGTTTTTCGGTCCTTCTTACTACGTGGACCACCTGCACGTTACTCTTGTTCTCGGCGCTGTACGAATACGGTAACCAGAACGGTATTCTCCACGGCCCGGGAGGGCGAGAAGGTGATTGGGGGAGACTGATTTTTTTTATTACATGCTTACGCATGAGTGCAGTAGAAGGGGCATTTACCACACAGCCACGAAGCCCCACTACATTATTTGGGATGACCGGCAGCCAGACCCTGAGACTTGGAGTGGTGAAGAACCACATAAGATCCCAATAGGTCAGGTGTGGTAACGATCCAAACGACAGTGGATTATTGTCTACCACCAAAGGTGTATTTGAGAACGTGCGGAAGACCAGTCGTCAGATAGCTACTATGCTTGGTAGCAAGGGTTCCGATGAACAATAATGTGTGGTAAACAAATAAGTACAGTTGAATGTTGCTACAGGGGTCTCCTAGAAGTTAGACGGAGTTGGGCTTCCATTATGGATGTAGAGCGGTCGTGTTGATATCTCCGGAACTCCATGCATGTCGTTCCTTGTATTGTTGGCGTGACATCGGACGACTGGTGGTGAGGGTTTGACGTCTGCACCTTCGAAGTCTACTCGAAAATACGTCCAGCTGCCGTCTCCAGGACCACGTTGACCAATCGTCATGTCCAGTGAGTGGTTATCTCCTTGAACGTACCAGGCATCAGCGAGGAGACGGACGTATCCACTGTGACCGTAAATCCGCCTGAGAAGGCAAGGCAGAACAGGGAGAAATTGCGCCTGAATGCGCCAGCAGATGTTCGACCAGGATAACAGACCAACGACGAGACTGCACCTTGACGTGGTGTGATGGCTTGCGCGCCTCTATGACCCAAAGAGCTATACAGGATGGCTTCCTTAAGCCGGAGATGCAATCATACCTGACAGGTCAATGGGTAGAGGTCAGACGAAGTCCAGTCTCCTGGTCCTCCAGGTTGGGGGTTGATTTGAGCTGGCAACTCAGTCGGAAAAACCAGTGGAAGAATAAGTGATCCAAGCAAATGGGCTTCCACTAAGCCATCCCGCTGCCTTGCGGATAGGTTTTTGTCAGAACTAAAGGCTTTGGATGAGGACCCTAATCGTTCTCCGGCTTTGTGGCTGGACACCCTAGCAGTACCCGTCCAACATCTCCCATGAACTGCACGACTACAAAGAATTCCATACTGCATCGGTCGTCGCGCAGGATAATCAGGACCGCGCTGCCCATTGCATCGAGCGGGGTGGGTAGTGATAAGTGTGCTACTGCTCAGAGTTCCCTCTCTTTTATTCAACCTTTGTCTTCTGTCCCTAACCATCCCTCTTTGCCCCATCTATCGACCCATAATGCTCCCACTGATAACACGGTCGATACTCGCAACAGTTCAATGTCAAATAGTATCGGGAATAATCCTCTGTCTGGTAACTCACATTTTCTCAAGCCCCGTCAGCCTCTAAATCTGGGCTCCTTCAACGTGCGTACACTCATGCAGGCCGGTCAGCAGGCATGCCTAGCCCTCACAATGAACTCTCTGAAGATTGATGTTTGCTGCTTAAGCGAAACGCGTATCCAGGATTCGAGCAATGTAATTCAGCTAACTGCTCCAGGTATCTCATCGAGGTATATTCTGCGCACCTCAGGAGACGAAGCAGCTAGAGCTGTGGGTCAACGTGGTGTAGGAATTGTCTTGACTGACAAGGCTGAGGCTGCCCTATTAGACTGGATTCCTGTTAACAGTCGTTTATGTGCTGTGAGACTCCAAGGGTCAGTTGGCGTTCGAAAGGATAGTTGTGTTAAACGCAATTTGTTCGTGATCTCGGCGTACGCCCCAACGGACTGCAGCTCAGAATTGCAGAAAGATGAGTTTTATGATGCCCTCGCCACTTTCGTTCGCAGCAGTAAAGGTTCCGACATTGTAGTGCTAGCTGGTGACTTCAATGCACAAGTTGGCAAACTTAGTGCGTCAGAAGCCTGTTTAGGTGGGCGTTGTGCTTTACCCGCTGAGCGCACAGATAACGGGGATAGACTTCTCCAATTTTGTGCAGACCATCGATTGTTCTTGTCTAGCACAAATTTCCGACACAGCTCGCGTCGCACAGCGACATGGCCGTCTAACTCTACAGGTACTTTGAGTCAAATCGACCATATCGCCGTAAGCTACCGGTGGTGCAGTTCTACTCAGAACTGTAGATCTTACTGGTCCACGTACGTAGAGTCGGACCATGCCTTAGTTTTAATGCGATTATCTCTCCAGCTCCATGGCCATCGTCGCAAACCGCAAACCCGATTAGCCGTGCAACGTTTGTGTGATCCAGACGTTTGCACCCGTTATGAGCAGAAGTTAGCACATGAGCTAGGATCCACGGAGAACAGTAATGTAGATGAGCATTGGTCTCATATCAAACAGGCAATGCACGTTGCAGCAGGTTTCGCCTGTGGTCCTGGATCCGTTGTCCATCAAAGACACTGGATCTCGCAAGAGTCGCTGAGTATAATGGAGCAAAAACGTCAGCTTTCGAACCGTAAGGAGATGAATAAGATGCGGAGAAAGCTGCAAAGACAAGTTACGCGAAGCCTTAAGAATGATCGCGAAAATTGGTGGGTCAATGTAGCCGAAGAAATGGAAGTGGCAGCTGCTTCAGGTAACAGTCGAAGACTGTTCAAACTTATTCGTGACACCAGTGGACGGCGAACTCAGGTCAGTGAAGCGATTTGCAATAGGAATGGAGAACCCATCCATAACAAACAGCAAAGGCTTGACCGATGGGCCGAGTACTTCAAGGAACAGTTTAGCTGGCCGCACGCTAGTGTAGTTACTCCCGTGTCAACAACTGTGACTCCTTGGGTGGTATCACTTGAGCCCCCATCAGAAGTAGAAGTAGAGTCATGTATTCGATTACTAAGGCGGGGGAAAGCGGCAGGTTCCGACGAACTTCCCCCAGTTCTTTTCAAACTGGGTGGTGAGGCATTGATAAAATCACTAACCGCCTTGCTCCGTGACATTTGGAACGAGGAGCGTATTCCGTTAATATGGAGCGAGTCATTGATTGTTCCCATCTTCAAGAAGGGAATACGCAATGACTGCAGTAATCATCGTGGGATTAGCCTAATCCCGATAGTCACCAAAGTATTAGCTTCGATTTTGCTGCACCGTCTTACACTGGCTCGCGAGAGGAATGTCCGCGAACAGCAGGCTGGATTCCGCCCAGGTCGAGGATGCATCGACCAGATTTTTACTCTTCGCGGACTTCTTGAAACGCGTCACACGCACCGCCGACCGACAATAATGCTTTTCTTAGACCTGAAAGGCGCCTTCGATTCAGTTGATCGAACATCGCTTTTCAGTACTCTTCATCGAAATGGTATGCCCCAGAAGTTCGTGAACCTAATGAGATCATTGTATTCTCATACTTCTGGCCGCGTATGGGTTTACGGTGAACTATCCGGTCGGTTCGAAACGACCAGTGGTGTTCGGCAGGGATGCCCTTTGTCTCCATTCCTTTTTAACTTCGTCATGGACGAAATAATGGAGAGTGGGCTGCAAAATCTTCAGGATGTAGGGGTCGAACTAGGAGATAGTGAAAAGCTATGTGACCTAGATTACGCAGACGACGTTGTCTGCTTGTTCGAATGTACGGAACATGCTCAGCGTGCACTAGATAATCTTGCAAGAGTTGTAGCTCCATTCGGCGTGCGTTTTGCACCTTCAAAGTGCAAGGTGATGTTACAAGACTGGACGTCAACAATTCCGAGCTTGATGCTCGATGGAGAGGTGCTGTCAGTTGTCGACCACTTCACCTACCTCGGTAGCTGCGTGACGACGGATGGGAGCACAGTAGTAGAGGTGAGTACGCGGATATCCAAAGCTCGAGCGGCGTACGCTGGACTGAAGCACTTGTGGCGCCGATCCGATATTTCACTGAAGTTGAAAGGTCGTGTATACTGTGCCACTGTGCGTTCAGTTTTGTTGTACGGTTGCGAAACTTGGAGTCTGCGTGCTGAAGATATTCGTCGTCTTGAGGTTTTCGACCATCGATGTTTACGTAGTATCGCTAGGATTGGGTGGAATAGCCGAGTAAGCAACGATGAGGTAAGAAAGCGAGTATTGGGTACTAATTCAGAGAATGTTTTGTCACAGCGTATCCAACTTAGTAGACCTCGTTGGTTGGGACACGTGTTACGTATGGCAAACACACGTCTACCGTACCGTGTCCTATTCTCCGTTCCTCCTAGGGAGTGGAAGAGACCACGTGGAGGTCAACAGATGACGTGGCAACGAGGAATGAGAAAATGTACAGCAAACTTAGGAAAAGTAGGTGCTTCACGTCTTCATGGTTGGGGTCCAAAAGATCCGTCTACCAGTTGGCTGGAGACACTGAAGGATATGGCTGCGAACCGCGAACAGTGGCGATCGTGTTGTCACTTTTTATCGAATCAGAATGTTTGATCGGTGTACGTTTGTACAGTTAGACTGTGTATTCCGTGTGTTGGCTACTAGGGCATTCTTTTCTTTTCCCACCCATGTAGGTCCACTCCCTGTCCATCTTGTATATTCATACTTTTTAATTCAATGTGCAACATGGTGAGGAAGGCAGTGGTCAGTGGGGCTTGCCCTACTGTTTAACGCTGTACGATGATGATGATGATGAATAGCCGAGTAAGCAACGATGAGGTCAGAAAGCGAGTATTAGGTACTAATTCAGGGAACGTTCTGTCACAGCGCATCCAGCTTAGTAGACTACGTTGGTTGGAGCACGTGTTACGTATGGCAAGCACACGTCTACCGTACCGTGTCCTATTCTCCGTTCCTCCTGGGGAGTGGAAAAGACCACGTGGAGGTCAACAGATGACGTGGCAACGAGGAATAAGAAAATGTACAGCAAACTTAGGAAAAGTAGGTGTCTCACGTCTTCGTGGTTGGGGTCCAAAAGATCCGTCTACCAGTTGGCTGGAGACACTGAAGGATATGGCAGCGAACCGCGAGCAGTGGAGATCGTGTTGTCACTTTTTATCGAATCAGAATGATTGATCGATATGTGTTTGTACAGTTAGACTGTGTATTCCGTGTGTTGGCTACTAGGGCATTCTTTCCTTTTGCTACCCGTGTAGGTCCACTCCCTGTCCATCTTGTATATTCATACTTTCTAATTCAATGTGCAACATGGTGAGGAAGGCAGTGGTCAGTGGGGCTTGCCCTAGTGTTGAACGCTGTACGATGATGATGATGATGATGATGATGAATCAGACGGAAAAGGTTACAAGTATTGCCAATGGACGCAACCTTTTCCATTTCCTACATTTCGCAATCCACCTTTGCTCACGGTAATTTCTCAGGCTCCTGGTCAGCTGGCATCTCAGGGATTTACGCACTTCATTGAATGTGGCATCCTGAGGGACGGATCTGCGAGCATCCTACAGAGCAATTGATGTCAAAGATATCCATCGTTTGTGAGACCGACTTGAACCAGAGTTCTGGGTGGCATTCGAAGCGGCATACAGTGCTTCCTCGATCTGTTGCCAACGTTTATTTGGGTCCTGAACATCCGGCTGCATCGATAACTGAGCAGACAGTTCCGTCCGGAAACTGTGTCGCTGGTTATCGTCCAAAAGCAACTGCACGGGACGCGTGGCATTTACGTTGGAGCGACCACGGACGAGACGTAAACAGAAGCGAGCACGTACCAGGGCGTGATCTGAGTCCACAAGCGTAGACCAAAATGAACGACAATCTTCAATTGATCCACGTCAGCAATGACCAATCACAATGTGGTCAATCTGAGTCCAACGTTGTGAAGACGTAGGAGGACGCCATGTGAGTCTATGCCGCTTCTTATGGCAGAAGTTCATACTTGCCAGAAACAATCTGTGGCCAGAACACAGTTGAATGAGACGATCGCCGTTATCCGTACGATTGGCTGGGATAGCAAGTGAGCCAGCTTGGACATTGAAGTTCCTAGCAATGACCACCACGTCTGTTGAACACATGCTTGGAAGCAGTTGAGACAAATCCTAAAAGAATTCGTCCTTGGTCTCAGAGGAAGTGCAGTCAGTGGCGCATACACAGACACGACGAACAATGATCGGCGCTTCAGTTTATTGTTATTGACACGAACAGAACCGTCCAACAGAACTGGACACAAACGACTGCTGACTGGAATCCAGTCAAGCAGTGCACGCTCAGCTTTCATGCTCAAAACAATCCCAACGCCAGCCTGACCAGAAGCACTAGACACCGGATCACCTGACATGCAAAGAGTGAAGCAAGAGGCTGAGGTTGTATCTGGGGTGCGGAGAGTGATCACAGAGGTGGTGTCTTGTATGCGTGTTTCAGAGACACAGCATACATCTATTTTAAAAGTGTCAAGAGTTTAATCGAGAGCAGCCTATTGCCCTGTCTGACATAGTGTGCGGATGGTAAAGGCAGCCAAGTGAAGTGAACATTTAGGCTTAAGGAGTGCATTCAACTTAAACCCAACTCCTGAACTACCGCTTTCATCAGAGCCGCAATTACCCGTGGCGTTTTGCATCGATCTTAAATTAAAAGAAGGAATATCGGTAAGGCCCTTTACGGGAAAGGTACTGGAGATTTCTGGACAAATCATACTTCGCGGCTGCCCACACCGCAGAAGGGTTTTTTCTTTGGGAACCCTAACCGGAGCCTTTGACTCAAAAGTCTCACCCACAAGGCAGTGGGGCGGTAACTCAGCACGGGAACGTGACCGAAGCACCCTTGAGGGAACTTCTTCTGGTCTATCACGTGAGACCTGATTACTGCATGCGTTTTGTCTTGTCTTCACTGGTACTTTGTTATCGATCGGCTTTTCCGATTCAGTCCTTAGCCCCATGCATCCAATGGAGCAAGCGGAACGCGGACGGGGCAGCATCCTTTGGACTGGGGGCTGCCCAATGAAGTGCGATGACTTCTCCCACCGTCGAGAGAAACCCCAGGTACTCCACTCTTACGTCCATCTAGTGGAGGTTTTTAGACCGGTAAACTGTTCTCTCCGTGTTTATTCGCTGGAGTGTCCTCTCCAGGAGCATATTGAATAAAACTAGTTGTTGCCCATGAACTGGTTCAGAGACCGGACTTCGTCTGGCCTCTACCCATTGACCTGTCAGACATGATTGCATCTCCGACTTAAGGAGGCCATTCTGCACAGCTCTTTGGGTCATGGAGACACGTAAGCCATCACACCACGCCAAGGTGCAGCCTCGCGGTGAGTGCGCGATAATTTTCACACGGTCTTGGGTCGTCAGGTGATTTCTTTGGGACCAAGTGTAAGGGCGACGCCCATGGACTGTTGGGAGGCCGGATAATTCCCAGATTTAGCATGTGCTGGTACTCCGCGCTGGCTCCAAGGAGCTTGTGTAGAGCTAAACGGTGTGGCCGAACGTAGACCGGAGGTCCCAGTATGGCGGTTTAGTGGGCCACATCAGTAAAGGTTGGAGGTAAGTTTTTGTTTGTGTGGACGAGGTTAGAGTGCTCACTGAATAGGCCGTCAAATTCCGGTTCGGACGTAGGGATCGTTGGTAATTGTGCTTGAGTCAGGCAGCCGACGAGGAAATTCGACTTAATTCGATCATCGATCTATGGTTTACCGGGATCAACTACTAAGACGTGACATTCTAGTAAAATCTAGACTTAGAATAGTCCAAGGTAATTGGGCGACGACAGAAACCCTCGGGAAAGGACGTCGCAGGCCAGGGTTTAAAGTAAGAAGCTGAGTACCGTTTGTTGGAATGGGAGTGTCATTAGTGATTTGTGGTGCCAGAGCTGTTGTAGAGACAGCGGGCCGTTTTGAAGTGAGTATTATACCTTCGCCCCCATGTTGACTTAGAAACTCATACCGGTAGTTTTGTCTTTCATCTATATGAGGCGCTTAGGAAACGGAGTACCGTTGGAGCCTGTTGCCATCACCTGGTCAGAGTGAAAACTACAGGGCTTTTCGCATTTGCGATCTTGGGGTCGGAAACGGTGGTGGTAGTAACACTCGCCGAATCAAGAATTTGACCTAGGCGCATGAGGTATGAAATGACGGCTGGTTGGGTTCCGTTGGCGAAGGCTGTTGAGGGTTCGCTCTTGGTGCTCAACCACCTGCATCAAAACGCGAACCTCCTGAACTAACGTCTGAATTTTAGAGTTACTACTGGTTGCGTGCTGTTGTGTAGTTTGCGAAGCAAGGTTAACGACGGAACCTGGCGGAGTAACGGACGCGTTGGTGAACTTGTGGGATTGAGGGACAAATGCACATGCCTGCTGGGGAACCTTGTCAGCAGTCGGATGCACTTGTCCAAGCGTTGATTTCTTATTAAAACGGTCACTGTTCTTTGAGCATACGGCGGAAGTCGCTGCATCCATAGTTGACGCAGAGATGCATCGTCCAAGCTGGTCTTGCCTACTGATAAACGCATTCCGCGTAACAAATGTGTTAGTGTCATATCTCCCAGTTGTATTTCAGAGAGAACGTGGTGGATACGCTTCTCTTCCAAAACTGCCATGCGGTTTCCGGATTGCTTCGTACGAGCTGTACTCCGAAGTGTTCATGACGGCATCCCTCATTTGTGGGATCATGCTGTCTGGGATTGCCGAGAGCAGTTCATTATACTTGGATTGCTCGGTAGATGTGTGAGCCTCCTAGAAACTAGACTAAAACGGCGATGAAAACCGTCGAATTTTCCGGTATGAAGTCTGTTATTTTCATGTTACCTGCATGGCACTTCGGTTCATAATCAGGCTCACGCTCTGTGCTCATCACGAAAAAGGTGTCTACTGTGGAAATAAACTAGGTTGGGATTCTAAAATGTCGTTGGCTACGCCCGGTATACAAAACTTTAAATACGAATGGAAATTGACCGGCGCAATAATGTCTACTCAAAATCGAAAGGTTATAGTTTAGCATTCCAAAAAAGGCATACGCAATCGAAGGTTTCCAATCGGGATATCTATATCTATACACGATAAAAAATCTAATTAGTGGTATCCAGAATATACAACCAACGTGGAAAAAGTTACCGTAGACGTGACCTAGTTGGGTCATCTGGGTGCCGGTATTAAAAACGGTAAATGAGACGTTCTTACGAAGTATAGGAAAGCAAACTCTCTCAGCTTTTACGATCGCGTTCATCAAGGAGATCAACGCGGAAAGATCATGGAGTGCCACTCGCGTGCATTCTCACTAGGCCTAAGTACAAAGACCGCAAGCTGGCTTGTGCCGAGGAAGTATGTGGAAAGTAGCGCTGATAGTTGCCGCGCGCACAGAACGTGCAGTCAAACAAGTAACAGATGGTAGGGTGCGGTGGAGGATGGTCGACTGATCACTATGCGGTGGCAGATTCGGCCGATGGTTTCAAGGACTCATGGATCAGTGCCCCTGATACATAAGTTCCTACAAAATGCTAGTGGTTGAGACGGACAAGACAGAAGCCTAGAATTCAGGCTTTATTCAACATACTACTGAACGGCGAGAGCTGAGAACAAAAAAGAGAAATCCAGGTGGTCAATAGTAATAAAAATAAAATAGATGGGAAATAGAAAATGAACATGAAGTTCACCCCGCCAACTGTTTTGATCGAAAACGTTTGTGTCCGGAATGTTTCAAAGTTAGCTATTTCTTAGGTTGTAGGGTGGACTCACTTTTGTGCCCTTACTAAAGGTTGTATGTTGGATTTGTTAATATGACTCTTGTGTTGATGTGTGAGAGGAGGGAGTGCATGATGACCGTTGTCAACTCCTGAACCGCAAACTTACTGATACATTTGTTATTTACAACCGGCTCTTCTGAGCTATTGGTCTGGTTACGAACCCAGTTGGTTGGCCTGATTCGGACAACAGTGGGCACTTGATTGGTCCCTCGGTTCGCTTTTTTGACCACAATCTTGTCCTTGATTCAGGACAAGCAATGAGATGCTGGCTGCTGAACGAGCTAGGATGTCTATTTGCAAGATGCTAGCCCATGTTCTCACAACGATTGAGACCACATTTATCCTGTGATGCGCGTTGCGTACACCTCCGCATCATCTCCCTTGTCGTGTTCTGCTCGAAAAGCTTAGGATGGACTAAAAAAGGCAGAAATGAAGTCAAGCTACGACGTTGCACCGATCGGTCAAAATGTTGACGTTGATACTTGCCTCCGTCTATCCATTACGCTCGCGTAGCTTCGAATCTCAAGATCCGCAGAATACTAGGTTTGAGACCTTTTTGGATATGACCCGTGGTCAGTGGTGGTTATATTTGTTCTAATTCCTAAGTAGTTTATTTTCTGTTTTCTTTAAGTTCGTCATATAGTTCATGTTCTGCAAGGTAGCACATCCCTGTAATTTATTAGGTTAGCGGAAAATACTGTAATGCAGGAAGTTACTATATTCGTTTACGGACCTGGGTTGCAGTTCCTTGTTTTTTCCTTCTGCGTGAATAATCCCTTATCCTAATTTCACTGTGTTGTGCGGTGTTATGGGCTTATAAATTGTCTTTAAGGAATAATATCTTTAATTGAAAACCTGCCTGTTCTCATTTGTCATATCCCCATTCTTTGATCTCCACCTAGTACTCAGGTCGCATCTATAGCTCATATATGCCTCATGCATCGGTTATACCCAGTGAAACACCGACTGACATTCGGTATGAGTTGTCTATCTTGTGCTATCATTGTTTTGAATGATTCCTAGTCTTGCTGCTACATACCATGGGACTTTTCATGCTATCATTGTTCGTCTTTTTAATTTCCCGTAACTTGTCTTTTACTATTTTCTGTGTCTATTATTTCCCAGATTGATCCTCTAACTATATATGGTCGTCTTCCATTGGCTACCGAACCTCATGCGTGGAGTAAGATGCAACAGTGTCAAGTCACTCTTTTAATCCTGTGTAGTCCAGCAATGTCAAACTCAGCGAAGCTAAACTGTTCATTATGGGCATGTTTATAGTTTTGGTCGGAGAGATCCTCCTTGACAAAT
Organism: Fasciola hepatica; assembly: GCA_948099385.1. Classification (NCBI taxonomy): domain Eukaryota; kingdom Metazoa; phylum Platyhelminthes; class Trematoda; order Plagiorchiida; family Fasciolidae; genus Fasciola; species Fasciola hepatica. The sequence goes on from CANUEZ040000030.1 coordinate 11,979,262, forward strand.
CGTGGATGAGATACGCGTGCTTCCGCCCGTACTCCTCGCGACTGAGCTCCGCAGAAAAATCCTATTTCGGCTCAGGTATGTTCCGTTTCTGTTCCTCCTTTCCCTCATGAATCCTTCTGTTCGTAATCACTTACAGTAAATGTAACGTTTGCAAAGCATCTGGCTCAAACAATCAGCGTTTACTGTTACATTTTGACCGAGGAAAGTAAACTAAATATACAAGTTCATACACAAAATACCTGGGTTCGACGTTGCACAAAGTTCGGATTTGTCACTACAGGATCATCAAATGAATTACGAATTTTACGTGAGTTTTCGTCTCTCACTAGTACTTCTGAGCAGCTTTTGTTCGAACTGTGTTATTCATTGTTCATTTATTATTATCACGCGTGCAATGCAATAACCGATGGTGGTCGAGTGGTTGAGAGCCTTTGCCTACCGCCTCAGGGGTCAGAGGATCGAATCCCGCCACCACCGGTCACTTTGGTAGTAGACAGTGATTTATTGTCGTCCGGCTCGTTACCACACCCGACCTGTTTGGACCTTCTGTGCTTCTCTACTCCAATTCTCACGGTTTGGTTGCTGGTTATCCTTAATAGTGCATTGGGTGTTTGAGGCTATGGGGTATACCCCTTTCACTGCATACATGGGTAAGCATGTAATAATAAAGTCTCAGAGTCTGATTGCCGGCTATACCTTTAAGTGCAGTGGACTTTTGAGGCTGTGGAACTTACCTCTTCCACAGCACTCGCAGTCAAGCGTGTAATGTCAAAAAGAATTGACTGGTCACTTTTGTGTCCGGTAATCAGTAAACAACAAAATCACGTATGTACGGTCAAAGACATATTCAAACATGGCGTACAACAAGTGTAAACATGAACATGTTAGCAAAAACGCAGACAGTTGGGTAAGTACGTGAGTCACACTTACATGTTGGTGCGCGCGCAGTTAAAGCGTACAGTCGGATCAGACTATCCAAGGCCGTCGACACATGATAAGGTCTGACTGGTCAACGCAACCCGGGATGTAGCATGATTTGGCCTCAACACTGTTTGTACAATCGTACGCGTATGTCCACGCGTGTGAGAGATATGCATCAATGATCCGCACTGTGCATGCGAGACTGTCTGTCTAGGCATGCGACTGTTTAGGCTAAACTCAACCGTCACCGTTTTGCTGTTCTTATGTAAATGTGGGTCATCCTTTTACTTCGAACTATTCGATCACCACCGCTGTTTATGTATGACTGGAACAGCCTTTTGATTAAAGAACTTGTTCTCTGCGGAGGTTTGGTGATAGTAAAATCGAAATTCTTTTGTTTTGAACCCCGGAAAAGTGCAAAAATGTAGAATCAGTGGGCGAAATTGCGAATAACAAAAACCGAAAAACATTAGCAGTGCTGAGGTTCGACACAGACTAGTGGGGACATGAGAGCAGGTTTTAAAATGGAAATTACGCAACTCCAGGCAAACAGGAAAAATGAATAGATTCCCAAGACGCGGTGCAAGTCGGTTTTTGTACTGGTTTACAAAAAAAACGGCAGATCCTGACATGAAAACTACAGTGAAACCGGTTTCGTAATTATCACGCCCAAACTACTCGCCGGCATTATTCTCTGCCGGTTATCCATCACTTTTCGATGGTGGTTTTATGTAAATAATGCTGGTTTCCTACCCGGCAAAGATCGTATCAACAAATTAATCATGCTGCCACGAACAGTAATACATACATTTTCCGTAGACCTACAGTTATAATCCACAAGACACACCTGGTAAATATGTTGTTAAAAATCATTCATCTGAAGATCGTCGATATCAATCAATTGTAACAGCAGTGCTTATTTGCATAGCAGCTATCCAGTTCACCTAAAGACAGTTGTTGAAGTGGACCAACTTAGTTGTTTCTTGAAGTGCTCCCTCCAACGGTCCAGGTGACGTCCCTAAGAGTGAATCAGTGAGCCGTCGGATTCCTTAATTGACTCACCAGGCTTCCGTGGACCGGTACCTCACGACGAGACTGCACCTTGACGTGGTGTGATGGCTTGCGCGCCTCTATGACCCAAAGAGCTATACAGGATGGCTTCCTTAAGCCGGAGATGCAGTCATACCTGACAGGTCATTGGGTAGAGGTCAGACGAAGTCCAGTCTCCTGGTCCTACAGGTTGGAGGTTGATTTGAGCTGGCAACTCAATCGGCAAAATCAGTGGAAGAATAATTGATTCAAGCAAATGGGCTTCCACTAAGCCATCCCGCTGCCTTGCGGATAGGTTCTCGTTAGAACTAGAGGCTTTGGACGAGGACCCTAATCGTTCTCCTGCTTTGTGGCTGGACACCCTAGCAGTACCCGTCCAACATCTCCCATGAACTGCACGAATACAAAGAATTCCATACTGCATCGGTCGTCGCGCAGGATAATCAGGACCGCGCTGCCAATTGCATCGATCGGGGTGGGTAGTGATAAGTGTGCTACTGCTCAGAGTTCCCTCTCTTTTATTCAACCTTTGTCTTCTGTCCCTAACCATCCCTCTTTGCCCCATCTATCGACCCATAATGCTCCCACTGATAACACGGTCGATACTCGCAACAGTTCAATGTCAAATAGTATCGGGAATAATCCTCTGTCTGGTAACTCACATTTTCTCAAGCCCCGTCAGCCTCTAAATCTGGGCTCCTTCAACGTGCGTACACTCATGCAGGCCGGTCAGCAGGCGTGCCTAACCCTCACAATGAACTCTCTGAAGATTGATGTTTGCTGCTTAAGCGAAACGCGTATCCAGGATTCGAGCAGTGTAATTCAACTAACTGCTCCTGGTATCTCATCGAGGTATATTCTGCGCACCTCAGGAGACGAAGCAGCTAGAGCTGTGGGTCAACGTGGTGTAGGAATTGTCTTGACTGACAAGGCTGAGGCTGCCCTATTAGACTGGATTCCTGTTAACAGTCGTTTATGTGCTGTGAGACTCCAAGGGTCAGTTGGCGTTCGAAAGGATAGTTGTGTTAAGCGCAATTTGTTTGTGATCTCGGCGTACGCGCCAACGTACTGCAGCTCAGACTTGCAGAAAGATGAGTTCTATGATGCCCACGCCACTCTCGTTCGCAGCATTAAAGGTTCCGACATTGTAGTGCTAGCTGGTGACTTCAATGCACAAGTTGGCAAACTCTGCGTCAGAAGCCTGTTTAGGTGGGCGTTGTGCTTTACCCGCTGAGCGCACAGATAACGGGGATAGACTTCTCCAGTTTTGTGCAGACCATCGATTGTTCTTGTCTAGCACAAATTTCCGACACAGCTCGCGTCGCACAGCGACATGGCCGTCTAACTCTACAGGTACTTTGAGTCAAATCGACCATATCGCCGTAAGCTACCGGTGGTGCAGTTCTACTCAGAACTGTAGATCTTACTGGTCCACGTACGTAGGGTCGGACCATGCCTTAGTTTTAATGCGATTATCTCTCCAGCTCCATGGTCATCGTCGCAAACCGCAAACCCGATTAGCCGTGCAACGTTTGTGTGATCCAAAAATACGCACCGGTTATGAATAGAAGTTAGAACATGAGCTAGGATCCACGGAGAACAGTAATGTAGATGAGCATTGGGCTCATATCAAACAGGCGATGCCCGTGGCAGCATGTTTTGCCTGTGGTCCTGGATCCGTTGTCCATCAAAGACACTGGATCTCGCAAGAGTCGCTGAGTATAATGGAGCAAAAACGTCAGCTTTCGAACCGTAAGGAGATGAATAAGATGCGGAGAAAGCTGCAGAGACAAGTTGCGAAAAGCCTCAAGAATGATCGCGAAAATTGGTGGGTCAAGGTAGCCGAAGAAATGGAAGTGGCAGCTGCTTCAGGTAACAGTCGAAGACTGTTCAAACTTATTCGTGACACCGGTGGACGGCGAACTCAGGTCAGTGAAACGATTTGGGATAGAAATAGAGAACCCATCCATAACAAACAGCAAAGGCTTGACCGATGGGCCGAATACTTCGAGGAACACTTTAGCTGGCCGCACGCTATTGTAGTTACTCCCGTGTCAACAACCGCGACTCCTTGGGTGGTATCACTTGAGCCCCCATCGGAAGTAGAAGTAGAGTCATGTATTCGATTACTAAGGCGGGGGAAAGCGGCAGGTCCCGACGAACTTCCCCCAGTTCTTTTCAAACTGGGTGGTGAGGCGTTGATAAAATCACTTACCGTCTTGCTCAGTGACATTTGGAACGAGGAGCGTATTCCGTTAATATGGAGTGAGTCATTGATTGTTCCCATCTTCAAGAAGGGAATACGCAATGACTGCAGTAATCATCGTGGGATTAGCTTAATCCCGATAGTCACCAAAGTATTAGCTTCGATTTTGCTGCATCGTCTTACACCGGCTCGCGAGAGGAATGTCCGCGAACAGCAGGCAGGATTCCGCCCAGGTCGGGGATGCGTCGACCAGATTTTACTCTTCGCGGACTACTTGAAACGCGTCACACGCACCGCCGACCGACAATAATGCTTTTCTTAGACCTGAAAGGCGCCTTCGATTCAGTTGATCGAACGTCGCTTTTCAGTGTTCTCCATCGAAAAGGTATGCCCCAGAAGTTCGTGAACCTAATGAGATCATTGTATTCTCATACTTCTGGCCGCGTAAGGGTTTACGGTGAACTATCCGGTCGGTTCGAAACGACCAGTGGTGTTCGACATGGATGTCCTCTGTCTCCATTCCTGTTCAACTTCGTCATGGACGAAATAATGGAGAATGCGCTGCAAAATCTTCAGGATGTAGGCGTCGAACTAGGAGATAGTGAAAAGCTATGTGACCTAGATTACGCAGACGACGTTGTCTGCTTGTTCGAATGTACGGAACATGCTCAGCGTGCACTAGATAATCTTGCAAGAGTTGTAGCTCCATTCGGCGTGCGTTTTGCACCTTCAAAGTGCAAGGTGATGTTACAAGACTGGACGTCAACAATTCCGAGCTTGATGCTCGATGGGGAGGTGCTGTCAGTTGTCGACCACTTCACCTACCTCGGTAGCTGCGTGACGACGGATGGGAGCACAATAGTAGAGGTGAGCACGCGGATATCCAAGGCTCGAGCGGCGTACGGTAGACTGAAGCACTTGTGGCGCCGACCTGATATTTCACTGAAGTTGAAAGGTCGTGTATACTGTGCTGCAGTGCGTTCAGTTTTGTTGTATGGTTGCGAAACTTGGAGTCTGCGTGCTGAAGATATTCGTCGTCTTGAGGTTTTCGACCATCGATGTTTACGTAGTATCGCTAGGATTGGGTGGAATAGCCGAGTAAGCAACGATGAGGTCAGAAAGCGAGTATTAGGTACTAATTCAGGGAACGTTCTGTCACAGCGCATCCAGCTTAGTAGACTACGTTGGTTGGAGCACGTGTTACGTATGGCAAGCACACGTCTACCGTACCGTGTCCTATTCTCCGTTCCTCCTGGGGAGTGGAAAAGACCACGTGGAGGTCAACAGATGACGTGGCAACGAGGAATGAGAAAATGTACAGCAAACTTAGGAAAAGTAGGTGTCTCACGTCTTCGTGGTTGGGGTCCAAAAGATCCGTCTACCAGTTGGCTGGAGACACTGAAGGATATGGCAGCGAACCGCGAGCAGTGGCGATCGTGTTGTCACTTTTTATCGAATCAGAATGATTGATCGATATGTGTTTGTACAGTTAGACTGTGTATTCCGTGTGTTTGCTACTAGGGCATTCTTTCCTTTTGCTACCCGTGTAGGTCCACTCCCTGTCCATCTTGTATATTCATACTTTCTAATTCAACGTGCAACATGGTGAGAAAGGCAGTGGTCAGTGGGGCTTGCCCTAGTGTTGAACGCTGTACGATGATGATGATGATGATGATGATGAATCAGACGGAAAAGGTTACAAGTATTGCCAATGGACGCAACCTTTTCCATTTCCTACATTTCGCAATCCACCTTTGCTCACGGTAATTTCTCAGGCTCCTGGTCAGCTGGCATCTCAGGGATTTACGCACTTCATTGAATGTGGCATCCTGAGGGACGGATCTGCGAGCATCCTACAGAGCAATTGATGTCAAAGATATCCATCGTTTGTGAGACCGACTTGAACCAGAGTTCTGGGTGGCATTCGAAGCGGCATACAGTGCTTCCTCGATCTGTTGCCAACGTTTATTTGGGTCCTGAACATCCGGCTGCATCGATAACTGAGCAGACAGTTCCGTCCGGAAACTGTGTCGCTGGTTATCGTCCAAAAGCAACTGCACGGGACGCGTGGCATTTACGTTGGAGCGACCACGGACGAGACGTAAACAGAAGCGAGCACGTACCAGGGCGTGATCTGAGTCCACAAGCGTAGACCAAAATGAACGACAATCTTCAATTGATCCACGTCAGCAATGACCAATCACAATGTGGTCAATCTGAGTCCAACGTTGTGAAGACGTAGGAGGACGCCATGTGAGTCTATGCCGCTTCTTATGGCAGAAGTTCATACTTGCCAGAAACAATCTGTGGCCAGAACACAGTTGAATGAGACGATCGCCGTTATCCGTACGATTGGCTGGGATAGCAAGTGAGCCAGCTTGGACATTGAAGTTCCTAGCAATGACCACCACGTCTGTTGAACACATGCTTGGAAGCAGTTGAGACAAATCCTAAAAGAATTCGTCCTTGGTCTCAGAGGAAGTGCAGTCAGTGGCGCATACACAGACACGACGAACAATGATCGGCGCTTCAGTTTATTGTTATTGACACGAACAGAACCGTCCAACAGAACTGGACACAAACGACTGCTGACTGGAATCCAGTCAAGCAGTGCACGCTCAGCTTTCATGCTCAAAACAATCCCAACGCCAGCCTGACCAGAAGCACTAGACACCGGATCACCTGACATGCAAAGAGTGAAGCAAGAGGCTGAGGTTGTATCTGGGGTGCGGAGAGTGATCACAGAGGTGGTGTCTTGTATGCGTGTTTCAGAGACACAGCATACATCTATTTTAAAAGTGTCAAGAGTTTAATCGAGAGCAGCCTATTGCCCTGTCTGACATAGTGTGCGGATGGTAAAGGCAGCCAAGTGAAGTGAACATTTAGGCTTAAGGAGTGCATTCAACTTAAACCCAACTCCTGAACTACCGCTTTCATCAGAGCCGCAATTACCCGTGGCGTTTTGCATCGATCTTAAATTAAAAGAAGGAATATCGGTAAGGCCCTTTACGGGAAAGGTACTGGAGATTTCTGGACAAATCATACTTCGCGGCTGCCCACACCGCAGAAGGGGTTTTTCTTTGGGAACCCTAACCGGAGCCTTTGACTCAAAAGTCTCACCCACAAGGCAGTGGGGCGGTAACTCAGCACGGGAACGTGACCGAAGCACCCTTGAGGGAACTTCTTCTGGTCTATCACGTGAGACCTGATTACTGCATGCGTTTTGTCTTGTCTTCACTGGTACTTTGTTATCGATCGGCTTTTCCGATTCAGTCCTTAGCCCCATGCATCCAATGGAGCAAGCGGAACGCGGACGGGGCAGCATCCTTTGGACTGGGGGCTGCCCAATGAAGTGCGATGACTTCTCCCACCGTCGAGAGAAACCCCAGGTACTCCACTCTTACGTCCATCTAGTGGAGGTTTTTAGACCGGTAAACTGTTCTCTCCGTGTTTATTCGCTGGAGTGTCCTCTCCAGGAGCATATTGAATAAAACTAGTTGTTGCCCATGAACTGGTTCAGAGACCGGACTTCGTCTGGCCTCTACCCATTGACCTGTCAGACATGATTGCATCTCCGACTTAAGGAGGCCATTCTGCACAGCTCTTTGGGTCATGGAGACACGTAAGCCATCACACCACGCCAAGGTGCAGTCTCGTCGTGATGACGTCTTATCCTAGCTCGGTTGTTTTAGTAGTTTCGTACTAGCAGTCCTGTTTGCCCTTGTGTTTAGATCGGCTCTCAATGTGTGATCTAAGCCCACAGTATGAATAGATTACTGGGGTTGCGACGTGTCAGACATGCCCACAAATCGAATCCGTCTGTATCGTTATTCGATGGAGATAGCAGCTGAAGAATAGGTCGGGTCGGTCAGTCCATTAAATGGCCGGAAAATAAAAGCCTTATCTAGTAGGCTTTTTCGAATAAGTCATGTCAGGCTTCCAATTTGGGGTCCAAGAAGCTTGCTTGCCGTGCTGTTGAACATATTGGGCGACGTAGTGTTGTGTGACTAGATAGTTTTTAAAGACTTTAGATATAAATCCTCCGGAGCACTTTTCTCGTTTACTAATTGCAGTGTTTTATCTGGTATAATTGCCATGCCACGTAGTGATCGACAATGTGAACCCTTCTCCCTATCTTCGCACTCCACGTTTAAATCTGTCTTATTTGCATGTACAGCGTCAAATCACAAAGCTGCGGACTACCGTCGTAGCTCGTGGAATTCCATGCGGATCACTCTGAGGGCCATCTACGAAGAACGAGGTTCCATTATGTATTTTCTAAAGGCCGGACAAAGTGATTACATCATCATAGAAAATTTGCGTCACATGCTTCTTTCCGAAGACCCGGAAAAGCCATTTCTCATAGGTCATGTGAAAGATGTAAGTTCTGATTTTGTTTACGTTTATATCCATATAAATCATACTCTGTCAGTGCGGGTAGGGGCTACCACATATATGGGTGTTTTTATCGAGATCATTGAAATTTCTGATTCCTTGCTTGCGCATGAGTACAGTAGAGAAGGGGCATTCACCCCATTGCCTCAGTTTCCCAATGCATTATCAGGACTAACTGAGTACCTAATATGATTCATCATGCAGTGTGAACTTTCAACCCATTGAAAATTATGGAAGCTGTTTCATCTTTGTTAGAAATCATCAGCAGTGCACATCGCTGCATGATGAATCATTTTATATGAAAATATAATCTACTACCCATGTTCAATTAATTAAGTAGTTGATCCTGGAAATTTTAATGGAAAGCTCAGTAGGTCAGGCGTGGTAACGAGTTGGTCGTCAGCGGATTGCTGTTTACTATCAATGGGACCGGTAAGGGGAGAGGGCCAAATCTTGTACTTCCCGGGTGATAAATGCTTTGAGCCGTTCGATCATCACCGGCCTCTTGCACCTAGGTATATTTCTACCAACTGATATGCCACCATTTTTGGCTCCTTTCAAGTTGGGAGTTCAGTCAATACAATAGAAATAAAGTCTTTCGAATAAGTAGATTATACAGATAAGAATGAAGACAGATCTTTCTTTTCGGTTTGTTTATTCTTTATGCCTTGATTCATTTCACTCCAGACCGTAGAAGCTGTGAGGTAACAACTAAGCGCGGTGTCAGTGATTAAAAGAACCGACTGAACTAAAGAAAATTTCACGTGCAAATGTGCCACAGATTGCAGCACTTAAACAGGTCCCCTGAGTCGCTTACCCACAAAGCCCCAAACGTGCTACACTGTTAGGTTCCTTGGTCGAAATTTTCGCTCTTTTTTGTTTTATTTACTTCCTTTTTACTGCATAATGGTAGTACAATACTTTAGAAAAGGGTCACAGTCAATTAAAGGCTTCCAATAGAAGGAGTGATCCGCTTCGGCGCCAGGATTTGAACCCGGGACAGAAGGACCGGAAGCCCACTATGGCAACCATTCGACCACCGCCCGTCAAGTCAGGGACTGCCTCCCCAAAATAGCAATGAATGGTGCTCGTGTGCGAAGTCCACAAACCGATAGGCAAATACAAAATATCCCTATCAACGTTACTTGGTATAGTGCACCATTTCATTATCTGATCTGCATCTGACCCCTTTGTCCGTGTGCCGGTTATAAAAAGCGGGTACTGATTGCCACGGTCATCGCTAATGTCTTATGTCTGAGCTTTTTCGATCCATTCATACAGGATGCTGAATAACGTTTCCGAATTGTTAGATATGGGTAATGATGGAACGTGATACGACTTCCCTGTCCTTCCATATTGAAGCCAACAACGTTGTTGGTGCTCCTCGATGCACCTGGATAGATGCCTTTTCGTTCAACCCACATAAGCAGGACCATAAGTACACTCGAACTGATAACTAATCATAGAATATACCCATAAATTCATGAAAAAGCATGTAACACAAATGAATTTCTTTCCCATTTATCATTTCGGGTATTTACATATATGCTACTGGGTAAGTACGCGTATATATGCAGCTACGAATTGTAGTGGGCGAGGAAATTGTATCGAATCCGGCAACTCGACAACATTCTCCAACACAATGAACCTTGTCCGTGGTGTGAAATGTGTGACCACATGGTGTGAAAAACTATGTGTGAATAGAGGGGACTGGGAATAATCACCTGTAACGACAACGGCAACAACAACTTTTGCATGAAGTTAGTTTTCTCACACAGTTCTAGCTTTAATAAAGGAATTTCTATGGCTTCTGACTTCATCAGCAACCGCCTGCTTAATCCTTTCGCGTGAACTTGGGGAGTTTTTGGGACTGGTTTGAAAGTTGTCACTGTATCGATTTGATGTGCACTATCTACCTGATGTTGTAGAGTTGCGCTGTTGACAGTCCGAGTTGTTCCTTTGCGTAAAGAAGCCGGGACGTGTCCTGATATCCTCTTAGACAGGCGTCTCGTATTATGTCCATTACACTGTGCAATACAGCTGCACGTAATCTGATATAGAATGAAAGATTGAGACTGATGAGGCAATCTTTCCTTGGATTGTTGAACAACGAAAGACTTGGTGTTTGTTAGAACTCGGACGTGTGCAGCGAGAAAGGAGTTCCCGAGGGCCTTAGATAAACCTAACTCCAGTATTTTAAAAGTTTTTTCACCGTTGAACGGGACATTTAAGAAAACATTCTTCTTGTTAGCCGTTTATGCTCTTACTTCGTGCTTCCTTTCCCTCATGTCGACAAATAAACGGTTCTGGATAACTGTTTTCTATCAACATGTCAGGCATGTATTCTATTTCTGGGATATATCAGAAGGAAATTTCTTTGTTTTACAAACTTTTTGATAATTAGTCACTGAAGAAGTGGTCATTTTATGATGTGCAGATTCGAGAATGGGTATCTCAGCTTGACAACGTTGAAAGTGGTTTTGCATTCGAATTCTCTCAGCTGTCGCATCTCCTTCGTAGGAAAGTTGGAGGAGTATGGTTTTCTCCTCAACATGTGGTGTCCTTTCTGGGTCTGTTCGGTGTTCTACAATGAAGACAAAGTTTATACGGTGGCTGATTTTCTCTTGCAACTGGGCCATTACGCTTCGTGTGAATTCGCTGTGCGCGAAAAGGGTTCCGTTAATTGTAGATAAAAACTTCTGTTCAGTTCACGTCCACGACGTTCAAACTAGATTTCATCCTGTTGTTGAGTAATTTCGCAAACTAGTTTACAAGTTTAGCACGGCGCACCAACTCATTCGGTTATTCTCTATATAATAACCGCATTTTCGTTTGTCTTTTCTTCTGGTAAGATCCAGTCGAAAGTGAATGAAGAAGAGTATCAAGACGGTCAGGAAGTACAGTGAAAATCAAACTGTTCTAAACGGACCTGGATAGCCTCATTGATAACATGTGTGACCCGCAATTCCACGCGTGGGATTGAACTTCTCGGTGATTATCCCCAACAAGCTAGATGAAACAGTTGTTCAGTGCTTTCGTGGTTCTCATTGGTGATTTGTACGTTGCTACTCCTCGGTGAGTCATCCGATCAGCAAGCGAAAGATCCAGCTCGATGAGCCAAGTAGGAGCACGAGAACGACCTAGACAGCCGTCTTTTTTTCCGGCTATTGAATAAGTAGCCAGATCCGGCAAACAGTATAGAGGATGCTTACAGTGGTTTACCTCATGAAATGCGAGTTGCAATAGCCTTATTCGAACAGTTTGCGCAGAACTGTCAAGTGGTCTGATCTGAAGACCGGTTAGTCCAAATTCAGAAGAAATAAAAATATCTACTTTTTGTCTGTGATCACAGTCGCACAGAACGTGACCGACCACGTTTGTATGACTCGTACAAATGCGGGCGTTGTATTGTACTGAGGACTTCAGAACAGTAACAAACTCACATTTCAGCCAAACAGGAGGGAAGCTAATTATTGCCACTTTGAAATGAGCAGATAATTGCTGTGTGGAAAAAATTGATTCAGCCACCGAGATTCATGTGAAGGTCTTCGGTGACTTTCATCATGACAACCAGAGAACTTGTTGAATAAGGCACTGGAGTTCTGATAGATAATTTTTACTGGAGGGGATAAGTCTGAATGCAGAACATGTAGAAGGATGCAAACGGCATGCATACAAGTCACAGTTCAGGAGATGTGTGACGTCCGCAAGAATCTTCAAGGCCAATCTTTCACAAGCATACTGTAGAAATAACAGTGTAGGAGAATCAACGAAACATGACTGATAATAGCCAACCTGCATTGTAGTGTGATAAAGTCTTTCCTAAGTAGACCGGGAAGGATTACGGGAGAGCCTTAGAGTATGACTGGAACAATACAATTATGGAAAAACGGCTTGTGTGACATCAAACTGCTTTAGCCTACTTATTTGAAAAGACAGCCTACGTAGTTTTTTACACTGTGAAGAATATGAGAATACTACTGTAAATTGCTGCTGTTTGTAACGCCCAAGTATTTGACCGAGCCAGCTCTGGAGACGAGGACAGTGTTGATGATTGATTGCTCGTTGGGGTAAGAGGAAAAAGAAACGGATAAAACGCACTCAAAACATTTGGAAGTGTCGAGACGGGAAAAATTCTGAATATTGCATAATTACCAAAGATAGAAGTAAAGTTTGGTTGATTGGAAATAAATTGACAGCAGGGGAATAACCGAGGAAGATACATCGAACGGATTTTACGGAACTATGTAAGCGCTTTGAAATAAAATGGGCAACCGGAAGCAGCTGCATCCAGAGTGCACCTGTTGGATTTGTATGCCAATTGATAAGGGGCTTTGGGAACAACAAATGAGGATCGGAATCAGCTAAGCATAGCGCGCTCGGTCAACTTAAGCGCAAACGGAGTGATAGTGATGGGACGAAAACGTTTTGACAAAGTGGTTCAAGTAGAACGTTTGGGAACACTTACCACTATTACGGGTTTCTAATGATTTTGAATATTGGCGTTGTTTGTAGCTCAGGCTAATTGTTTGTATCAGTTGGTAATCGCGGGGCTTGGCGTTTGGGTCGCAAACGTTTCATCAGCAGTCGAGGTGACATCGTCAGTGTACAGGGATCTCGACTGGTGATGAATCGTTTGCAACCTAAATGCTAAGCTCAGTGATCGCCAATCGATACAAAAACCGTTACCGGTTTTCAGGAAGCAGGATAAGTACCGGCATCAACGGATTCTTTGATAAGGGAAGGGTGCTGATGAGCCGTGATGACCAATCGACTGGATTTGTTCTCCGAAATCTCCATTCAAAACGTGTCTTGGACGCAACTCTTTTTTATTCCACGGTCACGTATCACTGCAGTGTCATGGGTAAGTTCATAGCCACTGAGATAGAACCGTAAACCATGGCTCCTAGACTTGTAGTGCAGATCCACATAAGGCTTCAGTATGTCGGCACGGTAACAATCCAGACTACAGCGAAGTGTGGTCTATCATCAAAACTGACTGGCGATGGCGGGGCCCAAACCTGTTGATCTCAGAGATAATTGCCAGGGATTCAGACCGCCCAACCTCTAGAAGTTTTGTCTAATCTAGTTCTTTGATCATGTCTTGTGTTGCCCATGAAATCGGTTCCAGTCACCGAACATATTTTTCTCTTTGTCCTGCATCGCCTTTGATTTCAACGGGGGCCCTGAGTTTACCTTTGTATTCCTTATTTCCAGCCTCATGATTCATTGCTCAGTGTATCCGGAAGTGCTGGTTATGTGATGTCACGCGGAGCTTTGGACCTAATCGTTACATTAGGTTTAGACAACCATCCCGCGTGTGCAGCAACAGATGCGGAAGAAGACGCACAGATTAGTAAGTTTGGTCAAAGACTGATGACGTCCTTTTACACGCGGGCGATTCTGGGAGATTTGCACTGTTTTGAACATGTTATGAGTGTTTTTTTGCCTTGTTACATAACTAATACTACGAGTTTTGTCCGCCTGTTTTTCGGTTCACCTCTTATAAGCTGTCGCACTGGCTAGCTTGCGTATGCTTAGTGTCTCCACTTCCCTCCTGTACATTAAAACGACCTGTTTCATATAGACTGCGTTGAGGACACTCGCGAAATACTCATTTCTATGGTTCGTTTTTCTGCTACTCGGGTTTGATGGCTCCGAATTGAAATGTGCTTTGTTTAGCGCACAAATCTGTGTGTGTGTGTGTGCCCTCTGGAAAGAACATAATGTTCCCCCGAAACGACAAGGGGATCGAATGCAAGCCGAGGCTCGGAATCCATCGCAGCAATGATGTCAACCATCATTAAGTCAGGCTCACTGTTTTCATCTGAATGTGAAAGCTACGCGTTCTCTCGTCGTTTAGTAGCCCGGCACTCAGCGTAACCAAGCTTATTGCGTTCACTCGTACCACAAAATGATGCACTTTGTCAGCATTCATGGGTACAGTAACTCGGACTAACGTTCGTGTGCGAATCACGCGATCAGTTGTCTACACGTAAGTGGAATGTTCGTTCACCGTCACAGATGCAGTACAAACAGTAGCCAGAAGACAAACGGTGCCAGAGGAACTCGTTTCGTGTACCCTCGTTGGTTGCGCACATAACAAATCCCTCATGAAATTGAAAATTACAGAACAAAGTGAGCAGTTGAAGTGAGTTGTATAGGTCTTGAAGTTGTGGTTGATTGGCTAAAGCCATGGTACGCCAAGGGAGAGAGCCGTACGCTTTGGGACATAAGGTTGGTGTCGTGTAAGTGATTGACAGTATCTTTAGTGTCCTTAGTTGATATTTGTCGTTATGACCTGAAAAGACTGAGAATACGTTAATCGGTCTGCCTTGTGAATGCTTCCGATCAAGTGGTAAGCGATGCTCGAGGTTGGCCTTCAAGATACTGGCAAGTTTTGTCTTTTAGGCATTGTGACCTCGACCTTAGGTGCAAATAGAACACGAATAAGTTCTGAGTAGTTTGATAATCTGGTTATTATAAAAATGACCAGCAAGCCCCGTATCCAGCGTGTACGTTTTGTATGGCCCAGTAAAGGTTAAATGGTGTCTGCTAAATGGAGACTACGAAGAGGGGCAAATTACTGCATTGCATTTATGCTAAGATGAACTCGTTGTCTCTTTCTACAATAACCCCAGGTTTTGATACATTTTTTATTACGTACTTACGCATGAGTGCAGTAACAGGGGCATCTACCCTATAGCCACGAAGGCCCACTGCGCTATTGGGGATAACCGGCAGCCAGACCCTGAGATTTGGAGTGGCGACGAACCACATAAGGTCCCAGTAGATCATGTGTGGTAACGATCCGGACGACAGTGGATTACTGTCTACCACCAAAGTAACCGGTGATGGCGGGGATTCGAACCTCGGGCCTCTGAGGTAGTAAGCAAACGCTCTAAACCAACTCGTCCACCACCGGTCGATACGGATTCTAATATGAAAAGAAATAACTTTTCGATTATCGTCTTTTCTAAAAAAACGATCAACTCGCCTTTGGTTATCATCACTGATCACCTCCCTTTTTGATGCGAATCCACGTCCATCTTTCCGTTTTGGCCAGCGGCTGCGATTCTTGTGACAGTCCTGGTACAATTGCAGGTGTAATACTGTGTGGTAACAGTTGAGTTCGTGTGATTAGCCCTTTGGCTGAATGTCAGATGGTGGCTAATCCAAGGGACAGGAAAATCCGAAGTAAAGTGAACTCCTTCAATGGATCCTGTCGTGTTTAGACCTCCACCACAGAAACCAAGACACCGTAGACTACGTGATCAAGAATCTTATTGGATCGGCAAAAGGTAAACACGTTTCTACATCAAAAAAGTCCTCCCCTGTCCTGGTTGTTGAGCTAAGTGATCTACACGTTGGTCGGATAGCTAGGTGGTTTCATTTACGCCTGTCTGTGATCATTTTTATCCTATATGAGTTGCACGTGCACATGCATATGTGGGTATATCAGTGTTAGGTTCATTCCAAAAAGTCGGTGGATCAACCGTTCTTCCGTTCATTTTCCACCTAATTTTGACTCATTCATCAATGCGCAAGAAACTTCCATGACCATTTAATCGTTACTGGCTCAGCGGACACCCACCCTCCATCTGATATCCTCATATTGGACGAAAACCTTTTTCACTGCCTTGACTTTTCTAGGTTTGTGTGCCCAATCGGTTGGTGTTCAAGTTCGGGACAGCTTCGATTTTTTGGGGAAATCACGCTTTTCTAATGTGTCCATTTTTGATATGTTGGGTCCTTTTCCGAACAACACACCGCGTTGGTATCCACAGGAAACGGACTACACATTGCCCACATTTAACCTGTCCAAGGTAAGTTTGGGTGAGAAAGTACGTTTTTTTCAATCTTCGTTACACTACCATTTTGCTCCGGACCGTCTAACTAATGACTTGGTTGTTGCGCAAACTACAGGTTTCCCCGTTGGCAATGGGCTGTTTCGCAATAATTCTAAGTCAATTATGATAATGCTCAGTCTGATTGCGCCAAGCTAAGTCGATAGTTATTACGTTGAGCTTGAAATCAGCTAAACGGACCACTCAGCTTATTTCACAGAAAACGCCTCGGAAGCAGCGTTTGTTGACTGAAAGGCTAACCTGCGGACAAGGGGTGTTTATTATAGAGTATGCAAATTGTGACTGCTTGTCTGTCAAGGGTTCAATCGACTTGCATTGTATCCGACCCGATTTGAAACAAGCGTTTTCCGTGGAGAAACTGAAAGCAGCAGCCAGGATTGCATAATTGCCAGTCTCTCTCCGTCTCTACTGATGTCTACAGTAGAAAGGTACACACGATTGGGAACAAAGAAGAAAGAATGAGATAACGTATTCCATAGAATAAAGTTGTGTGAGACGGTAATCACAATGCTGATAATCGCATTCTGACGCGTGTGTCTTTCTGTTGACATAGCACTAGATTTTAACTATTGGTTGCGATCGCTGAACGATTTTTTGTTTATATGAATTTACTCCGTGTTCTCGACCTTCTCTCATCGAACATCGCCGCAAGTGCAGATGGGATGATTTCGGTCTCTAAGACAACTGAAAGATTTTTATAGGTTTCCAGACCATTTGCGTACGTGCGATCGACAGAGGAAAGTGCGATTATGATAGGTAAAGACATAAGAAAATTTCCAATGGATTACAATGTATTTACCGCTATGCGGTCATTTTTTCAGTCTGATTGAGATTGTGTCTCATCATTTGAGACCAATAACTTCTACTGACGCATACAGCCCAGTACGACAACACATAACATGGCTTTCTGACAAGTTGCTTGTCTTTATGCAACTTTATGATGATGATGTCATCACAAAAATACCGACATCAACTTTTATTATGTTGTCAATGAAAGTACGACCGTAAACCATTTCTACGATCGACGTGCACTAGATTCATTAAGGGAGGACTGCAATCGGAACGCACGTGACTTGACTCCATATACACAAAACGTTTGTATTCCTCACGGGTTACCTTATTTTTTAAATTTGTGGATGACTGAGCTCGAGACTGGGAACTCGTGCAACAGGACTGAGGGTTTATGCGACTAGGCTGATGCGAAGCAAGAAGATCTCGATCACGGCGCCAGTGGTGATCGATCGGTCAAAACCGCTGAATGTAGATCGCGGGATCCCGAATTCAAATCCCGTCTCCGTTGCCGGGTACCTGCAAAAAATCTACCTTATTCGAGTTAAAACGCGCGCCATCACTAACAATAGTGGTAGAAGATATCCCTACTTGATCATAAACCGTGACTTCGAGACCGGGAAATAGATACAAAGTATTTGTGGCATACATAATCGGTTGATTTTTGGTAAATTTCCAACATCAGACTCCCAGAAAGTAAGATTTTTTTACATGAAATTGTAAAATAATCCATTTTGGAACACTGCGCACTGTAAATTTTACCTGCCTAATGCACTTTTATTCTACGGAGATTCTTTCGCCACTACGCCATCGCTGTGGGTCCAACTCTCTTTTCGATCTACACCTTCTCCCGATCCCGAAAAGTAACCACTATCGTGCAATAAGCAAGGGAAGTAAAAAGAATGAGTGAAAGAGGAATTAAACTCCAAAATGCATCACACCAAATTCTGTTTCCGTCCCCTTAGCAATTAGGTGATTTTATACAATTCACAACCTACCAGGAAGAATTCCTCGCATCTCATCATGCTTTCTGTTTGATTTGTCACTAGTAAATAATTCAAAGACTGCATGTGCGGAAATTATGTAAAAGCAGTCGCAACCGTTAACCTCGTATGCCTGTGATCTGATTTTGGTTCCTGTTTTAGTCCACCCCACTAGTTCTAGTAAGAAGACTCTTCTGTCTCCGAAGAAGCTCAGTTTATTTAGAAGAGTTGCTGTCACCAATCTTTGCAACAAAAACTAATTGGTCCGAACTGGCTTCGAGTAACATCCCTCTTATGTGATCGACTGGTAACACAGTTAGCCACATCTTAACGAAAATCCTTTCTCGTCCTATCAGCCCGCTGTCCTGACGTTCGCGATTCCGTTGGCTCAAACCTTGATCTGGATTCTGGACAGGCGATGATGTACTGTCTGCTATCCAAACTAGACCGTCTATCGGCAGTGTGTCAGCACTTACCCTCGCAATTCCCATCTCAGAGTATCACCCTACTAAATATGAGATAAATCGAAGCACAAAGAATGATGTGCAGCTAAGACAGTGAATCTCGTATAGACTGCAAAAGTGCTTGAATGCACGTGGCCACTAACCGCGGCAACCAGCCACGTCGCTGACCACACGGTAGGCAGGTCTCGTGGTTTTCAACCCTTTCGCTAAGAAGCCAACATTCACCGCGTCTTTTTACGTACCAGATTGGGTGTGTTTTCACATTCCCGAAAACGTCATTTTGACACTTTTGCCAACCCTGTCTGTAGACCACCGACGGACGACAACGAGGTTGATTGCTGAACGGACAAGTAACATGTGTTGGAGGCACCAGAAACGATGCATTTCAGTGTAGCGATTCACGCACAAGTTACAGTGAATGTTCACTTCAATTCAAGTTCGGTTCTTCCGCCACGCAAGAGCAACATGTTTCAGGGTCATCAATTAAGGAAAACGATGCCACAAAACAACGGCAAAACAACTGCTGAATGCTGTGGTGGTATGGACGCTTTTTCCATCATCCACGACACTAAACAATTTTGAACGGGATAGCCACATAACAGATACGTATTCTACACCGTAAACCACGAGTGATCTCGATACTTGCGGGTCACTTGTTGCCATATTTTGTGCCGCACTCAGTTCAAGACTCTTTCGCATTCTAACCAACGAAATATATCAGTCTCATTTTATTAAATCTCTCTCGCCGTACAGCTTTGCATGCTTTTTTGGTATTGGCACGTGGTTCGTTCTATCCAGAAGTAGAGAAACAAAACCCATAAACAGAACAGAAGTGTTCGGCCTGCGCGCCACATATTTCTGCGAATGTAGTATACTCAGGTGGATCCGTAACAAACTTGAAATTTCGTCTACACGTTTCGTATGACTAAAGTTTACGACTAAATTAGTTCATGTCGGAGTGTTCTCTTCATGAAACAAGCATTTAGATCCCGTGACAAATCTGAATAAGCAAAACACTGAGAAAGGAATTCCTTTCGTACACTCTCACCGGTCGCGTACGTCCAAAATCCAGCAAGAAAAATAACGACAATATGAAACCAAATGATTAATTAAAGCAGTTTTCAGGATTCGTTTTCATAGTCAGACAAGAGACCAGACCCAGTCACCTGTCTCTTGAGTGTCCAAGAGACCTATCTATATATATCTCCGGTACAAAGGAGAGTCAGTAGCACTGCTTATTACACAACACATTAAAAATGCATCACATAGAACATACTATGCCGCCGCACTATACTTCACTCATTATTTCGGTGCCCCCCACGCTCCCATCCTAAGATCGCCATTCGATCGAATCTCTCTCCCACTACATCTACACTTTCTCTTGCGGTTGCAAGGGGGCATACGTGCATGCATCGGTAGGACCAACCGATCACTACGACCTATAATGGCCGAACACATTCTAACACACTCCTCGGCAGTCGCTCGCCACTTGATTGAAAGTGGTCACGGTAGATCCGGCGAACGCGTTCTTGGTCTTGTTACATCATCGCGACAAACACCGACTAAGGATACTAGAGGCACTATCGATCGTTCATACCAATACCGCTTATGTATCCGAAAGCGTTTGACCCTCACCTTCACCTACCATGGATTAACCAACCGTATGCAATCAACCACACACAGACACACACGACTTCGAGTCTCGTAAAACTGCTTTAGTCAATCGTTTCGTTCCATATTGTAGTAGTTTTTCTTGGTGGGTTTTGTGCGTACGCGGCCGATGAAAGTATACGAGAGGAATTCCTCTCGCAGTTAGTCTTCTGAATTGCTTATTTAAATTAAATTAAATTAGTTTAATCGCAACTCTCTGAAATGGCCACCCCAAAGCATACTGCATATCGTTTTTTTCTTCTTCTTCAAAACCTCAACATTCAGGCGTATTCTTTGCTTTAATTCAGTCGAACTTGTGTGTTTCTTGTTCCCTTCCTCGTCAACTTTACTAGCTCCCAGCCAGTCCATTATTGGTTAGTTTTACTGGGGTTGAAGGCACGCGGATGTACGTATTGGAGTATCTGCTCTATCACTTACGTGCTTTCGGTATCAAACACCGATGGTCTCGGGACAATTGTGGCAAGAGTCTTGATCGTACGTAGTTCAGCAATATCCAGTTATCGTTCTGCTTTCTCCCCCCCCCCTCCGCTGCCCCTCTCCCTCACATCTTTCTCTCTATCTGGTTCTTCTACCGTACCACATCCTGCGTCTGTGTTTATGTCTAGTATATCCCCCTCCGGAACTGACTAACTTACTTAACCGGGTTGTTTTTCGCTTAGCTCACGCTCTCCCCCCTCCCCCTTCATTACCCGGCTGCACTTCTATTCAGTTTGGTTCTGTTCAATCTTATTCCCGCTCGTCGTTCTGAGTACCATTTATGGTCTTTACCACATCTGTTTTCGTTTCTTTCTCGGTGTACGGTGTACTTCTATTCACTAAAAGTTTTATGGAGATACAATTTCTTGATCAACATATGGGACTGACCACTTTTTAATTTCCATCTTTTTGTCCGCCCTACCCATGCGCTTGTTGCAGGAACACAGTCGTCTCTTTTTTCCTGTATGCGTTTATTTCTGTTTTATTGGTTAGTTGCTCTTTTTTTAAACGCCCATCTGTGCGCTCGCCTGCGCAACAGTTTACTTGCATTGGGTCATCCCAGTCTGCGCGTAGGTGTGGGGCTTTGTCTTCATTTTGTCCAGTATACATATGTACAGTGTTACAGTGAGGTTGCAACGATAGAGTAAACAATTATGGATACGTATGATTCCTACCTGCCTCAACCATCTGTACTATTCTATTACATGCTTGCACGAGAGTGCAGTGGAAGGAGTATACCCTATAGCCACAAAGGCTCACTGGACTACTCGAGGATAACCGGCCACTAGACCCTGAGTCTCAGAGTGATGAAGAACCGCGTGAGGTCCCATTAAATCAGAGGCGGTAACGAGCCGGATGACAGTGGGGATTACTGTTTCCATCAAAGGGATCGGTGGCGGCAGAGATTCGAACTCCCGATCTTCGAGATAGTTATCAAGCGCTCTAAACCACTCGACCACCGTTTGTGCGTCAATGGACTGTGTTGGTGAGCGCTGTAGCAACTAAACCATTTCTTTACATCCGAGAAATCTGACCCACGAGAGTGGAAGAGTTTTTTTATTTCATGTTTATGCATAAGCGGGAGCGGACACAGCCTACCCGTAGCCACGAGCCCGTTAAGCTTCAAGAGAGAACCGGAACCTGACTGTGATATCTGGGCTAGAAAGTCACATAAGGCCCAAACAGGTCAGCTGTGGTAATTGGGCGGGAGGCAGCATAGTACTATCGGTCGCAAAGAAGTTTGGTAGAATAATAGGTGGGCGGATAGCCCCGTGGTCGTGCTGTCGTCTGTTAGCCTAATACTACACGGCCACAGCAGTACAACTCACTATCCTCGTTTGGGTAAGGGATCTCAGGGGTTCAAACGCGCCGTAGTAGTAGCACCACGCCCAAAGGCACTCACAAGATTGGTAATATTTGTTGTATCCGTAAATTAGCAAACAGAACAGAAACACGGTTGCATGGAGGAACGTGAATTCGAAATTAGCGTACGACAAGGATGAACAACAGGGCAAGAATAACTCAAACGAATGGAGTAAAGCTGTCAGCCAATATTTGTCGTGCACGAAGTAAGCCGCACGTGGCTGGTGGGGTAGGACATTGCGGAGTGTGCTACCAACGGGTGTCGGATGCGCGCGTGCAAGTCGGACGGAAGGGGAATGAATCACCAGCGGATGTCCGTGGCGCATGGATAAGCATCATAACATCACGTTACTGAGTAAACCATAAAACAGAATGAAATCGCCGATACCCTAGATGCATTGGTCAAACAATGAGATATGGGGTCGGTAATACCAAGGTAAGCTGTCGAGATAAGTCTCCCAATCACACTGCTAGTTGTGACGTGTGTAGTGCCCCCATCCCCCGACGTCGGACGGAATTTCCAAACTTGTGTAGTTTGCTGAAACCAGTAGCGGGTGGAGCGTAGGTCCGATTGGATAGCCAATAGCATCCTTATATGCTGAATACTGTTGAGTGGTCGCACAGGTTTTTTCTAGATGAAGAAGCCCCAATTCCGTACGTTTACATTTCCTTCTGTTCCACTGAGGTTATTTGTTCACTCTCATTTTGTACTCTACTAACCTAAAGTTATTTGATACTTCTAAGCTGTCACACACGACTGTGTGCCGATCGATATTATCATATTAGCAATGAGAATGGCGACGTCACTCTGTGAATATAAGTAGTCGGAGATTAGATTTATATCATGTGATTCATCCATTATCAACGCTCAACTCGCCTTCAAAAAATGTTGAAGTACGGTACAGCTGTTTCATCCTTGTAAGGAATCGTCAGTAGTGCACATCCATCGAGCCACCACTGGAATCCGGGGTGAACGATTGTGAATCGAACATCTAAACACCAGGCTGTCAGGGTTGGCTTGCAACGGCTTTTTGAACATCAACACCACATAACATAGTGCCCTTCCGTCAGTCGAACTATATTACATGTAAGTTCTGTAGGTTGTTCTCAACAGAATGCCCTCGATAAACTTAGGTTGCTACAAGAAGTTTCCCATCACAGGAGTCGAACGCTGCACGGGAAACGGGTTGTTACCTTGCAGAAGTCAGCAACGGAAAGGCGGCACACCATGTAGTGATGACGACCAGCGAACCGTTGAGAGCCAACCCGGATAGCCTGGTAGTTTGGCGTTCAACTCAGTCGTTCGCCCCGGGGTTGGAGTCCGGCTGGTGGCCGGGATGAATATGCACTGCTGGTGGTTACCAACAAGGAAGCCAATTTGGTTAAGATTAAGTCGATTTCAGTCTCATCAATTTGCTTGGCGAATAATCTCATTATCCTGCCGGCCCCAAACCTCAAGAAACAGCAATCTTGTTGCACCGGTTCACACCGTTTTATCGTTTTCAAATCCTCTTACATTGTCATCTTCAGTCGAGTGATTTATTGTTTTATCAGCCGGAAATATGAAACCACGCGTTTTCGGAGGATTCACACCGGCTTTTCATCCAACAGACTTGAAAGATTTCCATAGGTTTTCTGAGCCCTGAGTTTTGCTTTTCAACTGCAGACGTCGTATCACGAGTCGAAATGAGACACTCAGAATGTATCCATATTCAGAGCTATTATTAAACTTCACGTAGAAGTTGCGCTCATCATAGGTGACGAGTTTAAAAAAAAATCATGATCATTGTGAGTCATTTTTCAACGGACAAAATCGCGTTCACGTCTGATACGTGGAAGAAATTCACATAAATGCGTCAGATTTGGTTAAAAAAGGTAATCTGCTTATGCAAATGAGTATGAGACAAAGCAGACACATCGACTTTTCGACCAGAATCCGCCTCGTTACTCGGTTACGCACGAAAATGATCTTGTCAATCCGGTTGTGGTTCAGGGATGTCGGTACATTTCTATCCCCATCGGTATTGCTTGATATCGCGCAATCTAGTTTTCACGCTGAAAAGTATACACCGAAATTGTGCGCGCATATAATTTGTGTTTTCACCGCTTCTCACTATCGATCGATCCCAGGTTTGGAACGAGTACCTCTGCGTATCAGCAATTGTTTGACTGAGGTCAGGTGGAACCACATGAAATTTCTCCGTTCTCTCTTCGTGCGTGTCTTTTAATCGTGTCACTAGTGTTGTGTTTAAACCCCGCAAGAACGTGCACGCAGTGCTATCGACAAACTACTTGGATGTGGATTAACGATCTGATTTAAAGGTTTGTTACTTGTGAAATAAAAAACTTGAGTATCGGGGTCGCTGATTAGCAAAAATCCAATGCCTTCATAGAAAGTGGCATTCGTTAATCCTTTGTGGTTGACGTGGTTCTCAAAACGGGTGACAGTTTGAGAAAGATCATAGCAGGAAAACGGGGATTTAAATGCCAATAGAACTTACCTGATAAATGTACCAACGGCTTCCTCCATTGTTATCGAAAAATATTGTCAAAGATGCGAACTGCAGGGATTTTGTCTGTTCTTCGTTTAACTTTCTTGAAAAAGCTTCAATTAGTTCACTGAATGCAAACGGAGAGTTACTAAGTTAACATCTGTACGTACAATGCTGATCAGTGTACGATTTGAGAGAAGAGTGGAATCACCTACAATTCCGAAGCCTGGGAAGCATGTGTATTTAGTCTGTGCAACACTAGTCGTGGATATAATACGCGCACACACTGGGTCCTCGTGATTTCAAAACCCGAAGTTTGCACACCGTGGAATAATCAGTCGTTATCCGTATGGCCATTAGTTGCCCAGTCAACAAACGTAGCTTCCGAGGTGTACCTCTGCAGAATAATCTTGGAGACCAGTCCAACAAGTTTCAAGCCAAAGTTACTCACTGGATTGGAATAATGCAACAAAAAGACTGAGGAAAACCTGTTGCTTGAACTCATTTGTCGTGTAATTCTGCCGATTCCTGTCTAGAACTTCAAGCTGAGATGCGTCACTGTAGGTCACAGATTATCTTTAGGCTATCCAATCTGGATCTCAACGACTGACTTCATGTCAGCAGTACTGTATGGTAAGGTGCCTCATTCATCACTGGCTTTGGACTGACACATTTTCTGGGCAAAAGTGACCATTAAGTCCTTTTTCAAGAGCATATATCAACCAACAAATAGTGTACGAGAAAGAATGGAGGAAACACAAGCGCCTTCAACATCCGAACTTAGTGTAAACGAGGAAGAGGTGTACATGGAGCTGCTACTTTTGAATTGAAACAAAGGCACAAGACCAGTTGGGATTCATTCAGTCTCTGAATGAGTTCCTAAAGGCTCCGGTGACGCAGCTGTATGAAACATCACTTGGAGAGGAAAATATGGTAGGAGACTGGAGGAAGGCGACAGTGGTGGGGATATACCTGACGGGATCCCGGCAAAAGGCCGAAAATTACCAGCTGGTTAGCTTAACTTCAGTACTGTGTGCTGAGAACCCGGCCAGCTTCATCTCCGAAGCAGTGGCGCAGCATCGCCATCTGACACTACTTTGACTCGGAATACAGATGCGTGAGTATAGCAAAATCTTGATATCGTTGTCTCCACAGTCTCCATTCGTCTGCCAGGCGATTTTGGCTTTGCATGTTCAATGGATCAGGAGGGGATATCGCAAATGTTCTTGAGGTGTTCATCCCCAAACTGCTGCGGGGTTCGTCGAGCTTCTCTGACACCATGTTTTGTTCCGTCCCACTAGCTCTAGTGAGAAAACTCTTCTGCCTTCGAACCATCTCATTTATTGTGCAAAAAAGAAACCGTTTTTATAGATCACTAAGTGATCAGAATCAAATTCACTGTTCGAAGCTCATTGGTAGAGAGCTCTTACCCAAACGGGGTCCTATGAATGGCTGTTGTACAAGTCTCCGATTGACTGATTTCTTTGAGATCAGTTAGAACAACTGCTGGCTGGTGATTGGTTGGTTTCCGTTCCCTTTGATCAAAAAACCTCTTGGCCGCTGATCGGTTCAATCCGATGCGTCCCCTTAAAACAATGTCTGGCCGTTGATTCGTCGACTCCGCTCGGTTCGGTGAGAGCGACTGTTCACGGCTGATTGGATGGCTTCGCTCCGTTTCGTCACGGACTGATAGAAACATCGACCCGCTTCGCTGGCCTGAGGTTTGCCACCGATTTCAGACAGGCGAATAGGTGCAGTCTGTAAACGAAACTAGGCCGTCTGTCGATGCGTCAGCGAATACCTTTATACTGTGCATGTGATTGGAGTGAATAGTGAGGAAACAGATCTCTGGGCACTTGGTTCAGTGTGACCTCATATCAAGTGCGTGGCACAGGCTTGTGGCAGGACGATCTTGTCTGACGAATCTGTAATTCTTTGAGGAGGTAACCAGGTACCTGGACGATGGGCAGTTAATTGAGGTCTGTTACATGAACTTCAGCAATGCGTTTGATTCTGTGAACCACCTGTTTCTGGAGGTCAAGCTGCAGTCCATTGGAATTGCTGGCAAGACAAGGCGATGGGTGAATCTTAAGCTGGATAGTCATGTTTCGAAATCGGAAGGTGTAACTAGCGGGGTGCCACAGGGTTCGGTGCTCGGCCCTCTGCTCTTCCTCATCTTCGTCAACGATCTGGTACGGAAACTTACCAACCCTACCTTCATGTTTGCTGATGACGTCAAGATACCTGGAGTAGATTTACAGCTTGACATGTTAGCTATACAAACTGGTCGCACACATGGGACAAACGCTAAACCTCGCCAAATGCTAATGTCTGATCACAGATACAGTGGCCAGTGGAATCATTGGAAATGGTTTCTGAAGTCAAAAACTTCGGCTAAGTGCTAGATGACAGTTTCAAGCCGTCGAAGCAGTGTACCGCAGCGGCAAATATGACCCGGAGGGAACTCTTTCGAGCAAGAACTACTATGTTGAATAGAGCGCCGGATATTTTCGTTCCGATCTACAAAGCCATAGTCAGGCCGCACCTGGAGTACTGCGTACAAACCTGGGAACCGTACTACCAGAAGGATATAGACGGTCTGGAGAAGGTGCGAGGACTAGCCACTAGAATGGTGACTGCGCAAAAAGGGGTTAGCTACACAGAGCGTCTCCGAACTCTGGATCTGTTCTCGATGAAAAAGCGGCGCGTTCCCGGGGATTTGATAGAAACCCTCAAGTTGCTGAAGGACTGTCAGGTATAAATCGAGAAGACCTTTTCCCTCCGATCGCAGAAAGAGGCGCAATGGGGCGTAGCCTTAGATTCCAAAGAGAGCACTCAGGGCTTCAAATCAGGGCAAATCACTTCTCCATTAGAGTGACACTCTTTTGGAATAAGCTGCCGGAGGAGGTTGTAAATACCAAAACAGTTGAGGTTTTTAAGGAAGCAGTAGACCGGTGATGGGTGGCAGTATGCGTTGACTTATTTTAAGTACTCGTAGGGTCAGGGACAATTCACTCGTTGTTTTCGCCTTTCCCTTCCACAGCTGTACCACACAAAATTTCTGCCTTTCAGAAAAAGGAAAACACCACGCAGCGTTGGGAGCTGCGAAAAAGCGATGACAGCATAACCATTTGGACACATGATTGGCTCTAGCCACACAAAGTCCCGTTCAAACTGAGTTGCACCCAGTAAAAACTGCATAACGGAGTGTTTCGGGTGGCTGATTCATGCCCAAATTATCGCTGTTTCCCTGGGTTTTGTATTTGGTCTCGGAACTCGCCTCGTGCATCCAGTACTCTACACCAATCCGGGCTTGTTGTTGATCAACTAACCCGTTGATCAGTTAACACCGTCTACCAAATAGGTCATTTATACTTAACCGTGGGCTTTCCGATTGCTCATGTGCGGGCAATGCAAGGGTGATGCGTATGCACGCTACTTAAGATGCCAACAGGCTGAGCTGTGCACACGGCTTAAGCTTCGCAGATATGAATATTAATTATTGCAGCTTGGCAGTATATCTTCACTTCCTTCTATTTAGAGGACGTGAAGTGGCAAATAGTTAATGAAAACAGGAGAAGAAATATATTTCGAGATGCAAGCATTTCGTTTATTCTTGCCCGTTGGGGCCCATTTTGTGCATGCAAAATTCTGCTAACCATGAATTTATCCGACGGTTAGTCGATGTTTTTGACCCCGTCTGAAAATGCCTCACTCCTCACTATTTGAAAAACTCCTTCGAACCTGCGAAAATTCCTACAGTTTTGCGGCAATTACTAATAGAATGTACTCAGTAGATGTTGAATCTCTTTACCAGTGTATCTCTTCGAGAAACTGTTGACTACATTTGCGGTGTTACTTTATCTAACCCCAATGAATACTTGAAGGATGTGGTCCTTTTATGTACAGAAAATATCCGTTTTGGGTTTGAGGGAAAGGAACACAGATAGACTTATGGTTCAACGCTGGCAGACATCTTTCTGGGAATGATCAAAAACCGGTTGACCGGTCAAATTACCCTGTTCCCTTCGTACAAACGCCATGTTGATGGTATTTTAGTAATTTAAAATGATGACAACGTCACCCACTTCTGTAATATCTTTAGTGCAACTCACACTAATTTATCTAAGTCTTATGGAAAAGATTTGAACGTAAATCTATCCCACTTATACATTTATAATCACGAGGCATCCGGGCGACGCAATAACGGACCATTCACAGAAAAGCAACATAGAGAAGGCGCTATGTGCAGTTCTGTAGCTTCACCCCTATTGATGATTTGGCTAGTGTTTTCTGCAAAAGTTCACTGAGCATCATAGTAAGTCACGACGCAAAACGGAGCCTTTTTGACGGCTGAAGGAAAGCAAGTCACTCTGTTTTTATTTTTAAAAGCGACCATATTTTCAAAGATTTACGTCACAATTTAAGTGCTGCTCTAAGCCGAACAAATACGGCAGCCTAATTACGCATAGGGCAGACCCCTGGAGGACTAAGATTCAATGATTACTCTGACAGTCACATTGTAGCGCGGAATGCTGTAGCAACAGAACGAGGCGAGTATCAAACCGATCAGGCCAACCAGTCGAGAGCCACATCCCAAAGAACAGGTGGCGAATATGTCGGAAGCATCCCACAACAGACAACTAGATGCATCAGGACTTGTAGATGGAACTCAGCGGGATCTCAGACAATCAGCAAGATAGCCCATGTGAGGTGCTACCGATTGAGCTGTCAATGGGATAACTCGGAACAACCCAACGGAAGTACTGCGCAAAAGAATCAACAGTGGTAACAGGCACCTGACCAGAACGGAGCCGAAACGCTCAGGCAGCCGGGGGATCGATGTTGCTGCAGCGCTGTCTAGGAAGTAGAGCTGTATAAAAGGTTGTACATTGTTGTGTTCGGCCTGAACAGGCATGTGCTCAGACAGACGATCTTGCACGCACACACGCACGTACACAGCTGACGTTCGCCGTGCTTCGTCCCGGACGGCATTGACCAATCAGATTGTACCACTTGTTGCGCGACCTTGCACGACGTGGTCCGATTGTACCGTTGTCTTACGTTTCCGATTACGTGCACAACTGACTCACGCACTAGCTGACTAGGCTGCGTTTTCACGTACCTGCTTGTACTTGTGCCTGCCGTACGTTTGTACCGAATATACGTTTACCTCTACAAACGTGCCCTTCTCCTGCCTACTGAATTCAGGAACACAACATTTGGCGTCGCGGCTTCAAACCTGCGGAATGACAGCTACAATTCGTGCTCCAGATCAGTTTTGGATCGATGCTGCTGTTAAACCATCCTCAGAATCGTGGAATTCGTGGAAGACTACTTTCATTGATTATGTGGAGATTTTGTCCGTCTTTAATACTGGCATCAATCTTTCAGAAGAACATAAGCTGAAACTTCTTCGACTACATCTGGGAGATGAAGGACGAAGGCTTTTTGACGCATTAGGTTTGTGCATGAAAACGTCGTTGAAGGATGCACTGGAAACATTAGAAAAACATTGGGGACCCCGTATAAATGCCTATGTGGCACGTTACAAATTTTCACTCATGAAGCAGCAGCCCGGAGAGAAAATTGATGATTTCATATTTCGGCTTCTGTGTGCTGTACGCCGCTGCGGCTACAACTCCGTGCCAGCAAAGAAATTTGAAGAGGTGCTTCTTATTCAGCAACTTGTTTCGGGCGTTTGTGATCAAAGAATTCGTGAAGCTATACTTGCGTAAAATTCCCTCAAACTCAATTGGAGTAGTGCATGTGGCATTGCACGTACGAAAAGTGATGTTAATGAGCAGGTGAAACTATTCCACTCCGATGCAGTTAGTACGGATATTACTCGCATCAGAGCTGTCGCACCGAATACGGATCGTGTCTCCAAACAACGTGTTTATTGCATTAGATGCGGAAATACCCAACACAAAGCTGACTATAAACTCTGCCCGGCAGTAAATGTCCAGTGCCGCATTTGCGATAAATGTGGCCATTTTGCTCGTGTTTGTCGTAAACGTACTGTTTCTCACGTATGTGACATGAATTCTAGTGCTCTATGTTCCACAAATCAGCCTTTTGATAACATTTACGCCTTGAATACTCGTTCACCTCGTACAGCATTGCATAATTTTGAACCTAAATTGCCTTTACCTGATATTCGTACGGTCTATTTCGAACATGATAATAATGTGCATTCTCTAAAAATGGAACTAGATTCAGCTTCACCTATAACTGTAATACCTTACGATTTTTACCGCAATCATTTTACCGCTTTACCGATACACCCGTCATCGTACACTTTTGGCAGTTATTCAAACAATACAGCGCCCATTCTTGGTTTTGTACATGTAACGTTATTCTTGAACGAAAATTGTAAGTGCCGGATTGCTGTGTACGTGTCCAACAATAACAGTAAACCGCTCTTGGGCCGAAATGCCATGGTATCGCTGCGAGTTGCTCCACGCGTTGACAGAATGCTTATCACAAACATAGAAGCTTACGGTTTCCAGGCGAAATATCCCAATTTGTTTAAGAACGATATCGGGCGAACTCCAACTGGACAACACAGAATACCGCTGTTTTCCAATGCAACTCCATTCAGCATCCATCAACCTCGATCAATACCACTTGCTAAAAGGGAGGCGGTTACTACAGCGCTTCGGGAAATGCTCGAGAACGATTTAATTGATCCGGAATCAGACGTATAGTATCGAATTACTGATTTGAATGGTAAAATTCAAGTGACCGGAACAGTTGTTGACACTTACAGATGTGAACTATTTCGAACAATTTACTACATTTTCGCTTCCGGCGAGTTTTCCATTATTGACGTTTTTTCGTTTTTGTTGTTGATTGCTTAACAAGTGTTTTATCTTTTTCGCTCGCATGTGTCCTGTATGCATCCTTCGTTACAATCGGACCTGGATAATTACCGTGCTTTGTGCCGTTCCGTGCGTACTAAAACTGTTGCTACTGTTACTGCCATGACTGCTACCACTGCGAACATGAGTACCGCTGCAGTTACTGTTTCAGTTACTACTACTGCGACTACTGTGCCCGTTACTACTGCCGAGTATTGTGTCCCGAAACTGCTACTACAAATACTGCTACGATTACCGTTACTACTACTGCTGCTGCTATTCTGGTTACTGGTTCTGACTGTACAACTACCGTTACTGCTACTGCTACTACTATGGTTACTGTGTCTGTTCTACGACTGCTGTTACTGTTGTTGTTGTTACTACTACCCTTGCTGGAACTACCACGATTGCCGTGCTGACCATGGATTTTCCTCTTCGAGAAGGGAGAGGTGGTGTTGTGTTCGGCCTGAACAGGCATGTGCTCAGACAGACGATCTTGCACGCACACACGCACGTACACAGCTGACGTTCGCCGTGCTTCGTCCCGGACGGCATTGACCAATCAGATTGTATCACTTGTTGCGCGACCTTGCACGACGTGGTCCGATTGTACCGTTGTCTTTCGTTTCCGATTACGTGCACAACTGACTCACGCACTAGCTGACTCGGCTGCGTTTTCACGTACCTGCTTGTACTTGTGCCTGCCGTACGTTTGTACCGAATATACGTTTACCTCTACAAGCGTGCCCTTCTCCTGCCTACTGAATTCAGGAACACAACACACATGTTTAACCGACTCGACTTGTTTGATCGGTCAAATACGGGCGTGCCTCATCCGTCCCAGCACGTCTACCAGTCCATTTGCAGACACGGTGACATGTACGTTGGCAGAACAGAATGATACTTAGCTCAAAGAGTGACTGAACACATTCCGAAATGGTTTTTTGCACTCAACGACTCAGTTGGACTGCGTAAAACGAATTTCGGCAAGAATCCCAGCAACGGCCATCGCGAAGCACCTACTGTCAACGAATTATCGAGTTAACCTGACCCGGTCATTCAAAGTACGATCACGCAACCGAAATGCAAAACTGCTGGCGTTCAACGAAGCTGTGTTGATCAATACAGACCACCCCCCCCCCTCTCTATGCACAGAATCAACCATTGCAAATCATCTACCTTCCCTGGCATTAGCCACCGACCCCAAACGAATTGCTGTATTCCTTGTGATAAACATTTTACTCATTTTCCCACTGTGTATCCCATGCACCGTATCGTATGTAACCTGATGTGTTTCACGTACGCGATCGACAAGAGTGAATGAAATGCCTGCATCTCGCAATATATGTCTTCTTTCTGTTCTTATTCATTGCCGTTTTGGCAATATTATCTGTGAACCAAAGTGGCGGATGACCACTGTCACACTTTCGATATACCTACACTTGTCTGGTAGGCCTAGAGCGTTCTGTGGCCGCCCACTAGCTGCGGATCGTTGCCACACCCGACTTGTTAATACGTCATGTGATTCTCCACTCCAAGCCTCAGGGTCTGGTTGTTGGTAATCTTTTGTAGTGCAATGGGTCTTCGTGGCCATGTGGTATATACCCTTTCCACTGCATTCATGCGCAAACGTAATAAAAGAAAAAAGGGGGGAGGTACTTTTCTGCGTTTGAATCATCTCCGTTTATTGGTATAAAACGTATTGTTTATGTAAGATGTGTAATGATCATTACCAAAAACTTGCCTAAGTGCTCACTAGTTCATTGATAATCCTAAACGGACTATCTGGCTGGTTTGTCTGATTGCACCCGGATCCGTTGATTCGGCTCTGATCGGTTCAGACAAATGTTATCCGCTGATTGGTTCACTGGTCCACTTCGCCAGTCCCAACCTTGTCCTCGATTTTGGGCAGCCGATCATGTGCTGTCTCTGACCTTGATCATGATTCTGGACAGGCGATAGCGTGCTGTCTGCTAACTGAACCAGGCAGTCTGCAGGTGACGTGTCAGCCAATACACTCACATAGAATAATTGGTTAGATAGTTGTATGAGTGACGTTATAAAATCGCTGGTTCTGAGGTTTACGGAGCTATCTTCGAAGCTGCGCACTGCACCCCAGCATTTTTAGATTTAGTTTTCGCTACTTAGATTATTGTTAGCACTAAACTCTGCCTCGTGAATGATAGAGACTGGTTGGTCAACAACGCTTCTGTACACTGCTTCAAAACTGTGATTTTTATCCTTTAAGTTCACGATACATTCACGAGCATATTCCAATTGCTGTGATAAGGGTTTTTGAACGGACGAGTGTTTGCAACACCACAATAGCATCGCTAAACATCTCTACCTCATAAAACTATTGAGGTGTGTCTATCGGACAGCAATAGTTCTCAACCATCTTTCCCTTTTTGTATTTACTTTTGGTTCATTGAACGCCGAAGTTCCCGATAACTGTCACATATTTTTTTTTTTTCACTATCTCATCGGGAGGACCGAGTCACCGTGACGATTTCCTGCACATAAAGCAATAAAATACTATGATAACTTCAGTAGACAAGTGGAAACTCAAAACGTATGGCTTTCGTACCTTACACACGAATTCCGTTCATCTAATTAAGCTAATCAAGTTACACCAGGTTAGAGGGAAAAGCAAATGTGCTGTTAGTACGTTGTCAGAATTATGCCAGATGACTACAGGACAAAAAACCAAGTGGTAGATGGGCCGATGATCACCGCATGACACAGGAATCATATTGTAACAACGATGACAACGCACGGCAGGATACTTGTATTTCCACGATCACACAAGTCAAGTCACGGCACACATACAGTCGCCTATATAGGCCTTTTTCCAGACTGCGCGGCACCAAGATTGCTCTTGCCGCTGCTTGAGCGCTTCGGCTGCGTTCTGTCCATTTGCCTGTGGCCGATGGCTTGCTTCTCTTGTCCGTCATTTCCCTCCGGTTGGTTCGACTGTCTCAGTTGACGGATCGATCGGCAGCCCTTCACCTGAGCTATCTTGCTGGTTGCCGGAGATCCCGCTGCTTCCTCTCTGGTCGTCTGTATGCTTCTTTTTGCCTGCTTCGGGACGCCTCCGACATATTCGCCACCTGTTCTTTTGTCTGTGGCCTTCGTTTGGTTCGTTCGTTCGCCTTGATGTTCACGCCGTTCTCTCGCCCCAGCATTCCCTGTTACAATATGGCAAATGCTAGTGTGCGATGATATTTGAAAAACCAGCCCAAGTATTAGGTTGTTCGTGACTCGGAAGCAGACATCACCCGTGTGACAACAACCGTTTAAGCGCACAACCAAAGGTTCGAGTATGATGTTTTTCCAGGATGACTGGGGTTTTTTTTGGTTTAACCAGCTCAACGAAGAAACCAAAATAAAACAAATAAAACTGCGTCAATTGTCAAAAACGTGTTCTCAAAGTGTTACTTATGAACAAACATACGGAAGTGGGGAAAATGTGTCTCACAAGTGGCACTAATAAAAAGGAAATCGCTGTCACCTATCGGAACCAAGTAACATTTCCTGATCGTTTCTGTCAAAATGCCCCAAAGCACATCATATCAGTGTTGCATCATACATCGTACAGTGTTTCTAACACCGACCACGAAACGTTATTCTACGACATGTATAGGTTGACCCGTGGAAGAAGATTCAGATATTTTCAAGTGTGAGGTAGCTTAAAGTCATATTCATTCTTCCATCAGGGATTCACGATGACTGGGACGAATGTAGTCAGTATTTGCAATACTCATAGCAGAGAAGATAACGGAGGAAAAACGACAGAAATCCCAGCAATGAATTGGGATTAAGCGTGGCGATAGACACTAACTTTGTACGACTGCGTTACGTATGAATTGCGTACATAAGACACGTTTTTTTACAAAGTACGCGGCCATCTTCGTAGTTCGTTAACAGTCACAAGAGACCTATTGAACAATTTTTGGTGAAAGACTCCGTGTAATGGGTGCAAGAGAAACGTGAAAAATGGAGACCAAGAACAAATTTTTGACTTAAATCGACTTATGAGATCAATCATTCTGGTCACCTGAGGTTCCATAACACTGGCCACTCATCAACAGCACAATCCATTCCCTTGAAATATTGTCCTACCACTATTAGATAAGAATATCGTCTCTAACGCCTTAATTTCGCCACAGACTTATACCGTGATTTAAACTGGGTGCTCGCCAAAGACGGTAGACTGTAATCAGCGGAAACATGTTCGAGGACGTAACCTGCTCAGAACAGCTCTTTAGCAGTTTTCCAATGCAGCGAATAAAATTGAAATAAACTGGTCCAAGAGGCCACCTATATCGTCAACAGGCACTTTTGTGTCGTCTTAACAAGATCATTGTGCTGCACTCAAATCTTTGAACTGTCGCATCCTCAGAAAGTATCAGTTGGTCAAATGTTCCGAAAAACTTCGAAACCCAATCCCAAACACGTTTCCCTTGGTTTCCAAACTTAGAAAGCAGCACTCTCACAAACGTGTCGTCTGTAAAATGATTTGCGCACACTAGCCTCATCGAAATACGACGGGAAAGGGTCTACAAAACATCGCACAAGATTGGCAACGGTTTCCACATCTGACTGGTCAAAACAAATCATCTACTGGACCAGTCAATTAAGTAGTAGTCTGTAACCTGAATCGGCGCCATAGTTCTAGGCAGATGATTTCTCTGGTTCCGGACCATCGCAGTTTATTATTGTAGAGCATAGTGTCTATATAGAATGCCGGTCAATGTAATTAGGTTTTACACAAAAGTAATACGTCTAACTGGCTTGGGGGGACTGTCTCTTCGGACTATTTCGTGGTACGGCCAAACACCGCTTGACGGGGTTCTTTTCTCACCTTATCGATCCACTCCATCAGTCCGCTGTTCTGTCGCTCGTTAGTCCGCTGATTCCATCCTTGACTTCCATTCCGGACAGATGACGCTTGCGCACCTCACTCACAGTGGCGGCTCTGGTCTACTAGTAAATGCAGGCTGCGCGTTGACGACGGATCAAACATTAGCTAGATGATGGCAGATATCCGCAGTAGCACATGACCGGTTTCGCGGTTGTTAGATACGCGTACCCGGTACCGGTACTCATTTACCTATTCATCCTTACACTTGAGTATTCCACATCTGATTCATCGCTACAGTCTCATTTGGGCCGTAAGAAACGTGCATGGACGAACAGTCCTGTAGTGATTCAAATGCCTTCACACGCGGTTCAGTGCAGCGCAGCTTCACTTCCAGTATCCAATCCATCAGATGAAGCCGGACCGTAACTGTTAGATTGTGTGGATACAGCGAAATCACCATGTGATTGGCCAGCACGTTACCTGCCAATAAGTGTATGCCTACTTTTGTATATAAACGAGTCTATACGAACTAGATGTGGCAGAATACATTCTTGCTGTTCTTGTCTAGTCTTGTCGTTCTACCGGTGCAAGTAGCCCGAGTGCGAGTTATTTCATCACTTAAGATTGGCCGGGTAGATAAGATTCTTACAAGTTCACTTTTAAAATCACAAAATGATTCTTCTAAGGTTATTTGATGAGTTACCAGGGCTAGCCTTCAAAATGAGGATACATGGTCCCAACTTTGAATTTTCGATATAAGTAGTCTGTTTATCCTCTTCCTTCTCGTATACTGTTTACCTACTATACCATGGTCTATTTGTCACGTTGTCTGTGCCAGATCTGTGTGCAGAGTGTGATCGCAAACTAGATTGCTCTAAAGTCGCCAGCATGTACGAAGCAGTCTACAAAAGAGTCATTTAAAAGTGGAGCGAAAATCTGATCAAGTAAATGATACCACTTTTCAACGATTCTTGAGGGATGCGCGAAAAACGGTGGAATTCCAATGGTGTAAAGTTTGATCCGTGGGAAGATCATGAACTTCGCTGACACTTTAGGCAAGACGAACTTCGAACTTGCAAAAGGTGATTCAAAAGAGAGAAGAAGAAATGTAAAGACCCTATAAAGTAAATGAGAGGTTTTTGGTCTATTATTGTTTATCAGATTTGTGATGAATGAAAGGGGTAAGCTATGACGAAATCGGTGAGCCGCGAAATCCGAAACAAAATTATCCTGAATCAGATATTTTCGGTGATGATCAAACTGTGTCGCATTAATATGCCTTGCCCGAAATGACTTAGGAAGGATTCTGTGCTTAGGCTTCTGCGTATAAAGTTTCGAAAGCTAGATTAATACTCGTATTTTGTTGCAGTGTTTCTGACGGAAAGTTGTCCCCCCCCCCTCCCCGTTGTCATCGGAAAATATTTGAATCCAGTCGGTTAAAGAGGTCAGGATGAGATTTTTCTACGAAACCCATAGATTGCTTCTGCTGTTTGCTGTGATTGGTTGAGAGATTTAAAAAATCGGATGAATATAAGAAGCGGAAAATCCTGCTTGTCGTGGATAAAGCTGTTCCTCACGAAGTGGGTGCGTCGTTGTCTAACTTACGGATAGAATTCCCAACTCCCAACTGCATGCCAGTCATAGCGCGGAGAGTCGAACGCAAGGGAACTTGATGGGCAGCTTTGACAATTAAAAGTCATGCATTTGATCAAGTGCGCTTGGATTCAACTGCATCCTGACATCGTCATCAAGACCTTTCATAGGGCATGACGCACAGTTCCACTGGTGTACTTAACAACTGTGCTACATCAGTTATTTGCTTCTCGAAGCAGAGATGCATTACACTGCCCTAGACAGCGATGAGGTAATGCTAAAATTACTTAGTGAAATTTGTATTTCTGAGGACATTTGGGAACAACAGATGTAGAGCCATAATGAACAACCGAAAAGGATTGAACAAGAAGGAGAATTGGACAAGGTATAGAAGACGTTCGGGAGCGGCTGGCGAACGTGTCTCCTATCGGGTCTAGCAGCGAATACCAACGATATCCCCTCTATCGGACGAATAGAGAAGACGTAAGTCGGTTTATAGATGCGAGGTGTATTCTATATATCGTGGCATCGAAACAGTACCGATACGAGAGATACACCGAATGGAAAACGGAACGAAACGCGACGGCTGTGCAGAGAGCGAACCGCGAGCGAACGACCGAAAGTGAAAGTGATTTGAAACGAGGTCGACGGAAACCTCGGAAAAGTCAGTCCAGTAAAACGTAGGCAA
The DNA here is from genome assembly GCA_948099385.1 of Fasciola hepatica. Classification (NCBI taxonomy): domain Eukaryota; kingdom Metazoa; phylum Platyhelminthes; class Trematoda; order Plagiorchiida; family Fasciolidae; genus Fasciola; species Fasciola hepatica. The sequence continues at coordinate 12,017,948 of CANUEZ040000030.1, forward strand.
CCGGAGAACACTGAGGTCAATGTCAAACGTCAGAAAAGATCGTGGAGAAAATAGATCCAAAATGGTGTCCAGAAAATAGTCATTTTCTCAAAACGATCGAGGTCACTACAGCAGCCCCCCGCTAGAAAGCACGGAAAGCTTTCGAAAAAATGTCAAGGAGGAAAAGGCATACAAACGGTATTCGAGTGCGCGAATGCGTGCAAAATACGTGAATGTAGCTGTGCTGTAGGATGCTGACGGGCAAAATCCGTGGTATGCAGGAACCGTAGGATGATGGTCGAGCGTAAACCAGATTCGTTGCCAATGACGTCGGTTGCGTGAATCGTCATCAAGGTGTGCCACACCAATAACGTCCAGCGTCGGGTAACCGTTAACCAATATGATATCCGGAAGCCAAATCGATAGGTTCGTAAATGGCCAGGAACGAGAACGACAAGGCCGATCCAGAATGCAAACGTTGGGGCCAAAATTCTCCAGATTTCGTGGGACCAGCGAAGCGTACCATATGGCGAGGTTCCATGAAACGAAAAGAAACGGAAAACTGGTGTAGCAACCGCAATGGACTTGACTACAATACAGTAATAACTAATGAAGTATGTTAAATCGTGTCGAAACGATAAACACGAAAGTTATTACTGCGAAGTGCAATGGTTAAGATCGTGTTTGACCTAGTCGCGAAAACGTGCTGGGCAAACGATCTTCCGACCGGAACGTGAGACGGGAGCCTCATTCACGGACGGGTGCGTAGGCGTGCTCTGCTGACTTGAACGTGAGACAGTATTCTCATTCGAGGACGTAGCAGGGCCAACTGGGTGCTGTCCTGAACGTGAGACGATAGCCTCATTCGAAGTCGTAGCAGGCAACGCTAACTGCAGACCTTGACGTGACACGGAGGTGTCGTCAACAGGTAGTGCAGGGTTAACATCGAATCTCATGTCAGCGGGCGACACGCTATCATCAACGTACGCGGCTTTGAGACGATCGATGCTAACGGTATCGACGCGACCGTGTCGATCAACCTTAAAGGTCTTATCGTGACGAGAAATCACGCGAAATGGACCTTCGTAAGGCTCTTGTAATGGTTTCCGTACCGAATCAACACGAATGAATACATGCGAACAAGTTTCGAGTTCGGTCGGAACAAAAACCTGTCGTCGCTGCATTCGAATCTGCGTCGGAGCGAGATTTTGCATGTACGTAGACAAACGGTGAACGTAAGTCTGTACGGCAAGTGAATCTGTACTCCGTGGCGTAAATAATTCCCCAGGCAGTCGTAATGTCGTGCCGTAGACAAGTTCTGCGGCGGAACATTGGATATCTGCCTTTATGCAAGTCCTGATACCAAGCAGAACTAGCGGTAACGTTTCGTACCAGTCGGGGCTCTCGTGTGCTCTAAGAGCCGCTTTGAGTTGGCGATGAAAACGCTCGACTAAACCATTCGATGCCGGATGGTACGCGGTCGTGCGAATGCGTTCCGTACCCAGCATGTGAGTTAATGAAGAGAATAGATCGGACTCAAATTGTTGCCCTCGATCGGTAGTGATTGTGGAAGGACAACCATATGAAGCTATCCATCGTTCTATCAGATGTCGAGCCACTGATTCGGCCGTGACGACAGAGATGGGAATAGCCTCGGGCCACCTCGTAAATCTATCGATGCACGTTAATAAATAGGTATACCCGTGTGATGGGGTCAATGGACCCGAAATGTCCACGTGGATATGATCGAAGCGAGCATCAGGCGTAGCAAAAGTACCGATAGGCGAATCTACGTGCCTATGCACTTTAGATCGTTGACATTGTAGACACTGTTTTGCCCACATACGAACATCTTTATTCATGGACGGCCAGACGTATCGTGCAGCTACTAATCGGAGACTGGCTGCGATGCCTGGATGTGAGAATCCATGAAGGGTATCGAACACGAGACGTCGATATGCAGAGGGTACGACCGGTCGAGGTATGCCAGTAGACATGTCGCAGAGTATAGTCCCAGCACTGGTGGCTAGAGGCACGGGCTGACACTGTAGCGACGATGACTGAGCTACTTCCATACATGAAGAATCCTGTGCCTGTGCAGCAGCCATGGCAGGGATGTCTAAAACCGGAGATTTAATGGCATTAAGCGGAATACGCGACAAAGCATCTGCAACGCAGTTCGACTCACCTTTAACGTGTCGAAGGTCAGTCGTGAACTGTGAAATATAGTCTAAATGTCTGACTTCTCGTGGAGAGTAACGGGCAGACTTAGTATGCAATGCATACGTCAAAGGCTTATGGTCTGTAAAGAGGACGAAATATCGACCCTCGACTGCATGGCGAAAGTGCTTAACGGCATTATATGCAGCCAGCAGTTCGCGACCAAAAGCACTATATTTGGTTTCCGTGGGATTGAGGCGTCGAGAGAAGAACTCTAATGGCTGCCATATCCCAGAAACAGACTGTTGCAGGACCGCTCCGATGGCAAAGTCGGATGCATCCACCGCTATGCTTAGCGTGGCGGACGGAACTGGGTGCATGAGGAGCGTGGTCTGAGCTAATGTCGCTTTAATCTCCGAAAACGCTACTCGTGCGGCATCCGCAAGCGACAACTTACGTGGATTGCCACGAAGTAGGTCAGTTAATGGAAGCAAACGTTCAGCGGCATGGGGTATGAAACGACGATAAAAGTTAACTAACCCCAAAAATGCCTTGAACTCCTTGATTGAGGACGGTACGGCGTAATCTAAAATAGCGTGCACTTTATCCTCGCAAGGCTTAATACCCTCTCGAGTGATCTTGTGGCCGAGGAACACAAGTTTTGGTTTGCCAAGTTCACATTTATCAGGATTGACTACTATTCGATGTTCGGACAAACGTTGAAATAGTAGCGTCAAATGTTGGAAATGTTCATCTACGCTCGATGATGCGATTAGCAAGTCATCGATATAGACGTGAACAAATTCCAAGTCTCGTGTAATGCTATCGATAAACCTCTGGAATGTCTGAGCAGCATTTCGCAAACCAAAAGGCATACGTAGGAACTCAAACAAACCAAAAGGAGTCGTGACAGCGGTTTTCTCGACATCTTCAGCGGCGACTGGGATCTGGTGATAGGCTCGCACCAAATCGATCTTGGAAAATACAGTCGTGCCGTGAAGTGATGCCGTGATGTCGTGTATGTGGGGTATCGGATAACTATCGTAACGGGTAACCGAATTTAGTGCGCGATAGTCGCCACATGGTCGCCAGCTAACGCCGTCTTTCTTAAGAACCATGTGCAGAGGTGAGGCCCATGGACTGTGAGAAGGACGAACAATACCTTTGGAAAGTAAAGTGTCAAACTCACGTTTGGCGAAAACCAATTTGTCCGGTGCCAGTCGGTGAGGTCGTGCCGTGACTGGTGGTCCGTTAGTGACAATGTGGTATGCCACACGATCGGTCACTGCGTCTATCTCTTCAAATGGTTTAGTCAATATAGGGAATTTAATAAACAAAGACTGAAAATCGTGCGGAATGTTAGAAAACAATCCTGTGATTCGGTGTGCATCTGTTCGAGCTGCAATACCCGTAAATTTAATGTCCGACGAAGGATCGATAAGCTGCAGCCTACGTGAATCAACAAGTAATTCATAGTGCTGCAGAAAATCCATTCCCAGTATGCCTGTGGGAACGTCCGCAAGAATGAACGTCCACAGATACCGTCGTCGTGGTCCCAGGTTGACCGCAAGCTGTCTCGTGCCGTAGGTAGGAATGGAGGAACCATTCGCCGCTGACAGCCGAAGCAAAGAAGCTCGTGGCTTGTCTTTACCAACCGGCAAGACAGAAACTTGGGCCCCAGTATCGACTAGGAACCTAGCGTTAGTGCACGAATCATGCACGTAAAATAAACGGCCAACCTGAGACTGATTGCCGGCGAGTACGGCCGCTTCTACTCGCTGGCCGTGGCGTTTCCCGCCGCGTATGAACACGGCTGTCTGCACCTACGGGCGGCTGGTCCGAAAACGCGATGGAACCAACAAAAGCCGCTGGTAGGATGATCGGGTTTGGATGAGGCAGGTGACGCGGATTCACGGCGGACATGGGCAGTGAAGGGCGCCCGTCCGTGCCGTTGTTTACGTGGGCTACTGCGAGGAGTAGGTATTTTAACTCTGTCCTTGAAGGACGGGCGGCGCTAGATGGATCGAGAGTGCCGAGGCCTCTCCGACGATTCATCCAGGTCGACACCCCTAGGATTGCGCGATGTCGTGGCAATGAGGGGATTAGCCCACTGCCGACACGTGCGACAATTTTGTCAGCCACGGCGGCTGCTCGTTTCAAGGACGAGTCCTCGAGGAGAGCAGTAACGGTGGTCTGCACATGGAACGGTAGAGAGTCCAACCACAGTTCCTTAACTATCTCCGAATCCTTATCGGCGGGCCCTGCCAAAGACCGGAGATGAGCTAGGTGGCGGCTGGGTTTAGTATCCCCTATGGGGTGCCGTGCTAGTAGCTGACGTAACCGTTCCTCCCGAGAAGGAAGGAAATGTTGCAGTATAGCTTCCTTAAGCCGATCGTACGACTGCACTTGAGGAGGATTTAATACCAAATTCCTCACCGAGGCGATAACATCACCTGGAATTGCCTCTAAGGCATAGGAAAATCGTTGGCGTTGGCCAACAATCCTACGTGTCTCGAACTGCAGCTCTAAGGCTGCAAACCAAACCTCTGGATCATGAGGGATAAACGCCACTGGTTTAAAGGCAACCGCAGACAGAGTGAGATCTGTGTCGAGCTGCGCCTTATCCTCTGTCATGGTTACGTTGCGATAATATATCGTAAAAAATATATATCGTGCAACGAAAGGAGGACGTGAAACAGCGATAAATCACGGACTCACCGGGCGGGCGAATAATCCAGGAGGTTCTGGAAGTTCTTGGGCTCACCAATATTGATGACGTTCGGGAGCGGCTGGCGAACGTGTCTCCTATCGGGTCTAGCAGCGAATACCAACGATATCCCCTCTATCGGACGAATAGAGAAGACGTAAGTCGGTTTATAGATGCGAGGTGTATTCTATATATCGTGGCATCGAAACAGTACCGATACGAGAGATACACCGAATGGAAAACGGAACGAAACGCGACGGCTGTGCAGAGAGCGAACCGCGAGCGAACGACCGAAAGTGAAAGTGATTTGAAACGAGGTCGACGGAAACCTCGGAAAAGTCAGTCCAGTAAAACGTAGGCAACCGGAGAACACTGAGGTCAATGTCAAACGTCAGAAAAGATCGTGGAGAAAATAGATCCAAAATGGTGTCCAGAAAATAGTCATTTTCTCAAAACGATCGAGGTCACTACAAAGGTCTGAACTTGGTAACAAGGGCCTAAAAAGACTGAATCAAGCAGTTTGTCATGAGTTAAGATGAGCAAGTTATTGATTTTCATTTAGTTACGGATAGCGATTATGCTAGTGGACCTAAGGAAGACTGAGAAGACAAATGTTTAGTGGTAATCAAAAGCTGCGGGCAAGAAACTATATTTTATAAAAACGCACCTTACATGAATAACAAATTTGTTCTCAATCGTAAGAAAACTGGTTAAAAAATTCAAAGAGCCAAGACCCGTTGAGAATAAAAGTTAAGTGTGATATGTGAAGAGATCCAAAATTACTGAGTTTCAATTTTGAATATTCTTACCGCTGTTCAGACGGTAAGAAGAAACAACCTTAGCCTGTGTCGAGCTTGGTAGGGTTGGCCATTGACATATGTGAAAACATATTACCGTACCATCCTCATTTACCTACACGGTTCCGTCAGAAACATCTTCCATTCCCCTGCTTTCCTTTCTGCATTCAGAGTTCTACTTTTCCTACGCAGCTTGTAATTTAGTAGACGATGAAAATGTCATCGGGTAATAATCCGTCAACTTCAGCAATTCCAGCAATGTTTGGAAAACGTAGACAGACTTTCTATGTAAAGTTCCAGCGACTGGAGTACAAATAAAATTTGCTGTCTTCGACCGGCTGCACCTAGGCAACATGAATCGAGGTATAAGAAAACGAAATTCCGCGCCATTCGCTCAATTCTCATACAACTCGACCGCGGCGGGCTTCCGGAAAAAGAGCTTTGCATGCACTGGATGATAACTGAAAGAAGATAAAGAAAATAGATACAGAAAAGAAAATGAAATTTTAAGATCATCAGGAATAGACTCTAACCAGTCTGTAATATCCCCCAAATAATTAATGAATAAAAAAACAAATCGGTTGTACATTTTTTTACTTAAATTTCCACGTCGCTGTTGGGGACACCATAAATTTTCTACCTATACCGTTATAGAGTGGATACTGATTTTTGCTACACTTTCAACTATCTTATTTCTTGACATCCAATCAACTCATTTCTCTACCCATGATTCACCATCAACGTGATCATAATCTCGTCAGACAATCCACCCGCAGACTGCAAATCGATCGCACACACCCACACGGTCACTTCGGATTACGCTCTGTACTGTTTGACCCAAGAAATTACACGCGCAGTCAGACCATCTCCCACACATGCACACACGAATATTTTGAATCCAGCTTTCTCACTTACATGTACTAGAGACATTCGATTGTTGACTAACCCAGACAATACATGTCGCAATCTGACTCGGCGTCCCGTCGTTTTCTTCACTTAAACGGTTGGACACAGAGATTACGGATACCACGGCAATGTTAGAAGTGAAAACCACCCGTACTTAGAAATGCAGCAGTTTTTGAACAGTGGCCACTACTTTCCTTGTTCAAAAGGTGCAAAATCTTAAAGACTTGAGTGCATGCTATATCAAAATTTCAACGCGGTGTCCTGTGAAGTACATGGGCGAATATTTCTGTTCTTGAACTATTGTTTCAAGATTCACGTTTATGTTACTGATGAGTAACATTACAAAAATAGCAACGAAAAACAGTGAGAATGGATAGATCAACAGGGTCGTCGTGATAAGAAAAGTTCAGCAAACCGCAGGAGTGTTTCAGGGAGATATCCTTCCCCCGTCTTGTTTTTTGTCTACGGTGCGTCCCATATGTAAAGTTCGAAAGCACTCTTCTAACAGGCTTGGGAAAAGTCGGGTGAAGGGCAATGAGAAATGGGCGACTGAGCCGACCATGGACATTTTCGGGTGCGTTTGGTATCGAACTACAGTTCACCTGTCGCGCAAAGGCTTGGCGGTCACGAGGGCCAAGAGTAGACAGACCATGGTTTACGGCTGAGTGACGTACTAAGCACGTTTGTGTGTGTATCCGTGTAAAAAAACGACTACTACAAGCACATAAATTCAGCGCGGTTGTTTATCGATCTTCATGGAGCTGATGATTGCATGCACTTCTTTGCGACCAGGAAAATCTACCGCCGTTCCGATGTAGACGATAAAGTTTCGGACCTCCGAAATGAGCCGAAAATGTTTGACTTCAAGGTAGATCGCGACCGAGGGTGCCATAACGAGTCTGTGCTAATTGCAGATTTCGAGCGAATAATGACAACGATTGCGTGATACTATCAACTACCTGCAGAAATTTGGCGACAACATCTATTTCGCAGGCGCTGGTTCACATTACGAGAATAGCCTTATCATCACTGATTAAAGGTGCAAGCGTGAGTACTTTCGACAACGCTTTCCTGACTGCCTGGAATGCTCGTTTAGCTTCGAGAGTTATTGAGAACATGCACAGCCCTTTTTTCAAAAGTTCGGTAAGTGATTACAAGATCTCCGAACAGCTTGGTATTGATCGATAATGATAGATGACAATACACAGAAAATGACGAAGACCCCGGATAGTCACAGATACCATTCACTTTGTTTTGCGGCGGTCCGATGGCCTTCGCAGTCAACATAACGACCAAGGAATTCAACAGACTTGGCACAAAGATTGCATTTAGATGTATTGACCGAAATACCATAATCTTGGAAACGCTAAACTACCTGGTGAAAATGCTCGCGATGTTGATCCTCATCCATGCTAAGCACAAAGACGTCGTCAACATACACAGAAGTGAAGTATCGATCACGGGGACTAGGTTCCATGAACTTGAAATAAAACTATGTACTCATGGAGGAAAAAATATTTAGGCATCTGCAAATTATGCTGCTGTTCCCGTTCGTATAGGAAAGCCATAAAAACGAACTGAAAGGAAATGGAACCCAGACATCTTACTTAAGGGGCTCACGAAAGATTCACAAAAATAAAGTTCTGCTGTGGCCCATTCTATGCATGCAAAATTCAGTTTACCACAGATTTACCCGATGGTCAGTAAATGTTCATGATCCCTTCCGAAAACGCCTCACTCCCCATTGCTTACGAGGCTCATTTGAACATGCGAAGCTTCTTAACAGTTTTACGGCAAACACTCAGAATATATTCAATGGGCACTGAATCTCTTCGGGAATTTGTTAACTATTTTTGCGATGTTATTGTAATTTAACAACGTTACACTACCTATCATTATTGAGAGCTTGATGGATATTATTATTTTATGCACAGCAAATATTAGTTTCGATTTTGTGAGAAAAGCGTACAAACAGAATCACGATGCGGCAATCAGAAGCCTCCTAGGTCCAACACTAGCATATTTTTTTCTGTGGACTATCGAGAACCAGACGATCGGTCAAACTACCCTGTTTCCTTCGTACAAACGCCAAGTTGATGATATTTTAATAATTTAAAATGATGACAACTTCACCCAGTTCCATAAAGTTTTCAATTCTATCCATCCCAATTTATCAGTGTCTTACGAAAATCTGACTAAATTTTACCGATCTTAATCACAAGATGTCCGGACGGCATACTAAAACGGACCACTCAAAGAAAAGCAACATGGAGCGACGTAATACGCAGTTGTCTGCACCAACTTACGGTTGAGCTGAAAAACTAACCCATTTATCTGAAACCCTGTCACATAAATTCTGAAAGCTATTAGTTTAATTTGTGAACCAAACGCAATGGATGGTTGCCGTATCCGTATGGTTCGTCTCATTGGTCAACTGGCCACAAGTCTCTCTGGCCGACTATTGGCGGTCGTGACCACCAGTCTTCCCACGCTCTTTCCGTGCAAAAATGGCGCAGACTTCAGTCGTGCGATTTGTCGTGCTCACGGACGGACGTCGAATCGGTGAATCAGTTGGGCCAAATGGTTTGAGCGGGACAACTAAGCTATCCTCACCCTATCAACACAAATGATGGCGCGCTATGTTAGACGCATTTGAGCTAACGAATGAATTTCAATTATCAGGTAGACGTAGTTGGGATATCGGTCTCCTATATTCCCTTTTTCGGATAAAATCTGTAGAAAATAGGATGTAAAACCAGTCGACAGCAATGGGATATTTTGAGTAAAATGGTACGGTTTTTGATCATCTTGTAGGAATAAGTGATAAGATGTCAATTGCTTTGCAACAGAGTGCAATCGAAACTGTTTGGATTGTTGACAACCCATCCGCTAGTTGAGTTGAGATTGAGATGACGCATCAAACTGATACGGTTTCTATTTGAATTATCTTTGAGTTAGGAAATGTAGGTTGACTAAATGAATATGACAAGCTGTTTTCACATTTACACTACTGGGTATGCTTGATTCAATTGATCAGCAAGGATAGAAAACAAATGTGGCAAGGTGGTAACAATTTGCTTACTTTTCGCAACTGAAATCAAAATGAAATTAATACAAAACCATGACGACAAGTAAAACGAATGGACATGGAGTATTACTTATTTAGAATAAAGAACTACAATTATTCCCATGGTAATCGAGTAGAGTAGATTGCCTCATAATAAAAGTCATAATCCTAGATACTCCCTACGAGAATGTAGACAATAATCATCGGATCGGACTATATAACATTTCTGCTATCAATTCTATGATATTGAGCACGTAATTGAGGGATTAGTAGTTGAAAGAATGGTACCACTATAGCACCACTACTATCCTAACTTGAACTGATCAAAAAACCTGAATCGGATTTAAAATACGTGTGGGAGTTGTATCTACCCGGCCAGTCGTAAGTGATGAATTAACTCACACTCGGACTACGCGCACCGGTAGAATGACAAGACTAGACAAGAACAGCAAAATGTATTCTGTCACACCTAGTTCGTATAGACTCGTTTATACACAAAAGTAGGCATACACTTATTGGCAGGTAACGTGCTGGATACTGGAAATGAAGCTGCAGTGCACTGGACCGCGTGTGAAGACATTCGAATCACGACAATATATCGCCTATATTGCGAACATTAAATCCGAATTAAATAACAATTATTAGGTGACAAATACTTCCGTAGTATCACATAGGATTACTCTGAAGTGTTCTTTGTTTCATTTTAAAACACTCCAGCATTTTTCATCTCGGTTCCCTTATTACCTTCAAGCGATCACAAGGAAGAATCCCTCTTCGCTTTACAGGTCCAGAAGACTGTGGTCTTCACTGCCGCGGCTTGATTCCAGTGAGGTCACATACTTTCATGGCAAGAAACTTCGACTAACTCGTGGAATCATTACTACACAACTTGGTCCGTTTATGGTAGAGGTTAGAAATCTGGATGATGCATCCGTACATCGGGGTCACTTCAACCAGATTCACTTCCAAGGAACGACCGAGGATACGGACATCCTTTGTGTTGAGATTGATAACCCGTCCGTTCTACCAGTGAAGGCGGCTTTCGAAGAGGCCCAGTCACATCCAGCGGTCCCAGTCCGAAGATCAGTACTACAGAGGAGCGAAATTGACGAGAAGCTCTCGAGGGAGGAAGGTTGTAGTGATACATCAGTAACCTTCGTGGCCGCGTATGCTGAACAGCTCCAGCCAACCAGAATCACCGTGACCAAGTGCAACAAAAGCTTGCAGTGGCTGGTCGATTTTCTGATTTACCCATAAATCCCTTTCATTTATAATGTTTATACAAATCAATTCCGCAATAGAATAAACTTTCAACTCCCCAGCTTTGACCTTCTTACTGCCTCGGTTCACGTAGTTCTGGGTTGGCGTGATTTCAGTACGTGCTATCAGTTCGAGTATTAAGAATAGTACAAGTAGCCTTGTTTGATGATTTCGACTGGGGCTTTTGATGTGATACGCTTAGCATACGAGAATGAATGTCTTAGTAACGAACTGCTGTGTTCGTCTTGAACAGTCATGTGCTCACACACACACTTGATCTGAGTCCCTTGCAATCATGGGCACACGCCTGCAGTCGTAAATACACGTACACAATTGACGTTTGCCGTTCTTCGTCCAGGATGGTACTCACCAATGAGATCGCACCACTCGTTGCACGACCTTGCATGGCTGAATCCTGTTGCACAGTTGCCCTACGCTTTTGGTTAAATACACCACTGGCTCACGCACCTCCATACGTGTTTGCGTTTTCACTTACTTGCTAGTACCTGCACTTTCCGTACGTTTGCCACTGAATACACGTTCATCCATACAAGAGTGCCTTCCTTCTGCTTACTGAATTCGGGATACAACATGCACCACTTGTTGTTCAGCTGTCGCTTCAGATACTTCATTGAATGGCTCATACGCTGACCCAGCCTCAGGTAAAGTTAGGTCCGGATTCGCCAAAAGTCTTTTCTGCAGCTTTGGATGATTCGCATCGGCCATTAATCATGCCGCAGTTGGGCCTCCAACTGTCCTCCGAAACTACATTTCGCAGTTGGCGTCTGTATCATAACGATGAATCCATGAAACTTCATACCGGGACCACGCATCAGCAAACGGAATTTGGCATGCTTAGTCACCTGGAAGTTAGCCGGAACAACGTGGCCTAGGAACAGAATCTTCAACTCATTGAATGGATCTGAAGCTGGTGATCACGGGAAAGCTAGGTTCTTCATTAACGAATAGAATGAACGGCCGCCTGCTTCCAAGGAAAACGCTTTCTGATTCTCTTTTTGCACGTCTTTGTGTATACTGTACCAAAGCTCGAACCGTACAATCCGATCTTCAGTTTCAGATGCAGCTTTATGAAGTGACTCTAATTATACTATTTGGAATTTGTGGACTGAGAGAAAGTATTGAAATTGCTCCGACCCGGAACTACGCAAACCGAAATAGCGTGATTATCAGGGCTACAAATTTGATTTGTATATGTTACATTAATATAAATAATTGGTGGATCACAAGTTAACCTTAGAACGATAACAAGACTCCCCTTCCACCGAAGAGCGGGGGGTAAAGAGAGGTAGATTGCACATTAGTTTTCGTAATCGCCGCTGAAGAACCCCTGGACGAATGGTTGATCCCTCCGAGGAGTGACCCAATACTTGGTTTATTCCTAGGCTATATCCAGCTCGACACAAAGACTTGATGTGATCTCTAACTGCAACCGGGAGAGTCTCAGCTACTCTGCCGTGGAATATACCAACCATCTCAATACATCCTTCCATCGCAATGATATTGCATCTTTGATTCGTATGCAACAAGCAAGCAATTTCTCAAGTGTTAGCAACCGATATTTTGACGTTTTTTATCCAGTCTGGAAAAAAGGGAAGCTCAAGAATGTGATCAGTCACCTCCGAACAGAACCTGAATTATCTCAGTGGCCATTTTAACAATTTGACGATGAACGAGTTGTGAGGGTAGTAGTGGACACGAACAAAGAAGTCCTGATTCGGTGATCCGACAGCATTCCCTCGCCTGTCCAGAATCAAGGGCAAGGTTGAACTCTGCAAAACAGATCAATGATTTGGCAGGCAGATAGTACGTCACCACTCGTGTAGAATCGAGGACGATATTGGAACCAGCGGAGCGGAATGATGGGCCAAACAGAAACCAAGTGTCATCCAATCCGATCGGATCCGAATTAGCCAACTGGGTTGCAAGCAGATCAACCAGCCAAGAGAGGAGCTCGTCAATGACAATTGAGACAACGGATTCGCAGGCGAGGATTTAGTTATGGTCACAGCATATCTTATCTAAATGATCTATTTTGTACCAATAAAATGAGGTGGTTCGAAGACAAAAGAGTCTTCTTCCGAGAACTGATAGGACGGGTCAGAACACCAGTCACTTAGGTGAAGATGAGAGTGATACTTTCGAATAAAAGTGAAGGACTAAAACTGAGTGAATAGCCTCTAATGATTTCCTTTCTACTGCTTGTTTTTAGTGGGATAGGTGTACCGACAGCAGCGAAGATCCAATACGCGGTTCGAAACGATAGGCGACCATGACCATGAGGATTGGAGCCGAGAACCGTATAAAACAACGATAATATAGCCATGGTAGTAAGCCGATAGATGGATGGCATTGCCAACCACCAAAGATGAAACGAACGCCATGAGGTTGATGAACTGACTGCGTCAAGTGTAGATGAATAAAAGTTAGTGTCCAGCGTTGTCCGTGCAACTTATGACTAGACAACGTTTTGCTTATCACAGGTGAACTTTCCTCAGGCAGGTTCGAATTCGAGTGATTCTGCATTGATAAAGGTTACTGAGGTAAATGCGACGTGGGCCGAGCTCTGCTGATAAAGCGGTCCTGCTAACTGTTAGAGATTCACGATTATCATCCCGTCTATCGCATCGGTTTCTCGATACACTCCGATTCTCAGTTGATTCCGACACAATACTGCCTTACAGCTTTTCTGACAAGTTGTTCAGGATCAGAAATCTATGGACTGCTTTGGTCATGTGAAATACACGGAATAAATGTTGAAAGATAGGGACAGATGAAGTAGTTCACTCTTAATCAACATTATCGAGCCTCATGTATTGTGAAAGACCTAGGGATGGCTTCAAAGTGGAAGTTTTTGTCTAGAATAATTAAAAATAAATTTACCAACTAGCATACATGTTCTTCTTGGAAGCACCAACTGGAATAAAATCGATCAATCAACGCAGATCACTTATTACTATCATTAATATCACCATCCAATTAGTTTGACCTTGGTGTCTGGTTCATACAAAAAGGTGTTAAAAATCCGATATGAGACTCATTTCTGATCCACACAACTTTGGTATCGATTTACGAGAGCAAAACAAACTCCAAAAGAGCTGATCTATAAAATGAGAACCACCTCGTGTACAGTTAATTTGTTTGTGAGTACATGTGGGTGCACAAAAAATTGACTGTGATTACCATTGTCAATGATTGTAGAAAATGTAGAACTGAACGCTCACTGGATATTTACTTGGAAGGAAATCACACTTCGTCTTTCTCAGGAATTATCATTTTTCCATGCATTCCCACCAAGATCACGGACTAAATAAGAATAATAATAATTATAATGATAAAGATATTCTCCGTTACAAAATAAAACTCGCTAGTCAATCGCACAGAGCAATGTAGAAACGAAACTGTGTTTAGTTATTTATAAAGGGTACAAAAAGAGAAATCTGACTAACAAAGGCTAGCTCTAAGTACGAAAGTATTATGGTTGCACTGTCACATTAGGTAAACACATCCAGATTAGATGTATCAAATCACCACAGTACTTGACAAAGCAAACTAAGCCAAGTCAAAAATGCACTTTGTTCGTTCTAAGCGAGTAAATTTTCCGTGAAAAGTTATCAGTTACACGTTTTGGCCATGGTAATACAAATGTGATAACGAAAATCGGCAACAGGATTTCGGATTTTTACATAATACGATTCATTACGCAGTCTGAACTTTGAAACCACTGAAAACGGTGGAAGTACTGAGTAGCTGTTTCATCCTTGTTAGGAATCCTAAGCAGTGCACATCCACAGGATCCTAACTGGGATTCGACCTCTGATTGAACGATTCTGAGTCGAACACCTTAAGCACAGGATCATCCAGGCTGACTCTCAACGGTTTATTGAACTTACAAACTGCACGAAATGGCGCCTTTACGACACTGGCTTCGATTGTTAGCAGAGCATCTCCACATAACGAGCGAGTCCAAAGCTGGACGGTGTGAGTACAGCGATGACATTCCGGTAAACAACTGTGGTGATTCAGTAGCTGGGTGGAGGCAATTTCAACACGTCCTCTCAGTTCAGTTCATTACGATTATTACAACAACCTACAGAGATTGGGTACTACTTCAGTGTAAGTAGCAGGAGATATGATTTTTAGAGAACACAGTTTGGCGAACAAGCTCGTTTTCAGTGATTCATAATCATGCCATTACATCACAATATATTGAGACAAGTCAAAGGGTTGAACCAATTATCTAATTGGTTCAACCCTTTGACTTGTTCTTATATATTGTGATGTAATGGCATGATTATGAATCACTGAAAACGAGCTTGTTCGCCAAACTGTGTTCTCCAAATGTGTTCATTGGGAATTTTCCGACATATGATTTTTACATAATACGATTCATCATGCAGCACGAACTTCCAAACCATTGCATTGCTAGTGATGAAACAACTGCGCAGTGCTTCCTTGATTTTCAGTGGTTTGTACATTCAAACTGCATGGTGAATCATAGTAGCTAAGAGGGCAGTAACTGAATCAGTACGCCGTATTCGTCAACGGAAAACAACAAGGAAATTGCACAATCGTGATTAGATGAGCATTTATCTCAACTCGTTCAGTAGGTGTTCGATCAAAACACGCAGTCTAGCTAGACCGAGTTGAAAAATTTTGTAGTTCGAGAATACGTCTACTCAAATTAATTACGTGTAGCGAAGAACGATATGCTGTGCGTGAGAGAGAGAAATGTAATGAATGACTGTCACCAAAAAGTATAGTACTGCACAAGCGTTTACATGCAGCAAAACGGATATTTTCCACGAAATACAATAATTCAGGGTATGATATTCTGCTGCACTTGGAAATGCATTCGTGGGAGCTCTTGATCAACACGTTCATTAACAAGAAAGCCAGGGGAAATGATAGGGTAGCAGCATAACCAGTGACATAAAACACACGAATGAAAAGACCTAGAGATGATATGGGTAGGTAGTCGCGGAGACTGCAGACGAGAGGTGTCACGTGTCACGCATGTGGATTTTTGTACGTTTATGATTTGTTCCCATAATTTCCAACATCCCTTGGTGCATTACTCTTTTATTGTACTGACTTTTAAATGGATACGATCAATACTCATGTTTCGAACACACACACACACACACACACACACAACACTGCGTAACACAAAATCTCTCAGTAAATCACTCGATCCGGTGCAACTTCGGCTTCTGATTTGGAGTATCCTGGAATAGACTGAACCGGCTTTCTAACTGTGATCAAGAAATATTTCAGAAGCTTTCACATTGACTTTTCGGAACCCGACCTTACACCACATGGCTCAACTCAACAATCTGTCACCAAGTCCTGGCAACTGAAGTGAGTTACACTGAAAACGTTGGTCGACACTGAACGTTTGAAACCCATGTATATTTACCCCAAGAACTGTGAACAACTGTGGGTTCGTTTTGTACACTTTGTTTCATTTTTCTTCTGTTGAACATACTATCTTACCTAATCATCTGAGAACACTCCTCAGCCTGTTCCAGATTTCTGGTGTCATCTTAAATGGTTTTGACATTTATTTAATTTACTATATAGACCGGTTAGTACACCGTGACGTTCTTACCTTGAAAAAAAGTTTCGTATTCTTGATGGGTCCAATTAAGATCTGATGAGAAGTACACCAAGATATTAATAACATGGTCCCTTCCCACGTTAGATACTTCTATCGAAAGTGCTAGACAATTTGAATGTGATAAGAATTTACGACCAACAGAAAGCAGTACTTCTGCACAGTTTTTGGGAGTAAGCGCTAGTTTTACGGTGTAAGACCATTCCGCCATCTTAAATGTTTTGAACTTTCCTACTCACACTAGTGAGAGGACTTTTCTGTCTTCGAATCATCTCGGTTTATTAGCTCAGAATACGCTGTTTATACAGGAAGAAAGAATCACGGTCACCAACATTTGTAACACAGGTTAACTGGTTAAAACTCGTGTTGGGTAACCTCTCTTCTGACTGGTTGACTGGTGATGCGACCATCTATCACATGATGGGAATCCTTTCTCGTTTTATCGATCCACCGTCCTGTCGATCGCGGTTCCGTTAGCTCAATCATTGAATAAGCTGATCATTGTACGATGCGTAAGACCGTACGCGCACAGTAGAGACAGACGGTTGTGTTGGTTTGACGTGAACACTGGTCCCGGACCGCAACATTGTCGATGTAACTGAAGGTAAGGAAAGACGTAGTAGAGGGAAGGTCATACATATAGCAAGCAAAAAAAGGATGATAGGATATCAACTTGCAATATTCCGGTGGTAATGGGAGTTGCACAGGATCCATGACCAATGAAATACGTGAACTGAAACCGGTTCATGGGACAGACACTCAACCAACTGGAAAGCATTGGAGACATGCCTAGCTGATCTAAACAAGATAGTAAACATTCTCTGTTGACCAGCCCATAGGGTAGTGGCACCCATACGGTGTGTGTGTGTGTATGTATGTATGTATGTATGTATGTATGTATGTATGTATGTATGTATGTGTGTGTTTCAGTGTTATGCTTAATCAACTGTGCTAAGAAGCCACTTGTCTCGTAGTACCAATTAGCTGTTGCTATGACCGAATCAACCACCTAATGCCGTTTTCCGGGAGTCCTATAAAATGCTGCACCATGGTCAACGTGAACATTTTTATCATCATGATCCGAGGACGGTACAGTCGTACTGACGAAGAAGTTCACAAGCCAGTTATCCAAGCTCCCGAGGGCGGTTATCAGTGGAGTATAGTGGCCAAACCCAATGGCGTCAATTACAAAACTGAGTACAACTGGGTTCGTGCAAACAAGCTGCGTTGGGAAAGTCAGCCTAGAGGCGGGACTAGGAGAATGACCTTAAACGACACGGAAATTGAAGAAATGATGACATGGGTAGAAGAGGATCCAACAAAAACAATTGATTTGCTTCGTATCCAAGTGAAAGCTGAGTTTAAAAAAGAAGTGTCATGTACAACAATCGGCAGCTACTTGGATTGCCGGCTGATTACCCCCAAGAAACTGCATCTCATTTCATTTGGAATGAATAGGTTGGATACGAAGGAGGGGCGAACGTACTATGCTCTACAGATGTTCGAAGTCGAACAACGAGGTGACTGCATTTGCTGGACAGATGAGACCAATTTTAATCTACTCTGCACTCGAACAGTCGGCTGGTCGACCAAAGGTAAGCGCTCGTGCTTACAGGTTTCCAACAGTCGTCGTCGGAACTTTCATCTAATTGGGGCCGTGACGAAGTCCGGGATAGTGTCCTGCAAGATAAAGCGTGGAGTATATCGATCGGAAGATTGTAAGCAGTGGATTTGGTGAGTACTTGATCATCTCAAGCTGGCCGTTCCATGGTGGAAAATTACTGTTATCTGTGACAATGCTCGTTGTCACGCCAAGCTGGAGGATGTATTCGCGGAAAGTGAGTATTCCACGACAAAGCTTTTGAGGATGCCACGATATTCACCTATGTTAAATCCAATTGAAAACATATGGAGTGTGATGAAAAGCAAACTCAAGCGAGACTTGAGTTCTAATCATCCTAGCTTGCTGGAAGGGGATCCCGAAAGACTTCTGAATCAAACGGAATGGCAAATGCAGTTTTTGGAACGCTCAGTGACATTACCTACGTCTTCTATCACAAGGGATATTTGTGAGAGTTTCGTGAGGCATTCACATATATTTTTGTTACCGGCTCTTGACGGAAAAAACACGGAAAGCTGTTGGGTTTACCTCCGACAGAGAACAATACAGCTGCCCTACTCAGGGCAACCGAATATTGATTCCATTATTATTTCCTGTCTTCATGTTTGTCACTTTCAATGGGTAGATGTGGGGTTACCACAATTTGAAAGGAGAAACTGTTGGTACGAAAAGTACTCTCACTTGCAAACGTTCGCAATAAAGTCTCCGGGTCACCGGTGCCCATTGAGGTATGAATCATGACATAGTAGCATCATTCTTTCAACCATTAAACTCGCAATTATGCGCTCGGTATCTTCCAGTCGATCGTACAAAAAGCCGTATAAGCCAGTCCGATGAATAATGTGTACATTCTTATACGAAGTTTCTTGGATTCCGATTAGTATCACGAGACTACGTAGTCGCCTCGATTACCATGGGATTGATGGTAGTTCTTTATTGTAAATACCGTGTTTCTCCGGAAATAAGCCCTACCATGATTTTTCCGGGCAATTTTAATTTAACCCTTACTCCAAAAATAGGACCCAGTTGAAGATGCATCAGCGGAATGTGCTCAAAGATGAGACTTCATATCCCAATATAACCCATCTCTCCGGTGCTATTGGAGGATAGCCGGCAACGAGATCCTGAAACTTGGAATAGCGAAGCACATAAGATCACAATAGTTCAAGTACGGTAACGAGCTGAATGACAGTGTATTGCTGTCTACCACCAAAGATGATCGGAGACATCATCATTTTCCCCGGAATATTACACTACTTTCGACTTATTGCGTACTCCGTTTTCTGCAGTTCTTATCCGGAATAAGGAATATAAAAGACTTCTATTTAATCTAATAAAACGTACTGACTAGGAGCTAAAAATAAACTTCTTCACGTGGAGTGCTACTAGGACTTTCAGAATTCAACGGGAGATGTCATAGGTTATACCTAGTTAGATACGTTCTTTCCTGTTGATTCTCGGGGTACGTGTATATGGGGAGCACGGACGCCATATTTTAATGAAAACATGGACTCATGCATATTGCACACATTCTTCACATGTATATACACATAATAAGCACGTTTCGTGAGAAAATACTTCTCAGAATGGGAATTAAAAAATCTAATCAGTTACTACCCAACTCAGTGGAGTGCCAAGCTATTTCCCAAGTTAACGTAATTTATATATTTTCATCCCCGCATCATGCCTATGAACCGAATGCTGATGTCATTTAGAGACCAGTATCACAATTCCGTCTACAGGATAGTCAAAATATTCTCGCTAACCCAAAGGCGTCTAACGCAATGCGCCGTCGTTTTCCTTTGATAGGCTGAGGGCAGCTTCGTTCTCTGGCTCAGATCACGTGACCCCACTGATTCACCGGATCAACGTCCCTCCGTAAGCGCGACAAATCGCACGACTGAAGTCTGCGCCAATTTTGCACGGCAAGAGCGTGGTAAGACAGGCTGTCACAGCGGACAATGGTCGGCCAGAAAGGCTTGTGGCTGGATGACCAATGAAATACACCTTACCGATGCGAAAGCCAACCATTGCGTTCAGTTCTCAAACTAGACTTATAGTTTTCCAAATCTGTATGTTTGTTTCGCAAAACTAAGTGATAATTTAGCAAATCCATGTGATGAATTCGCAAACTAATGTGATAGTTTCTCAAATCAATCTTAAAATCGTGTCGATGCGCGTCCGTCCGTGCAGTCATGCTTACGCTTTGCCTACCGATAATGCGACACCACACCCACCACTCACACAGAATACATATTCTTGGAAGTGACTGCCCGCGGTCTCCATGATTTGCGAAGATTCTTCGGAACTTCATTCATGGCGATAATTTCATTTAACCAGACATTGACTTCTTCCCTGCTTGATGAAAAAGCATCCATGGTTTCCTGATACATTGCAGAACCAGTCGTGAGACAGAATAAGAAGTGATTGTATGTGTACAAGTCACGATGAGTGACGATGATTCGAAGTTTATTCAACTAGTTGGAAACTTTAATCTGAAGATAAATTACGAAAAGAACAACATGCATCGCCGTCTAGCTTTGTGACCATGCCACCCGATACTAGCAAAATACACTAATGTGCTTAAAAATGAATGGCTGAAACCAGCGGAAAATCGGCACAGACCTGAACTCTGACGCTCGCCTTAGTGGTCATCACGGTCGATGCAGAACGCCTACAAAAGTGTCCCAAACATTGGAATTTGCTTCTAACGATCTCTGTTTCATGTGGCCACAATTTATTTCGTTTTGTTTCGTTCGAAAACGTGCAAATCGGTAATTTCCGTCAGTGTACGGAGTTTGAGTTGTGCAGGACCAAAAACCATTGGGTAGCTATTGCTAGAACTCTAAGAAGTTATATTCGTCGAATGTCATCGAGACAAATTAATCGTATTTCTAACCAACCAGACAGTGTCAACTGTTTGGAAATGTTCACTACCATGTCACAATGTTCAGTGCTGACATCTTCTGCAGCGGTATTTCATGACCAACTTATTTTTCCTCTGTTTTTCACGCTTACATAACCGGCGCTCAAAGCTGACTAGTCATGTCTCACACCCCATACACCATCAAACTATGTGCCGTCATATCTGGACTCACATTGACCAATGAAAGCTTCTTTTTCCTGTAACCTAAATTCTGCCCGTGAATGTTTGCCTGCATTACTTTTTTAACGATAAAACACCGTTGTTCTGTAAACCAGTACAACTGACAATCTGAAAGTTTTCTAGATCTTATTTTGGTTAGTTCTAACCCTACAGTTTTAGGCTTGTTCTCTGAAGCACAATCTCATCCTGTGATGGACAAAAAAGGTCATGGCTACCGGTTACCTTACCGTGCACCACTTATCTGTGAACAAGGCACGGAGATTGTGCGGGAGTTTATCTGATACGGGTAGTTGGCTGAATAACTAAGAACTATCAACGTCACGCACACACGCACACGCACACGCACACGCACACGCACACGCACACGCACACGCACACGCACACGCACACGCACACGCACACGCACACGCACACGCACACACACACACACACACACACACACATGTGCACATATAAACCGCTGTCTGTGTGTGTGTAGGCGCATAGAACTGTCGATCGCTGTGTGGGAGGCGGGTTGTTACCGTTCGAAGCCAGTGACGGAAGGGTGCTATATCATGTAGTGTAGATGTTCAACAAACCGTTGAGAGCCAGCCCGGATAGCCTTGTGGTTAAGGTGTTCGATTCACAATCGTTCACCCCGGGTTCGAGTCCCCGTGGGGGCTCGGTGGATGTGCACTGCTGATGATTCCCAACAAGGATGAAACAGCTGTACAGTGCTTCCATGGTTTTCAATGGTGAGTTGAGCGTTCAAGCTGCATGATGAATCATATTATATACAAATCGAATCTCCTACTACTCAATTACAAATATGTACTGTGGTTTCAAGGAACAGCTGCAGACATCCAGAGGAAATGAACATGCCTGAATTTCGGCTGACATATTATCCAGTAAACTAGATATTATGAAACGATCCATCACGCAATACAGACGCCCACAACTTACCATTTAAAAATCATGAGCCCTTCAGCTGCCCCACTGGGCGTGTAAACAACCATCAACAATGAGGACCTACGGTCTATAAACAGGGGAAAATAGACGAATGAGAGTATTACAAATCACCATGTGCACTATAGTGATCTGGTGACAGTAGAGATGAACATAAGTGTGGTGACTGAAGCGTGATACAACCATGCACAGCCTCGTGGCTACGTACACTCCCCAGCTTCAAAAAATCAGGATTGCCGAGAACATATACAGAAAAGGCTCGCTGTGAATGTTCAACTTCTAATCTACCAATTATTTCCTGATTTAACGTATTTATCCAAACCACTTCCACAGTACAACCAACGTGCTATTCCACAGCCTTGGTGTTCTTTCTAGTTCAGTTTGCGCAGCTGCGTGAATGGAGTGATTTCAACATGTCCTATGTGTTCGGATATTGTGATTAATAAAATGGGCGACCCGTCATGAACCTGCCTAGTGTTGAACAGCTGGACCTGCACACTGGTGCATTTGAATTTGAGGACTGGATTGAACGGCTCGAGGTATGGTGTAGCATACGAAAAGAGGTGAAGAAGGTGAACCAGACTGCATTCTTCTTAACCGCTGGCGGCTGTTCCCTGTACTCGTTGATGAAAAATATTGCATACCCGAGAGCCCCTGCTGCAGTTCCGTTCGACGAGTTGAAGGCTGTGCTGCTAGACCACGCAGTTCCGGTCGATTTCCAGGATACCGAAAGTGCCAATTTTCATTCGCTGGTTCGTGGTCCCAACTTGAAGTTCCGTGAATTCATTCTGATACTACGAACGCAGTCTGCGAAGTACAATTTCGGCGACCTGTTGCGTGATCGCCTCATTGCCAGCATAAATCATCCGGAGCTACAAAACAAACCAATGCTGAAACCAGACCTCACGTTCGCTGAGGCTCAGTCAATGTGTGAGCAATTCAATGACGTTTCCGAAGCGACGGCTGAACATTCCGCGATGCACTACCAAGACGTCCGTCCTCGTAAACCAGCCCATTCAAGTCAAACGTCTCAGCCGATGCCGACCAACAATATGACTTCTGAACACAAATCAGCGCAACTAAATCGTTGCTTCTCTTGCAGCGAATTCGGTTTCCGTTCCACGTACCACTTCCGTAATGCAGTGTGCCTTTCTTGTGGAAAGACTTACCATATTCACAACGTGCGCTGCCAGTCCAAATGCACTGTGACGATTACAACCCTTGAAGACTCGAAAAATGATGATAATCCGCTATACACACGGAATACTTCGAGTGAATCCGAATAATTTCTGTACAAATCAGTTCAATTCCAATGCGGCCTAAGAAATCGATTCATTGTGGATACTCAGAGGTGCGAGTCCATCATTCTGAAATCAGTGTTCGACTTGCTCCAGTCCAGTCCACCCATGCAACCGACTGATGTGCACACTCATGGCGTTACTGATCATCGCCTTTTGCTGCTGGGTGAGTCGATACTATTGATTCGGAGGAAGAGCAAACATCTCTCGGTACGATCGCTTATTTCCATAGGCAGCCGGTCGATTCTGGGTTTGAAGATTCTGCGGGCATTGGAGCAATCGGTAACCCTTCAAATGACATTCGAGAATCCGATGGATCAGCTTGTTCTCCACCAGTTGACCGCACAAAGCTCCAACAATGAAGGTGGCATGGCGGTTGAAACCGCGAAGCTGGAAGTGAATGACGATCCGGTTTTGCTGAAGCGACGAGTATTGCAGTACGGCTCGAGAAATTCTTCTCAAGGTATTTATCAAAAGGAAGAAAGAAGGTGTTATTGCTCCTGTGATTTCATCCACATGGGCGACACCGATTGTGATGGTGATGAAGAGTGATGGACAGACAACCCTCATTTGCGGTGATTACTGATTGATCTTAAATTCCCGTTAACGGAGATGCGCGGCACATATGGTGGAGCCAGAAGACTCCATGAAATGCATGCTCAGCAGCCAATACTACTCAAAAGCTGACCTGGATTACGCATACTTACAAATTCCGTTGCGCGCATAGTCTAAACCACTATCAACCATCAACACTCTGTGGGACGTGTTCCAATACAATTTCTTGCAGTTCGGACTGCAAGCTTGGTCCTAGGTATTTTACCCTGCAATAGATGAGATGATTCATGATTTCTACGGTTTGATAGCATATCAGTATGATGAGTGGGGCGATTGTTGATGATAGTACTTAATGTCGTTTTATTGCATCTGCACTTTTATGTACACTACGACTGCGCAGAATACGAGTTCGAGTGTGTGCTCGTTCAGCTGGTGTTTTCGATCTTCAATTGCGCGTAGTTCGGGCAGGAGCTATATTGCTTTCATTGTGAATAGCACGAGTATTCAAGTCTAATCCTTTATTATTACATCTGGTGTCGCAGTCATACAACCCGTTATGGATTCTTGTGGCTTAGAACCTCTTAATATTCATAGAAATTCCCGTGAAGTTGATGATTACCAGGAACTTTTTGAAATCTGGTGTTTGACGCGGGAAAAGTGGACTTCGAGAGGAAAACTGCTCGCTTTTTATCTGTTATCCGAAAGGATGGTTATTCGCTAATGAAAAGTTTGGCTTTTCCTAATTCACCCATTTCTCAGCCGTATGAAGTCCTCAGAGGTTTGCTTCTTCGACATTTGCAGCCAACCAATTTCGAAGTTTCGAAACGGGCAAAATTTCAATTATCATTTCGTGAGGATCAGTAACCGACCCATGACTTCACTTTGCAACCGCAAACTCAGGCTTCTGGATGCAATTTTGGCGACCAGTTACAAATTCCGTTACGTGATCGATTGATTGCCGGAATTAATTGCTCTGATTCACAAAGACAGTTACTCTTGATTCCGAATTGCACATTTCAGTCCTCTGAACTCTTGTGCGAACGATTTCAAGGTAATGAAGAAGTCATCCATATTGTTTAATGCTTCTGATTCCCAGAAGCCGGTAGCCCAAAAGCCGCACCGATTCAAACGCCTTTGTGAATCAAATAAAACAAAAAATTCGTGCACAACTCAACAGGGAAAACACCGACGATGGAATAGTTGTCAGTCTTGTGGTGCGAAACATTCACCTTTGACTTGTCGCTTTCGTGATGTTACACGTCATAAATGCCGCAAAGTTGGTCATATTCAATCCGTTTGCCTGAGTGCTACGGTTTGTGCAACTGACAATTCCAGTACTCAATCTCTTTTGTACCCTGATTTCGAGTCTCTATCTTTAGCAGTTAACAGTTCGTATTCAACTTGCCATGTTATTTTCACATATGTTGTCAACCACTTCATTATACGTTCATTCACATTGGATACCGGCAGTGTCAGGTCGTTCACTTCCAATTCCGTTATTCAACGTTTCCAATCCCCATAAATATTAAACCTGTTGGCATTTCCTTGAAAAGTATTACTGGTCATGACTTGTATGTATAAGGGGCATATGAACTATCTGTTACCAACTCCAATTCCACTACTTATCAGTGCTCATTCCTTGTCATTGGCTCGCAGTTCCCAATTACTGACCCCAACTGCATAAAGAAACTTCACATTTCTTCGTCGTTCTTTTCTGACTGTCATCATTCCCGCCTTCGAAAATGGATTTTCGAGTGTTCCAGGGCTTCAGATAGCATCAAGGCGGCTCCCGTTGTTCTCGAGGTATCGGGGTCGCCAGAATCTCCTAAACGCCGGATATTACCTTTGGGATTGCGTGCACCAATGAAAAAGGCAACGGACGATTTGATCACGAAAAATGTCCTAACATCCATGACTGCGTCATCCTGGGCTACACCACTGTGACCCCATTAAAGAGGAACGAAAAAACCCAGAGGGTTTTCAGAGATTACCGTACTAACGTAAATAAATTCCTGAAGCAAATGAGTGGTTCCACTATAAAACCGGAAGACATTCTGCATCAATTTCATGATTCGAAATTCTATTCCATGGTGGATCTTAAGGATGAATTTCTACAAATACCACTTGACGAAAAATCCCGTGAGTTCACATCAATTATTACACCTTTTAGACTATTTCGATGCAGCGGAAAACTTGGTGCGTTCCATGAAAAGTGCACTAGCATCGACCAACCGCAGAACGTTGCCCGACTTGGAGGCGTTCCTCGACAAATTCCTTTTGAAATACCAAAACGTAATATATACTACCACCAAGGAAAGTCCAGCTGCTCTGTTCAAGTCCAGATGATGTGTCTTGATTCCAGCGGCGTCACATAATTCCGTGGCAACAAGCTTCAACCAACTCGCGGAATCCTCTCTAGACAACTAGGTTAATCTATGGACGAGATTACGTACTTTGATGACGCATCAATGCATCGGCGCCACATCAGCCAAATTCAATTCATAGTGGCGACCAACGATGGGACTGATCACTCGGCTGAGACGACTGAGGATCCAGATGGTGACCGTGTTGATGACAGTGTTCCATCTATTCCGCCAACCAAAATGACTACCGCAGAGCCCGAGCTACAGCTATGAGCTCCAGTTCGAAGATCAGTAAGACAGGCGAGCCAAATTGACGGGAAGTTCTTGAGGCAGGAATTTCGTAGTGATTCATCAGACATCATAAGTGGAACGGCTGGGTACAACTTCGTGGCTACGCACACTCCACAGCTTCAGCAAATCAGAGTCGCCGAGGTCAGGTACAAAAAAAGCTCCCTGCGAATGGTCAACTTCTAACCTATCAATCATTTTCTTTGACTTAACACATTAATACAAATCAGTCCTGCAGTAGAATTAGCATGCAATTTCAAAGCCTTGGCATTCTCTCTACTCCGATTTACGCAGCTACTGGAATGGAGTGATTTCAGTACGTCATGTTAGTTCGGGTGTTGTGAATACTACCATAAGCCTTGACCGTTATCCTTCGTTTGCACAACCGCTGACCGAGTGAATCACATGCATGTCATAGCTAATGATCCCAAAGTAAAAACTGCATCTACTCGGTCAGTCGTAAGTAATAGAGAAGAATATACGCGGACTACACGCATAAAGAACGGACAAGACTACACAAGAACAGCAGGAATGTATTCTATCGGATTATCTTCATAAAACAAGTTTACAAATAAAAAAGGTACGCTAATAGTGGCAAAGAGCTCACTAACCAATCAGAAAATGACCTCGCTGAAACTGAAAGGTTTGACTGTCAAGACCCAACCTCATCTGATTGGTTGGATACTCGGAACGAAGCTATAGCGTACTGTGCCTCTTGTGGAAATAGTCCAATCACCACTAATTGCTCCCCTCAGAAGTTCCTCGTCAATTTGGCTTGCTTGACTTACAGATCTTCGAACTGAGGCGGTGGTTTGCAGTCGCGTCTTCGATGGTTTCATTCTTGACCGCAGCAAGATCATCATCATTCCCGGTGTCGATCTTTGCTGTGCTTTCAGGTGTTTCTCGCAAGTGAAGTTGGCTAAGGTTGCCTCGATGTACGGTTGCATCATTAAGGTCCGTGATCTCGACCATGGATTGATCAAGTTGCCTTGTAATGATCCCATTGACTGGTCGAGGATCATTGCTTCAAAAATATGTTACATCACTGGAATCTAGGCATCTCACTGACGACCTGATATTCCTGGACTTGAGCAACATGACTGAATTTTCTTTTGTCGTTGAGTACACTGCGTTCTGATGTTGTAGTAGAAAACTGTCCAGAAATGCATCCAATTTCGGCATTTTTCGGATTGGCTGGAGCGAGAGCACTCTTTACGGTACTTACCAAGTTTTCCGCAGCACCACCTTTGTGGAGACTCGTAGAATCTAAAAACAATACAATTGTTCTACCCAGTAATCAGTAATCAATAACAGAACGAAAGCATGCACGTATGAACGAGCGAGCATTCAAGTTAACCGTGTGGTAAGCACAAGCGTGATAGCGACATGTGGACGAGAATAAAGAATCAATGTCTATCTCACTCGATGCTTGCCGCACGTGATTTATAGAGTGGAACAAAGAGAAGTGTGGCAAAGACAGACCTGGCATGCGCCAGCGCAAAGCTAGAAAGACCTGAGTAAATCACATGCCAATGCCAATGCCAGATGGTTTGGCCGCATAACAGCCATGACGTAAATTCAGCCACCACACCCGATACGACAGTTCTGTTTCGCCAATAGACGATCAAGCATGTGCGCGCATAGCAACCATCAAGTACACGTCAACCAGTCACGCCATTCCGATACTGCAGTGTCCCACAAAATTGTGAACAGATGCATGTCCTGCAGCGATTTCCGTCGGCATTCAACATGTCGTTCCGTACGCCTTTTAAATGGCAAAAGTGGTCACATACGGAAGTTGTATTGGGGATTCAAGTGCAACATGATAGAAGTAACAGAAGCGAATAAAAACCGAAGATACCAAACCTATCTACAAAATGAAGACCGCCGGTCAAAACGATCAATTACTGTACAAACTGGTGTCATTTGAATGCGGATTTCAGCATGAGTTCATTGTGGATAGGGGGAACTGTGGATCCATCATTCCGGAGAAGGTGTCAAACATAATTTGTCCGCGGGCAACCATAACACCTACTAGCATACGTATCTAGGATGTAATCGGTCGTCATCTCACACTGTTGGGTGAAACAACACTAATGGTACAATCCACGCAAAGGACGCGTGTCCCATTAGGCCACCTGATTTCAGCTGATGGTCCGTCCATTCGGGGATTGAATGCATTACGAGCTGTAAATCACTCACTTGCATTTCACACGGCGTCAGCTACTCCCGTTGATGCTGTGGTTCTCTACCAACTGGTGATACAATGCTCCAACAATCGTGGCAAAATGACATTTAGGCCGGTGAAGTTGGAAGTCGATGGTGACCCGGTGTTCGTCAAACGAAAAGTGCTGTCGTACGGTCAAACAGAAGGTGTTCTGAAAGCACTGAGACAAATGGAGTAGAATGGTGTTATCACTCCAGTCAGTTCGTCTTCTTGGGCGATTCCGATAGTTGTGCCAATGAAAAGTGATGAGAACATGCCACGTATTTATGGGGACCACAGACTCACTTTGAATTCACGGCTACGGCAATGCGAAGCGGTTACTATCGAACCGGGAGATTTTATGAAATCCATGATCGGTAGTACATACTTTTCGAAGATTGATCTAGCTGACGCGTACTTGCAAATCCCGCTGTTCCCAGAATCTAGTCCACTTACCACAAACAACACTTCTTGGGGCATGTTTCAGTACAATTTTCATCCTTTGGGTTTCGCGTTTCATCCGGCATTTTTCAGGCCGCTGTTGACAAGGTGACCGAAAGTTTAGCCGGAGTAATGGCATATCAGGATGATGTAATCGTCTTCAGAGAACCAAAGAAGGAACATGATCATCGGTTGAAGCAGACCCTGGAACGATTTGTAGCCAAGAATGTTCTGATCAAGCCTTCAAAATGCAATCATGGTGTCCGGAAATTGAGCTTCCTTAGGTTCACGGTGAAAGCCAGTGAATACCATGATTGTTTCAAATCTATGGACGAAATGGAGTCACCAAAGATTCAAGCACACTTGAGATCGATCTTTGGTTGTCTGCAATACAATTCCGGGTTCATACCGAATTTCTCAACGAAAGCCGAGCCGTTATTCCCCGCCCCGTCATCCAATCTGTGGCAATGGACTGACCAATGCGAGATCTCATTAATAGCATAGTTAAACGCCAAAAGTTACTTCCATTTGCATCACCCAAAAAATCAGTAGTAATCACGGATGCATCTGAGGTTGGAATCGATGCAGTGCCTGAAGATGGATACCCGACCATCTATATTTCTCGACTTCTGAATGCTTGTGAGAGAGGAAACTCACAGTCATTGAAAGAAGCACTGGCAGTATTCTCAGCGGTACGACGTCTTCAAAAGTGCCCGTTCGGGCTACAGCTCACAATCGTCACGGGCCACCGAGCGCTACAATTTCTTTTCGATCCGAATAAGTCCATTACCAAGTCCACAGCCGCCATCATGCGACGATGGTGTATTACCCTTGCTTCGTACAATCGCTATTGTGTTCGTCTCGAACAATCATGTGCTCACACACACACACACACACACACACACACACACACACACACACTTAATCTGAATCCGGTGCAATCATGGGCACACGCCTGCAGTCGCACCGACACGTACACATTTGACGTTTGTCGTGCTTCGTGCTGGACAGCACTGATCAATGAGATTGTACCACGTGTTTACACGACCTTGCGCAGCCTAATCCGATTGTACAGTAGTCCTATGCCTTCGATTGCATATATCGTTTACTCACCCACTTGCATATGTGTTTCGTTTTCACTTGTTTGCTTGTACTTGCGTTTGTCGTATGTCACTGCGGAATGCACGTTCATCCAAACAAGCGTACCTTCCTTCTACTTACCGAATTCGGGACACAACAGTTACGGCATTCTACATGGGCTTAGTAAAGCAATCTTGCACGGTGATCTCTTCTATTAAAATACTTGTGATTCGACGCAGATGAACTGTGAAGTTTCATGTCACCGGCCACTTCTGTGGCGAGGGAGGAGTTACGCAGATACACTAAGTGCTACTGCTCGTCAGTGATTTCTGCTATCAAGAAAGGCAAGCAAGCGGAGGTGAAACGAAAGTATTCAC
Source organism: Fasciola hepatica (assembly GCA_948099385.1). NCBI lineage: Eukaryota > Metazoa > Platyhelminthes > Trematoda > Plagiorchiida > Fasciolidae > Fasciola > Fasciola hepatica. The sequence goes on from CANUEZ040000030.1 coordinate 12,048,739, forward strand.
AGTTTTTCGTGAATCGAGAATAGCTGTGTACAACCTGAGGGAGTACAGTGTCGTGGCGATGGGTTGGTCATACCTCCTCCCCTACGCAAAACGGTTCTAGAAGATCTGCATCAAGGCCACTGGGGCGTGGAGAAGATTACGTCTCTGGCTCGGAATTTGTGTTGGTGGTCTGAAATGGATGCGGACATATACACAACAGCCAAGAACTATGATGCGTGTCTATACAAAACCAAGTCGAAACTAAACTGCTGGAACCCGTGACCCGACAGCTACGCTCTACTGCAAAGCGTACACGCCGATTTCTGCGGCCCGTTCCTTAACAGATATCATGCTCTCGTACTGATCGACTGTAATAGTCGTAATGAACTCAGTTGATAGTCCGTATCGAAATTGTCCGTACCCAGAACTACGCGAACGGAAGTATCAAGAAGACCAAGGCCGCGAAATAGCACGTTAATTTTATTGCAGAGTGGGTTCGTATGAATATGTTTAATTAGAGAATATAATTGGTAGACTCAAAGATGACCAATCACAAGGAGCTTTCGTCGGAATTGCCCGTGGCGATCCCGATTGGTTGAGGCTCATCCGTGTATGTGGTTACGAAGCTGTACCTGGCCGTATCACGTGTGACAGCTGCTGAATCACCACATCGACTCATACTCGAAATAACCTGACATGTTGTTAACATCAACGCCAACCAAGTCGTTTATCATCCACGCTCCGAGGAAGTGCTTCATCAGATAAGGCACCCCACAAGAACTCGTCACTGACAGTGGTTCCTAATTTAATACATTTGAGATCGAATTTTGGTTGGATAATATTGGCTGTCGACATCTTTGAAGGACACCTCGTCACCCATGTTCTAACGGTACTATGGCAAACCTGGTGCGTACCGTAAGGAGTGCTCTTGCTCCAGCCAATCCGAAAAATGCCGAAATTGGATGCATTTCTGGACAGTTTTCTACTACAACATCAGAACGCAGTGTACTCAACGACAAAAGAAAATTCAGTCATGTTGCTCAAGTCCAGGAATATCAGGTCGTCAGTGAGATGCCTAGATTCCAGTGATGTAACATATTTTTGAAGCAATGATCCTCGACCAGTCAATGGGATCATTACAAGGCAACTTGATCAATCCATGGTCGAGGTCACGGACCTTAATGATGCAACCGTACATCGAGGCAACCTTAGCCAACTTCACTTGCGAGAAACACCTGGAAGCACAGCAAAGATCGACACCGGGAATGATGATGATCTTGCTGCGGTCAAGAATGAAACCGTCGAAGACGCGACTGCAACCCACCGCCTCAGTTCGAAGATCTGTAAGTCAAGCAAGCCAAATTGACGAGGAACTTCTGAGGGGAGCAAGTAGTAGTGATTGGACTATTTCCACAAGAGGCACAGTACGCTATATCTTCGTTCCAAATATCCAACCAGTTAACTGAAGCCGGACCGCAGCTGGTACATGGTGCAGATACAGTGACATCACTTTTTGTTTGGTTTGCATGTTATATGTCACTAAATGCATTCCTTCTTTTTTGAACACAAGATCTGGCGCCGACCAAATCCGACAAAATACATTCTTGTTGTTCCTGTTTGGTCTTGTCTTTCTCCCAGTGCGTGTGGTCCGGATGCCGGTTATTTCTTTTTGTGCGATTACCGGGTAGATACGATTCCCACAAGTAGTTCGAGGTGACGTTATCGGTGCGCAACTCATTCGGTAGAGAAATGTTTGTGATCTGAACGTGAAGACAAGCACGATCAGGAACCTATGAAAATCATCAACCTGAGCTAGGAACAATCGCATCCGGACATTTGGTCAAACTGGCTGCTGGTCGCCGGACATTTCGTCGAATGGACTTTTGGTTGATAAACTACTAATCTACATAAACCACCTTGTATCCATGTCTTGTGTGGCCAACCCATCGACATTCGCACGTGATTCATCTCGGTCTCGTTGGTCTTGCACGCGCGTGCGCGATGCCTGTCTATCCCATGCTATGCTTTGTTCCATTTTACCAATCACATGTGGGTAGGCACGCATGTGCTTGACGTTGATTCTTTGTTCCTGTCCACTTGACACACAGTTATGCTTGCGCTTGCCAGTGGATGATTCGCTTATTTCCCCGCTTGTCTGCTTGCATGTGTATTTACTGAGTTACTATTAGACGGATCTGTTGCGTACTGCGTTCTCTGAATTTTGAGCACACCAACAGCTCAGTGCTGTATTGAGTGGGAACCACGCAGTCTCGTTGATTTATCGTATTATCGGTAGCAGAACGCAAGTTACGTATGATGTGGTTTTTAAAACACTCAAACAAGAAGAAACAGAACTCAACCCTAATTCCGTAATAATGGATCATAAAAGAGCTGCGATGAACATTATTGCAAGGAAATTTCCCGGCACGAACATGTATAGAAGTTTGTTTTATTTTGGACAATGCCCTTGCGGAAGATACAGTCGTTGGGACTGCAAAGTTAGTACAATAGCGAAGCTAATGCTATCATCGTGAAATCATTTCAGGCCTTGGGATTTTTTTCCAGTTGGGGAAATGTCTGTCTGTTTCAGTGATTCGTTATCAAACCTGAAGTGTGAAACCTGGGACGTGATATCACATTTTCTTCTCTACTTTAAAAGCATCTCAATTGGAATAATCGACGGTGGCAATAGACAAAGACCAAATTACGAGCCAAAGTTGTGGAATGTGCGTGAGCGCTTGGCATGTGACGTCCACGAACGACAAACTGGACTGAGGGTTGACATAGGGGCTTTGAAGAACCAGAGCTCATGAAACACCCCACACTGTGTCTCCTTGTGGAAAAACTCAGGAAAGGACAAACAGAATGGTAACTAAAAAAGTAGCAACTATCATTCAGCGTACTTATGAGGCCAGCAAAAGACAAATAATTGCTAATCAATGAAAGCTTTCACAGTGTAGCTGAACAGTGGGACGAGTACAACCATGCGCATTTTTTGTGTGCAACTGCTCATAACCTATAAAAAAAAATATTGTTCATGTATTTCTTTTTCACTGTTTTCCATGTGTACCTGTGATATGCCACTTTGGGTGATTCATGATGTAAGCCGAAGAGTTTTAGGTGCCTAATGCTAATCAGGTTAGCGTTATCTTGGCTAAACGAGGCTATGAGTGTGTCAGCGAGTCGGTGCGTCATGCGTTTTGCTTCAAGTAGGTGCCATATTATCGGAACTGTATTGCCGCAGTAAAGTGCGAGCAACTCCTTGCGGTCTTAACGCCTTGCTCAGCATGATCAGGAGCCGACGGTAATGACAGCATTGTATGAAACTGTTCTACGAGGATCCTCCAGTTACACTCTTGATACACAAATGTGATAATTCGCGTATGTTGCCTGACATACTTGGATGCGTAAAGTGGACAAAAACGGTAATGTCGTGCAGTGTATCCTAATATATGCGATTTTTATGTCCTTATGCGTAGTACATGATGCCTGATGTGAGTACTAGCGCAGGTCATCAGAGATAGCTATCGTGAACTCATATGAAAGAAGTCCGACGACTGCTTACCTTATTCTGACGATTTCCGCCAAGCGCAAACTGTGCATCTGAAGTGATCTGATCGATCACAACGCACTTCATGTACACACAGACACACAGACACACATACACACACAAACGTGTATGACAAGCTCAACATTTTTCTACCCCCTTCAATAAGGTGGCGTGAACTACCATTGTATGAATGAGAATTTTTCAGGACAATATTTTGTCTGAACGTGTGCTATCACTGTGATATATATATATATATATATATATATATATATATATATATATATATATATATATATATATATATATATATATATATATATATATATATATATATATACACTAGAATCTAATTTGAATCGTCTGGAGTGTGAATGGATACTCTTCATTGAAGAGCCCACAAATGAATCACAACTGTGATTCCTTATAGTTATTCGTGTCTGGGTCACTGCTAACCCAACGAACGACGAGGCTGCGTGTGCAAGCGCTCATATTGGTGGTAAGTAGTATGTAAACGTGTGGACAAAATTTCCCCGGGTACGCATACCTGATGAGCTGCAACAACCGCGAAACCGGTCGTGTGCTTCCGGGGAAATATTAGCCGCAACCCCCTTTCTGAAATATTGTATCAATTCTGAACGATAAATAAAAAGACGGTAAAACGTGATTATTTTTATTCCCGTTCGTTGTGCTGCGAATTGGTGGCAGCAAAGGGTCGCAGCGCAATTGTACTCCGTTAGTACGAAAGTCGGAGCAAAACAGAGCTGTGCGCCCGTGAATGAGCACTTAAGCAAAAACGCAAGTCCATAAAATACGCGAATCAGCAACGCATGAGTGTGAAAGCTCAAGCCAAGTGTACAACCGGATCGGACAGCGCAAGGCCGTTCGATAAATGCCAAGATCTAATTGGTCAGCGCAGTCCGAGATGGAGCATCAACACTGTATGCACGATTTCAAACGTGTGTCCGTGTATGTGCGTGCGTGTATAGGATATTGATCGTTTGTCCGCAAAGTGTGACTGCGAAACTGTCTATCACGCGACTGTTTGAGCCGAACACAGAGCCACAATCCTTTTGAAATAAATCGTCTTATCCATCGGCGTCTCCTCTTCAAGTTGATGCGAGCGAGAAGCAATAAATAATCGCAGACCACAGGCCAGACGAACGCACGTGAGTGAACGAAAGTTGCACCGGCGTTAGCACTGATGACGTCACCTGACCCAATGATGGAGACATTTGGAGTCCAACTGCCGGGCTTGACAAACAAACTAATGCCAGGTGGTTGATTCTCTGTCGTGACCAAGTGACAGCTTCCCTATCTCCGACCCTATTCATCCACTGACAGGTACTGACGGGACAGAAGCCAGAGTCTCTACTCCGGTTCCACTCCCGCTACAGAGTCCTGTTGGTCGGTCTTGTACGACAACACATGCTTTTTCCTTGCTGGCCTTCGCTTACCGCCGGCTGGGTTCACCATAAAGCAAAACGCGGACAGTTTCCCTTTTGATTGCCTCACTGCAGCTGTTCTGTGCCCTGCGGGGTTCTGTTTGTTTTATCACTTATTATTTCCTTAGAAAATAACACTTACTAACAGTTCTCATGCAAATTTCTGATCAGCACTATCCTCTTTTCCTCAAATAACCATATATTGTTCCTTCGTTTGGTACCAGTTCCAAGTATTCTGGGCACTGGCTAACCGTAGCCGCCTTACAACTTCAGCTAGATTACTGTCTATATATATACCTTTGAGTCAGTCGTCAAGGCTTTCCGACTGACAGTCTTTGTAACTGGAACTGTCCAAGATTCTAAAACTACTATGAGAAAACTCCGCCCGGTAGTACTCAGCGGGCGTTCTGAATACCTACGACTCACGCGTTCATGCATGGAAATTAAATTGCGAAATATGCAGGAATTCTGTCCTATTCATATACAATACCAGAAAACCCATTTGGACCAATTAGTGTTCATTTGTCCAGTGTGCAATCCAACCAGCGACCACGCATTTCCTCACACAAACAAATATACCGTGAGCGTATGACTCATTTTAGTGCCAGGCATGTCTCGCGCGCAAGATCCGCCTCCACATCACGGGACAGTGTTAGGCAAGTTTGTACCCACCAATCACATCGCTCATGGATCAATACCAGTGAATATATGCGTGTTGAATCTGCTACGCCTACTTGCCGAACCCATTCGACAAGTTTCACCCGGCCAACATTCAGCTCATCATGATCCGTTTCCTTACGACTAATTTATGACCTCATCGGTCGATTCACTTAACACACACACACGCACACACTCGTGTCCTCCGCGCTGCTCACCTTGTGACCTTGTGGTCACCTTCGGGTTAGAGTCCATGGTCCACTCAGTATGGATTCTGAACCTCCGTAAACGAGTCAGTAACACGGCTCTGTAGGTGGAAAATAATGAGCCGACTTTTCGGTTACAGTGGCTAACCTTTCTCAAGGCAGTTTTACAATCAAAACCGACCCCACTCTCTGATTGTGATTCTTATTCGTGTGTTCACGTCCCTGCTAGCCAGTTTGCATTGTTCGATAGCCGGAGCGGATGTCTGTGTTTGGGCCATTCGGCCCTAGTTTGTCGTTGTCAATCCTCGTATCTTCTCTGGAATTGAGTGATCTGTGAATTCTTCTGTGGACGCCACGATTTGAGATTCGCTTGTTCTCCGTTTATATTCACTGACTTCCATGTTATAGGGCCTCGTTATGCACCTCGGTTAGCTGCAATCTGTTCTCTGAGTTTTGTGCGTCCATCTTCGCTAGCATGGATAAAGTTAATATTTAATAATGTGTTACGTTGCATATTTCATACCCATAAAAGTGTCACAATTTGTGTGCTATTTCACCGATACTTTTCAGTGCCAGTTGAGGTTTCTTCTGATTTCATTTCAGGCACTTTGGTCATTACAAAATACCCCTGACCCATACCAATGACGATACTGTGAAAACAACTATCTGGTTTAATCATCTGGCTGTTGCATGTAACTTTACTGTATCTGAATTGTCATTCAGATGGAAGGGAGTCAAAAAGAAGGAAGAATAGCTCAGTCTATCATTTTTAATCGTGAAATGAGTTGGGACACTTTAACAAAATTATTTTCCAACCAAAAGAACTATATGGGCAATGATAAACAGTGTCAAGTAGCGAAGACGCTAACGTTCATCGTCTACACACTCTCCAGGAAGCGCTGACACAAAGGTGCGGGTGGATCCAATTGCCGGTGGCGGCACTGCGTGATCGCATGGCGATCGATAGCCCGACTTGCTAACCGATCTACACGTTCAGAATGAACAGAGCAAATAATACGGGCTAATTCGTATTTCAGTGACCGAATGGGAGTTACAATGCGAATAAACCAACCCAAATGTGTGAAATGTATTGGTGGTACGAGAGGCCGTAAAGAGGTAGATAATAGAAAATTCATTTACATTTTTCGCATCAAAAAGTGTTGGCCGCGAGCCGGCTACCTTCCGCTTACGGGTCAGTTAATATGCCAGATGAGCTATCTCGGTACGGTCATTTGGGTTTAAATAACGTAAGTGAATATCCGGTGATGAGCGACAGCTATTCCCACCACACAGCAGTCGTTCCGTTTGTATTCGCTTGGCTAGCCTCGACGGTCACTCCTAAACCGGGCAAACGGCACACGGCTGAACGAGATCCCAAAGACATCTTTGATGTATACACATGTTGAACGTAATAATGGCAAGAAGAGCCGACTCACAGCGAGTACTTTGGGGGATACGACAGATGTAAGTGGATTTTCCACTACCTATAAATGTATCAGTATTTCAACTGGAATTCGCCGATACGTTTCTAATTGACCGTGATGCAACTCATCACATCAAATGCTTCACATTCACTTAACATTTGATACAAACAGTCTGCAGGTGGCACCTTGAAGCACGCACGATTTACCCTCTCTTCAAGCAGTGTTAGAAGAACAGTAATCCGCTAATAGTTTCGTCTTACACATTTTCCTTGGTTTGGTCGAGGTTTGTGAAATTTTACTCACATCGGTCATATGATCTGGTCTGTGGAATCCACGATTATCGTCATCCAAATGGATTTGGATGAACAGAAGTCAATACCCAAGAGAAGCTTCGAGTATCTTCTTCGAGATATGTCAATGCAAAAATGCAAAAATCATGGTAGGCTTTTTGTAATTTCAGTAACGTGTATTAGCCTCAAGTCTATCTTTTTTGTTGCATTGTAACTCGGAGGTGAAAACTGGCGGCAAGCTGAACTGCGATACATAGTCTGTATTCAAGAAATGGAATATCCTGAAATACGTTAGCCGAACTCCAAAGGAAATTTGATTGAACGGCTTTACAAAACACAAAGTTACCGGAAGAAGCAAGTAAGGATAGTATTCATCAATATTATGTGATTCGTGAATCAGTATGGAAGAATACGCGGAAAATTGTTGAGTCTGTTAGACACAACTCTTTCAACTGACTTCGTATCACCGAAAACACAGATATTTGAAGCGAAGTTGGCAGTACAGGCATAGGCTTAATTCAAAACGAATTGAGGCCCTGAGGGTGGTTGCAATCGGAAGTACACTTGCGTGTGAGTCATTACACCATTTTCCGTGTTGTATCGGAATTAGGTCAACATTTTTCGGAAATAAATCAAAAGTATTCGGAAGTTAATCAAAATTATTCAGAAAGTGCACCCAACTGGCTGCTTGGGATTTCCTCCTGATTGGTCTGAAAGCCGGAGTATCAATCATTCTTACACATTTCGCGTAGGTGGCCACAAAGTGAGCTGGTTGTCTGCGCATCGCACCATGATGTGCGTCCACATTTACGCACGTGGACTCGACCTTGTCATGACCAGAGCTAAGATGCTCAGTAAACATCATCTGACCGAGCCCGATGATCCAGAAGCGATCATTAAAAAAATCAGCAGAGAGAAGCAAGCCTCTCTGTCGGCCTTACGTGTTCCTAGTGGGCAAAGAGGACGAAGCAGGTGAAATCACACTGCGTTCACAGACTGATTCCGAGATTAAAAATGGGAAACGAGATGTGTAGTGCGCTTGCAAGGGCGGCAACCCACATATTTGTTCATTACATTTCTAGGACAGCTAAACCCCAGGTGAACCGTCCGCCTTTGCGAATCAGCTTCAATGGGATTTATGAATCTTGATGAAGATGCTGAAATACATGTGTGGATCGAACAGAATGAAGGTTACATGACCAGGTGGTTGAACATCCCGAAATTAATTGAGCGTTTCGGGTCATCCGTGCAAAAAGGAATGCAAGAACCCTGAGGTTTGCAGAAGCAACTGGTACTCATTGATGAATAAACAAATAATTCTAATGGAATAACGTTATTCTTACGGAAACGGATGAGTGGATTTATGTCAAATACGGGTGTTTACAGACCCAAGAAGTAAGATCAAGTCTTCTAGAAGTAACCAAACTGGTGACCTTTTGGACAATATACCCGGCACTTGGGTAGAAATACACTTGATTTCATATGTTCTGGTCAGACATTCCTGTAATAATTTTATGCTTTTTATAATATGGACAGAGAGCAGAAATCCTATAAACAAGAAGCCTTAATGCGTGTTCCATCCACGGCGATTTAGTTATTCACGATACCCGGTAGACTGAGTTTAATTCTCCTTAGAAAACTATGGATACGCTCGGATTTTTACCGCAGAAAGCAAACGTAAGGGTTTGTGTGTGTGTGTGTGTGTGTGTGTGTGTGTGAGCTTAATGTTACAAAGCTCATGTTTTCATTAGGGCAACAGAAACAACTGTTAGTTGACCGGTCTCTCCCTCTGTCTTCTGGCTGAACATTTCTCATTGATTTTGGACACTTTTGACTTACATGAAGCAGTTTCATATCAGCCTGTCCGCATTGTGCATGTTGTGCATGTTCCGTACACTCGAACAAGCAGACAAGGTCGTCGGTCTAATCTAGGTCGCACCTTTTTACCATTCGCGAGTTCGACGCCCACATCCTGAAGATTTAGCAGCGCACTCTCCATTATTTCGTCTATGACGAAGTTAAACAGGAATGGCGAAATGGGACATCCTTTTCGAACGGACTGGATAGTTCACCGTGAACCCTTACATGGCCAGAAGCATGAGAGTACAATGACGTCAGTAGATTCACGAACTTTTGTGGCATATCTTTTCGATCAAGAGCATCAAATAACGGTGCTCGGTCTGTTGAGTCGATAGCGCATTTTGACTCGAGGCAAACCATTATTGTTAGTCGATGGTGTGTGTATGTGTGACTTGTCTCAAGTAATTGGCGAAGTGCAAAAATCTGGTCGATGCGTACTCGACCTGGGGGAATCTGGCCTGTTGTTCGTGGGCTTTCCTCTCGAGAGCCGAAGTCAGACGATGCAGCAAGATCGTGGTTAATACCTTGGTGCCTACCGGAATTAAACTTCTTTCACCATGGTTACTATAGTCTTTGGGTATTTCCTTCTCGAATACAGATACAACCAGTTACTCACCCCATAATGACGGAGTAAGCTCTGTATCCCAAATATCCATGAACAAGGTGCTGAGTGAATTTATCGATGCATCTCCGCCCATTTCGAAGAGAATTGGGAGATTTTTGTCGAGACTGGCCGCTTTTCCACGCCTTGGTAATCAAATTTTCGATTCTAATTCCACTTCCGATGGGGGCTCAGATGATACTCCCCAAGGAATCGCAGTTGTTGACGTCGGGGTACCTACGTAGCTCGCGGACAGCTACTTCCACTTCTTCGGCTACCATGACCCACCATTTTTCACAATCTTTCTCAAGGCCTTTTGTACCTTACCTTTGTGGGTGTCTTCGTATCTTATTCATCTCCTTACAGTTTGAGAACTGACGATTCTGCTCCAGTAGACTCAGGGACTGTTGATAAATCTAGTGTCTTTGGTAGATTTCGTGTCCGTAGTTAGTAGCAGAGCACCTAATGGTGGCTTTGCATTTGTTTGTACGAGCGTAAATACAAAACCCGGCAGTGGCCGGCGGGTAAGCCGCAAGCAAGCAAGCGAGTTGGCATAAAGAGCTAAACTACATGTGCTGTCGCGCGCAACCGAGTAAGACCAATCCGTACATAGCAAAATCGATAAGTCAATGCTGCTGGCGCTAAAGCATGTTCAACGATCAAGGCAATTCGGGTTTATGTCCATTCGTGAGAGGAATATTGGTCGATTGTCCGCGTAGTGTACGGGACTTTAACTAGACAAACAATGGACATCAGATCTAGGACCACTGGTTTCCTCAGTATGGTCAGGGGTGGGTGGCTCAGGCTCCGAGATGGCTACTTCTCTAGAACGGCTCTCGAAATGACCCAAAAATGACCGAGTGTCTGTTATAGCCTCTCTGAGGAAGCCGCATTCAGTATTCTCGTGGAGGAGGTATTCCCAGTAAAGTGAGAGGATGAAAGTGGACGCCCTGTGCTTTCTATCGGGTTGACTGACTGAGAGTCAGTCTAGGAAAGATGGCAAAACGGTGTTCCCAGACCAACCACTGGTGGTGCATGAAGCGTAAAACACAGTTCTCCGGCACTTGTGATGGAGAGGTGCAATGGGCACCCAGGATGTCTGACCCCATCCTAAAGGCGTATGAGCAGAGCAATCAATGGCCGGCTCCTAGTGCTTTACGGACACCACGTTTCGTCCCTGTGCCTTGTAGGTTAAGCCTCGGGTAGCTAAGGACTCCGGTTGTAGACCCCTGAGAAAACTGCCTGCTTTGGTCTGGGCATTCTGGCAGCACTGCGCCCACAAACAAAACAAATCCTGGAATATGACTACGTATTCCTCTCCGTAATGTTTAGCTTCACCCATAGTCTGAAATGGGGGGTGTATGAAATATAGTAATAGAAAACAGGCAAAAACTACCGTCACTTGCATCGTCTGTTTGATATGAGCCCAGTGATCATCTACATTATTGTTCGTCGTAGACTCTAGTTCATATGCTATTTTCTGTTCATAACTAATATGAACTTCTAGGTCAGACATACGTTGCACGATTAACAGGGTTTGTGGTTCGCAATTCAAGTCGATGACCATGGAGCTGGAGCGATAATCACATTAAAACGAATGCACGCTCCGACTCTACAGTCCTGAATAGAACTGCGCCACCAGCAGCTTATTGCCATATGATCGATCCTGTTCAGAGTACTTGTACAGTTAGGGCACCATGTCACTGTGCAACGCGAGCTGTGTCGGTAACTCGTACTAGACACGAATGGTCGGTTGTCTGCATCAAACTCGAGAAACCTATCTCCATTATCTGACCGTTGAGTGGATGAGGCACAACGCCCACCTGAACAGGCTTCTGACGCACTAAGTTTGCCAACTTGTGCATCAAAATCACCAGCTAGCACTACCATGTCACAGCCTTCGCTCCTGCGATCGAGAGTGGTGAGTCCATCATAAAAATAATCCTTTTGCGTGCAACAGATGTAGTTTGTTGGAGCGTATGTCGAGATCACAACCAAATTGCGTTTAACAAAACTAGACCTTCGAATGCCAACTGACCCCTGCAATCTTACAGCACACAAACGACTATTAACTGGCATCCAGGCTAAAAGGACAGCTTCAACTCTGTCACTCAAGACCGTTCATACATCACGTTGGTCCACATCTCTGGCTGCTTCGTCTCCTGATGTGCTCAGGAAATACCTTGATGGGATACCAGGAGCAGTTAGACGAATCACACTGCTCAAATTGGATACGCGTTTCATTTGCGCAGCAGACATCAATCACCCAAGTGTCTATCGTGAGTGCTGACGAGGGTTGAGAAAATGTGGGTTATGAGATTGAGGATTATTTACAACACCAGTATCGGGTGTGTTATCAGTGGAAGCACTATAGATGGATAGAGGTAAAGATTGGTGGGTGGGGGCAACAGACAAAGGCTGAACAAAAGAGAGGCATTGTGTTCGGCCTGAACAGGCATGTGCTCAGACAGACGATCTTGCACGCACAGACACACACGTACACAGCTGACGTTTGCCGTGCTTCGTCCCGGACGGCATTGACCAATCAAATTGTACCACGTGTTGCGCGACCTTGCACGACATGGTCCGATTGTACCGTTGTCTTACACTTCCGATTACATGCATGACTGACTCACGCACTTGCATGCCCGTTTGCGTTTTCACGTGCTCGTATGTACTGGCGCTTACCGTACGTTGCTGCGGCATACACGTTGATCCATACACGTGCGCCTTTCTTCTGTTACCGAATCGCGAACACAACAAGAGGGAACTTTGAGCAGTAACCTACTTGTCACTACCCCTCCTGCTCGATGCAATGGGCAACGCTGTCCCGATCATCTAGCGCGACAATCGATGCAGTATGGAATTCTTTGTAGTCGTACAGTTCACGGGAGATGTTGGACAGATACCGCTGGATTTTCAGCCGATAAACAGGAGAGCGATTAGGGTTCTCATTCGAAGCCTTTGGTTTTAACATGAACCTGTCGCAAGGTAACGAAGTGGTTGGGTGGAAGCCCATTTTCTTGGATCAGTTATTGTTCCACTGATTTTACCGACTGAGTCTCCAGCTCAAATCGCCTCCAATCTGGAAGACCAGTAATTCTTAACATGATAGCCTGCAGAAATTCCACGGTTTATACACGGCAGAAGGCTTTTCGAGCGTGAAAGTAGTAAAACTGACTGTCTCGATAGAAGAGGAAGCCGTAAAAAAGCCATCAACACGGCTAATGATGTTACTGGTCGGGTTTTGGAAAGATACTACTGTTACAGTGCTCAGCAGTTATCTGTTCACGTTCAAGAAAGTATCGTTTGGAAAACAAAAGAAATAAGAAAAGGTACGTCAGTAAGCTTTTCTAATTTTAACTAAGGGCTTCGCCGAGCGAGATTTTTGTGAACTGGGTAGGAAGAATTCAACCTTCTTTGTTCTCGAAATTTCGAAAGAGGAATGAGAAACAGGGTTCCTAATGCTAATGGCAAGCTAATTAAGCGATAAACTGCACATGAAAGGTGCCATCGGTGTGGATGGCCTACCTGAAATGACGATTAAAAGAGGATCGTAAACCACTGTGATACGTTAACAGCTGTCGAAGGCTCATGGGGACCATTTTATGCGGGATATGCAGTTATCCGTGGAGTTCTGAGAAGTCGGAATAAGAATAATTTATCGAATTCCCATTCTCACTTTTGTAAAACCTTCGTATTTTGCATTTTCAAACATGAATATAGCACTCCACACATTTCAGTCTTCCTTCTTCAATCACGGAAAACTCTGACCATAATCATCCACAAGGAAAGGGTTGCTTGGTCAAATATCCCTACATACTTGGTCTATTATCATTCTTATCCATCCCTAGTTCTTCATTTACGGAGCTGACTCCATTATCACGTTACAATTAGCATAGAAAACTACAGAAGACTTTCCGCTAGCGACTTCGGAACGTATCTTCTGTCGAGTCTCGAAGCGAGCTACCGACAAAACTCGTGGGTCGAATGAACAGGGAAGACTCAGGTCGATAGTGTATTCTATCGTGGCACCGGATACAAGCAATATACGTAAAGCAAACCAACGCAACGGCGAAGCGAAAAGTGAACCGAGGGCGTGCAGTACGCGGAAACCAAAAGTGTGTAAAGGTTAGTTCAGTAGACCGCACACAACCGAAGAAGCGACCAAGTCAAATTAAGCGCCAGAAAAGGTCGTAGTGGGAATAAATCCAAAACGCTGTCCGGAAGATGTTCATTTTCTCAGAACGACCGAGGTCACTACAGAACTATCGATTGGTAGGTCAATCTATCGGTCATACTTATTGTACGTGATACATTCACTACACCTTACGGGGAGAGCAGTGGATATAAACCTTCCGCCCCCTCCCTCCATAGCTTGCTGAACTTATAAATGAGAGTCCATCTCAACCTTGATGTTAGTGAACAATGAGATTGTAGGTCATGACGCAGGCAGAGAGATTTCGTGTATCAGGTGATGAGTGAACGCCGCCAAGACAATCACGTATGTTTTTGGAGGACACTGTCTTCGTACAAATTTGAAAAGATGTTGTAGCGGAACGTTGTCTGTTCAGATTGTTGTCAGTAGTTGACCGTGGCAACCAATTGTTGATATTTACTGATCGGATTCCGTTCTGTTCCACAGGAACCTGTATGAGTATCGATCGGATTCATCTAATCACATCTAGTGAAAGTCAAAACAGGCTGTGGGTAGTATCACAACCCTAACGGTTATTCACATTATCAATTTGGTCTGAATACTATAACTAACAGTAATAGGTGTCGCGAATGCAGGATGATGGCCATCAAATTACTTTCTCAAAACAATAATCTGAACAGCCATCAAAACTACCATTCACCAAGTGACTACAGGAGACGAAGAAAATTGCAACAACAATTTCACGATGAAAAGCTACGAGAAATTGTGCGAGTTCACTGATAGAAGGACAAAACGGGCTGCCATTAAGGCGTAGGAGGGCAGGACTTGTAAAATTCAGGTACTAGGCACTCCGAAGAACTTTCCCGTAAATAAAACGTTATCCTGTCTTATCTGGTTGCATTGCCATACTGACACTTTTTCTTAAAAGCACTGCGAACACGTATTCACTTCTACTTCATTAGAAACAACGAGCGATGGGAGGATCGAACCATGAGGATGAAAAACCATGTTGTATTGAGCAAGGCCGGGATAAAAACGCCACGGAATTCCCACTTCATGCAAACACAAACTCGCTCTGATCTTACGTCAGCAAGCAAACGGGATTCTAAGAACGAACTCAGTTCGGCTGGAGAATATGGAACCTACCCCAGCAAACCATGCGGAATGGTTCCGAGCAAAACTGGTTGACAATTTCAACTCCTACCCTGACTACATTCAAATGACTTTTAGTTTGTCGAGCTTCGGAACACAGGTCGATGGGAAACCGAATAAAATAACATTTGAAAAGATACAAGAAACCACGTGAGGATTTCTCAAAGAAAGCTTTTCTTCAGTACCGGGGTGTTTTCTTCCACGTCTTTTCCTGCACTTGGCGCGTTCTAAGGAGAATTTCCCGGCGCTGTTAGAAGGCGTGGCGGGTTTTTCACCTGGTAATGAACCCGCTACATAATAGTCACGGAAGCCCATAGACAGCAACGTGACGTGTGCGAATGTGACCCGCCACCAGATAAGGTCATTGCCTCTTGTCTCTCACACAACTGTCCTGAATGAGGTATGATTCACTAGGACTCGTTGGGCATCCTCGACTAACGCACCACCATTCGAAGCGTGTATGAACCGACCATTCGGTTACTGGCTCCCAACACAAACTTCCTGTTGCCCGGTGGTTAGCACTTGGTTGTGTTCGGGCTAGAATTCCAGACGGGGACGGCGAACGTCGAAATGTACCAGTTCCGGAAACTACTCGGTCTTGGAGGGTAAATCATCACTTATCGGTTTACTGTTAACCGTGTTATTATTTTAGCCTACCTCTCGCTTACGTCCAGAAGAGACAACGTTGCAGGTGTAGAAAACAAGTGGTCTCACACCACAATCAGAACCACGTATTTCGCTGATGAACTTTGTTTTGTTCAGTTTTCAACTGATTCTTCCTTTACAGACGAAAGACAGATTACCAGTGAATTTCATTTCTCACTGTGCAGACCAATTCACTTGCATCTGTGGGACAGCTTACGCAGGTGAAGTCTTCAAGCAATTGTCTGACCACATGGGGGAATGTTGGTTGAACAAAGTAACAGTGAAGAGTGAACAAGCGGCAATCACCACTCATTTGATGGAATCACACCAATACAAACGGGGCCCATCGTCATACCTACACTGCGAAGGAAAGACTAACGAGAGACGCTAAGGGTCTAATCTTAACCACCGTCGAGGTGACCGTGATTCACACGACTCCGCTCTATGCGTCCAAGGACGTAAGAATTCTGATCCTATCCTCATCATGGACACAAAACATCGTAGCGTAATCATCAACCACATGCAGCCGAAATGATGATAATTATTACCTAGATAGGGTTACACAGACGGATTATTCCACCTTTGGTCTTCAGGTCCTAGAAAATCGAATCACCAGCTATTCGTCCAACTGACGCAGTCTTGTCTGATTTAATCAGTTTAAACCTGCTCCAGTAGTTCTGATGAGAAGTCACTGATTCCAAACGATGTCGATTTATTAGCGCGAATCAGTGGCAACATTGAGTATCGACTGGGTCCCGTCGATTTCATGAATACGGGTATTGACGAAACCTTAGTTCCGTAGGGATTTCTCAGAGTTAGTCGCGATCACATTTTTGAACCCTGGCCTCCAAAGTTATGAAGGGAGAAAGTGCAACTACTTCCTTCTACGATACTGAGAATAACTTACCAATCAGATTCAAATCTGAGCTGCTAGGGTAGTTGTGAAAGATGGACCATTGAAATGCCAAAGTTACCCTAATGTAAAACCATAGTGCAAATGGATAGATATATTCGCGAGTCCGTGGTACATGACCCGGAGCACTTTCCCGCAGCCTTCTCAAAAGAACTCGTCCGACAGATTGTAACATTCCCCCAGCCCAGTTAGTTCTTCGTTGTTCGGATCATCGCTAAAAACACTCCACCAACAGGGATGAACATGATTCATTGCAGTCCCAAACCAACCAGTTGTCCCGAATTTCTCTTCGCCAGTCTATTTTTAACCCTCTCAAGCTCACCATAGTGTACGAAGGAAATCGATAACCAAAACAAATTTCGATCTAATTTGATCCCCCTCGCGATTCCAGCACACGGTCACCTTTGTTAGCCGCATGATGGCGGTTTCGGATCAACCGAAAGCTGGCCCAGATCATTTTTTCATCTCGTATACATATTTACTGGGGGAACTTGCCCTTGTGTATTCGCTGCTCTTTGGACGTTCTCTTTTATCGCTATTATCCAAATTGTCTGGGACTTTTTTGCCCACCGTGTCCGATTCTGATACCATATTTTATCCGAATAATACGAAGAAACTGTCATTTACGGACAATATCTTACACAGAAACATGGCCATGCATTCTCGGATTCCTGCCTATCCTAGATATCAAACTAGTGGAATATCCTGGTTTCATATACACTCTTCTTTTCATCGACAAAACGAGAAGGATGTTTGAAGGCACCACACTCAGATAACTTTGACAGGAAGGCCATGTGTCCGAAATAAACCAATTAGTTTCTGAAAACAGAAGTCAAAAACACAGACTACACGATGCATCCTGGATCATTTCGCTGCATCTTTACAGAGTGCATACTGCAGTCGAAGTGATTATTTTCATAGCAGTGGCACTATTATGAACCGTCTCCATTGTTTTTGCATCTTTCTGTGAGGCACACGCATGATCCAAACTACTGCAAAAAGATGTACTACTTCGGGTCCGATCATCATCATCATCATCGTACAGCGTTAAAGAGTAGGGCAAGCCCCACTGACCACTGCCTTTCTCACCATCTTGCACGTTGAATTAGAAAGTATGAATATACAAGATGGACAGGGAGTGGACCTACACAAGTGGGAAAAGGAAAGAATGCCATAGTAGCCAACACACGGAATACACAGTCCAACTGTACAAACCAACGTTGATCAATCTTTCTGATTAAACCAAAAGTTATAACATGATCGCCACTGCTCGCGGTTCCCTGCCATATCCTTCAGTGTCTCCAGCTAACTAGTTGACGGATCTTTTGGACCCCAACCACGAAGACGTGAAGAACCTACTTTACCTGAGTTCGCTGCACATTTCCTCATTCTTCACTGCCACATCATCTGTCGACCTCCACGTGGTCTCTTCCACTCCCTAGTAGGAACGAAGAATAGGACATTGTATGGTAGACGTGTGTTTGCCATACGTACCACGAGTCCCAACCAACGAAGTCTACTAAGCTGGATACGCTGTGACAGAACGTTCTCCGAATTAATACCCAATACTCGCTTTCTGACCTCATCACTGCTCACTCGACGATTCCACCCACGAACATCTTCAGCACGCAGACTTCAAGTCTCGCAACCATACAACAAAACTGAACGCACTGTAGCACAGTATACACGACCTTTCTACTTCAGTGGAATGTCAGCTCGGCGCCACAAGTGCTTCAGTCCAGCGTACGCCGCTCGAGCCTTGGATATCCGCGTACTCACCCCCACTATTGTGCTCCCATCCGTCGTCACACTGCTTCCGAGGTAGGTGAAGTGATCGACAACTGACAGCACCTCCTCATTGAGCATCAACCTCGGAAGCGTTCACGTCTAGTCATGTAACATCACCTCACACTTTGAAGGTGCAAAGCACAAGATGGCGAATAGAGCTACAGCTTTTACGTATCTATCTAGTGCACGGTGAGCATGTTCCGTGGATTCGAACAAGCAGACAAGGTCGTCGGTCTAATCTAGGTCGCACCTTTTCACCATTTGCGAGTTCGACGCCTACATCCTGAAAATTTTGCAGCGCACTCTCCATTATTTCGTCCATGACGAAGTTGAACAGGAATGGAGACAGAGGACATCCCTGTCGAACACCACTGATCATTTTGAACCGACCTGATAGTTCACCGTAAACTCTAACGCGGCCAGAATTATAAGAATACAATGATCTCATTGGGTTCACGAACTTCTGGGGCATATTTTTCGATGAAGAACACTGAAAAGCGACGTTCGATCAACTGAATCGAAGGTTCCTTTCAAGTCTAGGAAAATCATTATTGTCGGTCGGCGGTGCGTGTGATACGGTTCAAGTAGTCGGCGAAGAGTAAAAATTTGGTCGATGCATCGTCGACCTGGGCGGAATCCTGCCTGCTGTTCGCGGACATTCCTCTCGCGAGCCGGTGTAAGACGATGCAGCAAAATCGAGGCTAATACTTTGGTGACTATCGGAATTAAGCTAATCCCACGATGATTACTAGCCATTTCGTATTCACTTCTGGAAGATGGGAACAATCAACGACTCATTCCATATTAACGGAATACGCTCCTCGTTCCGAATGTCACGGAGCAAGACGGTAAATGATTCTATCAACACCCCACCACCCAGTTTGAAAAGAACTGGGAGTTCGTCGGGACCTGCCGCTTTCCCTCGCTTTGGTGATCGAATGCATGACTCCACTTCTACTTCCGATGGGGGCTCAAGTGATACCACCCAAGAGTCGCAGCTGTTGACACAGGAGTAACGACACTACCGTGAGGCCAGCTAAACTGTTCCTTGAAGTATTCGGCCCAACGGTCAAG
Source organism: Fasciola hepatica (assembly GCA_948099385.1). Lineage (NCBI taxonomy): Eukaryota > Metazoa > Platyhelminthes > Trematoda > Plagiorchiida > Fasciolidae > Fasciola > Fasciola hepatica. The sequence continues at coordinate 12,068,479 of CANUEZ040000030.1, forward strand.
CCTTTGCAATTTGTCATGGATGGGCTCTCCATTTCTATCGCATATCGTCCCACTGACCTGGGTTCGCCGTCCACCGGTGCCACTTCCATTTCCTCGGCTACCCTAACCCACCAATTTTCGCGATCATTCCTAAGGCTTTTCGTAACTTGCTTCCGCAGATGTCTTCGTTTCTTATTCATCTCCTTACGGTTCGAGAGCTGACGCTTTTGCTCTATTATACACAGCGACTCTTGCGAGATCCAGTGTCTTTGATAGACAACGGATCTAGGAGCACAGGCAAAACCTGCTGCAACTTGCTTCGCCTGTTTGATATGAGCCCAATGCTCATCTACATTACTGTTCTCCGTGGATCCTAGCTCGTGTTCTGACTTCTCCTCATAACCGGTGCGTATTTTTGGATCACACAAACGTTGCACGACTAATCGGGTTTGCGACGATGACCATGGAGCTGGAGAAATAATCGCATTAAGACTAATGCATGCTTCGACTCTACGTATGTGCACCAGTGATACCTGCAGCTTTGAAGAGAACTGTGCCACCCGTAGCTTACGGAGATATGATCAATCTGACTCAAAGTACCTGTAGAGTTACAGCGCCATGTCGCTGTGCGACGAGAGCTGTGTCGTAAATTCGTACTAGACAGGGATAACCGATTCTCTGCACAGAACTAGAGAAGTCTATCCCCGTTATCCGTACACTCAGCGGGTAAAGCACAACAGGCACTTGAACAAGCTTCTGACGCACTAAGTTTGCCAACTTGTGCAATCAAAATCATCAGCTAGTACCACAATGTCAGAACCTTCGCTTTTGCGAACAAGAGTGGTGGGTCCATCATAGAACTCATCTTTCTGCAAGTCTGAGCTGCAGTCCGTTGGGGCGTATGCCGAGATCACAAGCAAAATGCGCCTAACACATTTACGCTTTCCAACGCCGACTGACCCCTGGAGTCTCACAGCACATAAACGACGATTAACCGGCAACCAGGCTAGAAGTACAGCCTCAGCCTTCTCAGTCAAGACAATTCCTACACCAAGTTGAACCACAGCTCTAGCTATTTCGTCTCCTGAAGTGCGCAGAAAATATCTCGATGAGATACCAGGAGCAGTTAGTTGAATTACACTGCTCGAATCCTGGATACGCGTTTCGCTTAAGCAGCAGAAATCAATCTTCAGATAATCTATTGTGAGCGCTAGGCACGCCTGCTGACCGGCCTGAATGAGTGTACACATGTTGAAGGAGCCCAGATTCAGAGGCTGACGAGGCTTGAGAAAATGTGAGTTATCAGACAGAGGATTATTCCCGACACTATTTGACAGTAAATCGTTGTGAGTATTGACCGTGTTATCAATGGGAGCATTATGGGTGGATAGAAGGGGCAAAGAGACGTGGTTGGGGACAGAAAACAAAGGTTGAATAAAAGAGAGAGAACTCTGAGTAGTAGCCCACTTATCACCACCCACCCCGATCGATGCAATGGGCAGCGCGGTCCTGATTAGCCTGCGCGACGACTGATGCAGTCTGGGATTCTTTTTATTCGTGCAGTTCATGGGAGATGTTGGACGGGCACTGCTAGAGTGTCCAGCCACAAAGCAGGAAAACGATTAGGGTCCTCATCCGTAGCCTCTAGTTCTAACAAGAACCTAGCCGCAAGGCTGCGGGATGGCTTAGTGGAAGCCCATTTACTTGGATCAATTATTCTTCCACTGATTCTGCCCACTGAATTGCCAGCTCAAATCGACCCTCAACCTAGAGGACCAGGAGACTGGACTTTGGCCTCTATCCATTGACCTGTCAGGTATGATTGCATTTCTGGCTTAAAGAAGCCTCTTTGGGTCATAGAGGCGCGCAAGCCATCACACCACGTCAAGGTGCAGTCTCGTCGTGATGGTCCGATCAACACATTTTCATCAGTGATGGAAACCATGAGTGGTGGAGTTTTCTTCATGGTTAGAAAAGCTAGTCACATTCGACATTTCGTTAATTTTGTACCTGCAAACTACAGACAAATTCATCGTGTTGACCAACGCCACACAATTTCACCTGCACTCGACCTACCAGAAGCCTAACGTAAACAACCTAAAGTTGTGTGCGTAATGGCCAGTTTGTACCCCGCATTACCGATGTTCGGCTAATGGAAATGTTAGTGTACTTAATGAGCCTCGGCAAGTGGAGAATTTTTCTTGTACTTTTGCAGACTAAGCGCGCGTAAACCTCCGCCGAAGGATCACTGATCTTTGAGTATTACATATGGAATTTTATACTCTCAGCCTGTTTGAAACACCAGGGGATACCTGGGAAGGTTAAATTCATTCCGAAGCAATCGGATATTGGACCTGAATTTCGATAATATCTGTAGACCTGCAGTTGATCCGGTTTGGTTCAGTGCATGAACTGTTCTATGAAGCTATTATCAAGGTTTTTTGTTCGAACGCGCCGTTCAATTTATTTATTCCCGTTTCTGTCTCGCCTTAGTACGCTGACTGTGTCATGACTTCAGTTCTTGATTTGTCCACTTCATCACCAAGTTTTCAGCTAGCCTGGCCGTCGGCACGTTGATATCGCGACCCGTGTCCCAGTTTTGAGACGGCTAACGCTCGTATCACGTGACTCATCATTGGCGCGTTAGTTTGCGAAGCTAGAACGCTGCGCGTCGGCGCCACACAAGGTAAGTGGATCCCCGTTTGAAACCGCTGAAAACTGATGCCAGAAGCTGAAATTATGATGGCCCATCGATCGGCTAACATGACAGCGGCTGATGACAATCAGGACCCACCTGCTGATACACTCAACATGTGTCGAAGACTGGGTACATATTGGGTGAAAACTCCCATTCACACATGGGTTACTAGAGTACCTAAGTAACAAGTTGTGCCTAAAAATGTCGGTGATCAAGCCTGATTCAAATCACAATCACTGGATGAGAGAGAAGCAGGAAAACAAACGACTGACAATCTGACAGTTCAGTGTATACCAGCGTCAAAGAACGAAAATCACAAATATTCCGAAAAGCCACAAGTCTTTCGTCACTCGGCTGGTTTGAATAACTGACCAGATGCTTCACAAATGCATGAACGTGAAAAAATACAATCAGGTTCTCTTCTAGTAGCAATTGCTTTGACCAACGAGGCACAGAATGGAGCAAACAAATCGGATTCATATGGCCCGTTTATTTGAAAAACATTTTACTCATCATGGTCAGTTCGTTACAGTGCTGCTCCTGGAAGGTAAATTGAAAGGAAAGTTGGTACGCAAAGATGTTCAGTCTCATTGCAAACACAGAAACAGGAATAGTAACTTTTTGGTCATGACCGTACTGTCAGTTTCACTGGCCGTTTAATTACTAATGCTGATGAGATAATTGTGCACGATAAAGAAGCCTTCAGTCATGATCAATTTTTTTCAGGTCCATAAATCGTTCTGCCAAACAGTGCTGATGCACAGGTGGACTGAAATTTACAGTTTGACGTATTTGTCAATGCTAGTAAAGTGGAACAAGGTGTGGTGAAATGAGATAGGTGACGCGTTTAGCTTGTAAACTTCATCCAAGATCATGGATGCCATGAAAATATGCATTTTTAATCTAGATTTATCTAAGGTGAACGTACTTAATTTAGTATCGCCTATTTGGTGAGTACGTTCTGTTTGCAGTAACTATGCGGTTTATTTCAAATGAGAGTGAGATTGGATATGTTCATTAACGCATCATTAACCAATCAATGAACGTGTGTGATTTGATCCAGTGAAACAAAAGAAAACGTAACTCCCACAACGTGTGCAATAATTTTAAGAAATGTAATACTTATTTTAAATATGGAAAGATGATTATTGGCTTAAAGTGGGGCTAAATACCAACCGCTTGCATGCAACTTGCTCTTCGCTAGCAAGTTTTCTCTCCATTCTCCACCCTAAGACGCAAAATCACTATAAGAAAGCGACCTAAACAATTTTCAAACAAGCGTCTTCTGTGGATCAATTAATTCACGGTTACCAGAACATCAGATTGTCACAACGGTGCATGTGTCACCACACTGCATGTACCTTAACCGCTCTGTGTGCATATCTCACATTGGCGTGTTTGACGACCGTTGTTCGTCAAACCGGGCAGTGAGCAGATGAGCGATCAGAGTCCACGATGCAGCATGGAGACAAGGAATCTTCATCGGCGACCCTGTTTGTGGTTTGAGAGCGAAAGTCCGCGACAATCCCCTAATTAGACACTGGAGATTGTAAGTGGCGTGTTAGGGGTCCCGGAAAATGCCGTATAAACACCTAAGATCTTCTTTTAGCGAGAATAGATCCGAGTAACAATAAGAGAGCAGGTAAAGCTCTAACGGTGCAAGGTCTGTGCTTGTTCAAAACAAACCGAAGTTAGAGAACAAAAACTGTACATGGTGAATATGGAGTGATCAAGCAGCGGAATCAACTAAGCAATCGATCTCGAGCTTACCTTCAAACGAATCTCGTTTGTAAGTGTCGTATTGCGTAGTTCGTGCTGACGAACTTCCAGATGTAGTTTGTCCAACTTCCTATGCCATTCATCTTGTTGACGATCCTGCGTGGTCAGACACTCAGTCAGTTGATTTAAACATTGACCACTGAGCTTTTCATACTTGTCTTCTATCGTCCGAATACGGTTCACGTATCGTTCAATACACTGGATAGCTGCTTTCTGTCTCTGTGATTATGCGGGGCGCGTGAAAAGCAGTGGTAGTTTGATTTACGTCACCAACACTCGACCGAATTGCAACCTAAGTGATCGTGTTATGTAATGAGTATTCATCATGCAATATCCACGTTCAAACCACGGATGAAAAACGATGGAAACACTACTGAGTAGCTATTTCACCTGGTTTTCTTAGAAACAAACATCAGTGATAATTCATATCCAACCGGGTTCATCTTGGACTGGAAAACGAGGTGCAGGGATGTGAGTTCAATTCGGGTATCCTCTCAACGGCTTGCTTCAAATCAATAACACTATATGTTATAGCGCTCATCCATATGTATAAAAGAACAAGTGAGGCTAGTGCAAGCAACAAATGGGGAAGTTGGACGTGTTAAACAGATTTCGCATGACACGTTGATATTCAGAACCCGTGAACTCTGGTTATGAATCGCGGTTTCGTAGATTGTGATAGACGTCAATTCCAGCCCACACCCTCTCTGTACCACCTTGTAAACGACTTTCGATACTCAAGTCGAGAAGGAACACAAAGTTCAAGTCATAGATTTCCACAAATGGGTATCTGAGGCTACCAAGCCCTGTATTCTCACCCAAATGGTTGGAATTAAACTTCATAGGCAGTAACGCTTCCGACACCTTTCCTGTCCGGTTATTTACTTCCGTTCAACCTTCATCTCATCTTTTACATGACTTCCCAGTTACGCTAACTTCTTGGTCGTCTTCACCGAAGAGAACGATTACAGAAGCGGACTCTTGTTTCTTAGAAGTACAGTGAGGGCGAAAATTCTTCTACTGCGATACGGACATCTTCACGTGGTTCAGAAAGCTCCTTATCCCAACCATCTTGTCTCAAATTACCGCCCCACTGTATCGTTTATAGACTGACATGTTTCACGTTCGCCGCTGTCAAGACTAAACGAAATGCTTGTATCTGGCGACCCATGTCTTCTATCTGTTCTCAGGTACCGTGATATCGTCTGCCAATGGAGCAGCGGCACGAAAAAACTAAAAGAAAAAATCCAGTACCTATCGAACAAAAATGAATGAGTACTGCAACGGTGGCTGTCGACAGTGCTGTTAGTTCTAACCTGCTGTCGTTCGGTTCCATCAGGAGTGCCGTTCGATGCCGTTTTGTATTGAAAGGTTAGCACAATCCGTTTCATCGCTTCACAGAACGATTCTCCGGACGGTGCATACTTCAGCTTCGTGTGAAACACTGAAGTGACAGGAAGCCAAAGCCATTTCTTGAGGTGCATGTGGATAGTGTACACGATTGGACGTTATCGTATCGGACCGACAGATATGCGTAAACGCAATCTCAAGGACCTGAACTTATGTGTGAGAAATCAAGAAGAGTCTAGCTTTCTGCCTTGGCAGTGGTTAACCCAGAATGTACTTACTTCACTTTACTGCGGCTGGCCATACTGGTTGATGCCGTAGCATAGACAACAGAGCGTGTAGATGACATGATCATGAAGTTTCATGGGTGTTTGGTACGAGACAGGACCACAGCGTCATTCGGCTTTTTTCGAAGGCGTGCCTCTGATTTCTGCACAACCAAGCGCGGGCTGCAAGGCAACAGCGCGCTGATGCATGGTTTCAGGTGGCTCCCTAGAAGCTAGTTCACCATTCGATTGAATTGAATCCAGCCCTTGGGTCCATACAGCACTATCAGTTCGACACGGTCGTTGAATTAGGCAGTTAGTTTCGTCCACTCATTCAGGAATAACTGTCTTCGTATGCCAATCACCGTCGCACCGAGGTTTTTGGACCTCGGTTATCCTCAACATCATTTAAACCGCCTGTCCAGCGGTTTTCCGGGGTATGGCCGCTTATGCGCAACTCAGCTTTGTGAAGCCATCGGTGAGAGCTGGGTACCCGATGAAGACCAGAAGTGGGAGGTTCCCCAGAGGCACGAAAGTCTACCAAATCAGAGGTGCTACCCTTACCAGACACCCATACAATCGCTCAACGATATGGCGCCAGAGCTCCCGACTGACAAACATGACACCACGGTATGACAAATATGATGGGAAAATGCTGCAGTGTTTCACCGATACCAGGTCTCAAAATATACAAAGGACTTCGACAGAAAAACTGAGTGGAATAAAATCAGGCGAAACATGACTTATCGAACCTCTTTTTTGATCTCAATTGTCTCTTTGGCACGCTGGACGCGACGGTACATATCTTCATACGCTTTGTACATTGTCAATGCCTGTTCGGTGGCCTCGTCCCGCTCAGCTGCTACTTGCAGGACTCGGATGCAAGCGGCCGTGCATCGCTCCCGTTCGGAAACATCAGCATCCAGTAGGGTTCGTTCATAAGCATCCAATATGGACCTACGAAAATTGAAATCAGACTGTTTGTCCATTTGTGGAGAAGCTAACAGAAAGATTGTGAAAATTGTGTTGGGGAATATTCCGATACATATGCACTGACAACTTAGATTTAATAATTAGTGACGAACAGAAAAAACCATAGAATAAAGTGGTACGTAGGGGGAGATCACTAAAATGGAAGTGGATCAATCTTTTTAACGTACTGTTATTACGAAAATGCTTCCATTGAATAGTCAACGTTGGATTGCGTTGTCAGCGAATATCTGGCAGTAGTTGGTATTACGTGTCGTCCTGGGTTGTTATCAAATTAAATCATTTCAAGGTGGTGCCAACACGGAATCAGTTTTGAGGTCAGATTATTTAACTGTTATTTAGTTCGACCAACGTAGGTGATTCTACATCAACAACGAAAACGTACAGAAACAGCCGGAGGGGAACAAAGGACCGACTTGTCGTTCGGTACTCAAACTTCGATATGATAACGAAGTGAGTTTGAACAATCACTCATTTAAATTACCTTTTCAACAAGCCTGCTAAGTCATTACATTTAAATAACAATCAGATTGACTTTCGGACTGGATGCTGGCAATGCGGATTTTCAGATTTCAACACTGCGGACCAGTCAATCACTGAGTCGAGGAAGCCACTACACAGCACAGTTTGGTCAATTAGTTAAATCTGTTAAAAGCGGTATAATGCCGGAACCTATTCTCAAACTGTTACCCACCTCGGAGAACAATATACACCGAGGGAATCTATCTGTGAGCATACGTAAAACATGCCTCAACCACGGTACTCCACTTAATCTAACTATTGATCTGTGGTCCCCAATATCTAATGTCCAACTTAAACATTAGTGTTTCCACCAGATATCGACGTTCAAACACTGTTAGTCTGAGAGTGTACTTAACCCATAACGGAGCCGACTGATCCAATGACCATAACGTACATTCACGCATGACCGACGACCGGATGTCACGTACGCACCATAAGTAAGTCACATTGGTAAAGGCAAAAGGGTCCTTTGCATATACGAATACAGTTCATCCGATATTCGACCACCGGGAGGGGTTTCCCTGCCTATATGTAGTGGCTGTTAACGACAAAACCTTGTGCCATTTTATTGCATCTGTGATTGCATGTACATTACCACTGTGCACAGCACAACTCGATTGCGTCATTTCACCTGGTGTTTTCACTACTTCAGTGCGCCCATTTTGAGTCAGGATATTTCTGCTTTCATTATCAGTATTCCTAGTCCGGAGTGTATTTCGAATTACTAATGTCAGGTTATAAAACTCAGCTGCTTTAGCTAAGGCTTCCTTTAGGCTAGAACAAAGTTTAGTGCAGGACTAACCCAGCCATGCTGCAGCACCTTGCATTTTGAAGATGCGGAACGCCTCAGTTGATATATTTCTGTCTAGAACTACGCATCTATCATACGAAGATTTGATGATAAGAAGATAACAACCGCATATTTTCTTGTTGGCGATTTCCACAAGGATGCTGCGAAATCATAGATCACATACATACCGCGGTATAACCCATAGCCTCAAAGACCCACAGTAATATTACGGATGAGACTTGGAGTGCTACAGAAACCGCATAAAGTCCAGTGGATCAGGTTTGGAAACGAGCCGAATGACGGTGGATCACTGTCTACTAACGAAGTAAACGGCGGTGACGGGATTCGAAACCTTGGTCTCCGAGTAGCTGCTTAGTGATATGCTGTTAAGTGGACAAAGCACAACTGTAAGTGGACAACTCGTCGATAGAAGGACATATGGCATTGGGTCAACCAAGTCGTAAGCGGGAAGCAAAACATGGCGACGGTTACGCTCGCGGAGAAAAAAAAACGACTCTCACGCAAGTCCAGTTGCTGCCACACGCAATCGACTGATTTCATCTACCAATGATTGCTTCTCGGTAACGAACGCTTCCAAATCTGGCAGTTCATTGCGTGATTTGACGAACGACTTGAGCATCTCCGGGCCATCACCTGAAGCGGTCAGATGGGGTGTGACTTGGGTTTCGTGAAGCCCGTTTCTGGAACTCGTAAATGATCGCGAACTGTGTCCGTCTGTGATCATGTTGGAGTCGAGAGATGCAGAACTGACGGCAGATTCACACAGACGGTCTTGATGAGACGAATAACACGGCTGAGAAATTTCAGTCTGGGAGGAAAAGCGAGTCGGTAGGGTGAACAGTCAGTTGATGAAAGTGGTTTGACAAAACAGTTTCGACCGTGTGTTACTTGTGGGTAGAGCGTACGAATAAAAACAACGCATGCAGTCAAATCGAGTGCGGTAGCTGGATGTCACATCGATGTATGTATGTATGTGTGTGTGTGTGTGTTTGTAAATACTAGCAACGGGTACCGATAAGCGCCTAAGGTGATTGAAATGCAAGACAGACTGGTAATCTGAGACCAAACACGAAAGGGTCGGACACGGGGACACATGCACACGAGTGACAGGCATCATAGGGATGCTATGATAGGACAACAATCAAATCCAACTGATAAACCAGAGCGTATCTAGCGGACCCAAAAGAAGGAAAACAAATAACTTGGGTACCACAACGAGCATAGTGACTCGGTCAGATACTTTCAAGTTATTATGGACTTTATGCGTTACAGTCATCCGCGGTCGATAACGAATAGCGTAAAACCAGGATGCCCAAAGAAAGCTCTATTCGGATCCGAAAATAAAGTAATACCTGTGCATTCACAAAAAAATCCTTTCGTGTACATTAGAATGCCAGCCAATTTAGCCTGCTATGACTAGAAAAAAAAGAAGCTCTTCTACATTTACAAGTCAAACATTATTTAGAAGTCTCGGCAGCTTCAAATAATGACGGGGTGGCTGACAATAAAATGCCTCTAACTGGAGAGAAAAAACTATTCCTGAAAACTTCGACAATTCCAGCACCTGGCTTCCTTTAGGATGGAGTCGGTTGGTCTGCATCAGCTTCAAGGCGTAGCGGGCACGGTCGATTCAACATCGCAGTAGTTCAGCACGGTATTCAGGCGTACTGGTATCTGCCGTCACAGATGGCAGATAATTCGTACAGCATTAAACAGCAGAACACATCCCACTGACCACTGTCTTTCTCACCATGCTACACGTAGAAATAGAAAAGAACCAATACAAGATGGACAGGGAGTGGACCCACACAAGCGGGAAAAGGAAAGAGCAACCCAGTAGCCAACACACGGAATACACAGTCCAACTGTACAAACCAACATTGGTCAATCATTCTGATTCACGATTCGCAGCCATATCCTTCAGTGTCCCCAGCTAACTAGTTGACGGATCTTTTGGACCCCAACCAGGAAGGCATGAGGCACTACTTTTCCTAAGTTTGCTGCAAATTCCCACATTCTTCACTGGCACGTTATCTGTTGACCTTCACGAGGCTTCTTTCAATCCCGAGGAGGAACGAAAACAGGGCACGATGCGGTAGACGTGTGCTTGCCATACGCAGACCCCAAGTCTTGCAACCATACAACAAAAGTTAGCACACCGCGGCACAGTACACACGACCTTCAACTTCAGCGAAATACAGGTCGGGGCCACGAATGTTACAAGTCCAAGGTACGCAGCTCGAGCCTTGGATATACACGTGCTCACGTCCATTGTCGTGCTACCATCTGTCGTCCCGCCTTTGTCGAGATAATTGGAGCGATCGACAATTGTTGGTACCTCCCCATCGAGCATCGAGCTCGGAATCGTTCACGTCCATTCTTGCAACATCACCTTCAAATTTGAAAAGACAAAGCACAAGGTGGCGAACGGAGCTAGAGCTTTTGCGATTGTATGTAGTGCTCGTGGTGCATGTTCCGTGCAATACGAGTTCCTGGATCAGACATATGTTGCACAAATAACAGGGTTTGTGGTTCGCAATTCAAGTCGATGACCATGGAGCTGGAGCGATAATCACATTAAAACTAATGCATGCTCCGACTCTACGTATGTGCACCAGTAGGATCTACAGTCCTGAACAGAACTGCGCCACCAGGAGCTTATTGCCATATGATCGATCCTGTTCAGAGTACTTGTACAGTTCGGGCACCATGTCACTGTGTAACGCGAGCTGTGTCGGTAACTCGTACTAGACACGAATGGTCGGTTGTCTGCATCAAACTCGAGAAACCTATCTCCGTTTTCTGACCGTTGAGTGGATGAGGCACAACGCCCACCTAAACAGGCTTCTGACGCACTATCATGTCACAGCCTTCGCTCCTGCGATCGAGAGTGGTGAGTCCATCATAAAAATAATCCTTCTGCGTGCAACAGATGTAGTTTGTTGGAGCGTATGTCGAGATCACAACCAAATTGCGCTCAACAAAACTAGACCTTCGAATGCCAACTGACCCCTGCAGTCTTACAGCACACAAACGACTATTAACTGGCATCCAGGCTAAAAGGACAGCTTCAACTCTGTCACTCAAGACTGTTCATACACCACGTTGGTTCACATCTCTGGCTGCTTCGTCTCCTGATGTGCTCAGGAAATACCTTGATGAGATACCAGGAGCAGTTAGACGAATCACACTGCTCAAATCGGATACGCGTTTCATTTGCGCAGCAAACATCAATCACCCAAATGTCTGTTGTGAGTGCTAGCCACACACACACTGACCGGCCTGCATGAGAATACACACGTCAAGGGAGCTCCATTGATTCAGAGGCTAACGAGGCTTGAAAAAAATTTGGGTTATGAGAATAAGGATTATTTACGACACTATTTGAAAATGAACTGTTGTCAGTATCGGGCGTGTTATCAGTGGAGGCATTATGGGTGGATAGAGGAGGTAAAGAGAGGTGGTTGGGGAAAACAGATAAAGGCTGAATAAGAGAGAGGGAACTCTGAGCATTAACCTACTTGTCGCTACCCCTCCTGCTCGATGCAATGGGCAACGCTGTCCCGATCATCTAGCACGACAATCGATGCAGCATGGAATTCTTTGTAGTCGTCAGTTCATGGGAGATGTTAGACGGATACTGCCAGATGCTCAGCCGCTAAACAGGAGAACGATTAGGGTTCTCATCCAAGGCACTTTGTTTTAACATGAACCTGTTCGCAAGGTAACGAAGTGGCTGGGTGGAAGCCCATTTTCTTGGATCAGTTGTTCTTCCGCTGATTTTGCTGACCGCGTTTCCAGCTCAAATCGACCCCCAACCTGGAGGACCAAAAGACTGGATTTCGTCTGACCTCTGCCTATTGAACTGTCAAGCATGATTCCTTCTCTGGCTTAAGAAAGCTATCCTGTATATATTTTTGGGTTATGGAGGCACACAAGTTATCACACTTTACGTCAAAGTGCAGTCTCGTCGTGATGAACGCTTCCATCATCTCGAGGCTTAAGGTAAGCTCCTTAGAAGAAACTCCATACAGACAAGTTGGCGATGTAACAGTGGGAACTAAAGAATTGTTCGTTCTAACATTTCATAACGCTTCCAAAATTGGTAAATTACAAGCCAATATAAAACCGTTAAAAATGGCAAATCAGCTCACCAGATAATCAGAGGGAATCTGATGTGTTTGGAAATGTGGATCGGTCAAAACTCAGGTAGGATAAGTACTGGATACAAACAACACTACGATTCTATTCGTCAGAGTCAAGTTCAAAGTCCAACAAAAAGAAACTTTGTACACGGGTTTGTGAGTCGAGGAGTCAAATGATATCAGTAGGTTGTTAGCCTGTAAGTTAGTGAAGTGGTTACCACGATGAGTGCTACACTCACTGCTGTGTGCATATCAGAAGTTAGTGAAGTTACGAGAGCGAAGACAAACTCATAGTTTAATTTGCTTAGTTCATTTCATACACCAGAGAGACAGAGAAAGCACGCAACGCCAAACAGACTGAGAATGGAATAAAACGAATGTTATGAGCAACTATTAGGTGGCATGTATGAATGTGGGTGCACTGGGCTAGCAAATGTGAGGGAACACGTCCACGTCGGACACTTACAAATCATTAGCTGGAAGAATAAATGGAGGGGATATTATTAGTATGATAGATATGATGGAATCAGCCATAATGTGTTACTTCGTGTATACTGTGATGTCACAATTCCCGTACTGCAAAAGGAACTGAGCAAAACGGAAAACAGGTATTGAGAGATCAGATAACGTTTGCGTTCATATTCACACCATTTCTGAAACAACAAGATTACTATATACCTGCATTCCAAAGCTCACAAATCAAGGCCGAAACCTATCAGCTGACTTTTCCTGCTTCATATTTCATTTATCCAGTTGACCTCGACTTCACGATGCTTCCTATATGAAACTAATAATGCCACACAAAACCGCAGAATTCAACACAATAAAGATGAACAATGGCATTCCTCAGATGCAATGTTAGTTGCGCGCACATTGATTCCTCCAGAAACCAGACATAATGATACACAAAGAAGTCTTGGATGACAACTGATTGTGGACTTCACTAACGACCACGAGCACCGGTGGACCACCACTTATAAGATGAGAATGACAGTGAAGATTGGCAACAGCTGCAATTTTTCGTCTAATTCGTGCGAGCATCAGGGTGAGTTTAAGTCCGATTGAGGTGGTGCCAAATAAATCTACATCCTTAAGCAGAATTTAGAACAGACCAACAATCTATTATCCACCCTCGGAAAGCGCCTACAGCTAACTTGATTGCACAGTTGTGACGCTACTTCTTGATAAACGACTTGACGGAAAAACCTCATTTCTACCATCAACTCCGCAGATAAACAGTCAAAACCGAATTCGAGATTATGGTGATTATTCACTCGAGTTCATCGCGAGGATGGATGTATTCACTGTATTCCTTTTTGTTCGATTTCGTTAGTGTTATCGTCCTACAGCCCTTTGTAAGCTCACGTGAAAATAATGGTCATGAACGTTTTCTAGGTGGTATAGAGTCAGACTCTGATTTTGCGAATGAAATGATGCCTCTAAGTGAAGATTCGGGTCAGCTGCGTTTTGCACCTTTAGGTGCTGGATACTGCTGCAAGTCTGGTTTAGTTGAAAGTCAAACATTACCAAGGACAATAAATCGCACAGACAAATTATATCATCTAAACTGTTACATTTCAGTCGAAGGTCGGATATCGAATGTACGGCTTGGTTGGCTTTCAGCAATCTTAGTCATCTCTGGGGCCGATATGAAACACCACATCATCCCTTAGTTCATCAATGGTCGGGTACAGGCAGCAGCAGTTTATTCGGTACTTCTCCAGGACTAAGAAGCCTGACCAATCCGGATAAGAGGCAGACGAAGTCTGTTGGAATTCGAACATAACACCTTGGAAACATAGGTCTGATTGGGACGCCGCATCAGCTGAACGTTGGATACACTAGAAATATGATATCAAACACTAAAATTTGTCAGGCTACGTTGATTGAGACGTGCCGCGTATATTTCACTGCATTTTGAAACTAACTTCGAGAACCAAGTTTTTCCAGCTGTAGTTCTATGCTCTTACGATTATTCCTTTACACTTCTTCCATCTCGTCATTTGCCAGCCAAGACATGCTGCGAGGTAGCGACTAAAACTAGACTATTTACGCGCGCGAGGTAACCAACAAAACCGAAGTGAACCGATGGAAGGCATATCTCACAGAAATGATAATTACTTTCTGTCGAAAGTCGGTTCCTCGGAAAAAACAGTGAGTTCATCGTTACAACGTGCAGCAAGGGAATCTAAATAGTAGCTCAATCACCGGTGGTTTATAAAGCCCTTTGAACCGATCAGATTTTTTGAATTAGAATGCGCAAAACAAAAGTCTCCTGCTGACCAATCAGGAAACGCCACTGATGTGGTGAAACAATAACACACCCACACAACGAACAAGACTCATCAAGTTGGAGCATGTTGTCGAGTTACCGGATTTGTTGCACATTTACCCACTCTCTGCTATCTTTAGCTGCACATATACTTTTTTTACCCAGTACTATATATGTCAATGCCTGAAATGATATATCGAAAAGAAATTTCTTCGTGTTACAAGTTTTTTTCATTTCTGATTAGTTCAACGCGAATCAACTGTTAAGCACTGATGATTTCAGTCCCGTGCCGGCGTGCCACTCGTCAAACAAGTAACTTAGCTTCCGATGAGTCTGGACTGCTTCAAACCCAGTTAACTGTTTTCTTACGGTTACATGGAGCATAGTGTCCTTCTCAAACGCAAGCATTCATAAAAATCATATCGAGTTTCGAATCAACTACGTTTCAGCAACACTGTCCAGTTCTTGATAGACGGGGAACTCTTAGATTGCGCAGAAAGAAAAAAAATGATCATTTTAGATGGAACAACCAAAACACCATCAGTTAAACCAATTCGGTTACAACGGTTAGAAGAAAATACTTCGTTTTGAATAACTAAAAGATCTTGCAATTAGAGGCAGTGGACTGATTGCAGTTGCTTGACAAACAAGGATAGATCGAAATTAATAAAAACGATTGAGTTTCAGTGGATTGGGAGTCTAATTAAACACGATAAATCGGAAGCAGTTTATTCTCCATTACAAAAATACAGGAATTTCTTTAACGCAATTGAATCTCAACATTACTTGCAACTTTTTGTTTCTGTGGATTCCCACAAGAAGATGATTTACGATTGAAATCTATACAACGACTTTCTCAAATTTATATCAAACTATTCCCGCGATAGTCACTGATTAAATCCCATTTTCGTTTACCTGCTACGCTTACGTTATTATTTTTGCACACTTTTACCAGTTGAGTTTGGCGCTATATTCTGAATCGAACCTTCTGTATTCGTTACGGACATCGCGTCGTTGGTATCTAGTCCTACTGCTTCTACGACAAAAATCAATCCACATGAGAAAAACAAAACTTTTCCTCTTGAAGAAAATGTGAAATGCGCATTTGGCCTCCTCAAAAAGACCGTGTAAAGCTACCATTGTATCAGTGAACCAAAGAGCTCCTTTAGTGGATGAAACGGACGCGTTGGACATCGCAACAGCCTCCTCACTGAGCTAGAACAATCGTCATGTGGTCTTCTCTCGTGCCTTAACAGTCAGCGAAAGGAATCATTATGCTATTGGAAAAAGCATATGCAACTGCTGGGGCTCTTCGTAAGCGATGACATTATCTTCCAGACACCCACTTCAAAACTATTTCTGACCAACGGTCCGTAGTCTTCGTGTGGGAAGACAGGCGAGCAAAAATGACAGGATTCAACGATGGAAGCTTGAGCTTTTCGCGTACTGCTATGACAAGTCACAGGCCAGGAAAAGAGAATCCAGTAATGGATATGCGCCTTCGAAAGATATATATAGTACTCTTTTCGATGCGAGTTCAGGGAACTATACGACTCGCGATGCCACCCCGGCGTTTTCCGAATGACCCACTTTGTGCAATTCAAAACCCTGCCTCGTTTGACTCAAGAGATTAAACATGTGATTGCACACTACAACATATGTGCGGAAATAAAACCGTGGCACTACAAACCACCCGACAGTCTTCTTGTCGAAACAACATAGGTACTTGAAGGTCTGACTATGTACTTTAAAAAACCTCCTACCTTTGACAACTCATAATCGCATGACTCAACGCAGCACGTCCCGGGAAAATTTCGCTTTGGTCAATGTTGCAAGAATGGTGACCGCCTGGTCAGTTTCGCCGACTCTAACAGAATCGTCGTTTGCAGCACATCTTTTTCAGCACCCTAAAAAGCACTTACTGACGTGGTACACCAACGACGGTCGCACTTTGTAGTCGACCGTATCCTAGTCCAGTTGGGTCTCGTCTGTGGAAGACTATTTAACGCATGCGGCGCAGCGACGGGAAATGCGGACGATACAGATCATGTTCTTCATCGGGCACGCTTCAGAATACACATTTTCACGCACCCTAAGGCGTTTCCACTGACCCGAATAAACGTTGCAGGCAACACGATCTCCACTGTTCGCGGTTCGCAGCCATATCCTTCAGTTGGCTGGAGACACTGAAGGATATGGCTGCGAACCGCGAACAGTGGAGATCGTGTTGTCACTTTCTATCGAATCAGAATGTTTGATCGGTGTACGTTTGTACAGTTAGACTGTGTATTCCGTGTGTTGGCTACTAGGGCATTCTTTTCTTTTCCCACCCATGTAGGTCCACTCCCTCTCCATCTTGTATATTCATACTTTTTAATTCAACGTGCAACATGGTGAGAAAGGCAGTGGTCAGTGGGGCTTGCCCTACTGTTTAACGCTGTACGATGATGATGATGGTGATGATGTTGCAGGCCTTGAAATGCCAAGCGCTGTCACGTGGAAAATCCACCCGACCACCCATAGTACACAACGTGCCATCAGATTCAACTCCACTGAACAGTGGGCCATAAGCAAATAGACAGTTAGAGAGACTGCCTTCAAAGAACTTAAAGGAAACGAGAAGTAAGGTGCCGTACCTGGATGACAGGACGAAATCCCCTTGGAAGCACACGACCGATTTCGCGGTTGTTGCCGCTTATCAGGCATGCCTAAACGGTATTCCTTTGTCCAATCAGCCCTATACTTGATCACTCCACAGTCGCTTTACAGTTGTAATCTTATTTGTTCCGTATGGAGCGTTCATGGACGGAGAGTCCATTTTATGAATCACGGTGATTCTTCAAAAGTTATTTCGTCGTTTAGCACGGTTAACCATCGAAGGATTTTCCAGACTATTCATTTCGAAAATCCATACTTAGGACCATGTGTCCTCATTCTGAAGGTTACCCGTGATAACCAACGAAATAACTTGGGAGGAATCTTCGTGATCCTAAAAATGGACTGACCCTTCGTCCATGCACGCCTTATACGGTTCAAATGAGATTACAGCTGCAAAACCGGAAGACTGTTAAAAGTGTGGATTTCTGAAGGAACACTTCAACTGTCACCCAAAGCACATGAAGCCCGGATATCAGGAAGTAGCGAATCCCACAGACTGCAACGCGAGGCCTCGCGCTCCGCATGGACCGATCGAAAGTGGTACTGGACAGAAAAAGCTGAAAAATGAAGATTGCTTTATTCCTGACGCCTCTGATAGGCTCTCTGCAATCACGAGTAGATCCTGAGCGACGAAGCCGGTCAGCTCATAGCTGAACAGAAAAGGAAAATAGAACGATGGGTAGAGCACTGCGATCGGTTGCTCGACTGACTATGAGACCACGCGATCGACCTATAATCCCCAGTTCTTCAAGGGCCGTACTAAGACAATTGCGATACGCTGAGTATAACTGAAATCGCCAAGGTCATCACTCACCTGAAGAACAGAAAACTGGCTGAAGAAAACAACACAACATCAGAGGTCTACAAATGCTGCCTTCCGTCGCAGATCGAGAGACCGCACATCCTATTTGGCTCCACGTGGCAGCGAAAAGTCTTTCCCATTGACTGCTGCACGTTTATTCTCCTGCCCATGCCAAAGAAAGAGGAAAAATCTGTGTGAAATAACTATGGGAGAATTAACCTCACGGACGTGGCTTCAAAGATTTTCTGCGTGTCATTATTCAACTGCTTCTCTGTTGCGAGACAGCCGCATCTGATCGATCCTGTCAAGTGACTGGACACCTAGCAGTATCCGTCTAACATCTCCCGTGAACTGTACGACTACAAAGAATTCCATACTGCATCGATTGTCGTGCTAGATGATCGGGACAGCGTTGCCCATTGCATCGAGCAGGAGGGGTAGCGACAAGTAGGTTACTGCTCAGAGTTCCCTCTCTCTTATTCAGCCTTTATCTGTTTTCCCCAACCACCTCTCTTTACCTCCTCTATCCACCCATAATGCCTCCACTGATAACACGCCCGATACTGACAACAGTTCATTTTCAAATAGTGTCGTAAATAATCCTTAATCTCATAACCCAAATTTTTTCAAGCCTCGTTAGCCTCTGAATCAATGGGGCTCCCTTGACGTGTGTATTCTCATGCAGGCCGGTCAGTGTGTGTGTGGCTAGCACTCACAACAGACACTTGGGTGATTGATGTTTGCTGCGCAAATGAAACGCGTATCCAATTTGAGCAGTGTGATTCGTCTAACTGCTCCTGGTATCCCATCAAGGTATTTCCTGAACGCGAAAATTGATTGGTCAAGATAACCGAGGAAATGGAAGTAGCAGCTGTCCTAGTTAACACTCAGACTGTTCGAACGTATTTGCGACACCAGTGGACGGCAAACTCCGGTCAGTGGAATGACCTGTGATAAAAATGGGGAATCTACTCATAGCAAAGGGCAAAGGATTGACCGTTGGCCCAAATACTTCAACGAGCAGCGTGGGTGGCAGTGCGCTATTGTATTTACCCGACATCAAAAACCGCGATTCTTTGGAATGTATCATTCGAGCCTTTATCGAAAGTGGAAGTAGAATTGAACATCCGATTACTAAGGCGTGGAAAACGGCCGGTCCGGACGAACATCCTCCAATTCCTCTCAAAGTAGCTGGAGATTCGTTGGTAAGATCGGTTACCACTCCGATATGTGATATCCGAAACGAGGAGTGTATTCCGATATTGTGGGATGAATCACTAAAAAATAACACCCGCGAACAACAGGCCAGATTCCCCCAGGTCGAGTATGCATCGACCAGATTTTTGCACTTCGCCAATTACTTGAGACAAGTCACACATACACACACCATCGACTAACAATAATGGTTTGCCTCGACTCAAAACGCGCTATCGACTCAACAGACCGAGCAGCGTTATTTGATGCTCTTGATCGAAAAGATATGCCACAAAAGTTCGTGAATCTACTGACATCACTGTACTCTCATACTTCTCGGTTCACGGTGAACTATCCAGTTCGTTTGAAGCAAACAGCGGTGTTCGAAAAGGATGTCCCATTTAGCCATTCTTGTTTAACTTCGTCATAGACGAAATAATGGAGTGCGCTGCTAAATCTTCAGGATGTGGGCGTCGAACTCGCGAATGGTAAAAAGGTGCGACCTAGATTAGACCGACGACCTTGTCTCCTTGTTCGAGTGAAAGGAACATGCACAACATGCACTACATAGACTAGCAAAAGTTGTAGCTCCATTCGCCACTTTGTGTTTCGCATATTCAAATATGAAGGTGATGTTGCAAGAATGGACATGAACGATTCCGAGCTCGATGCTCGATGGGGAGGTACCAACAATTGTCGATCGCTCCAATTATCTCGACAAAGGCGGGACGACAGATGGTAGCACGACAATGGACGTGAGCACGTGTATATCCAAGGCTCGAGCTGCGTACCTTGGACTTGTAACATTCGTGGCCCCGACCTGTATTTCGCTGAAGTTGAAGGTCGTGTGTACTGTGCCGCGGTGTGCTAACTTTTGTTGTATGGTTGCAAGACTTGGGGTCTGCGTATGGCAAGCACACGTCTACCGCATCGTGCCCTGTTTTCGTTCCTCCTCGGGATTGAAAGAAGCCTCGTGAAGGTCAACAGATAACGTGCCAGTGAAGAATGTGGGAATTTGCAGCAAACTTAGGAAAAGTATAGTGCCTCATGCCTTCCTGGTTGGGGTCCAAAAGATCCGTCAACTAGTTAGCTGGAGACACTGAAGGATATGGCTGCGAATCGTGAATCAGAATGGTTGACCAATGTTGGTTTGTACAGTTGGACTGTGTATTCCGTGTGTTGGCTACTGGGTTGCTCTTTCCTTTTCCCGCTTGTGTGGGTCCACTCCCTGTCCATCTTGTATTGGTTCTTTTCTATTTCTACGTGTAGCATGGGGAGAAAGGCAATGGTCAGTGCGATGTGTTCTGCTGTTTAACGCTGCATTATGATGATGATGAAAACCTGATCGAAATAAGGGGGTTCCTGTTGTGACACAGGCTGCGAGGATCAAGTTTGTACCATCCGTCGAACACCGGGGTACGACTACAAGTTCTAGCAGTTAATCCGTGCTTTTTTCATCGTTTTTCGGGTCGCTCTAGATTCATTCAACCGGGAGCATATTTGGGCAATATTGGCATCACAAGGTATCCCTGGTAAGGGCGCATAGGTTCTGAGGAGATATCATTCGCCCACTAGGGTGCGGGTCTGTATGTACGGTGAAGAATCCTAGGAGTTCCCATTCATTATCAGAGTCCGACAGGGCTGCTCTCTATCATCGGTGCTGTTCAACTACGCGATCGACTGGACAATTAGACAAGCATCAACTGACTATCCTGGCATTCAGCTGAGTCAGAATATGCACATATCAGAACTAGAGTTCGCAGGTGACATTGTTGTGCTATCGAACTCCCCTGATACGCTTCAACCAGTCCTCCATCGAATCAATTCCTTCTTCAAGCCTATCAGGCTAGAAATAAACACCGCAAAACTTGATTTAGGTTTACTGGCCTAGGGTCATCAGCTTACCAGCTGTCAATCACTGACCGACTCATCAAATGCGTCCCCCCTTTCGAGTATCTAGGATCCACGCTGATTTCGAACGGTTAGGCGAAGGATGAAGTATTACCTCGAAAAGACAACGTCAGGAAACCATTTCTCCAGCTACGATTGGCGTTGTAGATTCGCAGTGTAATCAGCCTTCGGACTAAGGGGCATATTTGCCGTGCCGTTATTTGTATTTGATCAGACGTTTGCGTACAACGATGTTGTCAGACGGACTCCGCTACGGTTGCGAAACCAGACCCTTGAGAGCCGAGGATACTAGAAAGCTGGAGGTGTTTGACCCCTGGTGCCTGCGACTTATTTCGGAGACCAATTGGTGTTGCAGAGTATCGAACGACGAAGTTAGGAGACGGTAGTTGGAAAGCAACAATCTCTCAAACTTCCTCCAATGTTGTCGACTGTGGTGGCTGGATTATATCCTACGGCAACCCGAGACGGAACTAACCAAACAAACACTCCATCCCCAACCCTGTCGTGGATAGCGATGTCGCCGTGGTGGAATGTTCAAAACGTGGATCGACACTGTCGGGAAGGATGAAGAGTGTCTAAGCCAACGGTGGGTCTATGGTGGCCTTCAATGGGAGAAAAACTGAATCGCGATCTGCACCGAACTCGTTTCCGACCCCCGCGCATGGTCAGGTATGATACGCGAAAACCATGAAGCCGACTCATCCTCTAGCAGGAAACAGTAGCGTAAAAGTAAAAAAATGTAATCGGCACATCCTGAGTACTTTGAAGAATACTCGCGTCCTCCCTTCGCGTTTGCTTGTCCGGATAAACGTTTCCCTACCACTATCGGCTGGCTGTACCAACTTTTCCGCATATCCAGTATATCGGTGCACATATTTTCGGATCCAGGGTTGAGTTTCATGTCGATCGATCAGTCTGAGCGATTTGTGCTGTCCTGAAATAGCTAGGAAGAAAGCTTTTTTCCTTCCGAACAATATCGGTCTATTAGTCCACAACATTTCTATATTGGATTCGGAGTCACTATAACCAGTCACTATAGTTCAACTGGTAGTTGGTAACGTCTGTTCTGGTTGACAATACAGTTAACCACCGCTTGACGGGATTCCTTTCTCATCTTATAGATCCACGGTGATGATCCGCTTTTTTGTCGCCCATGATTCTTTTGACTCAGGTCTTGATCTCGACACTGGATAGATGAAGCTTCCACACCACATGACTCACCACGGTG
Source organism: Fasciola hepatica (assembly GCA_948099385.1). Classification (NCBI taxonomy): domain Eukaryota; kingdom Metazoa; phylum Platyhelminthes; class Trematoda; order Plagiorchiida; family Fasciolidae; genus Fasciola; species Fasciola hepatica. The sequence continues at coordinate 12,091,081 of CANUEZ040000030.1, forward strand.
TGATAGTAAAGACAGGCTGCGTATTGGCTAAGAATCAACCAATACCCTCATTGTCTTAGATATTCCATTCGCGCGGGGCCTTCAAATTGGCAGTGCTGTTTACTGGAATATCGTTTTGTACCGTTTTCTGTGGATTTGCCCGTCATATTTTCTGTTGGAACTCCTAAAAATAACATCAAATGGTGTTCTACAAAGGTTCCTTTTAAAGTCTTCGTGTTTTCGCACGAAACGCCTTTGTCAACGAATTCAGAAACAATGTACAATGAAAATGTGGAGTGGGACAATGAGAAAGCATCGTGCGGGATGACAGGTGGGTCTTATACGATGTCCTGTTGGAAAATCTCAGATTCCTGCAACCTTATCAGGCAGTGCACGTTTTTTATTAGGGGAAATAGATCACCACGCAGAAAATACACCAAAGAAAGTACAAAACACCCTGAAGTTATCACGCTGCAAGAACCCTGTTTCCACGAAGACATAGAGGACGGAGTTATACACACAGGTGGCTTTCATGCGTTACGAGTCGATCGTCCCACGAGGCTTCAAAATCGCGGTGGTGGAGTTATCACTTACGTGAAAACAAAATGTAGGAGAAAAATCAGGTTGGTTTACGAATACTAGATACGATAAGATACGTTTTCACGTTATCAAGTGCAAGGCATATTTTCTGAATGGGTCTCGATCAATTCTCATTCATATCATCTACATAACCCCAGACACAACGGCAAATGAACTCAGAGCATTTTCCGATCTCCTATCGACTTCAGTGATTTCGGATTTTGATGACTCTGTATGTCTATTTGGTGGCGATTTCAACAGATTTAACACAACTTTCTTTATGATATTCGGTTTGACAAATTTAGTACATGTCCACAGTTGTTTACAAGCAGCTGAGTACACTGGAGACCAATAAAGCCTCAGGCCCCCATGGTTTATCCTCTGCTGTTCTGAAAGAATGTGTCCTGTCGGGTCCTTGGCAGATATTTTCAGTCTGAAATTCGGTAAGTTTCCCAACATACGGAGACTTGCAAAGATAAAGGCTGTCCGAAAAAAGAGTTTCCTACAAACCGCCTCATTGCGTGTACATCTGTGACGCTCAAGACGCGAGAGAAAATTTCGCTACCACATTGTCACGAAGAGTGCCACGAAAGATATTTATCCGTTTTCACACAGGTGGTCCCGATTCATTCTTGATATCATAGTTTACTTAGTAAACTCTGTTGCAGCTGCTTTAGATAAGAAAAGGTTAGGATGTTATTCTTGGACTATACAAGTGCTCCCAGCAGTCTCGATAGGTCAGTGTTTGTCAACCTATTTCCCGAATCGAGAATCAACTGGAATGATTCGTGAATATTTTACTGATCGGATTCAGTTTACGTCTTTTATTGGAGTGACATGTCCACTTCCAGTCAATGACGATGTCTTACAGAGCGCTATCTTTTCATCTACTTCTTTTCCCCGTATGTAAAACTACTTATTCCATCTTCATTTATTTCATGTGAATATGCAGACGACGTCGTTTTTGGATGCAAGCATTCTATACCACAGGTCAATCCCATAATCCAATGCAAACTAGACGACATTGTAAATTGGACATCATAACATTCTCTGAATTTGAATGCATCCAAATATCATGTACCATTTTATTTATTATCCAGAGGATTAATTCGAAATAATGATGACAGACTCTCGCTATTTTCTGTACACAACGAACATATCCCCGCACAGTCTACAGTCTAATACCTCGATGTCTTACTTACCCACAATCTGTCGTGGTGTATGTACGTCAGTGAGACGTTTTGCAAGGTTAGAAAGCTATCGTTTTTCTCCCTCAGATTATGTATGTTCTCCGTACCTCATAAATGCATACCAAAATTTGTAATTTCTTGCATTATTCCCTACTGGCTTTACTGCTCCCTAATAATTTTTCCTGGTTTGCTGAAAAAGAACTTCCATTTGATTATAAGATCCATAGAACACCTCTCGATGTAGTGGCATATTCAGAGCTCCACTTGTGGACACCAGCATAAAGAAACACCCCTGTGCTTGTGATTGTTTTACTTCGGAAATTCTCTGCGATTCCTATTCCCCCCTACAGGCTGTATCAATATCCTCCACATGCTCAAAGTTCAAGCTGCTATTTACCCACACTTCAGTACATCGTAATTCTATTCTATCATGTCTCGCTCGTCTACTCGTTGATTGTCCGAAGGATCTCTCAGGACTATGAAAAAGCTTGAATGTCGAACAGCAATCCGTTTTCACTCTTTTTCCTTTGTTGAAAATGTGCATACAATGCATTATTCATCCCCAGAAATGGTGTAAATGGCTGAAAATTTACCTTTTCGGGTGCATTAAGCAACTGCTGATTTGACTTAACTTGACTTGAATGGTACGATGGAACATGGTCCCGATGATGCGCCCACACTTATGTCCACACCCTCCAATCCTACACTCGGCACCGTTTCAGATGTACTTACTCAACAACAGAGAACTCATTCATACAATCTGCGCAAGAGAGGACTGAGTCCGTTATTTCTCTCTACCACGTATCACGGTCCCCTATACATTGGAATTGAGTATCTTTCATCGGCGAGGGTGAACGGTATGTTGATTCATCCTCATCCCCTGGTTTCATTTATACGCTGTATTTGCGTTACTGTTTTACGTTGCAGTCCATGTACACTTTTTACTAGTGAAGTAAAGCATTATATTCTGAGTCACAGTTCCGAAAACTTCTGTCTTCGCTACGGGCGTAATCATCTACCGACGCTACAACCCTTCAACTCATTCCGAACCACGTACAACTGATTCGACTTGAAGTTTGACCGGATTCTAATGAAAAATTCGTAACTCGGAGATAAGACGATAAACAATTCTACCGTAGTATAGAGACATCCTTCTCTTGACTAAAAAGAAAGGCGCATAGTTCCAATACATACCTGAGACAGATGTAGATTCTCCTTGTTCTCCTCGGACATCTGGAATGAATGTCCTGAAATATCACGAACTGATGTGTCCACAATCATAGTCGAGTGCAGTTCATGGACGGAGTTTACACTTTCCCAAACATCTTCATCCACTGAATGAACTGACGGATCCGTGATATTTACAGTGGCGTTAAGATAGCTTGACCGACAACCTGGTGGCGAAACCACCTGTTTTAATGATGGTGACTGTTGCGCGTGTTGTATGATATCCGTCTGCGAATCGTAATTTACAGGAGAGGCAGCGTTTGTTATTGGTATTGTTGTAGCGGGTGATCTTGTGACCACACTCGAACCACCACCGATCCGATCGTACAATGAACGAGCTGCCATGGTTACCATTCCAGAAATGCTACCGAGTGAAATGCGGCCGGAGTTACGACAATCTGAATCACTCTTATGCGGTTCAGAGACTGTCATGAGTGGAGAATTAGCGCAGTCCACCACCGGGGCCACATTGGGCGTACTACTCAAGTTGATGGTACGTCGACGAGCTTGATGTAAGGAGTAGACCGTTGGAGTTGTTTCAATCGTGTCGACATACCTGGGAGGTGTGAACCCAGTGGGAAGGTTAACTGCCCTTGGATAAGGCTTTGAGTTTACATCATAAGTCCCCGGTGCGCGTAGTAGCGGAATCCGGATAGCTGGAATAGACGGATGACAAGCGCATGCACGTGGGGAGAATCGGAACATCATGAACAGATTGTGTGAACTACCAATTTTATCGTTAAATTCAATTTCTAATTTTTTTCTTCTTTAAAATACAGGTGGTCGTAAAGTAATTAACAGTGTAACCTGTTCCAGAGTTACCCTGAGATAGGCACACGTTGTGCCGGTAAATTAAGGTATATCGAGATCCGCTACACTTCCTTGATTGTGGGAGTAACGTTTCGTTCAAACCTTGAACTAACTGGTCCGTCGAATAAATTGCAGTGATTATTAGACACCTTCAATAACACACATCACGCACACACAGGCGTTTAATTAAAAATATTGTCATTGGTATTATCATCTTTTATGCACTACTTACCTGCACTTTTAGGCGGCTAGGTCCTGTGCGAAGATGAGCCATCTTCACGGATGTCTCGAATGGCACCTGCCCGTGAGCAGTGTGTGTAGAGGAACGGTTCATAAAGAATCTTGGGGATTAGGTACGGAGTGGCGTCCGCAGTGTCACTCGTCTTTTTGTTCGAAATAGGAATTCTAGCCCGAACACAACAGGAAGTTTGTGTTGGGAGCCAGTAACCGAATGGTCGGTTCATACACGCTTCGAATGGTGGTGCGTTAGTCGAGGATGCCCAACGCATCCGAGTGAATCATACTCCATTCAAGACAGTTGAGTGAGAGACAAGAGGCGGGTCACATTCGCACATGTCACGTTGCTGTCTATGGGCTTCCGTGACTTTTATGTAGCGGGTTCACTACCAGGTGAAAAACCCGCCACGCCTTCTAATAACGCCGAGTTGCTTTCGTCTGGCTACTATCAGAATAATGGTAATCAATACCATTAACACCCGAAATAAAGCATCACATAAAGCCTACTCGGGGAGGCCTAGTAGTGACCCGGGAGCGTGACGGCGAGGCGTGGTTTACCATCAAAGTTGGCCGGAGAAAGAGGGGTTCAAACTTGCGCCCGAATGATTGGCGGTCATTCGCAGAATCTCTACTCAAGAGTTACGTGCAACATGGTATGAAAATATTGTTAAATCAAAACATCTTTGCCTGGAGTGAGATAGGTTCGTGTAGATAAGTTCAGTTCATTCAACCGGTAACCTCACACTTCCGTGCTCTGATTTGGGTTGCTACCTCTCAGTATCGTCGAGTCAAGCGCAAAACTAATTAGAGCATAAAATGAAAAAGAGTCAAAAGCAAGGTAAAAAGCGAAAATCACCGAGAGAGAGAGAGAGAGGAGAGGAGAGGAGAGGAGAGGAGAGGAGAGGAGAGGGGGGAGGGGAGGGGAGGAGAGGAGAGAGATCTAATGCAATTAAGTCGCTGGCCGTACCATCTAGCCATATCACTTGATGTCTCCAATCGCAGATAACCATGCGAAATTGAAAACAACAATGGTACCGACGAGTGACTTTCAAGAAAGACAGCATGAGCATGTAAACGTTTTGTGCACAGACATTTCGGTCGCATATTCACCGTAACACTCTGCGATGCTGAGACATTTTTTTATATCATGCAAGATAACTTGTCCGTTAGTCAACCAAAATTTCTTCCATGTTCAACCCCGATTCTGTGCATCCAGAAGCTGATGATCACTGACTTAACGTTAGCCTGCTGGCGTTCACGCATGCCGCAGTTTATTACCCTTTTGATTACCGACTCCCACATTTTGACATTTAATCTTTTTTGGTTTTAGCTGGGAAATGTTCTCTTTTTTCGTTAAGCAACCATGAAACTGGTTTACCCATCGCGGCCTTATGCATATGCGTACCTCGTTTCTTAATATCACAACATAACAGTTCACATGAGGTTGAAACCTCTGCGTAGAGAAAACTTACATTGTCACGCTGTCTCTTTCAAAAACTACAGAAACCTTTGCAAGAGTATCGATCCAATATTCAACAAGAATGACCGGAACGATGGAATATCGTGTGGAGCAGAAAATTTAAGAACAAGAGAAATTCCATTTTCACGATACCTGTGGTATTCTGTTCTAAATATTACTTGCTTTATTTCAGTATTTATACAAGAGCCTGTCGAGGTCCATAGCTCATCGCTTACCTGGTGTCCGCTGCAACACGTCTACCTCACTTTCCGGTCTCTCGGCAGACTCGCTGGTCTCCGAATCACCGTCATCCTGACATACATTGACGCGTTCGAGCAAAGAGGCCAACATGTCTAAATCCCCCGCATCTGACAAGGCCACGGCGGATGTATAGGACTGGGACAGATCCGACTGTTCGGTAGCGTCTGACAAACAGGACAACTGTACTGGTTTCGGTAAGACGGGTTTGGTCTGTACTGGGTCAACAGACAACTGACAACCCAGTGACAGTGGTGGTGCTGATGTTGGCGGTGTAGGGTCCGGATCAGCCGGTTCGGTCCACTCCGGCGAATGGTCACCATCGCCAAAAGCCTGGTCCAATATGCTTCGATGCATCCATGGGGAGAAAACGAACGGAGATGCTGAACCTGTGGTAACCGAAACGTTCAACTGTTTAATGGCTGATGGAACAGGTGTAAACCCCGTGGAGAGTGGTGTACTCGGTGTTGTATCTGTGATAGGTTGCATGTTCTGGTCATAAATCAAAGGGCTGATCAAACGATCCTCAGGATTTTGTAGACCCCTATGTTCGGAAAGAGGAATGACCTCGTTATTTGTAAGATTTGGAATGAGACATCTAGAAAGAGAATAAACAAGAGTCTGTTACTAGGATTGTGATATGGGGAACATATGACACAAGCTATATGAAAAACAAGAGTCAGTTAGTCCAAACAGTCAGATTATTGTTCTTAGAACGTAAGGGATATGTGATTAGGATTGTATAAGAGGCTATGGGGCTAAACTGATCAGTCTTTTGTGTAAGCAGCCACTTCATAGTTACACAATACATCCTGTAGACTAGATGTTGCTGAAACAATATGAATCAGAATTATATTCCGTCGAAAGCGAATTCAATGAGCCAGCCGCAAAATCTCATGCGGGAGTTGCTGTTATTATCAGAACGGAGCATGAATTGCCCAACTCAATGCGTAGCACGTGATTCTGAGGAGAAACCCGTTTATGGCCAAAAGGGGGTAACGCAGCAACCGCTGGCCGTGTTGTTTTTGGCGCCCACGTCCCGGTTCAGTCGAAAAAAATTACTTAAAAAGACGATTTCATCCAGAACGATGTTCAATCAGCGAAATTTTTCTGGCATCTGATCTGTTCGATGATCATCGCGTGCTTAGTAGTTAAAATAAAGGAGTAAACCAAACGCTAAACTTTCGTAGGACAACTAATATAGCATGTCCCTAAAAAATACTTTCCCGATGTGTTCTCACTGTTCTCTTAATCAAGTGCTGAATAGAAGAGACCCAAGGGAATTCCGTCTACAGTTATGACAGAGGTATAGGGTAACTTTGATTTGTGAACCTGGAGCGTCTAGTGCATGCCAAATAACGTCGTTAAGTTTCATGACCGATGGCTGGATAAGTTAGGCAATATGATAAGACGTCGTAATAGCGAAGTACTTTTGTCCACACAGCTTCATCAGCATGTACCCCAAATTCCTTAATAGTTCGAAATGCTTTCGATAAAATTATACAGAATCGTACAAACTGCCATGGCCAATAGGCTGCGAAGTGATAGCGCAAAGACGAAGGCGCAGAAGTAACAACTCACTGATTACTGGAGCCAATCAAACTGGTTTCGTGCTCCACAGATCCGCCATGAGTCTGCAGTTCGGACGGTCCTAAATGAGCGAAATAAATCGAAAAAGTGAGCATACGAAAGAGGAACGCGAGGCGGCAGACAGAACAGATCAATTAGGAGACTTACCATCCGACTGAACTAAAAGCGGATCGAAGCACGATAGGAGGGAATCGTCAACCTTATCCGAGCTTCTTACTGCCTGCCGGAATAAACGACAATGTGAGCAAAAATTATAGTCATTCATGGAAAATAATCCACACGTAAAGCGACACACAAATTCAGTGAAAAACAATTTGTGGTTAAGTGGATTAAAACGGACGACGATTTATATACGATTATGGTTCGTAGTCTGGGAACTGTAACGGTAACATATGGTTTAGGTGAGCACCGATAAGATTATCTGACTTAGTACTCCGTCAGTACTTAGTGAAACGGTTATTCGGCTACTCATTGCTGACGGTGACCGCGACACACTTCCGTCACTTGGATGATTTCGGACACTGGAAAATACCCTTTTGAAAAAAATTAGTCGCAGTAACCGGAACCTCGTCGACGGATTACCAATATGACGAATATCAAGCAATCACATAATACCACATGGTGCTTCATTTTCAGTACCATCGGAACCGAACTCGGTGCCGAGGAGCTAAGTGAATATCAATCAGGATTACGTACAGTAATTGTCCCAATTCGAATGAAAAAAATATTTTTCTAGTCATCAGTTTTTGGTTCGGATTTTTAATATCGTACCACACAAGGGTTGAGAGTATAAAACTGTGAATGACTTATTATTGTTTACTTTTTTCATTATTACATGCTTGTACACGAGTGCAATGGAGGGTGTGTAACCCATATCTTTAAAAGCCCACCGCATCATTAAGGATAATCGGCAACCAAATCCGACGACTTGGAATGGAGAACCGCATAAGGTCCCAATAGGTCAGGTGGGGTAACGATCCGGACGACAGTGGATTACTTTTTATCACCAAAGTAACCGGTGATGACAAGGACTCGAGCCACTGACCTCCGATGTAGTAACCAAACGCACTAAACCACTCAACCACCACCGGTTAAACCGTCAGCTGTGTGACCATGATAGATTTGCCTGAAGCCTGAAAGACCGAATTTATTAAACGTTTCCAAACATAAATAATTTTCAAAACTATGAAAGTCAAACCGACCGTAGTTGCTTTGGGCCAGCGACAAATAAATTGCTTCTGCTAGAAGCAGTTTTATTTGCTGAACTGTCGAATACATTTGCGCTTAGCGGAAAGAAGAAAAACAATAAAACACATTTTAGGAACGCTGTATTATCTAACGGTTCAGTAGCGACTCCACAGTCGGTGGTAAGCTCGTGAGAAAAAATGTGGGTTCATGTGGAATTTATGACCTTTAAATAAAGGTCATATGAACGTCCTTCGTTATACGCCCATTTTGTTTTCGCCATGGAGAAATGAACACCCAAGAGTGGAACACATCACTACTTTAGTAAACATGAGAGAGAAAATTATGAAAACGCATTCTGATGGTAGACGGTAATCACCACTGTCTTGCAGCTCGTTATCACAAATAACCCGCTGAGACCCCATGTAGTTCGCCACTAGAAGCTTCGGGGTTTGATGGCCGGTTATCTCCAATAGTGCAGTGGGCCCTTGTGACTACGCGGTGAACAACTTCCAATGCATTCACGTAAAGTTTCTAGTAAAAAACACAACCTTTCCGTAAACGGATAGATTTTATACGTTATCTATGTCAAACATGGTGTTACAGTATGATGCATACGGCAGAGGGTTTTATCCCCGAAAGTGCATAACCATCAAGTTGGAGAAACTCTTGGACCCCACCCAGGAAGTCTAACTAGCTCTACATGGCCAAGTTCACTAGTTAAACTTTTCATACCTTTTTTCCACGTCATGGACTGACCACCCTTACTCATCTTCCAACCGGTACCCGCCTCAGCAAACATAGCACGCCAAGGAATCCTGTCAGAGGACATGCACAACACGTCCCAACCATCTCAGCATAGTAGTTTTTAGTATTTCATTTAGTGATTTGATTCGTGAACATTCGACTCCACCGAACCTCAGCGTTGTTGATACGTTGTCCCCACCAGATTCGAGCGTTGCTACGAAGACATCGGTGTTCAAATACCGAAAATCTTCGTATGTCCTATACCCGCCGTGGCCACGTCTCCGAGCCATAAGAAACACTGAACTGACTGCTGCATCGTACACCCGACCCTTGATAGATAAACGGATGTCATGTCGACGCCACAGATGATCCAGGTTGGCAAATGCCAAACGAGCCTTCTGTATACGCAGAGACACCCCATCCGATATCTGACCTCCGGGTGAGATGCAGCTCCTCAGATAACAGAACTTATCTACCAGGTCTATAGTTTCTCCAGATACTCAAAGGTTTGGTGTGGCATCAACCCAATCTTGCAATAGTATCTTGTACTTTGAAGGTGCAAAACACATCCCGAACATTGTTAAGCCGTTATTCAAGCTGTCTAGAAAAGCTTACAACTTGCCTGGATCTTCACCTAGAAGAACTATGTTATCCACAAATTCAAGGTCTGACACTTTTCCACCCGGGGAAAGTTCAATGCTGCTATCCTCACCTGACAAAAGTGTGGTCTCTAGGACCATATCAATCACACAGTTCAAGAGAAAAGGAGAGAGGGGGCAACCTTGACATACACCATTTCTCGTGGTGAACTCGGATGAAAGATCACCGTAAGCCCGAACGGCTTCGGCTATTAATGTAAAGGGATTTTATGATGGAAATGAATTTCTTTGGTACACCCTTCAGCGAGAGGCAGCGCCAAAGAACTGTGCGGTCGACTGAGTCGAAGGCCGCATTATGATCAGGAAAAACGGAGATGGTGGGCCTACGGAATGTGTGTCTGTTCTAAAGTTTGTCAAACTGTAAAGATATGATCAATACAACCTCAACTAGGTCTAAACCCAGCTTGATTCTTGCGCGAGCACTGTTCGCTAGCGGTTGTTAAACGGTGGAGAACAATGCCATCGAGCAAGCTAGATGCGATCCTAACCAAACTTATTCCTTTGTGGTTTTCACAGGAGGACCTGTCACTTTTCTTTTAAATCGGTGCGATCACCGATTCACACTAACTCTTTGGAATTGGTTTCTTCTCCCATATCCAACCGAGGAGTTTTGTCAATTTCAGTAACAGTGCTGAGCCACCATCTTTGAAAATAGACGGAGGCAACCCATCCGGTCCAGCAGCCTTATGTCGTTCAAGTTAACCTATCTCGCAGAGAACCTCCGTTTCTGAAAGAGGATTAGTATCTACAACCAGAGCTGGAGCTATGATACTCCTTAGCAAGCCTGTCATGGATAAAGGCCAATTAAACCGCTCCTCGAAATGCTCCGCCCAACAAACTAGACGACGCTTCTAAGTTTGAATCAGTGAGCCGTTCTCCTCTTCGATCAGTTCACTAACGCCTGGCTTTCGGGGACCGGTATTTCTGATTAGATGAAAAAGGTTGCGGCTGTTGCCAATCGCCGAAGCTTTTTCCATCTCTCAACACTTCGAATTCCACTACTGCTCACCGTCGTTTCTCAGGCTCCGAATCAGTTGGCGTTTAAGGCACCTCCGTGCCTCATCGTATCTGGAATCCGGAGGAATCGATCTGCGCGCATCTAACAGTGCAACTGAAGATGCAGATATCCATCGTTTCTGTGTGTCTGGTTGTTGGACCTTGGGCAGTACTAGCAGTCTTCAGTAAAAGCCTGTTTGATCTCCGTCCATCGCTCCTCTGGATCCTGGGCATTTGACTGCATCGATAACCTGGTGGATAATTCTGTTCGGAAAGGAGATCGTTGGTTATCGTCCAGTAATAGCTGCGGGGGACGGTTCGCTTTGGCGTTGTTTCGGCCACCGACGAGGCGCGAGCTGAAGTGCGCGCGGACAATAGCGTGATCAGTGTCTACAGACGTGGACCAAAATGATCGACAGTCTTGAATTGATTCACGTCCGCGGTAACCAGTAGCAATGTGGTCGATCTGAGTCCAGCGCTGTGAAGGCGCAGTAGGACGCCAGGTTAGCTTTTTGTGCGAGAAATTTGTACTCGCTAGAAGTAGTCCATAGTTGGAACGTAGTTGAATGGGTCGATCACCGTTATCAGTTCGACCGGATGGAACGCAATATCGACCTCCTATCTTCCTCTCCGTCTCGTCTAGGCTTCCGACTTGAGCATTGAAATCACCAGCAGCAAACTACAATGTCCGTAGAGCGCACACTGCGGAGCAGTTGAGACAAATCCTGGTAGAAATCGTCTTTAGCCTTAGGAGAGCTACAGTCAGTTGAGGCGTACCCAGAAACGGCAAACAGACATCGGCGCTTCAGTCTTGTGTTGTTTACGTGCACAGAACCATTGAACCAAACCACACACAAGACTGCTGAATGGGATCCAGTCGGGCAGTGCACGTTCAGCTTTCATGCTCAGAGTGACGCCGACGCCAGCCTGACTACGAGCATTAGACACCAAACCACCCGACACGCGAAGAGTGAAACGAGAAGCCGTGCTTGTATCTGGGAAGCGAAGTGTGAACAGTGAAGTTGGGTCTTGTATGCGTGTTTCGGAGACAAAACACACACACACACATGTTAAGGGTTTCAAGAGTTCTAGCTGGGGCAGCCTGTTGCCCCGTTTGGCAAAGTATGTGAACGTTGAAAGCAGCTAAGTGTAGAGGATCCTTCAGTCGGAGAATGGATTCTCTTTTTTACCCTGTCTCTAATTTGCTACCCTTACCGGGAGTTAGAACTTCACAGTCGCGACTCATTGTGGCTACTCGTATCCATTCAGAATTGGGAGGAAGATACTGAAGAACAGAGAAATACGGAATGTTTCCTGACTGACCGCTGGAGATTTCTGGGCACATCATACTTCGCAGCTCCCCACACCGCAGAAGGGGTTTTTCTTTGGGAACCCTAGCCGGAGCCTTTGACTCAAAAGTCCGATCAGCAAGGCAGTGGGGCGGTAACCCAGCACGGGAACGTGACCGAAGAACCCGTGAAGGAACTTCTTCTGGTCTGTCACGTGAGACCTGATTACTGCATGCGTTTCGTCTTGTCTTCACTGGTACTTTGTTATCGATCCGCTTTTCGGATTCGGTCCTTAGCCCCATGCACCCAACGGAGCAAGCGGAACGTGAACGAGGCAGCATTCTTTGGACTGGGGGGGGGGCTGCCCAGCTTAGGGCGGGCGATAGCTGCCCAATGAAGTGCAATGACTTCTCCCACCGTCGAGAGAAACCCCAGGTACTCCACTCCTACGTCCATCTAGTGGAGGGTTTTAGACCGGTAAACTGTTTCTCTCCGTGTTTATTCGCTGAAGTGACCTCTCCATGGGCGCAGTAGGTAGAGCTAGATGCTGCCTATCAACTGGTTCAGGGGCTGGAATTCGTCTGGTCTCTACCCATTGACCTGTCAGGCATGATCGCATCTCCGGCTTAAAGAAGGCGTCCTGCATAGCTCTTTGGGTCATGGATGCACGCAAGCCATCACACCACGCCAAGGTGCAGTCTCGTCGTGATGGTCATGCAGGAATGGTGATGTGGGAATCGCTTTGAGTACCAGAGATGAGTCTGCGCCATATGAGCGGGCCTCAGTCAACAACAGGTTGTGAGCGACTCGCTCGGAGGGTTCGTTCAACGCTATTAAAGGCCGCGACGGCAACCGGTACCTGTTTGTTATTGCTGCCTGCGCTTTTACCAAATGTGGTCCGGCTACAGCGATATACTCTTCCAGCAACTTCATGAACTTCTCCGACAGGCATTTCATAGGGACAGTAGTACTAGCTGGACGCCTAGACTGGCCACCCAGGTCTACACAAGCGAATACTTGCAGGCCAAAGCGGCACCAATCATCAACATAGGGATAACGGTACTGGGCTGCTCCATTTATGCACAAACTATCGCCTATTTTTGTCGAGTACGAACTTCCGGCACAGCTTTCGTCGCAGTCACATGGCGACCGCCATCTGCCAATCAGTCTTGGATACAAATAGACCACACAGCCGTAAGCCACCAACGGCGTGGCTCAGTAAAGTCTTGTAGGTCACAGTGGAGCATACATCTAGATTCATATCACGCTCCTTTGTGTGCTGAGTCCATAGCACGTTTTTCCATCAAGTCAAACGTCCACCGTCAACGGGTAGGCGTAGACCAACTTCGTCTAGATATCAGAATGAGCTTGCTGTCCAGCTAAGTGGCCACACGATGATTTGTCAGAGCAATGGCAACATATCCAAGAGGATATAAAAGTAGCGAGTACCAAGTCGTGTGGATTAGTCACAGCATGCAGCCACGCACTGCATGTCATCGGGTTCCCTGGAATTGCTAGATAGCCGCCGGAATATCCCTGCTGGAAGCGGGAACCGCAATGCCTTTGACCAACTACGAAGAAATTTGATTCGAAGCTTGCGCAGAGACCAAGAAAATTGGTTCAAACGCGCGACCGAAAAGTACCAAGGTGCTGCCACCGGAAATGCTCGAAGACTTTTCCAATTCATCCGATCCACAAGAATCAGGATCCTTGGAGTGGGAAAATGATCTGCGAGGCAAACGGCCAACCAATCCACCAGCTTTCACGGCGTACGGACCGATGGACAGGGCACTTTGGGCAGCAGTTTAATCGGCCTTCAGTGTCAGCGTCCTCAATCAGTAGTCCGTTTGAACCAGTTCATGCTCTATGGACGGTCTGCACTATCCCATCCACCGAAAAAGAAGTCGATCGTGCGCTCCATTTCCTGAATCGCAATAAAGCCCCCGGCTCTGACGAACTCTTTCCGGATAAGCTTGACCTCGGTCACATCAAAGCTGTTAGCTTCAATAATCCTTTATAGATTGTCCTCAGTGTGCGAACAACAAGTCCACGAAGAACAGTCCGGTTCTTGTCCCAACCGCGGGTGCATCGACCAACTTTTCACCATTCGTCAGGTACATGAGTTCGGCCACGCATATCATAGACCGACGGTGATCATATTCTTGGATATCCGAATAGCTATTGATTCCGTTGATAGGACGGCCCTCTGGGACTGTCTCATCACACAGAGACCGCCTGATAAGTATGCCGAAATCATCCAAGCGCTACACCAGACTTCAGGCCGAGTACAAGCTCAGGCGGCGTTCTACGATTTGCGTCATTTATGGAGACGGCGGGACATCTCTCTCCCACTGAAAGGCAGAGTGTACAACGTTGCTGCGCGAAGCGTGCTCCTATACGCTTGTGAGACCTGGCCTGCTCCAGAGGCCAATGCCGACCGGTTGTCCGTGTTCGACCATCGATGCCTGAGGGGTATCTCACGAGTTTGGTGGCAACAGCGAAAAAGCAATTCCGTTGTTCGAACGCGCATCTACGGAACTGGGCGTGCCGCGTATCCAACTAGTGCTACCATATCACTCCATCGGCTTCGCTGGTTCGGACATGTACTACGTATGCCATCTCATCAACTTACCCGTCGCGTTCTATTCCCAGGCCTAAAGTTGGTTGGAAACGACAATACGGTGACCAGGCCATGAGATGACACCGGTCTATGAAAGTACTGATGTCAAAACGTGCCTCTGTAGGTCCCTCACGCTTGCATGGATGGGGAATTAGAGATCCACTACACAGCTGGCTGAAAACTTTGTCGGAAATGGTTTAAAGTCGTGCTCATTGGAGGTTATGTTGTGGCAACCTGTGCTCGAACTTCTGAGAAATTTCCTCTTCGATTCTTCACGTTCATTTTTCTGTTTCATGTTTCTGCACGGCACCACGCCTTTGTACTTTGTGCCGCGTTTTCTGTGCATATATATATATATATATATATATATATATATATATATTATATATATATATATGTATGTATACCAGTTGACAGGGGCTGTGTTGAATCATGATCGACCTTATCGAGATAGGTTTTGCCCGCGGAACCGGTGGTGGTCGAGTGGTCTGAAGCGTTTGATTACCACCTAGAAGGTCAGAGATCCGAATCCCCGCCATCATCGGTTACTTTGGTGGTAATATATAATCCACTGTTGTCCGGATCGTTACCCCACCTGGCCTATTGGGACCGTATGTGGTTCTCCATTCCAAGTCTTAGGGTCTGGTTGCCGGTTATCCCTAATCATGCAGTGGGCCTTTATGGCTGTAGGATGTACTCGTTTCATTGCACTCAAACGCAGAATAAACGGAATGTAGGGGGAGTTGAGAAGTAATGTGTCAGAACCGAGATCGGTTCGGAGTGTATCGAAAAATTGATGCGTCATGTGAAATGTTCTGGTAGAATTTTATTGCTCAATAACACAGCGTAGTCGAAATCGGTTGTAAAACCAGTCTTGAAAAAGGTTACCCGTGGTGACCGAAACGTCGACAACCTACCAACGATTCCGATTACGCTGTGTTATTGAGCAATAAAATTCTACCGGAGTTGAGAAGATTCGCAATCGACAACAGCACTGAGCTTCTAATCGAACCTCGTCCGTTCCGTGATCCTCGTGATCATCGAGTCTTTATGCGATCAGCGAACTGAATTACTATACGGAACGCAGCTGAACACGTCGCCCATCGTCCACGGTCCTATGCACCCCAACTGAGGTGTTTACAATGTATGGGTAGTGTGTTTCAGCGTCCCATATGGGACGCACGGCAGAGTTGGTGTTGGAGATTGAGCATTGTCTGCTGGAATTTCGTTACTGACATTTCGGGACACGGTAGAGGAGCGAGAATTCCCTACACGGTACCTCTCGGCTTTAGGGTTGAAATTCACGGGACTTAGGTAACTGCTGCTGGAGTCGCAGGTGTAGCGATTATTGGTGGCACACGTATTTGCTGTTTTATTACCTGGCCTATTAGATTCACCTTCATTCTATTGGTTCGCCCTTCACGCTTCGATATGCCGCTATTACCCGGGCCACAACGAGATGGTAACAAAAACCACTACTGATCAAGATAGAGCTAACAAAATGAATCGTTTTATAATGGAACATATCGGACAGAAGTGGGGTAGCAAAACTTGCATTGATAGCAGCAAGGTTGTGGATACGCATCCAGACATATACATATATGTATACAGACACAAACCACATGAGTTGATTAGGTGGGTAGAAAGAACACAGGATGAACTGGTTACCAATGACGACCAAACATGAAAGAAAACAAAACAAAAGTTAGCAAATCGAAGTGAATTGAACGCCACAGACCTTTCCCAGGGGTCATGAAGAATTGGCCGAGCCCCCCCCCTCTCCCAAAAAAAAAGAAACCCTAATCACCAATACACACACATAACAAACTGACCTGGAACTTTGTCGCTTCCATTCGATCCAAAATCGCAGTCATTGAACCTGAAGACGTATTGTGACGAATATAGTGATACTGGAAAGATTATTTTTTTTGAAAAAGATTTTAAAAGTCTTACTGAAGTGGAAGATACACACAAATGAAATCGGGTCAATATGAGATCTCCCTCTCACAGTTTTTATGCTTTGTTCACAACGTAGGTGAGATCAATGAGAAGTAGTCAATCAAAGCGGTACAGGAGATACATGTGAAGTTGGAAAATAGCATTTTTGGGACATTTCCGTTTCATCCTGAAACAGCTGTCAAACGAACAAAAGACACACTAAGAAAAAAACTCAAACCATTCACGAGTTAGCCAAATAGTCTGGGGTGTGCCGCATTACCTTAGCGATTGTCTTCTGCGAGAGGATAAATCGACTTCATGGACATCACGAACCATTGCTGACCACGCGCGGTAGTTGGAGGCGAGCTCGCCGCAGATCGTGATCCAGTCTCTTTTCCATCGTCGGACTCCAGAGACCGATTGAAGACCTAGAAGCTCTACATCTTTTCCTATGTTACCGATCCACATTTTAAGCTCCCATCAAGGCGACAACGCCAACCAGGATAAGGAGCAGGACAAAGTGTTAGTTTGGTTATCTCTGACTCAGGTCGTTGAAGGGTATAGCCGAACCACTGCAGTCGTCGGCGCTGGAGGAGGGCGGAGAGTGCATCGACATCAGAGCATCGTGTCCTTGCCTCTTTGCTGGACACCCTGTCGCGCCAGTTGGTTTAGAGGATTTGCCGCGTGCAACAGTGATCGAAAACCACCAGCCTTCTGGTATCCTAAGCTCGTATAGGCCAGGTTTCGCAGTCATAAATGAGTTTTGGGCGAATGGTGGCGCGGTAAATACGACGGAAGGCTCTCCGGCGCCGTCGATCCGTAATACCACTTCATCTTTTGCATGGTAGTTGGGAAGCCGAGTTGAGCATAGGCATTTGAACGAATGGACGTACTCGATTGGCCAGTCATTGATGCACAGCCGTTGACTTGTTTGGCGTAAATGGGCTGTGAAGGTCTTGGTTTTGGTTGAACTCACTTCTAGCCCGATGAACAATGCGATAGGATTTACTCGATCGAGAATTGATTGGAGCGTAGCGAGGGGATCTCCCAGCAAGGAAATATCATCCGCCAACTGCAGGTCCGAGATGTATATTTTCTGTCTAGGCTAAACGACAGGGTAGTCGTGTAATGCATGACCCATAGTCCAATCAATGCCGTCGTTAAACAGTACCAATGAGAGGGGACAGCTGTGTATATCTGGTAGCGAGTGAGAAATCGCCAGATTCTTCGTCGTGCATACGAACCCCAGCATCCGCTGTCGAGTAGTATCCCCTGAACAGCCTTAAAAACTTATCGGATATCCCATCGGATTGGATTATAGTCCAAAGAGACTGGCGGTTAACCGAATCGAAGGCGGCCCGGAAGTCGATGAAGCAAGCTACCGTTGGCTGCTGGAACGTATAGCGGTGCTCCAGTATTAAGCGCCGTGTGAAGATTTGATCAACATAGCCTCTGCCATGGTGAAATACCCCTTGGTTCAGGCGAGTGCGTCGGTCTCTTGCTTCGGAGAAACAGCCTAGTAACAGCGCCCCAACAATCTTTTCGGGCACATCGAACAAGATGATCTTTCGGTGATTTTCACATGCCGATTCATTACTTTTCTTCGGAATGGGCAGCAGAATAGTCATACTCCAGTCACGTGGGAATGCTTCCTCTCGCCAAATGTAGTCAAAAAGTGTATACAGCCTGCCAATCAATGACAATGAACAAGCTTTATATAATTAGAAAACAAGGCGTAGGCGAACATATATTTTCGGTGATTTCATTCTCAAGCCAATTACAATTGTAATTGGCTTGAGAATGAAATCACCGAAAACATATGTTCACCTACGCCTTGTTTTCTGATGTTAATCAAGGGCTTTTTCCGTTTACCTTAAATAATTCTGGAGGGATTCTATCTTCCCCAAAGGCCTTTGTTCTTCAGTTTGTTATTGATTTCTGTGATTTCTGCGGTAGTGGGCGGGTCTTAGCTGCTTTTGTACTGGACTGGAGTTGACAGTGGTTGGTCCGTCGGGTGGTTTGTAGACTGGTTGAGCAGCTGACCGAAGTGCTCGACCCATCGGTCCATTTTCTTACTCTGTTCGGGCATTAGGTTTCCTGCTGTGTTACGAAGAAGCAGCACGGAGTGAATGTTGGCTGCTGTACTTATTAGATGCGTTGCGAATGAGGCGGAACAGCTTACCATAGTCACCAGTTCCTGAAGCGGTCTCCATTTTTTCGGTTATTTCTATCCCGTATAATTTGCGATCAGCCCTGGCGGAACATGTGGTCTCTCGGTGCAGTCTGCGGCGTTCATCACCATCTGCGAGCCGAGCTTCATGTGCTTTGGTTGAAAACTGGGGCGTGCTATCATAGATGCTATCTTTTGCCCGTTTTTTGTTCTACCGAGTACCGTCCATGCAGCTTCCTTGATTGTCGACTTTATTTGAGTCCACTACACTTCCACAGAAACTTCGACTTAAGCATTGATTACGGCGATCAGTCGAGCTGTGATTGCTCGTGACAACGTTTCTCGCTCCTCTGGAGTTCCTAGGACAGCGATATTTATCCGGGAGGGTGAAGACACCATAGTACGTGCAGACATATGAATCTTGACGTACGCACGTAAGACGACATGGTCAGTGCCGTTTGCGCTGCCCATTTTGCACTTCGGTATGCTCGGCAGTCCATCACGGGCCCAACGGGATCTCACCAGGATATGGTCACGTTGGTGCGCAGTGTGACCGTCATTGAAGTACCATGTTAGTATGTGCTTCTTGGGGTGTTGAAAGCGAATGCTGCAGACGGCCATTCTGTTGACGTCGGCTAAACCAATCAATCGGCCGCCGTCCTCGCAGCGCTGACCGAGACCGAATTTCCCGAGAATATGGCAAATGGATTCGTCGTGCCTCGAAACCCGGTTGATTGCCTCTTGCATATTATAGTGGGGAATGAGAAAACATACAGCAAATTTAGGAAAAGTAGGTTCTTCAAATCTTCGTGGTGTCCAAAAGATCTCGTGGACAGTGGCGATCATGTTGTCACTTTCTGTCAAATCAGAAAGATTGATCAATGTGGTTTTGTACAGCTGGACTGTGTATTTCGTGTTGGCTACTGGGACGCTCTTTCCTTTTCTCACCTGTGTAGGTCCAGTCCCTGTCCATCTTGTATATTCATTCTTTCTATTTCAACGTGCAACATGGTGAGAAAGGCAGTGGTCAGTGGGGTGTTCCGCTGTTTGACGCTGTACGATGATGATGATGATGACGATGAGTGGAGCTCGTCTTTCGTTTTGTCATCCACCGAAACGGTTGGAGCATAGACCGCAATCACTGTCATCTCGTGTAGGGAGCCTTTAAAGAGAACCAAAGCGAGTCTGGATGAGACTGGTTCCCAAGAGATCATTGCATCATCAGCTGCTTCATTTGGAGCAAATGTAAAGCCGTAGAGAGCGGAGTTCTTTGCCGGGCCACCGTGATAAAGCCAATAAGATGTATCTACTTTGGAACTCTTATTTGTCGGCTACCTGAGTTTGGTAGGCGGACGTCCTAGAGACAAGCAATATCTACGTCATAGTCATGTAGAGTTCGCATTTGGGATGAACTGGCTACCGACGTCTAGAAACGTCCTGACATCCCAACAGGCTGTGCATTTACCCTGCAGCGGATAATATCAGCTTGCTGTCATCGCCTTGACAGCTGGGGCACGAGGCGCGTCGATTATCAGGGACGCCGTAGCATGATGAGCGCAGAGGTTCTGTGAGTAATCACAGAGTAGCGGGAGTAGTGTACGAAGAGGTTTTTAAGTACCGTTTGGCCTTTTTGTTTGAGGTTGCACCTCCAGCCTCCGCACACCCAAGGGCGGACTGCAAGTCAGTAGGCACGGTAACAACACCACAAAATCGAGAATGGGGAATGCAAGGTGAAAATGGATGCAGTCAATGTCTTGTTGGTTACTTCGCCTAGCAAACTTTGCTGTTCGGGTAGCTTGCGAGGTTCCCAAACATGCCGTGGAGCATTCGCGCCACTGGCTTTGGTTGAGTTATGTCTTTCAATGCTCATGCCTTGGACCCCAGATGGGAAGTCAGGATGCACCAATTGGGGCCAGCGCCGGTATAAACTCTCTCCCACCCCTAAGCCAGGTCACGATCTGACCGCCACGTCGCTGAATCCAGCCATATCCAGGAAGCGTAAATAGCGCACGATAAGGCAAACAATGGATAGGCATAACGTAAAACGTGTCCACGCCACCGGAGGCGGTGTATTGTTTACGTCGCTCAAAGAGCGGCTATCTACACCCAAAAGACGACAACGAACCTCGTGGTTGCTCACACGGTGTTCCCACCAAATTGGAGAAATGCTTCGGAGACGTCGGTGATCGACAGTGAAAAAGCGCAAACGATTTACATAGACCCTAACAGCAATTGAGTCCTCTTGCTATGGAATCCTGCCCGTTTCTTTCACTAACCGTACTTCTATTCCGAAAAGTAATTTTTACTGAGAAGCTGGTTAGGAAACTCTGAATTTAGGCGAAACTACATAAACAAATCTAACGGCAACATCGCCGTACCTATTTCGTCGACCCAAATGCATCCTAAATAGGATGGAGCGACTAAAGTTAGTCATGATAAGCAATCCAGCTAATGTGTGAAACGTAATTCTCGCTTGAAAAAATCTCGTGTCAGACAACATCAGGCCTCCAAATGCCTTCGTATGGCCGGGGGTGGGTGTCTCAGGCTCCGAGATGGCTACTCGTCCTGAACGCCTCCCGCAATGCTCACAAATGACCGTGTGTCTGTTACAGCCTCTGCTGAGGAAGTCCTACTCACTACCTTCTCGTGGCGGAGGTACTCCCACTAAAGTGAGAGGACGACAGCGAATTTCCGGTGCTCTTCACCGGATTAGCTGACTGAAAGTCAGTCTAGTGGATATGGCTAAACCCTGATTCCAAACCAGCCACGAGTGGCGTATGAGGCGCACAACGATATGCTCACCGGCATCTGTGGCGGACGTGCACTGGGCACCCAGGATGTTTGGCCTCGTCCGAAGGGCGTGTGAACTGGGCAATCAGTCACCGGCTCTCAGTGGTTTCCGGAAGCGGATAAATTGTACAATTGGCCGTCAATCCATCTGGACCAACTCTGCTGCCTTGGAGAAAGTGCTTGGCTACGCAAAAGTTAGAGGTGCATTCTCGAATAGGTGCCTACTATGGACTGGGCGGTCGAGTGGCCCGAAACGCAAACAACCATGAGAAATCATGTTACTATGGTTGACTGCTCTTTTATGTGCACGAACAACCACTCTCCCACACCGTACTCAAACTATTCTCCCACCTCCTCTCTCTTTCCATTTATTTTCTATTCTCACATCCCGCGGGTTCTTTGGTCGACCGTGCCTGCTGTAGTGCCACTGGTGGAAATCCTGGCTTTTCCTCTCTCGTCCTTCTCCGACTACCCTCCGAGTCTCACCTAACTTGCTACCATCAGCTGATTCCCTGCTTTGTCCTCGATGCCCAATAAAAATTGTCACATTTAACGTACGAACCCTGATGCGTATAGGACAACAGACGGGTTTAGCTCGTTCTCTTGAATCCTTTGCCATCGATGTATGTTGCATTCAAGACTAAACTTCCATCATTCGATTGACGCCCTTACCTAACTGTCCCGTGAAGTTTCAAACACGCCTTTCTGGGGACGCTGAGGCTGCGGCCTCTGGTCTTGCTAGCATTAGCATTGATCTCAGGGAAGAGCTGAAGTGGCGCTGCTAGACTGGATCCCAGTCGACAGTGTTTATGCGCAGTGAGACTCGGGGGTTCGTGCAAAATGAGCAGTCACCACTCCGACAGGTGCAATCTGTTTGTCGTCTCAGCATTTTCACTCACCGATTGCAGCCCTGATGCAATCAAGGATAACCTCAAAAAATTCTCCACCATTTCTGGCACAAATCAAACCGGACCGATATCGTCATTTTGGCAGGTTCAAATGTCAATTGGTCGGCTGTCATCGAATAAGGTTCATCTAGGAGGCCTTTTTGGTATCGATTCCTGTCGCACGGAAAAAGAGGAACGGTTGCCGGCCCTATGCTCAGACCATCGCCTGTTCCTCGCCAGTACGAACTACAGATGACGTAATCGCCGGTATGCCGAGTGGTGTCCGCCCTCTTCGAGTCAACAGTGGACTCGGATTGACCACACCGCTAAAAGTCGCAAATTGTGGGGTTGCACACAAGACTGTCGCTCGTACTGGAGCACCTACTTTACTTTTATGCGACCATCTACTAAGGGATGAGTCGGCTTCATGGATTTCGCGTATCATACCTGACCATGCGCGGGGGTCGGAAACGAGTTCGGTGCAGATCGCGATTCAGTTTTTCTCCCATTGAAGGCCACCATAGACCCACCGTTGGCTTAGACACTCTTCATCCTTCCCGACAGTGTCGATCCACGTTTTGAACATTCCACCACGGCGACATCGCTATCCACGACAGGGTTTGGGATGGAGTGTTTGTTTGGTTAGTTCCGTCTCGGGTTGCCGTAGGATATAATCCAGCCACCACAGTCGACAACATTGGAGGAAGTTTGAGAGATTGTTGCTTTCCAACTACCGTCTCCTAACTTCGTCGTTCGATACTCTGCAACACCAATTGGTCTCCGAAATAAGTCGCAGGCACCAGTGGTCGAACATTTCCAGCTTTCTAGTATCCTCGGCTCTCAAGGGTCTGGTTTCGCAGCCGTAGCTGAGTACGGGGCGTATAGCGGCACGGTAGATACGCACCTTGGTCCGAAGGCTTATTTCACTGCCGGTCCACTACGCTCGTCGCAGCTGGAGAAATGGTTTCCTGGCGTTACCTGTTTGAGATAATACTTCATTGTTTGCCCAACCGTTCGGAAGCAGTATAGAGCATGAATACTTGAATGGTGGAACACATTTGATCAGTTGGTCATTGATGGACAGTTGTTGAGCTGTTGGCCCTGGGCAATTTGACATACTTTTGATTTTCGTAGTGTTCAGTTCCAGCCCGATGGACTTTGCGAAGAAATCGATCCGGTCGAGGACTTTTTGGAACGTGACGGGAGTCTCCGCTAGCACGACAATGTTACCCGCGAACTCTAGGTCCGAGATGTGCATCTTCTGACTCAGATGGATACCAGGATAGTCAGTTGATGCTTGTCTCATTGTCCAGTCGATCGTGTAGTTCAACAGCATTGATGAAGGAGGGCAGCCTTGTCGGACACCCAGTGAGTGTGAACTCAGAAAACATTTCATTGCACATATGGACCCGCGCACTATTGAACGAATAGTATCCTCTCAGAAGCCTTGCGAGGTTAGCGGGCGTCCCGTCGCATTCCATTATCGCTCAGAGACACTCCCAGTTAAGTGAATCAAAGGCGACCCGAAAGTCGATGAAAACAGGTTACTGTTGGCTGCTGGAACTTGTAGCGGTGCTCCAGTGTTCGACGTAGTGTGGAAATTTGGTCCACGCAGCCTCTACCACGGCGGAAACCCCCTTGGTTTTGTTATGTGAGGCAGTCCCTCACAACTGAGAAGCGGTTGGGCAGCAGCACGCAGAAAATCTTCGCAGCCACGTCGATC
The DNA here is from genome assembly GCA_948099385.1 of Fasciola hepatica. Taxonomy (NCBI): domain Eukaryota; kingdom Metazoa; phylum Platyhelminthes; class Trematoda; order Plagiorchiida; family Fasciolidae; genus Fasciola; species Fasciola hepatica. Next base: position 12,115,414 of record CANUEZ040000030.1, read on the forward strand.
AGGCTGATCCCCCTATAGTTGTCGCACACTGATTTGCCCCCTTTCTTTCGGATGGGTAGCAGAACGGACGTGCCCCAATCAGTCGGAAAGACTTCTTCTCGTCATATGGAACCAAATACGATGCATAGTCCGTTGATCAATAACGACAGGCAGCGCTTGTAGACTTCAGGTGGAATGCCATCTTCTCTAGCGGCTGTTCTGTTCTTTAGCTGATTGATGACTGTGGCGATTTCAGTTGTGCTCGGCGGGTCGCAATTGACATCGTACGGCTCTGCAAGAACTGGGGGTTGTAGGGCCGTCGTGTGAACTGATGGTCGGTTGAGCAATCGATCAAAGTGTTCGACACATCGCTCTATTTTTCTTTTCTGCTCAGGTATGAGCAGACCGGCTGTGTCACGTAAGAGCGACTCCTGATTGCAGAGCCTACCCGACGCGTCACGTATGTGGCGGAATAGCTTGCCAAAGTCACTGATCCCAGCTGCAATCTCCGTTTTTTCAGCTACTTCTATCCAGTGCCGCTTACGATCAGCCCTAGTGGAGCGCGAGGCCTCACGTTGCAATCTGCGACGCTCGCCACCTCCTGATATCCGGGCCTCATATGCTTTAGCCAGTTGAAATGTGCCCTCCGAGATCCCGTCTTTTAGGGGGCTTTCAGTCCTTGCTGGTTCTTCTAGAGCAGCTTCTCTAACCGTCGACTTGATTACCATCCACTGTTCTTCTACTGGAGTTGTATCCAGTGATACGTTGGTTACTGCGGATAATCGCGTGGCGATTGCGCTTAACAGAGCTTGGCATTTCTCTTGCAATTCCAGAGCCGTGACATTTATGCGGGTCGGTGGGGAGGCCCCAGAGCCTGCGGATAGATGGATTCTGAAGCGCGCGCAAACAAGAACGTGGTCTATGTTGTCTGCGTTTCCCGTCACTGCGCCGCGGTACGTTCAACAGTCTTATACAGACGAAGCCCAACGAGACCTCGCCAGGTCGATTTGATACGAAGTGCGACCGTCGTTGGAGTACCATGTCAGCAAGTGCGTTGTAGGGTGCTAGAAGCGTGTGCTGCAAACGACCATTTTGTTAGTCAGCTAACGTGACCAGGCGGCGGCCATTCGCACAGCGTTGACCAGGGCCAAATTTTCCGAGGACGTGCTGTGTTGACGACTCCGATGGACCTGTGCGAGCGTTACAGTCTCCGGCGATGAATGAGGGAGACCAAGGAGATAGAGGATGCCTCAAGGGAGATGACAGTCAACGAACTCAGAGTTGTTACTCCTTTCAGACACTCCATACACCCCACTGGAGCACTCCCCATGCTCGCGATCACGCATTGGTTTGCACTAATCTGTCCATGTGCTTTGTTGGGCGCTTCAAACGCATGTTGCAACAGCGGTTAGATTCCGATAAACTTTCCGATCCATCTCGTCTATTTGTCTTCCAAAAGTCGTTAGCTGTAGTCCCACCTGATAACATAAACTGACACTGGTCGCTTATCAAGAATGCTTTGCATTCTGCTGGCTTAGTAATTTTCGGTCTGTCTCGTCGTGCCCCCAAGACCCCTGCGCCTTCTCGATGCACGCCAGTCGATTCCGACTGGAAGCGTGTATAATGCAGCACGTCTCGAAACGCAAGTTTTCGTAGGGACCGAGAAATCTGGTGGTTGCAACGTGCAGCAGGAGTGGAACGTGCTGTAGCAATGGGAAATTCTTGCAAGCTGCTCTCTCATTTGAATCATCGGTAGGAAGCCACTAAGTATGGGCGAAACAATCGATTCGCTAACTCACAACCGAAAGCAGGGACTCGACCGCTGGCCGGAGCACTTTCGTACAGTTTAGCTGGTGCTCAATGTCAGCATCTCGTATAACCCTTTCAGCACGCGTTCATTGGTTCGTTTCGACAGACCTGACTGCCGAGACGGAGGTCCGAAAGGAAATCCAAGTCTCAGGACGTCACAAAGCGCCGAGCTTCGATGGCCTTCCCCCAACCCTTTATAAAAATGGCGGGTCGCAGCTCGTCAAAGGACTTCATGTTTTGTTTTCAAGTTTGTAATCCCGGGTGGGTTCGTTTCTTGTGGGGGAGGAGGGAATTGATTGTTGTCCCCATCTCTAAGAAGGGCTGGCACAACAACTGCACTAGCCACACGGGTGCAAGCCTTATCCCAATGGCGTCGAAGCTGCTTGCGTTTTCCATACTCTGTAAGCTGTACCAAACGCGTGAAGAGCAAACTCACGAGCAGCAAGTTGAGTTTCGTGAGGGTCGTGGATGTATCAATCATACCTTCACGCTTTGATAACTGTTAGAGCATTTAGAGCACACTTTCCAAAGACGAACAATCTTCATTTTCCTGGACATTCGCGCGGCCTTCGACTCTGTCGACAGGACTGCACTATGGATTTTTTGAGAAATGGAGTACCTGGGAGATATGTATCAATCCTCAAAGAGTTGTATCGTCACGCCTCGAGTCGGATTAAGGCCTACGGCCAGTTTTCTCCCTTTTTTGTAGTCTCCGGTGGGGTACGACAAGGTTGTCACATATCCTTATTTCTCTTGACCTTCCATAGAGGATGTTCTACGGAATGCTTCGTCTGGTCTTCCAAACCGTGAAGTTGAACTCCCCCCAGGGAAGAGTTTTCGACTTGGAATATACTGATGATATCGCCTTGCTGAGTGACAACGCACAGGCAATACGACCGCTTCGCGATTGATGTATCCAGAAACAAGATGCACTTTGCGCCTTCCACGTGCAAAGTGCTTTTGGCAGGAACCTATGCCTGCACTCACCCTTTGTAGTTATCAGACTGAGTTTGTCGACAACTGAGTGCCTTTGGAGCTTGCTAACAGTTGGAAGTGGTGTAGGGGAGATCACTTCACGAACAGCGAGAGCCAGAGCAGCTTTCGCAAACAGGCAACATCTGTGGCGTCGCCGTGACATCAGGGCTCTATCTCTCAAGTGACAGGTGTACGTTTCCACGGTTCGTAGTGTTTCACTCTGCGGTTGAGATCTGGCCACTTAACGTTGAGGATGCTCGGCGTCTTTCGGTGCCTAGGAAACATTCGTCGCGTCTGGTGGGAACATCGAGTCAGTGATGACGAGGTGCACCGTCGTGTGTTAGGCAAGGATGACTGCACTCTTAACGAAGTGATCGACCCACACCGTCTCCGGTGGCCCGGTTAAGTTTTGCGAATGCCTGTCAATCGTGTACAATCCGTGCTCTATTCGCACGTGCTGAGCAAGGTTGGAAGAAGCGAAGCGGCGGTCAGGTCATGACTTGGCGTAGAGGTATGAAGAAGCTAGCACTATAATTGGCTTCGGTTGGTGCTTCCCGCCTCCGTGGTTGGGGCCCAAGGGATGAGGATTTTCGTTTGTTTAGAGACGTTGAGGGACATGGCTCAGAACAGAAGTCAGTGGTGCGAATGCTGTGCGGTCTATCTGTCAAACTCTCGTGTCACGTAACAACAAAAATGTCATCCCGACAAACCAATTGACAAAAAACATCGAAAAGTGTATGGTGGAAAACGAAAGAAAAACTGTTGAACTTCATTTTTTTACTATCTGTAGCTTTTACTGTCTTACACCCCCTCTCTTACTTCTGTAATTGTTGTTGCTGTGTTGGCACCACGCTTGATTTCAAGTCGATGTATATTATATATATATATATATATATATATATATATATATATATATATTTATATTTATAATGATATACATATATATAGACAACATTGGTGCAGGTTATGTACTGGTAACAGAAATTAAGATATGCCGAATCAACTGCAGTGACATACTTCTGCCAATAACCGACCCAATAGCGACCTCCGCAGTCGGTGAGTCGATTAGTCCGGATCTGTTGATGAAAACAGAGGGGAACCCGTTAGTGTAAAAAGCAGTTGAGAATGATTAAAAGCAATAACAATGAAAGGCGCGTGTGAGTGGGGGGGAGGGAATCAATACGTCAAATCTTGTTATAAAGGGTTAGTTCTTCAGTAGACTGTAATTGATATGTCGAAATATAGGTTGAATAGTTGGTGATTAAGTGATCACTGGAGTTCGGGTAATGAAAACATGTCTATCGAGTCTCAAGGATGAAGTGCTGATTCCAACGCTAACGGCCAACTAGGGTGCTGGACAACACGACACCGTCACTAGGGTTTTTACCACCCTAACTACTTACTCAACTCCCATATGGTTCTTTATTGCAGGCCTACGGGTCGTGGTTGCCGATTTCAACTGATAATGCGATGGGCTCGTGGTTGTGGCTACAGCCCCAAAGCGCATTCATATCAAGTAGGAGACAAGAAATACAGTCCGACAGAATGAATATATCGGTGAGGATGCAAAAATGGACCGACATAAACAGTACCATGGTACTCATGCATACGTGTGCTAAAAGCTGGTAAGAATCAAACAGTGAATCCCAATCGATTTCACTTACTCTGCACGAACGGCATCGATACCATTGTCGTTGATGACCCCCATCATCGGTGCAGAAGTCGAAATCTTTTGCACGGCGTCTCCATCGCGAATATGGATACAAGCATTAGGTGATCGCTCATGAATTTCCGGATCAGAACTTTGTGAGGATGAGTGCACTGGATTGTTAGTTGAAATTTCAGTAGTATGACAGTTTGAACGTGTTGGCATAGTATAAGCTAAAATAATGATCGGTTTGAAAAAGGGAGTATTCACCGTTGATTCTCGTTGAAAAATTTACAGGTAGAACTAAAAATACTTCGTGAAGCAGTGGCATTCACACAACTATGATAGGAACCCACTATTAGGATCAAACTCGGTTTTTGAGATCTGACGGTCATGTGGCACGCAAGGAAACCGAAAATAACCATGTTGACGACCTCGTGGCTGATAACAAGAAACGAGCATCGTCAGAATTGTTTCATGCACTAGTCCAGCTCAGACAAACATTAATTATGCACTGGGTGCGGTGAATTTCCTTGCCATCTCTCAGCGGCAACCTAGACCAGAAATAAGGGGAAAAAATATGAAAAGAGTAAGAAGAGAACTTCGAATAGCAATATCTCGCCGATAAAATTCATGAATACAAGAGCGCCAACGGTTGCCATGCCTAGCCACTTCCTCTAATGTACCTAACTACTGAGTGGAAGGGTCTTTTGAACCTCACACAAGTATATATATTTCCACACCAGCCTGACCTCAGACTGTGTCAAACAAAACATGGTACAAACGGAGAGGAAAGGGTGGATAGTCCGAGTCCCTGATTTTGTTGTGGGCGCAAAACTGCCACGCTGACTAAGCCAAAGCAGGTGGTCATCTTAGGGGTCCGCAACCGGCCTTTAGCTAACCGAAGCTTAACCCACAAGACGCAGGGACGAAACGTGAGTACCGTAACCCACTGGGGGCCGGTGACTGATTGCCCAGTTCACACGCCCTTCGGACGAGGCCAAACATCCTGGGTGCCCAGTGCACGTCCGCCACAGATGCCGGTGAGCATATCGTTGTGCGCCTCATACGCCACTCGTGGCTGGTTTGGAATCAGGGTTTAGCCATATCCACTAGACTGACTTTCAGTCAGCTAATCCGGTGAAGAGCACCGGAAATTCGCTGTCGTCCTCTCACTTTAGTGGGAGTACCTCCGCCACGAGAAGGTAGTGAGTAGGACTTCCTCAGCAGAGGCTGTAACAGACACACGGTCATTTGTGAGCATTGCGAGAGGCGTTCAGGACGAGTAGCCATCTCGGAGCCTGAGACACCCACCCCCGGCCATACGAAGGCATTTGGAGGCCCACGAAAGTTCAACACAGCAAAGTCCACTGGTTAGGCTTTTCATACCTTTCTTTCATGTCATGGACTGGCCACCCTTACTCATCTACCAACCATTAACACCCTCAGTGGACAGCGCGCGCCGAGGAATCCTGTCAGAGGACATGTGCTACACATGTCAGAACCATCTAAGTCCCTCAAGTTTCAGTGTTTCATATATTGAATTAGTTCGTGTACCGAAGACTGAGACTAACCTCAGCACTGTTGATTAGTTGTCTCCACCAGGTTCGAGCAATGCTACGAAGATATCGACGTTCAAACACCAACAATTTTCGGATACCCTCCAAGCAGTGGTCGTGTTACTTAACCACCAAGAACTGGCCTGACTGCTGCAGCGCACACTCGACCTTTGATAGGCAGAAGGACGTCACGCTGATGCGAAAAATGGCTGAGGCTGGCAAAAGACAAACGCACCTTCCGTATGTGTGACGGCACTTCATCCGATATCTGGCCACCTGGTGAGACGTAACTGTCCAAGAAACACAATTTATCTACTTCACCTGGGAATTCCTCGACTAAACAAAAATCAGCGTAGCGCCAACCCAGTCCTGCATCAAAATTATATATTTCGCAGATGCAAATGGATCGAGAATGTTGCCACATCGTTATTTACGCAAATCAGAGAGGACATGCAAACTTACTTGGATCTCCACTCAGAAGAAAAAGTAGTCCGTGTATTCTAATTCGGGTAGTTTATTGCCTGGGCAAAGATCGACGCCACTATCCTCGCACGGGTATAGGGCTATGTACCAGACTCACCTCTGGCACTCAAAGCGATTCCCACATCACCATTCCTGCATGACCATCACGACGAGACTGCACCTTGGCGTGGTGTGATGGCTTGCGTGCATCCATGACCCAAAGAGCTATGCAGGACGCCTTCTTTAAGCCGGAGATGCGATCATGCCTGACAGGTCAATGGGTAGAGACCAGACGAATTCCAGCCCCTGAACCAGTTGATAGGCAGCATCTAGCTCTACCTACTGCGCCCATGGAGAGGTCACTTCAGCGAATAAACACGGAGAGAAACAGTTTACCGGTCTAAAACCCTCCACTAGATGGACGTAGGAGTGGAGTACCTGGGGTTTCTCTCGACGGTGGGAGAAGTCATTGCACTTCATTGGGCAGCTATCGCCCGCCCTAAGCTGGGCAGCCCCCCCCCCCCAGTCCAAAGAATGCTGCCTCGTTCACGTTCCGCTTGCTCCGTTGGGTGCATGGGGCTAAGGACCGAATCCGAAAAGCGGATCGATAACAAAGTACCAGTGAAGACAAGACGAAACGCATGCAGTAATCAGGTCTCACGTGACAGACCAGAAGAAGTTCCTTCACGGGTTCTTCGGTCACGTTCCCGTGCTGGGTTACCGCCCCACTGCCTTGCTGATCGGACTTTTGAGTCAAAGGCTCCGGCTAGGGTTCCCAAAGAAAAACCCCTTCTGCGGTGTGGGGAGCTGCGAAGTATGATGTGCCCAGAAATCTCCAGCGGTCAGTCAGGAAACATTCCGTATTTCTCTGTTCTTCAGTATCTTCCTCTCAATTCTGAATGGATACGAGTAGCCACAATGAGTCGCGACTGTGAAGTTCTAACTCCCGGTAAGGGTAGCAAATTAGAGACAGGGTAAAAAAGAGAATCCATTCTCCGACTGAAGGATCCTCTACACTTAGCTGCTTTCAACGTTCACATACTTTGCCAAACGGGGCAACAGGCTGCCCCAGCTAGAACTCTTGAAACCCTTAACATGTGTGTGTGTGTGTTTTGTCTCCGAAACACGCATACAAGACCCAACTTCACTGTTCACACTTCGCTTCCCAGATACAAGCACAGCTTCTCGTTTCACTCTTCGCGTGTCGGGTGGTTTGGTGTCTAATGCTCGTAGTCAGGCTGGCGTCGGCGTCACTCTGAGCATGAAAGCTGAACGTGCACTGCCCGACTGGATCCCATTCAGCAGTCTTGTGTGTGGTTTGGTTCAATGGTTCTGTGCACGTAAACAACACAAGACTGAAGCGCCGATGTCTGTTTGCCGTTTCTGGGTACGCCTCAACTGACTGTAGCTCTCCTAAGGCTAAAGACGATTTCTACCAGGATTTGTCTCAACTGCTCCGCAGTGTGCGCTCTACGGACATTGTAGTTTGCTGCTGGTGATTTCAATGCTCAAGTCGGAAGCCTAGACGAGACGGAGAGGAAGATAGGAGGTCGATATTGCGTTCCATCCGGTCGAACTGATAACGGTGATCGACCCATTCAACTACGTTCCAACTATGGACTACTTCTAGCGAGTACAAATTTCTCGCACAAAAAGCTAACCTGGCGTCCTACTGCGCCTTCACAGCGCTGGACTCAGATCGACCACATTGCTACTGGTTACCGCGGACGTGAATCAATTCAAGACTGTCGATCATTTTGGTCCACGTCTGTAGACACTGATCACGCTATTGTCCGCGCGCACTTCAGCTCGCGCCTCGTCGGTGGCCGAAACAACGCCAAAGCGAACCGTCCCCCGCAGCTATTACTGGACGATAACCAACGATCTCCTTTCCGAACAGAATTATCCACCAGGTTATCGATGCAGTCAAATGCCCAGGATCCAGAGGAGCGATGGACGGAGATCAAACAGGCTTTTACTGAAGACTGCTAGTACTGCCCAAGGTCCAACAACCAGACACACAGAAACGATGGATATCTGCATCTTCAGTTGCACTGTTAGATGCGCGCAGATCGATTCCTCCGGATTCCAGATACGATGAGGCACGGAGGTGCCTTAAACGCCAACTGATTCGGAGCCTGAGAAACGACGGTGAGCAGCAGTGGAATGCGAAGTGTTGAGAGATGGAAAAAGCTTCGGCGATTGGCAACAGCCGCAACCTTTTTCATCTAATCAGAAATACCGGTCCCCGAAAGCCAGGCGTTAGTGAACTGATCGAAGAGGAGAACGGCTCACTGATTCAAACTTAGAAGCGTCGTCTAGTTTGTTGGGCGGAGCATTTCGAGGAGCGGTTTAATTGGCCTTTATCCATGACAGGCTTGCTAAGGAGTATCATAGCTCCAGCTCTGGTTGTAGATACTAATCCTCTTTCAGAAACGGAGGTTCTCTGCGAGATAGGTTAACTTGAACGACATAAGGCTGCTGGACCGGATGGGTTGCCTCCGTCTATTTTCAAAGATGGTGGCTCAGCACTGTTACTGAAATTGACAAAACTCCTCGGTTGGATATGGGAGAAGAAACCAATTCCAAAGAGTTAGTGTGAATCGGTGATCGCACCGATTTAAAAGAAAAGTGACAGGTCCTCCTGTGAAAACCACAAAGGAATAAGTTTGGTTAGGATCGCATCTAGCTTGCTCGATGGCATTGTTCTCCACCGTTTAACAACCGCTAGCGAACAGTGCTCGCGCAAGAATCAAGCTGGGTTTAGACCTAGTTGAGGTTGTATTGATCATATCTTTACAGTTTGACAAACTTTAGAACAGACACACATTCCGTAGGCCCACCATCTCCGTTTTTCCTGATCATAATGCGGCCTTCGACTCAGTCGACCGCACAGTTCTTTGGCGCTGCCTCTCGCTGAAGGGTGTACCAAAGAAATTCATTTCCATCATAAAATCCCTTTACATTAATAGCCGAAGCCGTTCGGGCTTACGGTGATCTTTCATCCGAGTTCACCACGAGAAATGGTGTATGTCAAGGTTGCCCCCTCTCTCCTTTTCTCTTGAACTGTGTGATTGATATGGTCCTAGAGACCACACTTTTGTCAGGTGAGGATAGCAGCATTGAACTTTCCCCGGGTGGAAAAGTGTCAGACCTTGAATTTGTGGATAACATAGTTCTTCTAGGTGAAGATCCAGGCAAGTTGTAAGCTTTTCTAGACAGCTTGAATAACGGCTTAACAATGTTCGGGATGTGTTTTGCACCTTCAAAGTACAAGATACTATTGCAAGATTGGGTTGATGCCACACCAAACCTTTGAGTATCTGGAGAAACTATAGACCTGGTAGATAAGTTCTGTTATCTGAGGAGCTGCATCTCACCCGGAGGTCAGATATCGGATGGGGTGTCTCTGCGTATACAGAAGGCTCGTTTGGCATTTGCCAACCTGGATCATCTGTGGCGTCGACATGACATCCGTTTATCTATCAAGGGTCGGGTGTACGATGCAGCAGTCAGTTCAGTGTTTCTTATGGCTCGGAGACGTGGCCACGGCGGGTATAGGACATACGAAGATTTTCGGTATTTGAACACCGATGTCTTCGTAGCAACGCTCGAATCTGGTGGGGACAACGTATCAACAACGCTGAGGTTCGGTGGAGTCGAATGTTCACGAATCAAATCACTAAATGAAACACTAAAAACTACTATGCTGAGATGGTTGGGACGTGTTGTGCATGTCCTCTGACAGGATTCCTTGGCGTGCTATGTTTGCTGAGGCGGGTACCGGTTGGAAGATGAGTAAGGGTGGTCAGTCCATGACGTGGAAAAAAGGTATGAAAAGTTTAACTAGTGAACTTGGCCATGTAGAGCTAGTTAGACTTCCTGGGTGGGGTCCAAGAGTTTCTCCCACTCAATGGTTTTACTTTAGAGGAAATGGCGAGGTGTCGTGATCAGTGGCGCTCCTGTATTCATAAACTCAATCTTTGCACTTTATACCGGTAGTGGTAGTTCATCCACTGCCTATCGAATATCTCCGTTCTTCCTCATTGTTTCTGACTGAAGGTGTCGCTAAGAGTTAGCAATCAAAGCCACCGCACGCGGTGCGTGGTTACTGATCGTCTGATCTGAACTGAACTGAACTGAACTGGTGATAGCGGGGACTCAAGCCTCTGACCTTCCAGGTGGTGATCAAACGCTCTAAACCGCTGGAACATCACCTGCTCAAGATCGGATGAAAGATCCTCGTAAGCTCGAATTTTGCTCTGGCTATTTGCACACATGCACTTGAATAGAGATTGATTTGCGTTTTATGCTGCTGCTTCCTTCCGGGTCGGAATAACCTGTGGCATTTTTTCATCGATCTTAAGTTAGCGGAAGAAATTAGCAATGCCCTTCATGGAAAGAATGCTAGGGGTTTCTAGGTAAAACATAATCCATGGCTGCCCACACTGCAGAAGGGAGTTTTCTTTGGGAACCTTAAGCGGAGTCTTTGACTCAAAATCTGACCCGCATGGCAGTAAGGCGTTAACCGGCACGGGAACGCGACTGAAGAGCCCGTGAAGGAATTTCTTCTGGTCCGTTACTTGGGGCCTGACTGTTGTTTCTAATCAGTCTTTTTTTCGCTGGCACTGCTATCGATCTTTCAAATTCAATGTTTAGCATCATGCACTCAATGGAGAAAACAAAACGTGGACGAAGCAGCGTCTTCTGGACTGTGGGCTGCCCAGCTTCGGCGCGCGACAGCTGTCCAATGAAGTGCCACCACTTTTCCCGTCGAGAGAAACTCAGGTACTCCACTCACACGTCCATCTAGTGATGGCTCACTACATGGCTCAGAAATAATCGGCTTTTGAGTAGTTATGGTTCGACAGCACTGTTTCAATTTGGTGGGAAAACCGGACTTGCCCGGAGATAAGGGAGAGTCGCGGCGACAGTCTGCCTTTGCATTAACGGCTTCATCTGAACAGATTACACGAATTGGGACGGGTTCATGTGTATCCAGATGATGGTTCGAGGTGCACAGATCACCAATATGTGTAGCGAACGGAGTACAGCTTGGGGCAGCCGACACGCAACGTAACAGAAAGATATAAAGGAGCTGACAGTGGACTTCGCTGCAGTGCCAGCCCTCCGGTTTCGTACCCAGATCTGACGACCGGAGATACCAAACGAAGTGGTCATGTCCTAGTCACTTGGGCATTCACGTCTGAACTTGGTTTGCATGACTTTTAAACTACTTCATCTGTTCTCTGGGCGCACTTCGATCCACGTTACTGAGTTATGCTTTATTAGCAACTAAAATTGGAGAAACGAAACAATAGGCTAGTGATTGGAAAAACCGTAAGGAACAGATTCACGTAGGACACGCTCCACTGCCCAAGAAACGCAATACTTAGGTACAGTTTGGACAAATAATGAGCCTGCGCTTGTGATTTGTCACTAGGCAAGGGCCCAGCACAGCTCAAACTCTGTCGTAGTAAATGTCAAAAGCATAAATTGGTCGAATGCAGCCGATTGCGACTATGCCTAGCATGATGTGCATGTTCATACTGCCTGAGACTAAAATGGGCTCGTCAAGTTAAACGTGGGGCAAACAATTGAACTGAGAATTTCATGTAAAAACAGTAAGGTTTGAACATCAGCAGTGGCAAGTGAAAAGATCAAGGCGACCATCTACTTTCGCAAGAGTTGCGATTTGTCCTGAGCGCTTACGTACGGGCAAAACCAATTCCCATATTGTACACCCCTAATTGCAAATCGACGAGGCCAGGTCAATCTGTACCACACGAAACGAGTGTTGTTGCCAATGAAACCATTCCTGAATGAAGTAAATTGAGGACCGACTCGTCCAACGACAAACAACCCAAATAAACTGAGTGATGCGCGAACAACCCCTGATACGCGGAGCGATCCGCTGTGTGGAATTCGTGTTATTATTTGGAGTTATTTGCTTACCTGTTCGTCATCACTTCCGACAGAGAATCTCATTGAGACGGCAAACAAAGTGGTCACACAGTGCATTGCTAACGGTTATTAGAACTGAACCGATGCCATGGCAATTACACGAGTCCGGAACGTAAGGAAACTGGCGGAGGCTTCTGTCTGACTGCTCGTGGCAGGCTTCTCATCATGGCTATGCAGTACTTTGGCTATTCACAAATGAGTGAGCGGAAACAACCATCTGAGTCCGTTGTACCAGCAGTGTCAAGACCGAAGTACGCATGACAGAAATGCTAGGACCTGTCTGCTTCCCAGAATTCCGTATCGCTTCATGCTAAAATCACTCAATTAGTAGTACAATTAAAATAACATGGTGAAATAGTGTTATCGTAGCTGGTATTTATACACTTTAACTAGATTCGATCGCACTGCAGACAAACTTCATTGTAAGATGGCCAACAGTTTTTCGAACAAACAATTGTGAAGACTCGTCCATGGTGACTATTTCTGTCGACTTAGTTTACTCATGTGATAGAAATTACACGATGTCAACCAGCGTGAAGCTGGAGTAGCGGGACAAGTTCGCTGTTAAACACTTTACAAACACCAATTAGACAGACGATTTACTGTCTACGAGCATCGGAGCAAATTACATTCGAAGCACCTCCGCAAACGACACTTGGAATAAGCATATCACAAATCATGTCAGGCGGAAAATTTTATTAATTCAACTTGTTACACAAAGATGAAACCATGAAACTAAATACCAGAGGTGGACAGTGCGACGAGTTTCCAAAGCATGACGAAGAGGAAAGACCAACCATTACACGCCGTATATATAAACAATGATCGCAGAAATTAAAACGTCCAATGGGAGACGCCTCTCGAGAAAATGCAGGGTACTCAACGTCTTGAGGAATCTTTCCTATCAATGTCAGCTACTTCATCTCCAATAGAATTTTGTTCATCTGTCACTGTTTCCGCTGTTGAACTACGTTTTTCCCTCTGAAACACAAGAAAAAGGATAGTAAGCTGCGGTGGTTATCAGAGGTGAGCAATCAATATAGGATAATCATAAATACAAAGTGACAATCCTCCGAAAAATGTCCACAGGGTGGTAGACAATGAAAATACTAAACAGGGGCGAATTTCCGCAAAAAAATAAACTGCAGCAGGGACTAATCAATGACGAGGTGACTCATATGAGAAGGCAGGACAACTAATGATCTACCCATTCACACGCGATTTATGCTTCACAATGAACAAACAAATTTCGGGCTGGTTTCGAATGACCAAGAATGAGGAATACAAGTGGAGCTTACACCAGAGTCCGAAGATTTCTGAGGGAAATCACGCATTTTTTTCGCTAATGCTGTCATATGTTCTTTGAAAATTTCATCGCGTTCGGAACGTGGCAACACGTCACCCACATACTCCCATCGACTATCTTTTCGAAGTGCTTTCTTTGCTTCTTTCCAAGTCATGTTTGGGTCGCGTACTATATCGAGAAGCATTGTCCGGAAGTTAGTTTCCTGCTCGTTATGTAACTGTTGATCTCGTTCCTTTTCACGTTCTCGCATTGAGGACGATAAGGCTTCTTTAACTTCTTTCTCACGCTCTCGAATGGAAGCTTCCTGTCGTTCTCGTTTTTCCCGCTCCTTTCGGGCCCCACTGTCCTCTCTGGAGGGGGTCTACAATAAACACGAAAGTTTCAGTTGGTTCAGCCGTTAACCTCTCGTTAAGGTATTACAGCTTTTGGTGTTGCTCTTCAGAAAAACGGAGAAATGGCTAACGATGTATTCCGCGTGAACAAACTGCTACTGTACTGGGACAATAAATCCCTAGATCAACGAACAAATTTCAGTTGTCTTAGAATCTAGCCAAAAAAGGTTTACGATCATGCTGGCAGGTAGAAAACAGCGTTAACGAACCGACAAATACGAGATAACACTGATGTCGCAAGGATGTAAAATCAGTTTCTGTCACATTTTAGCTACCCTTCTACTGCAAACTGTATCAGCAATGAAAACCAGATGCACTTCACTCTACGTTTCCGTTTGACGAGTATAAGAAGTCACAAACCTCTGCGCTGGCACACTAGATTGTATTACAGCTCTTATTTCCATCACATTGTCTAGTGTGATAAACCAAAATAAAAATGGAAAATCCATTTGCATTCTTCGCGTCCAAAAATCCAAAACCACGAACCGGAATTGAACTAGCGATGTTTTGCTTGTCGTGTGATAAAATACTCATACTGGTTTGGAGGCTTTTGGAGTTAAAACAGGTGCAGGATAAAAATCATTCTCCAGGGCTGGATGATCTCTGGTATTTGAAGGATTAAAGCCAGTGATCAATTAGGGACGGATTTCCCTTGGATAAAATAGTGTTTCTCGAACTGCCATTTTATGTATTAGGCCTTCATTACCACACTGCAATGGATTTATTGGCAACAACTTAGGTATTACCATCATATCCCAAAGAGCCGTCTATCGCAAATATTTTTCTTGATCTCATTCATGTGTTTCGACTGGACAAGTGTTTGTAAAAACCTGCTAGTGTAAGCCATCTAATTAGAATAAATGGCAATATGATAAACTTACAGTGGATGCCGAAAAGAACACTGCGGCACTCACTTCATCTAGTTTCTTTATGTATTCTCGAAACCAGTCCTCACGGCGAGACGATGAATCAACCGCCTTGTAACGAGGATCTGAATGTATCTTGCGTTTGACATCACTCCAGTGAGTATGTTTTGTCAACGTTTTTTGTTCTCTTAGAAGACCAATGAAATCCGTCCGAGTCTGAAAGAACAAAGGCAACCGAATGTAGAATCTCAAAGACTACAACCAGTTTGAGGTCTTATTGGAGGACAGCATTTGCGCGCGATGCGAACACGGACTGAATCATTAGACGACTACCGCGTTCCATTATTTGCTGGGTGGAAGAACGTAGTTATTGTAAGAGTTGCTTAATTTTCATCAGTGGAACAATGACACGAAACTAGACCAATAACAAACAAATCCTTGATCGTAAACTTGCAAAAATAAACAAATGAAGTGACCGTGGATCACCGAAACTGCTCAATGCACCCATAATAGACTAAAAATGATTTAGAAGAAATATTTTTCCAGTTAAAGCGGTCTGGTTCGGTCAAATAACGAAAATCAGCAGTATCTGAATCAGACTCCATTATCTACCCTGGACATAGGAAACAGAATTTTATCATTGAAATGAGATGGAAGTGACTCGCACAGAGAGGGCTAGAGACCGAAAGAAAATTACGTTATCATTCTCTAGAAACAATATCGGCAATTTTTACTGAAGCAGACAACGTACAAACTCAACATTGTTTCCATATAGCGTTGTGAGGATATAGCGTACTCGGCTTTAAATAAAAGTGAAAGCTTGTTTCGGGCTACTACTCTACTGTCTTGAATGTCGATGCAGGGTAGAAAACTGCATGCATATCGCTGTTTATCAGATTTGAGTGAGGTTAGGCAAACCAACCTTTCAACAGGCGCACCATGTAATCAGCGCACTGAAACTGAGGGTGGGTTGGCAGCCATTGTCAAAGCACTCCAAATTCTCTCGGATATCGAATGTCACTGTTAAGTACCTAACAAGCATGAATCGACGTATCAGAAGCAAGAACAATGGAAAGTGAGTTTAGATTACGTCAGACACCAGGAGTGAGAAAATGCCAACAATTCCAACCTGAGTCCCGTGTTTTTATTACGCAAAGGCAAGTGGAAGTCTACCAAAATCCACTTTGAGAATAGTCCACAACCTGGTGAGTCTATTTGTTTAGAATGGCGCTGCTATTAGACTCACTAGTAAAGTTGAAGAGCTAGGATGTCCAGATGTTGCTTCTCCTCTTCCGGACTAGCGAACGCTAGCATGGAATCAATCGATGCAAATGAACCGCATGGTCCGTCAAATTGATGAACGCCGCGCAAGTGATAGTGGGCGCTTCCAGAAAATGTTGCTGAAGATACGGATCCCGAAAGAGAAAAAGGCCACATGACTCCCTTTTCGGTTAAGCCCACATAGTCTCATCAGGGATTGCTGCACCAGCGGACGTCAGTTAACTGTCGTGTGAAGCAGATTACGCATAAGGCGCAAAATTTCACAGGTACCAGTTATATGTTCGTGTAGGGTTAAAAATGCCTTAATATGGTCAAAACTAGTGGTGGAAAACTCAGCGAGTATAAATGTCACCTAAATGTCATCAGTAGTGACGCACTTCAACTCTACGACCAGCGTTTGCCACTGAACCAACCTGGGACATCCAAACCAGTGGTACTACAGTCAAGTCTGGCAGAATAAATTCATGTAGTTACCATCAACCAGATTAATGCAAATAAAAACTATGAACTAACAACTGCCTTGTACCGTGCATGTACGTGTTGGCATCAATCAATAGTACCACTGATTCGAATCGGTGGTAAACATTTGCCATAAGTCACCATGCAGATTGATGATCAACTTGCAATCAATGGACTCTCGATGAGCGCACCAAATGAGCTATGGTCAGTACTACGAAAACCACTCAAAAAACATCCTATGTCCATGCCCCTGATGCGCACTTTAATTACTAATGAAAAATAGGACTCGGTCTCATATAGTTGTGGGACGAGGCAAACGCTTGTTCACGTATCATTTCCCGATAATCTAACCATCGCGAAAGTTAATATCACTAGTTACGTAGCCGACCTGAACAAATAATTCATGGAATGTTATTACCCATAAACAGACGAACAGACATTAAGAGTGACAATGAAACTCGTGATTAAAGCGAATCCAATGAGTGAACAATAAATGAATTCAGACACCGTCGACTTGAATGTTGCAAGCTACTTAGTGTGTATGATGTCAGAAAGAAGGAACAAACAGGGTTGTTGAGAATCCGCCATTTATCTGAGCAATGACTGCGAGATGACGCCCTACTATCCACCTCCTTGAAGAGTACCCAAGCCGAACGGCAAACATCAATTGTAAATGACTGTGTACGAATCGTAGAATAGTTAGGTTTTCCTAGCGGACACATTACAGCGGTGACCACAATGACCCCAAAAAACCGTCAGGCAGCTTGCCGTTAACAGATGAAAATTTGGATGACCAGAACGTTGCACCGAAAGGCAACGGGTAAATGGTTTGAAGTTGGTACTTGCAGTTTTGTTCAACACAATCCTTTGACGGCAAGATGCTGAGAAACAACGTCCATGACTGCAACCCGCGTGCAAAAATGACTATTGGAGGACAGGCAACAGATTATGGCTTCTCTCCGGAACGGTCACTTTTTCCGTAAGCTGACTTAAAAGAGGCATCGATTATATAGTTAGCTTTATCATAAAAGTAGTATAATGTGTATTTCATGCACGGTGTAATGAACTTACGATTAGCTCTCTATGTTAAACAAAGCATCAAAAGGTTTTGAAAACTTAAAAAATCGTGCATTTCGAAGTCCTAAGCCCAACTGATTTATAGTAACCCTGGTGGGGGCTTTAGAAACAGACGCCATTAGCCATTATTATATCAACATTTTTGGACAGAAAAACTCAGAGTATTTTGCATATACCTCAGAACTTCGTTAACAAAGGACTGTCACAGCAGACTCTGCACTGGAGCGTCTCGTGAATCCGACGAAAACAAACTAATTTTCTTCCGTTAAATTAGACACTCTCCTCTCCTTCATTATTTTCTTTTGAGATTGCCGCTAGGAGATAGCAACCAAAGCCACCGCACCCAGTGCATGGTTAATGGTTGTCTGAACAGAACGGAACAGAACAAAGGTTGGCTGTAAGCTACCAAGTATCTGAGGTATTCTCGATTGGTTTTATTTGACGTTAGCATGCTAGTTTACGTTGATCGTAAAATGATGAGAAACCCTGAGCGGATGGAACTGGAGTCAGAATCCGAATATTAATGCTGTGATAAAGAAAGACGATTTCTTATCAAAAAAAACGCAATAGTGGTCTTTGAAAACGACCAGAAAACCATGACGCCAGGGGAAATATCGAGCTGAGTTGAACAACTGACTGATAGATTCTTACCGCAGATGAACACTCGTAATTAAACTTTGTCGGCAGTGTGGCTTTTTGCGGTCTTCTCACTTACTTGGTGCATATCAGCAGCTGCAATTATAGACGGATGGATTATTCACTTGCAAATAACGGATCTACGAACCACAGCTCAGTTCGAGTACCAGCAGTTTCGTTTTGTTTTGGTTGAATGAGCCATGAGCGATGAGGATTAGATGCTGAGAAATGTGACCAGGACGTCAATACGCTCAATGCCACTCCATTTGTAATCATCTCGTTTTATAAAAAATATGCTGAACGAAGACTTCATGAGAGCTACAAAAAACATGACTAATTACGAACAAGACACCTCTACTGCGAAAAAATGTGATTGACAGTTGGACAGGGTCAGCCGCTAAAAAGGTGGTTTACTTCTTGCAAGGCTCGGCGACCTGACACAAAAAAACTCGAAACGAGTAGGTGACGTAATTTTTTCAGGCAAAATGCAGTCAGTATGGTGCAGTATCAATATTTCACTCGTCCCTTCGAAGACTCGGAAAACAACACGATTTTTTAGTCCCTATTGGGATTTACTAGTGGTATATCATTATTAAGGCGTCTTGCCAGGGGTTGATCAGCTTATCGTCATAACATCTAATGAAAGCTTACTTGAATGCAGTCACTTATGAACGATTACTGAGAGTGGTAACGTGAAATATTTCTAATTTACATTTCGAAAACATAGACGCTGATCAAGCATAATTGCAAAGCTGAAAACAGGTGATCACGAAGAGATGAAATTACAGGACACCAGATTCTCGTAGAAACATTTACATCCGAACGTCATAACATGAACTGCCTTTTCCGAAAAAACAGAAGAAAGATGGACTACACTTTCGTGACAATAACAAATTTCCAAAGACATTAATAGTAAGACAGAAGCATAATTGAAACAAAAAGGTTAACCACTGCTAGGACAAGCTAATCATGAAACAAAGTTGAAGAGTGAAACACTGAATCCAACCGAGGCAAATTTTTCGAGTTGAAAGGAAGACTCACCTTTTCCTTCTCACGGTGCTTCTCATCTTTTTCACGTTTTCGAAGTTCTGACAGAAAGTCCTGATATATGGTCTCGCGATCGCGTGCCTTGTCGATTGCTTTGAAACGCTCATCCTTCTGGTACTTGATCGAGAAATCACTGAACGATGACCTGAAGAAAAAATTGCATCAATTTCAGTGTAAGTTAGCAGCAGCAGGTCATCCGAAATCGCAGCGGGTGACCGTTAGCTTACTTGGAATTCAGTCCGGCTTCTTCCAATAGTTCGACGAACTTCTCTTTCTTTTCCTTCAGTTTGTTCTTTTTCTCCCGTCGTTCTTCTTCCGCGCGTTCTTTGACGTATGCTTCAAAAGTCTGTCTCCGTTCTTTGCTTGTGAGGAGCAGGTAACGGGGATCAAACACGATCTTATGTAATTCCTTTTCCCACGTAGAAAACGCAGATACCTAAACCCAAGACGAAGAAACCAACCCATAATTAAGCATTTTTGTTTGGTCAGCATGGAAGTGGTCACAAATCGTACGAAGCTGAAGATATGAAACTGGATGCATGACTCACCTGCATCTCCACTAGCATTTCACGGAAGCGCTTCACACGAACTTCGAGAGGCTGCACCGCACGTTCCCGAGCCGCTCGTTCCTCGGCTTCTTTAGCAGCCTCCATCCCAACAGGAATTTTGTCTGGCGCGCCTGCAGTCTTGTCGCCTTCAGGTGTGTCCTCTTTCGGTCCATTCTGGTGCAACTCCAGATCATCGTCAAGGTTCTTAGAAGGCTGATCGGTGTCTCTAAAACACGAGAACAACGAAGACGCTAACCTCAGTCTCGAGGATTATCTCGTACGAGTAACGGACCAGGCTGTTTACCCGGGTTAACTATAATCAAAACAAGATAAATGTAAACCGCAAAGCACAGCTACATGACGGCAACGCAACGCACTTTCGGTTGACAAGAAGACTACACACCGGTTTGGCTACCATTACCAATTTTTGTGCCGTTCGCCTGCAACTCCTGTTCCTGGCGAGCTAGGTTACTGAGATGCGGTTGTAAGCAAATCGCTGGAAATCCGTCATTCCTGGCTTTTTTTGTTCAACCAATCGCTTAAGTCAAACCCATTGGAGCTTCCGCTTTCACGAAACTGAATCCGTTTGATTGAACAAAATGAATCAACATGGTTGATTACACGGCGGAAACCTAGTTCTCTCATTCTGCTTTACCACAAAATCTTTATTTACAACCGCCGACGAACACGAAGCTAGAAAGATTTACCTGGCATAACGCGCCCATGTGCCACCGAACTCCTGCCTGTAAAACATAAGACTAGTTTAACTTGAACAGTTTGGAGATTCAGTCCAAAACACTTAGTACAAAATGAACTGAGGAACAAGTCTGATGGAGCAGATTCTTCAGGAAATGTCAGTGGGTTTATACAAATCTTCAGGGCTCACAGGCGAGGTTTCTTTGCCGCGCTCGAGCCGTCATCATCGTCGCTACGGTCTAGTTTAGTCTTAGAATCTTCTTCAGGAACTGAATTTGGGGTAGTATTTGCATTAGGTCGCTTCTCCAATAGTCTATCAACATCCGCGCGTCCTTTCAATTCTTCGGGCTTTTCCCATACCGACAGACGTTGACTCGGATTGAAGAAGAAAGCGCGATCATCCCCAGTCCAAACGACGCACCAAGGAGTTCCGGGAACGGCTGTGCTCGATACTGGGCGACTGTTGTCTTTTGGTGTTTTGGTTGTTTCTTCTTTGGATTCAACTGCTGAATTTGTGGGTTTTTCTTCCTTTTTTATATCCATCTTCTCTTCAGTAACTTCGGGTTTTTCGCTTTTAAGAACGGTTGCGGATGAAACGTTCGCTTTTGAATCAAGTGCCTGGAAAAAGAAATAGAGTTTTTGAAAAATGCAACAGATAAATGCCAAGTATGGGAAACCACAGCGAACTTACGTTTGAATTCTGAGTCTCTATTGCGGTTGCCGATTGTTGATTTGATTCCGATGAAGATGTTGCTGGAGCACGGGAGGCTGTAAGGGATACTAACAATCAGAAACCGCATCAATTACCTTCCCAATCAACCAGGGTTTTCGGCTTTTCCCAAGTCGTCTCACCAGTTTTTGTATTGTGGTAGTAGGCCTTACCTTCCGGATTATGGTATTCGGCCCATACAGCCACGTCTGGAGGCTTTTGTGAGGCAGTTGATGCATTTACATTCATACCCACGGTCGCAGATGTTTTCGCCGGACTTTCCACCTCATCCTGTTTTACCAATGTGACACCCTCTGGACGATCCCAGCGCGTCTCACGTGTGCGCATGTTGTAATAATAAGACTTGCCTTCAGCTGTGATATTTTCAACCCAAATATCTTCACCAACTTTAACTTGAGTTGCAGGCTGGGATCTAGGTGTCAAAGGTCCCATTGGTAACGTAGGGGGTACGAACGGCATGCTGCTACGGAACGGTGGCAATCCGGGTGGCATGACCGCCAAACCGGACATGGGCGGTGGAGGCATCATATGCAATGGGAAACCAGGGGGTGCTGCGCACATGGATTGTGGCGGGACCCCAGGAGGCATGGAAATCGGACGAGCGGGCGGTGGGTGCATCCCAGGAAATCCGGGTGGGACAGCATATTGCGGACCTGTAGTGATAAGAGGTGAGTGAATTATTCCACAAGTTCTGATCACGATGAATAATACCATGTTGTGCTATTTTTTGCGATCAGCCTAATGTTTTATCGACAATGGAAGACTTAGCGTGCATGAAACAGTGAACCAACTCGATATGAGCCCTAGTAACGACTACCACTGAAAGATGTTTTTTGGTTATCCTAGTAGGCGAGATAAACATAAAAGTTAAGGAAGTGACAAAACGATCCGCGAATATTTTTACGAAGCTTTATCAAGTATGACGACAATGGGTTACTTGTATATCAGCTTAAATACCAGACGTGGCTACTCAGTAGATCTTACTTTCGGATGTAGCCGCTGGACCGGAGGGATATCCAAATGGGTTTGTGACAGTAGTCGATGAAGGCTGTGGCACTGGAGGAGGGCACATGGCAGGACTCGAAGAGACGCTGGCTGCACTTGGTGTAGCAACAGTTGACAGACTTGTGGCAGTCGATGAGGGGATTCCAACAGGTCCACCGGGAAATGGTGGGCGCGGAGGCCCCGCAGCGAATGGTGGGATTGATGGTGCACCTGGTGGTGGCCCATGCATAGAATCAGAGAACGAGGGAGCAGGCTGGACACTTGACGCCTGTGAACTCGGGTGTCCAGGCGGACCACTGAAAGGAGGCCCCGGAGGTGCATTCTGGGGTAGCACACCCGATGAAGATCCAGGTGGAGGACCAGTCATAGGGGGACAGTTCGCAGGTGGTACAGGGGGAGGAACTCCTGGGGGCAAACTCGTATGTGCAGCAGGTGGTGGACCCGGTTGCGCGTTAGCCGGTGGTCCATTATACGGTGGGCCGAACGGCGGCCTACTCGGTCCAGGACCACTGAAAGGTGGTCCGGATTGTTGACCATTGAAGTTAGGTGGAGGTTGTCCCGAATATTCAGATCCTGGAGGGTGACCGGCGAAACCAGACGTCGGAGGAGGACCACAGAAATTTGGTGGACCCATATTCGACCCAGGAGGGCCTGGATATGGGGGTCCACCAAAGGGTGGCCCGGAGTGCGGACCGCCAAATGGCAGGCCAGAATTAGGACCACTGATGTTAGGTGGGGGCGCACCTTGAAAAGGTGGTCCGCCAGACGAGCTCATAGGTGGTCCACTGAATTGCGGGCCATTGAAACCTTGACTAGGAGGGCCATTATATGGTGGACCACCGCGGGGTGGACCGTGTGGAATACCAGGTGGACCCGAGGGATGAGGGCCACCGTTAGGCCCCATCATAAAGGGTGGTGGACCCCTCAGGCGCACTCCAGGACCCTGGTACGAATTTGAATTCGGTGGACCGTCATATTCGTGTACACTCATTTCGCTACATTGCTGTTGCTGGTCCTCCATATCTTCTTCATTCTGGTTTTCGTTCATTGGTGGATACCGAGGTGGCTGTTGGGGGTATCTTGGTGGAGGACATCCCCTTGGCATCCCCATCGGCGGCGGGCCGTAGTTCTCGTATGGAGGTCCACCTCGCGGACCCATTCCAGGTCTCATAAACGGCAACCTAAAATGTAGACCGATTGGTAAATAAAATCTCACCGAGAATTTCCACCCATCTGCATCGGCATTCGTGGGTGCCCACGAAACCCTGGAGGGTAGGGACCGCGTGGTCCAGGCCCAGGCCGATACTGCATAGGAGAATTCTGAGGTCTGAAAAAGATGGAAACCATAGGTGAAGCGATTTACAGCCACTTCGGAAGTGCTGTGAGAGCTAGACGAGCGAAACATGTCGATCGTGAAATTAACAGTGATTATTCCAAAAACAGTTCGAGATTTTAAGCGATGCGAGCAAGTTAAGGAGCCGCCGCTGTTAGAAACTGATACGGAGTACCCCGGAATTCTGCTTCGCTGCGAATGGGCTAGTTTCGTTATTCCTGTAGCGTCACCAAAACATTTGATGGGCCTCGTTGAGCCGTTCCTGTTACAGGTTGAACCACATCCACAGTCGTGGTTAGCTATTGTGGACCTGAAGCAAACTGGCCGATTCTTAAGAAACACTAGTGAGTTTTGGTAGTTTCAAGTAATAGTTCCGTGCGGCCCACGAAGCCCATAACGATAACACAAATAAGTTAGCCAGATAACATTCTGAATCGCATAATAACTTACAAACACTGCTGCGTTAATACATTTTAGCCAGATATCTAAATGTGGTGGATCAACAGCCGCGCTTCATACAAATTTAACTAATTTTCAGACAGCACTAACATTCTCAGAGGTTGTGGAGTCAACAGCTCTTTCAGACGGACTGAAATGAAGCAGTGTTAACTTACCGCATTGGCCTAACATGGCGCATAGGATTTTCAACCTGCATGTTGAAAGCATCATGTGCATCATGATGCTCTATTTGCTTCCCAGGATCATCGGCTGAATAGTGATCTTCTTCCTCAAAGTGGCCACTTGGCACAAACCCATTGTCTTCGTTGCGGAAACTCCCGTCGGAATCAACATCGGGCTCAATATTAGGCTGCTCGCACTCCGTGGCGGACATCTTGCTACATGAGCCAATGCGCCGATCGATAATTGACACGTTCAAACAAGATCAAGTTTATATGGGTTTCTCATATCTAAAGGTGATTGGCCATTTCTCGTCGTATCTTCCGCAGGACGAGCGTCTTACTCTCACAACTGAGTGCTTGCTCGTGGCGTTGCACGTGTCTAGTTTAATTCAATTCAGCCCAGTGTGGTGAATGGCAAGCTGCGGAAGTTGCACCGATTCACAAAGGGAGTTGAAGAGACCAGGCTATGAAATACGTGCCTGTTAGCCTACTGTCAGCAGCGCTACAGGTAGTGAAAAAACTATCCGAATCTCTTTGGTAAGACTCCTAGAGGACAGCAACCTGATCGCCGATGAACAGCACGGACTTAGAAGGGACATGTCCTGCCTCTGAAAGTTGGCAGGCCTTCTGATGAGGCAACCAGGGCATTATGTCAAGGAAAGAAGTTACAGGCTTGCTACCTGGACTTCCAGAAGGCTTTTGATAGCGTGAACCTCAAGTTTCTTCTATATATGCTGCGGAGATTGACACGGCTGCCGGGCTACTGTGATGATTCAAAGCCTACCCAGCTGATCATCGGTTCTCGGGAAAAGGCGAAGATACGAAGCCCCAGATGGCTACGACAACCGGTGGGCCCCTCAGGTATAATTACTGGGTCATATATCTTTCCTTATTCATGTGAAAGACTTGCCGCTGCGAAACTTCTGCAGGCTGCTAACAAGGCAAAACGGAGCCATATACTAGCGGCCCACAAGGCTTCCATCAGAGGACCGTAGGGTGCAGCTCCAAATATATACCGTAGCAGCTTCACAGAGACCTATCTCACCAAAATTCAATAGCTAGCTTGGAGCTTAGGGGCGTTTAGTTTACGAATAGTTGTCCGTGATTAAGTCTACTTGGGAATGACGACCGCTCCTCAGGAGCATCCAATTCCGGAGCCACGTTTTCCTCCAGCTCTAGGCAGTCTTCCTTTTCCACTCGTTCTCAGCCACGAAGCGACTAATGGTTAGGACAGTCGTACTTCCCCAACTTCACACCCGACTTAACCAATGCGGTACGATAATCTTCTTCGATCAGATATACGGGCCTATTTTAGAAGCCCTGTAGGTGGCTTGGATGATTCTTATCAGCCATCTATTGAGGCATGCGACTGCTCAACCAAACATTGACCAGGCTCACCGATACGTCAGAACCCAGGTCAGCCTTAGTTCCGTCAATCGACTGATACTTCGACGTCTGTTTGTTTAAGTCCACCTGGTAACGGCAGAGTCAACAGCACCGCCATCTTACGTCAACCGACTCTAGGGACAAGGCACGCCTCAGCTCGTCAGCTCCGGCCCTTAGCTTGTTCAGTATCCATCTGTCAGTTATACAAGATAGCCAACATTATTACCAAGACCCATTATTTGATATTGTTCTGCACGTCCCATAGATTGGACGGGAGTGTGATCCGCTTATATCTTGAAAGCGTCCAACATACCACCATTGTCCGCTCCCACTTGGAGTATGTATTCAAAGCCCGCTCTCCGCAGTTGGCGAGGCATTCTCCCTCTCTTAAGAAGCTACTGACACGGCTCACGAGAGTGATATTAGCACTGAAAAGGCTGCTGCATGGAGACAGACTAGCACCTCTGGGGTGGTTATCCCTCAAGAGCGTAAGATGGCCAGGGAACTTCGCTTCCCGCGAACACAAGTAGAAACCAACCGGGCCGAGAGAAAGGGGGCCATCGGGGTCCATTCGCGTGCTTGCAGGGTAATTAACGAGTGGAATGAAATCCCTAGGGAAGCTGTGAAGGAGACATTGTAGCGGCTTTCATGAGGAAGCTGAAGGAGGCGTAGACAACCCATTCCGGATCGTCCGCGAGTCGGCAAAATTGGTCTGGTTGCGGTTCTCCAGTTGGCTTTGGTATTCGTCTTCCCAACTTCCTCCTTTCAGTCCATCTAAATACTTCACAGGAGTAGTCTCTGGCCACCTCAGATTACTGACCACCCCAAGACAGCCGATAGCTGGAGGTCTTGGATCTGCAAGAAAGACCCCGCAGGCTTACCTGGCCTCACACTACAGAAATGCTAAACTTCGAAATCCTCCCAGATGGCAGTCTCTAGAAGTGTCTTGCCCACCAGGAACCTAAAGGTAGGGGCCCCAGAAAGTTCAAGGTAGGTAAACACACAGTGGTCCATTGAGGTCACCTTCCAGTTGTATCCCCATGGTTTTCTCATATTCACATAGATGTCGTTTGCCCTCCCAGCCCCTGTAAGGGTTCCTGATACCCCCCCCCCCCACCATGGTCGACCATTTCCATTGATGGCCAGAGGCTGTTCAAATCGCCAGTGTGAAAGTAGAAACCGTAGTAGCTGTAACAGCCGGTCGTGGAAAATCCCCCTTTTTCCCTCGCGATTCAGTGTTTTTTCCCAACATCACTCATTTCCATACACTATTGACTTGTCTTTACGAACTGGTTGTTTTTCTGGACCAATTGTTGTTTGTTCGCGCCCAGAGCGCTATTTTGGCACATCCTTGCTCAGGACCTGCGTGACGCACGTGCTGTCTGCTCACACGCTGCCATTCGGTTTCTCGTTGTTGAGTCTTTGTGATCGTATTATTGAGGTTTGTATATTGTTTATGTCATTGTTTATTTTAATAATCTAGTATCGTAGAATTATCACGGATAATCGCCTTCTGATTTCGGGATCCGTTGCGAATTTGGCTACGCATTGCTCAAACGTTCGTAACAGTAGCTGCCCTTACGGAACTTCGAGTTCCACTGTATGGCTGTTCTGCAACGGTAACCACTGACCGCGGTGCGCAATTTCAATCGCACTTGTTTGGAGATACACTGCATATGCTGGGTTGTTATAGTTCTCGCAATGCAACATATCGTCCAGCGTACAACGGTATAGCTGAGCACCTCCATCACCAGCTTAAGTATTGGCTGACTGCTTCTGACAGCTCTGACTTGGCGCAGGAGCTTCGAATAGTTGTCTTGGGGTGACGTTCCGCTTATAGACATGATATTGACGCATCAGTTGCGCAATTAGCCTTTGGTGAAGTTTTTAGCTACCTAGGGATTACATTAATATAGATCGCGTGAACTACGAAGCTTGTGTCTCATACTCAGCAGTTCCCTGCTCAGATGCGCAATGTGCAAATGCACTCACTGCGACCGCAGCATCCATCGGCCTATACTCAAGGAGAGATGTCTACATGCGCTCACTCTTCCGTACTCGTGGAAGGATTTAGAACATCTGAACAGCGGCCTCACGAAAGTTCATTTAAAGCGCTCGAGCGACGCGATCGAGTTTACCCCATTGATCGAAAGGGTAAGCATGAACTGTATCCATGGACCGTCTTAGGGCTGCGCATCTTGACAGTGGTCTAGAAGAGGAGACACCGCTCGGCAACAGTGTTCCCACCTTCCCGGCATATGTTAGACAGCCCCGAAATCCCTCCTGAAATTATGCAATCTAGTCTCACGTACCCGTGCGGGTAGTTGAACGTGCCGCATAGCATCGCCCACCCGAGGGGACAATATTTTAGACCTTTTCCCTACTCTAAGCTTCCAGGATATGAGGATGAATATCTTTAGGGACTTTCCCGGCTGTGAGCACAAGGTGGTGGTATGTGAATTCTCCGTACAAATTTTGCCAGCCACTAAGCAAAACTTAAGACAAGTTGAAAACACATGAGCCGTACGCTCCCATCCATCCAATAATAATAATAGAGGTTTATTCTGGGGAGGCCTGAATGATGCCAGATTCTTGGTCAAATGTCAAAGTCAATTAAGTGACAGGTTTTTCATGCTAATCTGGAAGAATATATGACTAGAGTAGGATGGATGAAAGCAAGACAAAAGTATGCAGATCAAAGCATTTCGGAGACAATTTATATGGACCCTTTGATGAATAAGAATCACAGCCCGACAAATTTGAAAATCACGGTTGAAGGGCGGGACCTGACTAATCCAAGTGGAGGTAGCTGAATGCTGGGCTTTTTTCTTGCGAAAGAACAAAATTCTGTTGGAAAGGCTATGTTGACGAAAGAAGATGAAGAACTAATTGGTATTCGTGGGAAAGGAACAGGTAGCAATAAAGCACGGCTGTCCTGCGACAAATGACCGGGAACAGGTTAATAAACTTAATAAGGAACACGGGGCAAGCGAAGCGGTTCTTGAAAGGTGGTGGGATAGAAAGAATATTTTGGAGAGCTTAGTATACCGTGACTAAAAGGTACAGATGTTTTCAGAACGGTGCGCGCATCAGTAGAGGCAGCGGGGAATTGGTAAAGGAGATGGCCGGTGAATACTGGAGAACTTAGGGCGAAAAGGTGCTCCATATCAACCATGAAGTATGGAATATCGGCGGAGAAGAGAAGCGGAAGCCCACAGCGCTAGAGTGCTAGAACATGAGGGTATTAGTAATCGGAACAGACAGGTAAGGTTAGATCAGATGGTTTTGAGATACCTGGAAAAATCATGGAGCATTGTTTTCTTAATGACAGATGAAATGTGGCCGATCTACGGGGGAAAAGGCAGCCTTGAAATCACGGAGACGATGTCGGCTGTGGTGAACGGTTCGTGAGGGGTGAGAGATGAAGGAAGTGATCGAGGGAAGCTGGTATGTGTAGATCGAATTATTCTTTCGATACACGGGCACCACGTGACAACGGTTGAAAATGAGGGAGGCAACAAGTTGTGAACGTACACAATGAGGCAGCAAGGTGACGACAATGGAAAGGGCTAGAAAGCGCGGAGGAAACACAGTTAACGACTGGTCGCAGTAGTGGGGACTATCAGCGGAGAAAGCGATCTGGGATGCAAAACTGACCGTAGAGCAAGGACACTGAATTTGTAACGGCGAACAAAGTAGGAGCAAAATTGGTATATCGAAGATCAGAAGGGGCAGGTAACGGCAGATCATATAGTTTGAAACCATTTGCAAATTTCACGATGGAACAACCTCGCCGTGGCAGGTGGAACTTGGAGAATCAAAGCAACCCGAAAGGCACGGAAGAGACTTTAGTGGAGAAAAATATTTAAAACAGGTGCGAAAAACTGGCAGAGAAGGGGGTGAGAGAAGATTAATCAAGTCCTTTTGCTAACGGCGAAACACTATGAGGACCGAGGTTAGAGGAGGCTTCAGGACAGGCAGGCCTGTGGTTGAAATGTAATTACGAAAAATATATGCGTAGTGGAGCTGGGATGATGGTGCTGGAGAGCTGCATGTCTGCTGGCAGTTGCGCGAACGGAATAAACCGAAAGATGGAAAGACCGACGGGGACTCAGAGCCCCTCGAGGAATATATGGTGGTGATGAATCGATAGCAAATGTGGCCGTAAAAGCTGGAAAGGTGGGACGGCAAGTTCTAACGCGGGGACTGGACACGGGCCCCATTGGGACCGATGACGAGAAACGACAAAAGTACGGAAATAGGAGAAGTGTGCATACGGCGGTAGAACGACGACATTAGTAATAGGGGCAAAGTGGTTGAGAGTGCGTACGAGGGGTGACGACAGGATACGATTGGATTATTATACAAATCGTCAGGCGAGCCAACAGTGGAAGAACCAGGGTGGTGGAGGCACACAGTGCGCAAACGGTTTTATTGGATGGGGCAGGACTGTGACAGTGAGCATTTCGAATTCACGACCGGTGCTAGTGGGTGGGTGGTCCGAGCAGTGGACACCAAACCCGAAAAACACTTCGTGAAGCGAACGCTGGAGACGTGATCCACCAGACCATTTTCACCCGCACGTCAATGCAGATGGTCCCCGTGTCTGACGTGCCCAGGCCAAAGCGGCGGAACTGGCGGGTTCCCGCACCTTTGGGGTTGGCGCAAAACGTCACTGAATATTATGCATGGGGGGCGTGGTTCAGTGACGGACGTATATGACCCGCGATCAGGTGGCCAGGTTGCTAGAGGTCTCGGTGGCCAGAACCACTGGGAACGGATATAGTCGAACGATCACACAGCAGAGTTAGCCAGGTTCGTTTATAATGGGAATGACCACCACTCTGCCAAAGTAGCTAACCAAATCTGAGGGTAAAATTCTCGTGACTGGAGAGATGGAAAGGGAAAATAAACGGAGAAATTCAGTCGGGGATAGCCCGTGTTTTGGATCCGCGGTTAATGGAGGCAGGTGTAACAGCCGGTCGTGGAAAATCCCCCTTTTTCCCTCGCGATTCAGTGTTTTTCCCAACATCACTCATTTCCATACACTATTGACTTGTCTTTACGAACTGGTTGTTTTTCTGGACCAATTGTTGTTTGTTCGCGCCCAGAGCGCTATTTTGGCACATCCTTGTTCAGGACCTGCGTGACGCACGTGCTGTCTGCTCACACGCTGCTATTCGGTTTCTCGTTGTTGAGTCCTTGTGATCGTATTATTGAGGTTTGTATATTGTTTACGTCATTGTTTATTTTAATAATCTAGTATCGTAGAATTATCACGGATAATCGCCTTCTGATTTCGGGATCCGTTGCGAATTTGGCTACGCATTGCTCAAACGTTCGTAACAGCAGGTAAGAGCCAAGAAAGGACGAAGCTTAAGGGTGTCGGGGACAACAGGAGGAGAGAGAAGCAGAGTGCACGAAGGTAATGGTAGTTCCATTCGTCTTATTGAGTACGGAAATGGCCACATCCAACCAAGCCTCGAGACATCTGTCAGATAGATGATACTGTTTGTGGTTGATTGCATCCGCCATTGGTGTTTGCAGGGTTCTCGAAGGAGTTGGCCTGGCTTAGAATTCGAGGCCCCTCTCGTACACTATGTCTCCAGATATGATCATATTAAATAACTGAAGAGCTCGGATAATGTTAAGGTATGGAGTGGGTACCGATAGAAATTGGGGCTTAGTCTGAGAAGCTCGAATGATGATGGGTATCTTATTCCAGAGCTTAGAGCAAGGGAGAAGAAAAATGTGTGACCTTATGGCCAATTTAGCTATGGTAGAGTGGACAGTAAGAGGCCCGTGCCGAAGTGGATGAGGGGCTTCCCAGGAGGAGCTTATTGGGTTGCAGGAAGAAGACCTGTTGTGGTACAAGTTATGCAAAATGACCAAGCTGTCTCAAACGGCCGAGCCAGAGTGGGTCGAGATTCAAATGTTGACATCGTCCTCCATGGTTTAGCGACTTGGACCAAGCAACTTTTTGGTAAAAAGCTTATGAAAGCCTTCTGGCGCAACTCTGCCAGAATTTGACATGTTGGAAAAGATTACCGGGCAACTCCCAAGCAAAAGCCCGATGTTGTTTTTGTAGAGCCTGATGATACTGTCCCGGAAAAGAAGGGAGAGGAAAAGAAGAACCACTCTTCTAGCGTTGGTGGCTTGAATGGCGGCGTGCTCAGGGTTGAGAGAGCTAGAGTAGTTTGGGGCCAAATCACGGATGGTACGTCGAAAGGCCAATGAAGGCCCACCAGGATTTAAGGATCCAGGGAGTAATTTGAATTTGTGGCTTAGGACCTCGCACTTACCAGTGGAATAAACCACAACCAAGGAGTGAAACCCACGATGAAGGGCGGAAAGGTTCGAGGGAATTTTGCCGAGTATAGAAGTAGCATCATTAAACATGGAAGAGTAGACTATTTTTATACCATTCGCAAACAAGCAAAGCGTGGTTTGGCGCGCCAGATCCAGTGCCGCATTGATATAAATTAGGAATAGGGGGGGGGGGCAGTACACCACCCCGTACTACGCCATTTGTAATAGGTCTCCAGTTAGAGGTGCGGCCGTCGGTGGTGACCACTTGAGAAGGACGAGTGAAATAGGGTAGCAACCAAGAAAGCGGCGGGTCCGTAGCATTGAGATTGTGGTGTGGAATACGATCAAAAGCCTTCTGCAAATCAAGACAGACAATAACTAATGCCCGCCCACTTTAAGCAGCCTAAGTGGCCGGGTAAGGAGGCCAGACTGACATGTGGTGCATGATCGCGATTAGAGAAACCTGTGCTGCCTATTGCTAAGAAAGTGTAACAGCCGGTCGTGAAAAATCCCCCTTTTTCCCTCGCGATTCAGTGTTTTTCCCAACATCACTCATTTGCCTACACTGTTACCTTGTCTTTACGAACTGGTTGTTTTTCTGAACCAATTGTTGTTTGTTCGCGCCCAGAGCGCTATTTTGGCACATCCTTGTTCAGGACCTGCGTGACGCACGTGCTGTCTGCTCACACGCTGCTATTCGGTTTCTCGTTGTTGAGTCCTTGTGATCGTATTATTGAGGTTTGTATATTGTTTATGTCATTGTTTACTGTAATAATCTAGTATCGCAGAAAATCACGGATAATCGTCTTTTGATTTCGGGATCCGTTGTGAATTTGGCTACGCATTGCTCAAACGTTCGTAACAATACTCAATAGATCAATTTGGAACGAGGAAAAATCACGCAAAATGCCAAGAAAAGGATCAAAAGCAGTCGAATCCGGACAGGAAGTAATACGGCAAGTCTCTGGGGAGGTTTTGGGTACATATGATTCTTTAGTTATTGCTAGATCGCTCAGTCCTGTCTGTGCTAGTTCATGTGTTATTGAGAGCAATATTGATCGTAAGGATGTCGATTTATATAAGCTGAGAATACTAGAACTAGAGCAAAAGTTACTATCGGCTAGACTACAGGCGCAGGAAGCAGAGAAGTGTACACAGAAACAGCGAGAGCATGAGACCAGCGACCTCGACACTTCCGATAGATTAGGGTGCAATACGGTAGAGAACCCCACGCCGGTCGCCGACTACAAACCACCATCGATCGATCTGCCTAGAGTGGAACTAACGGTTTTCGACGGGCGAGCTGAACAATACTGCAAGTTTGTCAAGCAGTTCGAGACGTTCGTTGAAAATAAGGTAACCGACCCTGGGCAAAGGCTTCTCTACCTTACTCACTACTGCCGAGGCCGAGCAAGAGAAGCTATCGACGGGTGCACCATGTAAAGAACGAATACTGAAAATCCTTCTAAATGTTCAACGTGCTTTGTGAATTTGACTATATTTAACATTATCTTGGGAGGCTCGCTCATACACCACACATTTTCACGTTTGTTTATCCATGTGAGACATTTGAATTTGGCCTTGAACCGTTTCTGACTGTCGTGCTTGAGCCACGGGGATTTGGACCTTTGGGTTTTACTGTGAAGTCTATTTGGCCGCATACGTGAGATTCGTATATATTTGTATCCTTTGTGCATTTCAATTTAGTAACGTAGAAGCTACGAATCAATCTTGTTCTGGTTTTGGGATTCGTTTGAATTGGCTACGCGTTGCTCG
Source organism: Fasciola hepatica (assembly GCA_948099385.1). Taxonomy (NCBI): domain Eukaryota; kingdom Metazoa; phylum Platyhelminthes; class Trematoda; order Plagiorchiida; family Fasciolidae; genus Fasciola; species Fasciola hepatica. The sequence continues at coordinate 12,149,277 of CANUEZ040000030.1, forward strand.
ATTTGCGAGACTTGACTTACAGTACTCAAGTGGAACCTGGACAAGAAAACCCATTGGAAATGCCCAGACGAGGAAGCAAGGACCTTTTGAGACAACAGGAAATAACTCGGCAAGTCTCTGGGGATGGTTCGGGTGTTATTGATTCTCTAGATAATGCTAAGTTTACTAGCTCTGTCAGTGCCAGGTCATATATCTCTAACCGCCATGCGTTTGACGATATTAGTACTTATAGAATGAGAGTAATAGAATTAGAAAACGAGCTGCGGTTAGCCAGAAAGGAAGCAGAGCCCCTTACACAAGGAACTGGTCTCAGAGAGCCAGCAAAGAGTCCATGTAGTTCACAATGTCAACATCGAAAAGGCACTGTGATCGACGAATATAAACCCTTGAGACAGCCTGAAACTACCGAGGTTTTGGCTCTTGACCTGCCGAGAGTGGAGCTGTCCCACTTCGACGGGCACCCCGAGCAATACTGTATATTCATGAAACAATTCGAAAATTTTGTTGGGTGCAAAGTTGCAGATCCTGGTCAAAGGTTTTTTTTATTTATTACATTACTGTCGTGGGAGAGCCAAAAGTGCTATCGAAGGCTGCGCGATGCTTGATCCACCGATGGGGTACATCAGGGCGAGCAGAATCCTGAAAGACTTGTTTGGACAACCATTCAAGGTGGCTAGAAGCCTAATTGATAGTGTTTTATTGGAGGCGAAAAGGACTGAGGGCAAGGCTGAATCACTGTCGAGTTTGGTGATAAAAATGCAGAAATGCAGTATAGCACTGGAGCACTTAGAATACCAGTCTGATCTGAATGCATTGCACACACAGGAATGCATTGTCCGATGTCTGTCTATTGATTTACAGAGCCGATGGGCAGAGGAAGCTGAAAAAATAAATATGCTTGAGCGGGAATCTACGTTCAACGATTTGACGGAGTTCATAGGTCGTCAATCCCGTATCGCCAACAGTCGATTTGGACAAATCGTACGCGAAAGTTGCAGACTGGCGCGAAGGGAACCAACATCTCAAACTGTGGAGAAGGACTGTAACCAAACCCAGTCTTTGGCTAACATGCACATGATAAGTCAAGAACCCGAGAGGTCAGCTGAATGCAAGCTATGCAACTCCCCGCATCGGTTACTAGATTGTCCGACCTTTCATGGGATGAGTGTACCCGATCGGTGGTGCGCAGTAAAAAGGATTGGCTCATGCTTTATGTGTCTGAACAACTCTCATCGAGCCTCTGAATGCAGCTCAAGAGTGAAATGCAACCAAGACGGATGCTTGGGTAATCATCACTCGTTACTGCATGGCCTTCTCAACAATAGACCTATTCAGATGGATGAACCCAAAATTGTCTGTTCAACGGGACATGATGATTTCAAACCGGCCAGATTAGGCATCGTACCTGTCGGTATCGTGACACCTAAAGGACTGAGGAGGGTCAATGCATTTTTGGACACGGGGTCGGATACCTCGCTGATTACTTGCGAGCTTGTAGAAAGCTGTGAACTAGTAGGCGAGCCTACCTCGCTCACTATCAGCACGATTGCAGGGGGTCAAGTTAGCAATTCTAAGAGGCTGACCCTGCAGTTAACGTCTTTATCTGATGAGAGGACCGTAGAAATTCCGGAAGCTTTTGCAATAGACAGCTTGCCAATGAGACCAGTCGACTCTGTTAGATCGATCGCCAAGAGATGGTCTCATCTCAGGGACATAGAGTTCGAAGTAGTTTCTAGCCCCCACGTCGACATACTAATTGGATGCAATGTACCCGAGGCTCACTGGGTGCTTGAACAGAGCATAAGCAATCGAAAAGAACCATTCGCTACGCGAACGATACTAGGCTGGACACTTCTCGGATCCCTGACGAGCGAACTTCAACAATCGGCATCAATAAATTGCTCAAATGTTGCTGAGAGAAGTGCCTCTGTAGAACACAATCAGCCTTTCGATATTGAATCCAACGGTCCATCTCAGGAAAGCGAAGTTCACTCAAAGGATCAGTCGGTGCTTTCGATGGCGAATTCAAAGAGGGGGGTTCACAGTGGGCAACATGAAGTTGCTATACCCAAGAGACCACCGTCAAGTCACTTATTGAGAAAAGGAGAAGTTACCCGGAGGCTTTTGAAATATCTCAAAAAAGGACACCAGCAGGTCACCCAAAGCAGCTTGAAATTTGCCGACCCAGTGACAGTGTACGGTACCTGGGTGGAACTGCATGGCCGGCGGCGAAACAAAGTACCCTTTGCCAAAACAAAAATTGCTGAGCTGAAGTCAGTATCCCTAAACGAGCTCAAAACGACTGCACTGGTATTGGGTTTTAAGGTAGCACGAATGCTAAAAGAGAACTGCACCACCGCCGAACTGAGCCTTGCCTATTGGACAGATCCTACAGTTGTGTTACATTACAGGAAACGGAAGAAACGAAGAACGTGTTCGAGACATCAGAGAGTCAATCCACTCGTAGCAGGAAACAGCGAGGAAAATGTTGATGATTCGAGCTTGAAACCACATACAAAAGACAAAGTAACTCGCAGATCGCCTCGCTCCGAGTTTCTCAACACTTTATTGCATTTCATGCTCTACAACTAATCAACTGGACCCATTTTTTCTGATGGGTTGTAAATGTACTTAGTTCCAGTTTCTATCTAGCGTGCACATAGGCGAAGAGGAGAAATTCACCAGTATTTCACTTGAACAGTTCAGGTGAGGCATACTAGCTGTGAGAAAATTGTGAAACTATTATTATCTTTAAAGAAGAACATTTATTTACATTTTATACAATATTGATTGTCACATATTTTGTGCACAGAAAAACTTTGAAATACTCTGATAGATGCCAGTATTCGATCAATCTCCGTGTTCATGTGTATTTCGATACTGTCCGCCGTACACTTGTTATCGAAATTTATTCATAATCAGAAACCGGTTTTCATTTCTTTCGGAAGATTTGGTGCGTTAATTTTATGTAATTCCACTGGTTCGTGACCTGTCAATTTTACGCGATATCTCATTAGGCGTTGCACCTGCGTTCAACTTCTGCGCTCATGCTTGTAAACTAAATTAGTCTAACCAGTTGCTGCAATGGGTTACTGCTTGTGATGCTTAGACTTATTTCGTGCGGCGAAATACTTCACTCTGCGAAGCCTTCATCTTCATCGTGCGTCTGACTATATGCGCCGGTCTCCTGATGAATATGTCAATCTCAAGTTGTGCAGCGGGATTTGGGATTGATTCCTTATGGATTGTGCGATGATGACTACGGAAAAAACCTGTTTCACGTTCAGATAGCACAGGAAGTTAGTATCCACAGGCACTGACAATAAGTTAAAGGTAGGTAGGGTGAGAATCATGACCCATTCCTGAACGTTAGACAACCATTTTCGCGGAAGGATTTTGGCCGGCGGTGTAAAGAACGAATACTGAAAATCCTTCTAAATGTTCAACGTGCTTTGTGAATTTGACTATATTTAACATTATCTTGGGAGGCTCGCTCATACACCACACATTTTCACGTTTGTTTATCCATGTGAGACATTTGAATTTGGCCTTGAACCGTTTCTGACTGTCGTGCTTGAGCCACGGGGCTTTGGACCTTTGGGTTTTACTGTGAAGTCTATTTGGCCGCATACGTGAGATTCGTATATATTTGTATCGTTTGTGCATTTCAATTTAGTAACGTAGAAGCTACGAATCAACCTTGTTCTGGTTTTGGGATTCGTTTGAATTGGCTACGCGTTGCTCGATTTGCGAGACTTGACTTACACACCATGCTCGACCCAGAACAAGGCTACACAAGGGCAAGGAAGATTCTGAGGGACTTGTTTGGCCAACCTTTCAAAGTAGCCCGTAACATAATAGAGGGCGTGATGGTAGAGGCAAAGAGAACCAAGGGCGACGTCTACACCATGGCCGACCTGGTGATTAAGATGCAAAACTGCTCAAGAGCCCTCGACCATTTAGGTTACAGGGCTGACCTAGACGCCATGCACACTTTGGAAGGCATAGTCCGTCACCTCTCTCTCGAACTACAGGGTCGGTGGGCGGAAGAAGCTGAACGGATAAGCCGAAGCGACAGAGAAGCCAACTGCGAAGACCTGACTGAGAACTTGGACAGGCAAACGAAGATAGCTGACAGCAGATTCGGCCGACTCATCCGGGACAGCAACCGAGCAAACAAGCCCAGTACTAGCCAAGTCCAAACCCCTGTACGGGAACATCCAAAGTACCAACCTTGGACCAATACACACGTCATTTCACGAGATGCTACGGCGAAACCAAATTGCAGGTCCTGTGGTACTAGCCATGGCCTACCAGAATGCCCCAAGTTCGGCAACGCCACAATAGACGAACGGTGGGGAATGGCGAGGATGGCAGGAGCATGTTTTATCTGTCTCAACACCACGCACCGGACAGCAGCCTGTAGAACAAGGAATCGATGTGGTTACGAGGGCTGCACGGGCAGACACCATCGGCCGCTGCATCAGGCGAGAGTAACCATATCCGAGGCGAGTACCAAGCCCAGTGTGATTTGTTCAACGTCACGATCTGCCAGTAAACCGGTACGTTTAGGCGTAGTGGCCGTGGGAGTAGTGACTCCGACTGGGATAGTCAAGGCGTTGGCTTTCGTTGATAGTGTATCCGACACCACTTTAGTGAAAGAGCGGTTTGCCGACAAACACCAACTGGCTAAATGTGCGACGTCGTTGGCAGTGAGCACGGTGGGCGGAACACAGGTAATGACTGCCGGTAGATTAAGGCTGCAACTCATCTCTCTAGACACTAACGAGGAAATTGAACCAACGGAGGCATTCACGTTAGCGGATCTCCCCATGCGAGCACCAAGGTCGGTGAACGCAATCTTGACTCGGTGGCCCCACCTGCAGGATGTAACCGTTGTAGACTGGGAAGATGATGAGGTGGATCTCCTCATCGTCTGCGACGTGCCAGAGGCGCATTGGGTGCTTGACCAGAGAGTGGGCGACCGCCAGGCACCTTATGCCGTACGCACGGCTCTGGGATGGATGTTATACGGTCCGGTAGGGGTACGCGGTTCCGTGAATTACTTATCCTTCGAAACGGACCGCAAAGAGTATCATCTGCAACGGCTGTATGAAAAGGAGTTTCATGACATTGGAGACGAAAGACCGACGTTGTCTCAAGAGGATCACTTCGCTCTACGAACGGTGCGGCAAGGCACTAGAGGCCTCAAAAAACAGTTCGAGGTTCCCCTCTCATGGCGCACACCGGTCGACCCGTGGACTGATAACAGAAATTATGTTCTCCAACGATTACTACGATTAAAAGAACGCTTCATTCGAGACCAGAATCTGTGGGAACGATACGCGGATTTGATGAAGCGAAACGAGGCCCTCGGTTACGTTGAAAAGGTGCCTGCCAACACCGACAGCAAAAGGGGTATCTGGTATCTGCCTCCCCATTCGGTTATCAACCCCAAGAAACCCAATAAACTGCGGGTGGTTTTCGACTGTGCGGCCAAGTTCCAGGGCAAGTCGTTAAACGATCGCCTACTACAGAGGCCTGACTGGACCACACCGCTGATCGATGTTTTGTGCCGTTTCAGAGTGGGTAAAGTGGCTTTGTCTGCTGACATTAGGGAAATGTTCCATCAGGTGAAGATTCCGGTAGGAGAACGAGATGCTTTGCGTTTCCTGTGGTGGGAAGGGAGCGACCGGGACAACGCAGTGGTGAATTATAGGATGACCGTCCACCCCTTCGGAGCCATGTCGTCACCATTTTGTGCAAACTACGCCCTCCGAGAATCAGCGGACAAACATGTCGATCTAGTACATCGGACGGTGGTAGAAAGCGTCAGCAGGAACTTCTACGTCGACGACTACCTTGGGTCATTCGATGATGTGGAATCAACTCTAGAGCAGTTCAGGGGTCTGACGAGATTGCTGGAAGAGGGCGGCTTCCATCTAACTAAATGGATGTCGAACGCTTCAGAAGTGCTGAAGGTCATCCCGTATCACGAAAAGGTCGAAAGGGTAAGAGATTTGGACGGCTCTCCACTTCCTATCGAGCGCACCTTAGGGATACAATGGGACGCGGAAACGGACGATTTTGTCTTCGAACTAAACGTTCCCGAGCTGCCAATAACCCGTCGTGGCACACTATCTGCCGTCTCAAGTTTGTTCGACCCGCTCGGTTTCGTCTCACCATGGCTGCTACCCGGAAAGATCTTACTGCAGCGGCTGTGCCGTAAGAAGGTTGATTGGGACCAGTCACTGGACCGAGGGAACCGGTTGGACTGGGAAGAATTTTTGAACACCTTGAAGAAATTAGGGGACATAAGAATCCCACGATGTTTGACTCCTGGCCATACGACACGGACTGGAGAACTACATGCCTTTTCCGATGCATCCGAAGTCGGTTATGGAGCTGTGGTGTACGGACGATGGTGCGCAGGAGATGGACAATATAACACGAGGATCCTGTTCGCCAAAGCCCGCGTTGCTCCACTGAAGTCGGTCTCAATCCCACGCCTTGAACTCAGCGCAGCCGTGTTGGCGGTCAGGGTGGTGCAAGCTGTGAAGAGATGTTTCGATCTCTACATTTGGTCGGTGAGCTTCTGGTTGGATTCAACGATAGTACTTTACTACATTAACAACGTACGGAGCCGGTTTAGTACTTTCGTTGCTAACCGGCTCACGATTATCCACGATGAATCAGCCACGCACCGGTGGAATCATGTCACGTCTGGCGATAATCCAGCCGACCTGTGCTCCCGAGGTGCGAACAACTTCAAGCAACTGGACACGTGGACGAGAGGGCCAAACTTCCTGCAATTGCCCAAACAGGACTGGCCCGTGTTCGAATTAAAACCCCCTACGAAAGTGGAACTGGAGATCAGAGGCGTAGTGATAGCGGGCAACGTCTTCGAAGCGTCATCCATTCTATCGCGACTGGTCAGGTTTTCTTCCTGGATGAAGACGCTTCGTTCGCTAGTTTGGTTAACCAGGTTCAAGAGAAATTTACTAGTCATGAAAGGGCTACGGCCCTCAGGTCGGATACGGGTCGGCCCGATAGGTCCCGATGAGCTACAAGCGGCAGAGTACGATATTTTCAGAATGATACAACGCGAGGCTTTCGCCCGAGAAATCAAGAGGGCGGAAGAAGTGGGGCCGACCAATAAAGACATGCCATCTCCAAGAGGCGAGCTGAAGCTTTTAAACCCCAAACTCATCAACGGACTGCTGCGGGTGGATGGTAGGCTGACCAACACCCACCTGAACTTCGACACAAAGTATCCTATACTGCTGCCTGCGAGACAACCTGTAGTAGAGCTAATGATTCAACACGTCCACGCCATGGAGGGAAATGCCGGGAAAGCCACGTGACGAGCGTCATCCGAAAGCGCTTTTGGTTGCTGAGAGGACGAGAGACTGTAAAACGCGTAATCCGACGGTGTGTGCGATGCAGGAGACGCAATGCCACAGCAGACAAACAACTCATGGCCCCACTACCAGAATGCAGGGTGACTACGGACTGGTGGCCGTTCAGTGACACCGGTTGTACTATTTCGGGCCCTTGTGGATCAAGTGCGGGAAAAGATTAGAAAAGCGATACGGATGTATTATGACGTGCATGAAATCACGTGCGGTACACCTAGAAGTCGCACATTCGATGACGACCGATTCTTTCCTACGGGCCTTGCAGAGATTCATCAACTTAAGAGGCGTACCGGCGGACACATACTCGGATAATGAGTCGAACTTTGTGGGCGCTCACCGGGAATTGCAGCGTTGGCACAAAAACATAAACAGGGACGAACTGCAGGATCGAACCGTGGCCTACGGCATACGATGGAATCTCAACCCCCCACAGGCCAGCCACCGAGGCGGCATATGGGAACGCATGATCCGGTCCGCCAGACGGATATTGCTGTCAATCATGGAGCAGCAGCCGCCTGACGACGAGACGCTGAACACCGACATGACTGAGGTGGAGCGAATCCTGATCAACCGCCCCCTGGTTCCAGTAAGGAACGGCGACCCCGCCCACCTGGCGCTCACCCCAAACGACTTATTGACGCTAAAGTCGAACGAGGGTTTCCAAGGGCCGGTATACCTTCGCGGGAGCTACCTCCATGGATGGAAGCAAGCGAACTATCTGGCCAAGGTCTTCTGGAGGCGATGGCTGCGGGAGTACCTACCGGCTTTGCAGACTCGACAGAAGTGGCTGGCCAAAACAAGGCCATTCAAAGTTGGGGACGTGGTTATGATCGCCGACGAACGCGCACATTTCAGCACTTGGTCTTTGGGAGTAGTTATGGAAACCATCGAAAGCACTGACGGAATGATAAGAACGGTGAAGGTGAAGACAGCTAACGGAGTGTTCATTCGTGACATACGCAGTATAAACCTACTCGAGAGCGAAGACGGCGGAGTTGATAACCCTGAGGCCTAGTAAACCTTTTCACGCCAGTCATCGAGGTGGATAAAGAAACATCATATATACCACACGGTCTCCGTCAAGCACGTTACAGTGCTCGCGGTCTTTCGTTGACATTACAGAAGGTTATTTCAGATATGTGGTGATGAATGTGATCCCATTGTACATCCCGATACATACACACATGCACGGCGCACTCTACATCCCGTAAACCCATCAATCATGTGACAGTGTTCGTTGTTTTGCTTTTTGTTGACGTTACCGAATGCCCCTCGCATATGTGGAAGTAGCGGGGCTCAGGTCACACACACATGCTACATTTTACTCGTTTTCTTGCCACACGGTCTTTTGTTGACATTGCAGAAAGTCCTCCTTTGATGTGTAGTCATACCTGTGATTTCATTGTACACCCCAGCACGTACACACATACAAGCACAAACACTCAATCAAGCACACATCCAGGACCGGACGGCCCTTTACGAGGACAACATCTATGTGACCATTCACGCCCGCCATCGGTCATTTGGCCTCGTGGAAGATGTAGACTAGCCTCACGTCTATGTAGCCAATGGGTTAGGTGCGACCAGTAGTAGAACGTTGACGACGAGCATTAGACGCGCGCACTGACAGCAGGGCCTAGGCAGGTAGAAAGAATCAGTACCTTTATACCGAACATTTGACTCTGCTAAGGATCCAGGAGGATTTTGGTGGGCGGTGTAACAGCCGGTCGTGGAAAATCCCCCTATTTCCCTCGCGATTCAGTGTTTTTCCCAACATCACTCATTTGCCTACACTGTTGACTTGTCTTTACGAACTGGTTGTTTTTCTGGACCAATTGTTGTTTGTTCGCTCCCAGAGCGCTACTTTGGCACATCCTTGTTCAGGACCTGCGTGACGCACGTGCTGTTTGCTCACACGCTGCTATTCGGTTTCTCGTTGTTGAGTCCTTGTGATCGTATTATTGAGGTTTGTATATTGTTTATGTCATTGTTTATTGTAATAATCTAGTATCGTAGAATATCACGGATAATCGTCTCTTGATTTCGGGATCCGTTGCGAATTTTGCTACGCATTGCTCAAACGTTCGTAACAGAAGGTTTGAAGTGAGAAGACGGGTAATAACTCCGTCCCCGACAATCGTTTCCATTATTCTGGAAATGACAGGGGTGTGATTAATTGGACGTTAATGGGCGAGTTTGTGGAAGGGTTTTTCTGTGTCGTGAAACGGTGAAGGTACCGAACTGGAGTTGAAAGACAAAGTGAATAAGTTTAGTATTATAAGTGGGAGGTCCGATGCACCCTGCAATGATGGCAGCTGGGGGCAGCTCATCTTGTCCAGATTGGGCAGATGATTTGTAAATTGAAGATAGCCTGGAAATAACGCTTACATCAAATGTCACGGTAGACAAAGAAAAACTGGAGGAAGCGAGAGGGTTTGAGGGAGCTATGTCTGTGGAGGGGGACACGGACTTACCAAATTAGGAGTGAGGGCTCTCCGCGATATTGGAAGGGGGGAGCGGGTGGCCGAGCTTTCACTCGGCAGTAGTTTTTGCTTTCAAGTTACTAGGTTCATGCAGAAGCTGAAGGTACATGTGTGTAAATCCTCCCTAACGGGTATCACATACTTGTACTGTTGGGGCTATGCTCTTTATCTTATTTGCCCTAGTACAAGTGCAGCATGCATCAACCACTACACTTGAACATCTGTTCATATTTTGCTCATGTGCCGTGGCATAGTTTTGATTCGAGCTTGGACTGCCCTGAGAGTGGTACCTGACATTGACCTTTGTTGAAATCTGGTCCTCGTTGGTAAACGTTGTGGCGGTACCGTTGAGGTCTGTCCATATGTATATGCGTATACTTTGTTGATCCATTACAGTAGAATCAGCGAATCAATCTTGCTCTGACTTTGATTTTCATTAATTGGACTAAGCTTTACTCACGACCGGAATAACTATTACTAGGAATAAGAGTTTCGACGTTTTATTGAGACTCCTCAGAGCTTTAGCCTCTTCACTGTGAAGCCGAATTTCCTTTAGATCCTGGTTGTATCAGGAAGACTTGCCAGCCTTGTGAGGAGGTAGAGGTCGTGGGTTCGGAGGTAACGTATTGGCTCCTCACGTTTTTGGAGTGAAGCGAGTTTGAGTTTCCCAAGAGGAGAGCTTTATAAAGTGAGACTGAGCTTCGAGAGACTGTTACCCACGTTAAGGTACAAGTTTTCAATCGCCAGTGAGGTCATTCAATAGAGTAAACTGCTCCAGTTTTGGCTGTGGATGAGTTGGAGCGGAGCGTTCCGGCTTAAATTGAGAGAATTGTTGCCTCGGTTCAGATAGCCTGATGAGCAAGGATGGAGTAAAAGGTCTCCTGTTACTAACTTATGGTCGCCGCTGGGAAAAACATGCAGAACGGAAGCCGAAAAGTTGAAAACGCTGTGAATGAATATAAAATCTAAGAGGTTACGGTTTATACTAGGGGTTTCAACGTGTAGCTCTTAACCCCATACGTAGGTATGGGTGATGGATTCTATTAATTTGGGAGGTCCCATGAGTGTAGTCCAAAATACTTTGGGCGATTGAAATTAACGGCTATGATCTTCGCGGCTGAGGGTAGTAGTGAAAGGTAAGCAGAGGCTCCATTTAAGGAAGTCATGTGGTACCGGAGAAGGGCGGGCGATAGATACAACCAACGTGCATGACGACGGTTGACAACTGATTTATAAGCCACATATAATCCAGGGTTCGGTGGAGCATGATGTGTCTGGTGAGAGATATTGAAAGGGTGTACTCTACTTACAATGGGCACCCACCTCCGTGTCCGTAAATCCTATTTGCTCTAAAAACCTTGTATTCTTCAAGCAGAACCTAGCTTGTGGGACGTGTTCCGTAGTCCAGTTTTTGGTAATGAAGAGGATATCAGGGTGTGATACTGCGGCGTAATGTTTCAAGTAATGAGGCTTATTGAAAATATACCGAGAATCAAATAAGATCGACAATAACTCATTAGCATGTGGGTGTGTGTCTGGGCTGGGTAATGCAGGGGAGTTGGAAGACCGTGTGGAGAAGCGATCAGGTGGCTGCGGACGTTGTGGCATCAAGGGTGGATATCGATCGCAGTTAGCCCGTGCGCCCAGGGCTGGGCCGAGAAATGCTTCAAGGGAACCATTTGGATGGTTACATTTTGAATGATTTTAGCCATGAACAAGAACCGACCATCTAAGCTGGATAGACGAATATGACTAGGGGGCCATCGTTATAGAGGATCAATAACGGGTTTGAGAAAGGTTACCGATGTGGTCCGTAGGACGAGTGGCGACAGGGCCAGGGATGCGGAGAGAAATGGCCTTGACTGCTGATAACCCATCTGTTGGAATGGATCAGTATTGGGCTGGCTGGTGGGTGTATAGGTGAAGGGATGTGGGTGAGTAACCGGAAGGTTGTGTGACGTGGGGGTGAGTGGGACGAGAGTGGCAAGATTTGGAAATGTTTGGAGGCTCACGAGGGGCACGGGGGCCGGTAAGTGGTGGACCGGATACGTAGAGCGGGGAAGCTGGACATAAGTACGATTCCGGAGCATTTGCTAGTACGCGTAAGCAGTACATCGGGATTAGGCGAAGGCTGGTGGAGAGGAGCGGGGAGAAACCGCTGGGTCATGCCAAGTCTGTGATATGGGGGTCGGTGTCAGGGGAGCAGGAAGGGATATAGGGTGGCCAACGAGATGGAGGGCCAGTACGTCTCGTTCGATCAGCAGGAAGGAGAGATACTGAAGGTGGGGGTGGGGCAGAGGGGGGGGGGTTCTTGGCACGGGGATGGCTCGCACCGGGTGGGCCGATCGCCGTGGTTGATAACACGCGTCAAAGGCTCGGAAGACTGATGGAAAGTAGTACGTCGGAGGTTGGCGGCTAAACCAGGGTCCTGTTTTGATCTTGGGGCTATGATGGGAAAGTGTAGGTTTGATACTGATGTGGCGCTCCACTTGGGGCGTGTGGTGGTGGTGGGCGTCGAGGCTATAGGGGAGCAGAAGCTACTCGGGGAGGTGGTAGACATGGGCTTCTGCGTGGGGGTGGAACCGGGGTTGGGGAGTTAGCCAAATCTAGATAGACAGCTTGCGGGTAGACAGCACGGGGCACTGGACTCAATTGTGGGACCTTTCTAGTTAGACATTGAGTAACCTTCGCAGCTGAGCCAGTGGGGTCAGCGTGTAACAGCCGGCAGTGGAAAATCCCCCTATTTCCCTCGCGATTCAGTGTTTTTCCCAACATCACTCATTTGCCTACACTGTTGACTTGTCTTTACGAACTGGTTGTTTTTCTGAACCAATTGTTGTTTGTTCGCTCCCAGAGCGCTATTTTGGCACATCCTTGATCAGGACCTGCGCGACGCACGTGCTGTTTGCTCACACGCTGCTATTCGGTTTCTCGTTGTTGAGTCCTTGTGATCGTATTATTGAGGTTTGTATATTGTTTATGTCATTGTTTATTGTAATAATCTAGTATCGTAGAATATCACGGATAATCGTCTCTTGATTTCGGGATCCGTTGCGAATTTTGCTACGCATTGCTCAAACGTTCGTAACAATACTCAATAGATCAATTTGGAACGAGGAAAAATCACGCAAAATGCCAAGAAAAGGATCAAAAGCAGTCGAATCCGGACAGGAAGTAATACGGCAAGTCTCTGGGGAGGTTTTGGGTACATATGATTCTTTAGTTATTGCTAGATCGCTCAGTCCTGTCTGTGCTAGTTCATGTGTTATTGAGAGCAATATTGATCGTAAGGATGTCGATTTATATAAGCTGAGAATACTAGAACTAGAGCAAAAGTTACTATCGGCTAGACTACAGGCGCAGGAAGCAGAGAAGTGTACACAGAAACAGCGAGAGCATGAGACCAGCGACCTCGACACTTCCGATAGATTAGGGTGCAATACGGTAGAGAACCCCACGCCGGTAGCCGACTACAAACCACCATCGATCGATCTGCCTAGAGTGGAACTAACGGTTTTCGACGGGCGAGCTGAACAATACTGCAAGTTTGTCAAGCAGTTCGAGACGTTCGTTGAAAATAAGGTAACCGACCCTGGGCAAAGGCTTCTCTACCTTACTCACTACTGCCGAGGCCGAGCAAGAGAAGCTATCGACGGGTGCACCATGCTCGACCCAGAACAAGGCTACACAAGGGCAAGGAAGATTCTGAGGGACTTGTTTGGCCAACCTTTCAAAGTAGCCCGTAACATAATAGAGGGCGTGATGGTAGAGGCAAAGAGAACCAAGGGCGACGTCTACACCATGGCCGACCTGGTGATTAAGATGCAAAACTGCTCAAGAGCCCTCGACCATTTAGGTTACAGGGCTGACCTAGACGCCATGCACACTTTGGAAGGCATAGTCCGTCACCTCTCTCTCGAACTACAGGGTCGGTGGGCGGAAGAAGCTGAACGGATAAGCCGAAGCGACAGAGAAGCCAACTGCGAAGACCTGACTGAGAACTTGGACAGGCAAACGAAGATAGCTGACAGCAGATTCGGCCGACTCATCCGGGACAGCAACCGAGCAAACAAGCCCAGTACTAGCCAAGTCCAAACCCCTGTACGGGAACATCCAAAGTACCAACCTTGGACCAATACACACGTCATTTCACGAGATGCTACGGCGAAACCAAATTGCAGGTCCTGTGGTACTAGCCATGGCCTACCAGAATGCCCCAAGTTCGGCAACGCCACAATAGACGAACGGTGGGGAATGGCGAGGATGGCAGGAGCATGTTTTATCTGTCTCAACACCACGCACCGGACAGCAGCCTGTAGAACAAGGAATCGATGTGGTTACGAGGGCTGCACGGGCAGACACCATCGGCCGCTGCATCAGGCGAGAGTAACCATATCCGAGGCGAGTACCAAGCCCAGTGTGATTTGTTCAACGTCACGATCTGCCAGTAAACCGGTACGTTTAGGCGTAGTGGCCGTGGGAGTAGTGACTCCGACTGGGATAGTCAAGGCGTTGGCTTTCGTTGATAGTGTATCCGACACCACTTTAGTGAAAGAGCGGTTTGCCGACAAACACCAACTGGCTAAATGTGCGACGTCGTTGGCAGTGAGCACGGTGGGCGGAACACAGGTAATGACTGCCGGTAGATTAAGGCTGCAACTCATCTCTCTAGACACTAACGAGGAAATTGAACCAACGGAGGCATTCACGTTAGCGGATCTCCCCATGCGAGCACCAAGGTCGGTGAACGCAATCTTGACTCGGTGGCCCCACCTGCAGGATGTAACCGTTGTAGACTGGGAAGATGATGAGGTGGATCTCCTCATCGGCTGCGACGCGCCAGAGGCGCATTGGGTGCTTGACCAGAGAGTGGGCGACCGCCAGGCACCTTATGCCGTACGCACGGCCCTGGGATGGATGTTATACGGTCCGGTAGGGGTACGCGGTTCCGTGAATTACTTATCCTTCGAAACGGACCGCAAAGAGTATCATCTGCAACGGCTGTATGAAAAGGAGTTTCATGACATTGGAGACGAAAGACCGACGTTGTCTCAAGAGGATCACTTCGCTCTACGAACGGTGCGGCAAGGCACTAGAGGCCTCAAAAAACAGTTCGAGGTTCCCCTCTCATGGCGCACACCGGTCGACCCGTGGACTGATAACAGAAATTATGTTCTCCAACGATTACTACGATTAAAAGAACGCTTCATTCGAGACCAGAATCTGTGGGAACGATACGCGGATTTGATGAAGCGAAACGAGGCCCTCGGTTACGTTGAAAAGGTGCCTGCCAACACCGACAGCAAAAGGGGTATCTGGTATCTGCCTCCCCATTCGGTTATCAACCCCAAGAAACCCAATAAACTGCGGGTGGTTTTCGACTGTGCGGCCAAGTTCCAGGGCAAGTCGTTAAACGATCGCCTACTACAGAGGCCTGACTGGACCACACCGCTGATCGATGTTTTGTGCCGTTTCAGAGTGGGTAAAGTGGCTTTGTCTGCTGACATTAGGGAAATGTTCCATCAGGTGAAGATTCCGGTAGGAGAACGAGATGCTTTGCGTTTCCTGTGGTGGGAAGGGAGCGACCGGGACAACGCAGTGGTGAATTATAGGATGACCGTCCACCCCTTCGGAGCCATGTCGTCACCATTTTGTGCAAACTACGCCCTCCGAGAATCAGCGGACAAACATGTCGATCTAGTACATCGGACGGTGGTAGAAAGCGTCAGCAGGAACTTCTACGTCGACGACTACCTTGGGTCATTCGATGATGTGGAATCAACTCTAGAGCAGTTCAGGGGTCTGACGAGATTGCTGGAAGAGGGCGGCTTCCATCTAACTAAATGGATGTCGAACGCTTCAGAAGTGCTGAAGGTCATCCCGTATCACGAAAAGGTCGAAAGGGTAAGAGATTTGGACGGCTCTCCACTTCCTATCGAGCGCACCTTAGGGATACAATGGGACGCGGAAACGGACGATTTTGTCTTCGAACTAAACGTTCCCGAGCTGCCAATAACCCGTCGTGGCACACTATCTGCCGTCTCAAGTTTGTTCGACCCGCTCGGTTTCGTCTCACCATGGCTGCTACCCGGAAAGATCTTACTGCAGCGGCTGTGCCGTAAGAAGGTTGATTGGGACCAGTCACTGGACCGAGGGAACCGGTTGGACTGGGAAGAATTTTTGAACACCTTGAAGAAATTAGGGGACATAAGAATCCCACGATGTTTGACTCCTGGCCATACGACACGGACTGGAGAACTACATGCCTTTTCCGATGCATCCGAAGTCGGTTATGGAGCTGTGGTGTACGGACGATGGTGCGCAGGAGATGGACAATATAACACGAGGATCCTGTTCGCCAAAGCCCGCGTTGCTCCACTGAAGTCGGTCTCAATCCCACGCCTTGAACTCAGCGCAGCCGTGTTGGCGGTCAGGGTGGTGCAAGCTGTGAAGAGATGTTTCGATCTCTACATTTGGTCGGTGAGCTTCTGGTTGGATTCAACGATAGTACTTTACTACATTAACAACGTACGGAGCCGGTTTAGTACTTTCGTTGCTAACCGGCTCACGATTATCCACGATGAATCAGCCACGCACCGGTGGAATCATGTCACGTCTGGCGATAATCCAGCCGACCTGTGCTCCCGAGGTGCGAACAACTTCAAGCAACTGGACACGTGGACGAGAGGGCCAAACTTCCTGCAATTGCCCAAACAGGACTGGCCCGTGTTCGAATTAAAACCCCCTACGAAAGTGGAACTGGAGATCAGAGGCGTAGTGATAGCGGGCAACGTCTTCGAAGCGTCATCCATTCTATCGCGACTGGTCAGGTTTTCTTCCTGGATGAAGACGCTTCGTTCGCTAGTTTGGTTAACCAGGTTCAAGAGAAATTTACTAGTCATGAAAGGGCTACGGCCCTCAGGTCGGATACGGGTCGGCCCGATAGGTCCCGATGAGCTACAAGCGGCAGAGTACGATATTTTCAGAATGATACAACGCGAGGCTTTCGCCCGAGAAATCAAGAGGGCGGAAGAAGTGGGGCCGACCAATAAAGACATGCCATCTCCAAGAGGCGAGCTGAAGCTTTTAAACCCCAAACTCATCAACGGACTGCTGCGGGTGGATGGTAGGCTGACCAACACCCACCTGAACTTCGACACAAAGTATCCTATACTGCTGCCTGCGAGACAACCTGTAGTAGAGCTAATGATTCAACACGTCCACGCCATGGAGGGAAATGCCGGGAAAGCCACGTGACGAGCGTCATCCGAAAGCGCTTTTGGTTGCTGAGAGGACGAGAGACTGTAAAACGCGTAATCCGACGGTGTGTGCGATGCAGGAGACGCAATGCCACAGCAGACAAACAACTCATGGCCCCACTACCAGAATGCAGGGTGACTACGGACTGGTGGCCGTTCAGTGACACCGGTTGTACTATTTCGGGCCCTTGTGGATCAAGTGCGGGAAAAGATTAGAAAAGCGATACGGATGTATTATGACGTGCATGAAATCACGTGCGGTACACCTAGAAGTCGCACATTCGATGACGACCGATTCTTTCCTACGGGCCTTGCAGAGATTCATCAACTTAAGAGGCGTACCGGCGGACACATACTCGGATAATGAGTCGAACTTTGTGGGCGCTCACCGGGAATTGCAGCGTTGGCACAAAAACATAAACAGGGACGAACTGCAGGATCAAACCGTGGCCTACGGCATACGATGGAATCTCAACCCCCCACAGGCCAGCCACCGAGGCGGCATATGGGAACGCATGATCCGGTCCGCCAGACGGATATTGCTGTCAATCATGGAGCAGCAGCCGCCTGACGACGAGACGCTGAACACCGACATGACTGAGGTGGAGCGAATCCTGATCAACCGCCCCCTGGTTCCAGTAAGGAACGGCGACCCCGCCCACCTGGCGCTCACCCCAAACGACTTATTGACGCTAAAGTCGAACGAGGGTTTCCAAGGGCCGGTATACCTTCGCGGGAGCTACCTCCATGGATGGAAGCAAGCGAACTATCTGGCCAAGGTCTTCTGGAGGCGATGGCTGCGGGAGTACCTACCGGCTTTGCAGACTCGACAGAAGTGGCTGGCCAAAACAAGGCCATTCAAAGTTGGGGACGTGGTTATGATCGCCGACGAACGCGCACATTTCAGCACTTGGTCTTTGGGAGTAGTTATGGAAACCATCGAAAGCACTGACGGAATGATAAGAACGGTGAAGGTGAAGACAGCTAACGGAGTGTTCATTCGTGACATACGCAGTATAAACCTACTCGAGAGCGAAGACGGCGGAGTTGATAACCCTGAGGCCTAGTAAACCTTTTCACGCCAGTCATCGAGGTGGATAAAGAAACATCATATATACCACACGGTCTCCGTCAAGCACGTTACAGTGCTCGCGGTCTTTCGTTGACATTACAGAAGGTTATTTCAGATATGTGGTGATGAATGTGATCCCATTGTACATCCCGATACATACACACATGCACGGCGCACTCTACATCCCGTAAACCCATCAATCATGTGACAGTGTTCGTTGTTTTGCTTTTTGTTGACGTTACCGAATGCCCCTCGCATATGTGGAAGTAGCGGGGCTCAGGTCACACACACATGCTACATTTTACTCGTTTTCTTGCCACACGGTCTTTTGTTGACATTGCAGAAAGTCCTCCTTTGATGTGTAGTCATACCTGTGATTTCATTGTACACCCCAGCACGTACACACATACAAGCACAAACACTCAATCAAGCACACATCCAGGACCGGACGGCCCTTTACGAGGACAACATCTATGTGACCATTCACGCCCGCCATCGGTCATTTGGCCTCGTGGAAGATGTAGACTAGCCTCACGTCTATGTAGCCAATGGGTTAGGTGCGACCAGTAGTAGAACGTTGACGACGAGCATTAGACGCGCGCACTGACAGCAGGGCCTAGGCAGGTAGAAAGAATCAGTACCTTTATACCGAACATTTGACTCTGCTAAGGATCCAGGAGGATTTTGGTGGGCGGTGTAACAGCCGGTCGTGGAAAATCCCCCTATTTCCCTCGCGATTCAGTGTTTTTCCCAACATCACTCATTTGCCTACACTGTTGACTTGTCTTTACGAACTGGTTGTTTTTCTGGACCAATTGTTGTTTGTTCGCTCCCAGAGCGCTACTTTGGCACATCCTTGTTCAGGACCTGCGTGACGCACGTGCTGTTTGCTCACACGCTGCTATTCGGTTTCTCGTTGTTGAGTCCTTGTGATCGTATTATTGAGGTTTGTATATTGTTTATGTCATTGTTTATTGTAATAATCTAGTATCGTAGAATATCACGGATAATCGTCTCTTGATTTCGGGATCCGTTGCGAATTTTGCTACGCATTGCTCAAACGTTCGTTACACAGCGAGCACAGGCAAAGCAGACTGCGTTTGAGTGATCGAAGAATTTCTCTCTGAAGAGGCCTTTTATCGCAGAACAATTCGACAACCTTAAAAGATGAACAGAAGATAGCTGTCGAATTTTTTAAGGAACTCATGGGCAGTTAAAACGTACATGGACTGAAATAGCGGGAGGCAGATCTGTCACTGAGACTTTTCGAGCAGGCTTCTGCGTTGTCATCTATAGTGGACTATATAGCAAGAATATAGCATGTAGTGTCCGTATAACGACAGAGGTATGCGGTATCGAGCATTAGAAACCACGGCTTTCATGGAGTCGGTATTGCGATAGCATATTTCAGTCCTTGCAAAGTAGAGGAGGTGTCCCGCAGAAACTAAGTTCTCGAGTGAAGTGGAGGGCACGGAGTCAAGGAAACTGTAACGAATGGTTGTGGAAAATTCACCCAGAAATACTGTAATTCCATGTTTTCTTGACATCGCTCACTCATTTGCACTGTTGGCTTGTTTCATGCACTGTGTTTTCATGAACCAACGTTTGTTTATTCGCGTCCAGCGCGCTACTCTGTCATATCCTTTCCTGAACCTGCGTGACGCACGTGTTCCCTTCTCGCACGTCGCAATTTGGTTCCCGTTTTCTGAGTCCCTGTGATCGCATAATTTAGGTTCGTATCTGTTTTATGTCACTGTTTATTTGGTAGTTTGGTATCGTAGAATTTCATGGCTAATTGCGTTCTGATTCCGGGATCCTTATCGAATTCGGCTACGTATTGCTCAAAGGCGTCTTACAATACTCAATTTATCAACTTTGAACGAGAAAATGCGCAACACGCTAAGAAAAGGATCAAAGCGATTGGAATCTGGACAGAAAGTATTACGGCAATTCACTGGGGAGGCTTTGGGTACCCTTGATTTTTTAGTTGATGCCAGGCCACCTAGCCCTGTCAGTGCCAGCTCATGTAATACTGAGGGTGATATGGATCGCAAGAATGCCGATCCATTTAAGTTGGGAATATTCGACCTAGAACAACAACTGTTATTGGCTAGGCAGCAGGCCCAAGAAGCAGAAGAGAAGTGTAGACAGAGCAAGTGTGGGCAGGAAGCCAACGACTTCGACCCATCCGGCAGATCAGGAAAAATTAAAATAGGAAACTCTGTGCTGGTCAACGAATACAAAACATCGACGCAACCAACGATCGATCTGGCGAGAGTAGAACCGACAGTTTTCGACGGGAGGCCTGAAAACTGCTGCAAAGTAAGCGGGCAGTTCGAAAAATTCGTTGAAAACAAGATAGCCGACCCCGGGCAAAGACTTCTCTATCTGATTCGTTACTACCGAGACCGAGTAGGAGAAGCTATCGACGGGTGTATCATTCTCCACCCAGAACGAGGCTACATATGGGCAAGGACGATTTTGAGGGGCCTGTCTGGCCAGCCATTTTAGGTAGCCCGTAATCTAATGGAGGGGTGATGGTGGAGGCCAAAAGGACCAGGGTCGACGTCCATACAACAGCCGACCTGGTGATCGAAATGCAGAACTGTTCAATAGCCCTCTACCATTTAAGTTACAGGGCTGATCTCGACGCAATTCATACCTTGGAGGGCGTAGTCCGTCACCCCTTCCCGAACTACAGAGTCGGTGGGCGGAAGGGGTGGAACGTATAAGCCGGGGCGACTGTGAGGCTAACTTCGAGAAATTGACCGAATACTTGAACAGGCAAACGAAGATAGCCGACGGCAGATTTGGCCGACTCGTCCGGGGCAGTAACGGGATAAATAAACCTGGCATTAGCCAGGCTCAAGCCACTACACGGGAACATCCGAAATATCAGCCTTGGACCAATGCGCACGCCACTTCACGCGAGGCTATTGCGCATCCGGGTTGCAGATCCCTTGATGCTAGCCATGGGCTGCAAGAATGTTCGAAGTTCATCAACGCCACAAGAGACGAACGATGGGGAATGGCGAGGACGACAGGAGCTTGCTTTGCATGCCTTAACGCCACACATTGGGCAGCGACTTGTCGAACAAGGACCAGATGTGGTCACGAGGGTTGCGCAGGCAAGCGCCATCGATTATTACACCAGGCGAGAGAAAGTACACCAGAGGCGGACACCAAGCCCAGTGTTATTTGTTCAACGTCGCGGTCTGCCAGTAAACCAGTAAGTTCAGGAGTAGTTGCTATGGGAGTGATGACTCCAACTGGTGTGGTCAAATGCTGGCCTTCATCGACATTGATACGGACACTACACTGGTGAAGGAAAGGTTTGCTAACGAACACCTGCTCGCTAAAAGCACGACGTTGTTAGCAGTGAGCGCGGTAGGCAGAATACAAGCAATGACCGCCGGTCGTTTGAGGTTACAGCTCATCTCATTAGACACCAACGAGCAAATTGACTCTACGGAGGCGTTTACGTAAGCTGCTCTCTCCATGCGAGCACCAAGGTCGTTGAACGCAATTTTAACTAGGTGGCCCCACCTGCAGGATGTAGTCGTCGTAGACTGGGAAGACGAGGAAGTGAACCTCCTCATTGGCTGCGACGTACCAGAGGCATACTGGGTACTGGATCAGAGTGTGGGAAACCGCCAGGCGCCCTACGCCGTAAGTATAGCACAGGGATGGATATTATATGGTCCAGTGGGGGGACATGGTTCCGTAAATTGCGTATCAGCCGAGACGGACCGCAAAGAGTATCAATTGCAGCGGCTCTATGAAGACGAGTTTCACGACATTAGAGGCGAGGGACCATCATTTTCTCAAGAGGACCACTTCGCCCTGCAAACAGTGCGGCAGTGGACTAGAGGCCTTGAAAAACAGTTCGGGGTTCCTCTCCTATGGCGCAAGCCGGCTGGCCCTTGGGTTGACCACAGAAACTATACTTTGCAAAAGCTACCACGACTGAAAGAGCACTTCGTTGGAGACCAGGATCTGTGGGAAAGATATGCTGAATTATTGAAGCGAGATGAAGCTCTCAGATAAGTTGAAAAGGTGCCTGAAACCGCCGACGGCCGGAAGGGGATCTGTTATCTGCCTCATCGCCCGGTTCTCAGCCCTGAAAAACCCGAAAAACTGCGGGTGGTTTTCGACTGTGCGGCCAAGTCCCGCGGCAAGTCGTTGACCGATCACCTACTACAATGTCCAGAATGGACCACGCCATTTAATGAAGTTTTGAGCCGTTCCAGAGTGGACAGAGCGGCCCTGTCATCCGACATCAGGGAAATGTTTCACCGGGTGAAGATAACGGTAGAAGAGCGAGACGCTTTGCGTTTCCTATATTGAGAAGAGAGCAACCGGGACAAAGCGGTGACAAATTATAGGATGACCGCCCACCCCCTCGGAGCCATATCATCACCGTTTTCTGAGAACTGCGCCCTTCGAGAAACAGCGAACAAACATGGAGCTTTGGTCCACCAGTCGGTAGTAGATAGCGTCAGCAGAAACTTATACGTCGACGACTATCTTGGGTCGTTCGATGATGTAGACTCGGCTCTAGCGCAGTTCAGGAGCCTAACAAGATTGCCAGAACAGGGCGGTTCCCATCTAACGAAACGGATGCCGGACGCTTCAGAAGTGCTCAAAGTCATTCCGTACCGCGAGAGGGCCGAAAGGGTTCGAGACCTAAACGGCTCTCCGCTCCCTACCAAACGCACGCTAGAAATGCAATGGAATGCGGAAACGGACGATTCTGTTTTCGAGCCAGACGTTCCCGAGCAACCAGTGGCTCATCGTGGTAAACTATCTGCTGCCTCTAGTTTGTTCGATCCGCTCGGCTTTGTCTCATCCTAGCTGCTACCCGGAAGGATCCTGCTGCAGCGGCTCTGCCGTAGGAAAGTTGATTGGACCAGTCATTGGACCGAGCTGGCCGATCAAATTGGGAGGAATTTCCTAACACGTTAAAGAAACTAGGGGATACACGGATTCCACGATGTTTGCCCCCTGGTCATGCAACGCAGACGGGAGAATTACGTGCCTTTTCTGACGCATCCGAATTCGGTTACGGAGCCGTGGTATGCGGACGATGATGCACGGGAGGTGGACAATATGCTACGAGGATTCCGTTCGCCAAAGCCCTCGTTTCCCCGCCAAAATCGGTGCCGATCCCGCGCCTTGAATTCAGCGCGGCCGTGTTAGTAGTCAGGGCGGTACGGGCGGTAAAGAGATGTTTCGACTCCTACGTTTGGTCGGCTAGTTTCTGCACGGACTCGACGATAGTACTGTACTGCAACAACAACGTCAGAAGCTGTTTTAGTAATTTCGCTATTAACCGGCTCACGATCATCCAGGACGAAACGGCTATGAGCCGGTGGGAATGTGTCAAGTCTGGCGGTAACCCAGCCAATCTGTGCTCCCGAGGGGCGACCAACTTCCGGCAACTCGACATGTGGACGGGAGAACCAGAATTCCTGCGAATGCCTAAAAAGGACAAGCCTGTGTACGAACTGAAACCCCCCCCCCCGGAATTGGAACCGAAAATCAAAGGCGTAGTGATGACGGTCACGTTCGCCGAAGCGACATTCATTTTGTCACGATTAGTCAGGTTTTCCTCCTGGATGAAGACGCTTCAGGTCACTAGTTTGGTTGGCCAGGCTCACAAGACATTTGCTAGTCATGGAAGAGTTCCGCCCCTGCAGCCGGTTAGGAGTGGGTCCGAAAAGCCCGGGTGATTTACGAGCCACAGAACACGTTTTGTCCAATATGGTACAACGGGAGGCCTTCACTCGAGAACTCGAGAGGGCTGAAGAGGCGGGACCAATGGACAAAAGAATGTCATCTCCGAAAGGCAACTTGAAGCATTTAAACTCCATGGTTCCCTTTCGTGTATCCTTGTAGGTAATTGGGTGCAGCATGTTTTATCCCCCACTTGAGGGAGAAATACATTAGACCTTATCTTCACAATTGGTATCAAGAATTTGGATACCCAAATATTAATTCGCTTCACCGGTAGTGACCATAAGATTGTATCCTGTGTTTTTACTGCACCCTGGCCTCACACTGACAAGTCAGCAGAAACACACCTTCCGATGACCAATAAGCAATACCATAAAGCTTGCTGGAATAGTCTACCCTCTTTTGTCCGTTCCCTAAACTGGGATAAATCTTTTTTATCTAATGACCTAGGGGTAGCGGCTGCCCAACTGTATTCTAATCTTCATTACTGCCTCGACAAAATCAATCCAACCTCGGGGCCTATGACACGCATACAGCGGAACTCTCTAGATCGTCTTAACGGTAACCTAGCCAAACTCCAACGAAGATTCACTAAGACGGGGACTTCTTGTCGTATCTTCAAATAATACGTATATCCCGTACGAATAAATTGCGTTTGGATTCTTCTAAGAAGAAACCGAAACTAGATGCCTTAAGCCACCCAAACGAGGTGGAAGCACTGGCCAGGCTAATGAAGGTCAGAAACAAGCAACCCAATCAAGACATCCCATATTTGAACTATAACAATAATTGCCTGCGTGACCCTCTTTTGATTACGGAGGCTTTCAGCACCTACTTTGCCTCCTCTTTAACGACGGATGACGCCACATCCATCCCCTTTCTAAACCGGGTGACATCAGTAACTTTCTCGACGTTAGTGTTCTACCCTGATGAGGTTTCAGTCCATGTTGCAAGAAAAAGACCGTCCTGCATTCCAGGTCCGGATGCATTACCACCGGCCATTTTCAGTCGAGGTGGCGAAGACGTTCCAATGTTGCTGACGAACATATTCAATTTGCCTCTCAGGTGCAGTGTTTTCCCTTCTCAATGGGAAACTTCCATTGTCATCCCTATGCACGAAAGAGGATCACATCTAGATCCAGTTAACTACCGGCCGGTGAACCACACCCCGGTCGTGTCCAGAATCATGGAGAGAATGATCAAGGAAAAACTGGCACGTCACCTTTTTAACCATAATTTAATCAACGCTGATGTAACAGCCGGTCGTGGAAAATCCCCCTATTTCCCTCGCGATTCAGTGTTTTTCCCAACATCACTCATTTGCCTACACTGTTGACTTGTCTTTACGAACTGGTTGTTTTTCTGGACCAATTGTTGTTTGTTCGCTCCCAGAGCGCTACTTTGGCACATCCTTGTTCAGGACCTGCGTGACGCACGTGCTGTTTGCTCACACGCTGCTATTCGGTTTCTCGTTGTTGAGTCCTTGTGATCGTATTATTGAGGTTTGTATATTGTTTATGTCATTGTTTATTGTAATAATCTAGTATCGTAGAATATCACGGATAATCGTCATTTGATTTCGGGATCCGTTGCGAATTTGGCTACGCGTTGCTCAACCGCTCGTTACAGCTGGTCAGCATGGTTTTCTGAAAAAACAGATCATATGCGACATGCATGACAGATTTCCTCAATCTGGTCACAGGGGCTGTCAATATTGGTAAATCGGCAATCGTGATCTTTTTGGACATGACCAAGGCGTTCGACCGAGTATCCCACGTCCGGTTACTACAGAAGATCAAAACACATGGAATCGTGGACCCGATGCTTGCTTGGTTTGCATCCTATTTATCAGTCCGAGACCAGGTTGTAAGTATGGGCGGAAATTTGTCCGAACCCCGTCCTGTAACTAGTGGGGTGATACAAGGTAGTTTACTGGGCACACTACTGTTCCTGATGTATATTAACGATATATTTACCATTTTCCAACGGGGAGTTCCCTTCCTGTTCGCAGATGATATCAAAATGGTGTACACTTTTGAGTCCGTGGCGTTAGCCTCTACCGTAGATGACATTACAAGGGAACGGCTCATTCTCAGCTCCTGGAGTGATGATTGGAAAATGAGTTTCTCCGCCGAAAAAAGTAATATTATTACGTATAAATGTCACGTCCCCACTAGAAGATTTAATGTAAACGACACATTCATACCCAATAACCCTCAGGCACGTGACTTGGGTCTACGCTATCCATGTACGTTTGACTTTTCGGAGCACGCGGCCAGCCAGGTGGCTGAAGCACGCTGTACGATCGGCCTAATACATCAAGCATTTATTTTGCCAGAAAGTAAACTAAACATTTTTAAGTCCCATGTTAGACCTCTTCTGGAATACGGCTCAATCATTTGTTCCAACATGCGACAAAGGGACCGTATAGCGTTTGAGAAGGTGAAACGGGCATTCACGAAATAGCTCATAGGTTTTTCTTTGACCCCTAATTACATGAAACGTTGTGAGCGGCTGAAAATCGATTCTTTATGGCTACGCCGCATAAGGAATAACCTATTCTTTCACAATATCTTGAAGAATAGATCATGTAGTTCAGCACCGCAGGTGAGAACCCTTTCTACTTATCCCTTACGTAACAATGAGTTCTTGGTTTCTGTCCCTTTGCCAAAGCTTGCAATTAGGTCAGACTTTTTCAACAACAAGTACGCTTTATTTTGAAACAAGCTACCACAACGAATCCGGGCATTATCACCAACATCGGTGGCTTTCAAACAGGAAACAAGCATAGCCCTAACGGTGGACAGGCTGACCAGGATGTATAATCCCTATGCTTCAAGGGCTCAGGCCTTTGAGGTAGGTATGGGGTACTAATAAATCGCATAACCGCTTTGAGCAACCTAGTCTCAATTAGACCCGCATAGGGTTGGCCCCCTCGCTGCAGCAATTAGGGAACTCAGCGGTTCATTCACACGATCTAGGACGGCAAAACAGTCTCAGTTTTTACCATCGAATACCTTTTTTGCTGCAAGCCAACATAGCGGCCCATGGCGTACTCAGGCATAAGGGCATCACGTTGTTAGGACTGCAAGTAGTTCCCCGCCCCTATGCAAACTGGTGTTTCAGTGAGCCTGAACCCCAACAAATAATCGCAGGCTGTGGTTGACTCTATCTTCCCCCGCATTTTCTGTCCTATGTCAACCGCGCTGGGGATCTGACTTCACGTATATAGCGAGTGTTACCGCGGCACATCTGTGAGCATTCCTGGCTGTGATTGTCTCCCCGCACAGAGCTGACCAACGATGAGACGACAGAAACCTCAAAGAGTAAGAGATTGGCATAAGAAAGAGAGAAAAAAATACCCCACTGCTTTGTCTTTTAGGCATGCTAGCCTTGTCACATGTGAGCCATGTCCCCAGGCTGCCGTTTGCTACGGATTGGCTGGTGTGGTTGACCTATTCCCAACGCGGCTTGTTACATGCGGTCCATGTGTTGGCCGGGGCGTGGGAGCCGTGGTCACCCACCAAAAGCAGCCCCGCCTTCTCTGACAGCCAGATACCTGACTGTGATAAAACTAAAAAATAACAATAATAACGTCTAAAAAAGTGTGGTTCACTCTTGGAGCGGCACGAGCTGGATGCTAATGAATGTGTATCGTGCTGCTTCCCTAACTGAAGCAGGCCCTAGTTTCGCCTAGCGTGGGCACCGAAGGTGGACCGTTAGGGTTCGCTTCCTTGACGAAAATTTGGCCCCATCTCGTTCCCACCTCTCAAGGCCCTCCAAGCCAGTTCTCACATAGGTGTTTTCCTGTTTTGCAATATGCTAACGACGAGAAGGATATCACGGTAACCATGCAAACACCACTTTATTGGATATCCTTGCTCCTAATCGAGTATAATCTCAGCACACTAGCACCATCGAGTATGAGCATAGACGAACTTACGGCTTTGTTTCTCGGCACGAGACCAGTTTCCTCTAGTGCGTCATCACCGACACCATCAAAGTTTCTTCCACTTTAGGGCCCTTCAGGAACCATTCAATATAGCAGCCAATATACCGGAGGAGACCGTAACAAATATAGTGCTATGCAAGCAGGGCACCAGTGCCATTACCTCTCATAGTCCCTTCAAACTCACCCTACCGCCCCGGTGCTGAACTGCAGACTGCCTAAGCAAACTAGATCAAGGGTTGCCATTTCTAGATCCCTTTAATCTCAAAGCTCTAGGTTTTTCTTAGTATCCCAACACTGCCACACCAACTTGCGAACCAATAATGCTTTAGAATGCATACAAAATGGCCCAACCGTTGGACGCAAATCTGCTAGCCTGCAGCACTAAAGCTCAGTCCCCGGCGAGCCTACTCCACCCAGAAAGTGGAGAAGGTGCCACTGACCGCTTGAATGAACTTTATCTTTGCCCCATTCACATAAGCCCAACCAGTTCATTACTGTTGTCGTCGTATATTACCCTAACCCACAGCTGGAACCACGTGCAGACTGTAATCCCTATTTATTTCAGGTTCGTCGCCTCCCGCTATCTCAGTCGCCAAACAGGATAACCAAAGATGCTACTATGACTCGTGCCGACGGGAACCCAAGTGGGACATTTCATAGCATCTGGGACCGCAATCAAGCCACGCAGAAGAAAAAAAACCCCACTGCCTATCGTACTAATTAGGGTTTTCTAACACAAAAATCTCTCCGGCGGATATCAACATTACAGCAGACACAAGTAACAGTTCAAGCGCAACCTGCTAATATACCAGTCGTCATTTACATCCGTCATATCTCGCCAAACTGGACTGATTGACCGACACATATCCTTCACCCCGCCGGACGAACTATACCCATAAAATGTAGTACATTACCAGTAATGACGCCGAATAACACTAGGGCTCAATGCGTCAGTGTATATAAATATATATATATATATATTTGTCAGTGAAACAGCATAATATTGCCCAAGTCAATGCGGAGATTTTCCACTTCGGTATCTGTTGCAACAGTCCGCTTTTCCCTCGATTCGTTTCGGGCCGGAAATTGATCCTCCACTTTTCCAGGGCCCTCCAGTTGCACTTTCACATTTCTGAATGGTACAGGTTACTGATCCTGAAATTTAACTCACCCTTATATGGACCTTTGTTACTTGCACACTCACCAAAGTACAAAAATGTAAATTCATAAAATTGGTTTCATGTCTCTTTGATTCATAACTCATTCCTTTTATTGAACCCCAGGAGAACCGACATTCAAGGTTTGCATCAGCTCTATGGTTTGCTATTCTCTTCGCATGCACCAATTTCCCCGAGTGTGCTTCCATACAACCTCTTTTTCTTCCTATTTGAAACTTCGCTGTTAGCAGATACCCGGTAGACCGCCGTTTTTCGTGGCTTGCATCATTTTCGTTGATAATGCACCTCTAGCGGCACGAGTGAACGACCTATAAGATATCCTTGCCATGCGCCACTGCCCAGCGCGGAACCGAAACTGGTTCAAAATTGGCGCGGAAAACATTATTAGAGTGATCCATATTTACTATCGCTGGCTATGTTTTTCTACAGCTGGCACTTATGACTTTTATACCTGAAGTTTGTGAATATTTCATATTACTGAGTAACGCTGTACACCATGATCATGCGTCTGCGCGTGTGTCTCGACCATAGCCGAGAAATACACCATTAATTTTAACACGAAACTCATCGATGGATCACTACGGGTAGATGGTAGGCTGATCAACTCCCACCTGAGCCTTGACACGAAATACTCCATATTGCTACCGGCTCGACGGCTTGTGATAGGGCTAATGATTCAACACATCAACGCCGTACAGGGACATATCGTGTGCATTGTGGGAGATGCAATGCTGCAGCGGGAAAACAACACATGGCTGCGCTGCCAAAATGTGGAGTGACTCCAGGCTGGTGGCCGGTTAACGATACCGGACTGGACTAATTCGGGCCTTTGTGGATCAAGCGTGGGAAGAGGTTAGAAAAACGACACGGGTGTATCATGACGTGCATGAAGCCACGCATTCGATGACAGCCGACTCTTTACTCCGGGCCTTGCAGCGATTTATCATCTGAAGAGATATCCCAGCAGATAAATACTCCGACAGTGGGTCGAACCTCGTGGGCGCTCACCGGGAACTGCAGCGCCGGTACAAAAACATGAATAAGGACGAGCTACAGAAGCAAACTGTGGCCTATGACATACGATGGCACCTCAATCTCCCGCAGGCCAGTCATCGCGGTGGCGTATGAGAACACCTGATTTGGGTCCACCAGGTGAATATTGCTGTCAACTATTGAGCAACAGCCGCCCGACGACGAAACGTTGCGCACCGTCATGACCGAGGTCGAATGAATTCTGAACAACCGCCCACTAGTTCCAGTAACGAACGGCGACCCAACTCATTTGGCGCTCACCCCGAACGACCTATTGACGTTGAGGTCGAATGAGGGTTTCCAAGGACCGACAAACCTTTGTGGGAGCTACCTTTATGGATGAAGGCAGGCAATCTATCTTGCCAAGGTTTTTTGGAGACAATAGCTGCGGGAGTACCTACCGGCTCTGCAAGCTCGACAGAAGTTGTTGATTAGAGTAAGACCGTTAAAGGCTGGAGATGTGGTGATGGTCGTCGATGAACACGCTAATTTCAGCACCTGGTCTTTGGGCAATAGAAACCATCAAAAGCTCTGACAAAATGATAAGAACTGCCATGGAGAAGACCGCCAACGGAATGCTAATCCGCGACGTACGCAGTGTCAGCCTCCTTGAGAGTGAAAACGGAGAAGCCGATAACACAAAGCCCCGGTAGACTATTCCTCATTCGTCTTTGAAGTTGTTAAAGGAACCTTCATGCGTGGGGGCATTTGCGACATACTGACGTATAGAACTAGACCTACACTCAGACACACGCGCATACACGATACACTTTTGTGCTTCATGACCTCCATCATAGACGTTGCAGTGCTCACCGTCCTTCGTTGACGTTGCGGAGGTCTTCTTCCATCTGTGGTAGTAGTTGTGATTCGATCATACACCCAGACACACACCAATCACACACTCACATGATTCACGTTTATGCTTCTTGACCTCCATCAAACACGCGGCGGGGCCGATTGTTCCCCGTTTATCAACGGCATTATGGAAGATACCTCCCGCAAGTGGTAGTTTCTACTATTTGCCCATATACCAGAGTGCGACGTTACCCATGACACCCACACGCACACGCACACACACACACACACGAGAACACGCAGCCGATGCACAACGGCTGTCCCGAGGACAGCACCTGTGATCCCCCCTCACGCCCACCATCGATCAGCCGTCCTCATGGACGATGCAGAGTAATATCGTGTCGGTGTGGCCGCCGAATCAAGTGCAATCGCGAGTTGAATGTTGACGTCAGAAGTATTAGGCACGCGTACTGGCAACAGGGTCTAGGTAGGCAGGAGGAATCAGTACCCTTATTCCAAACCTTTGACTCTCCTAAGATACGGGAGGATTTTGGTGGGTGGTGTAACTACCGGTTGTAGAAAATTCGCCCAGAAACACTGCAATTCCATGTTTTCTTGACATCCCTCACTCATTTGCACTGTTGGCTTGTTTCATGCACTGTGTTTTCATGAACCAACGTTTGTTTATTCGCGTCCAGCGCGCTACTCTGTCATATCCTTTCCTGAACCTGCGTGACGCACGTGTTCCCTTCTCGCACGTCGCGATTTGGTTCCCGTTTTCTGAGTCCCCGTGATCGCATAATTTAGGTTCGTATCTGTTTTATGTCACTGTTTATTTGGTAGTTTGGTATCGTAGAATTTCATGGCTAATTGCATTCTGATTCCGGGATCCTTATCAAATTCGGCTACGTATTGCCCAAGGGCGTCGCACAGAGGGTACCCAGAAGCGAGACCTTTGGGGGGATTTCGTCAATCAGCTCGATCTTGTTCTTAAGTTCAATAAAACTCTATATGAGTTCGCGTGAACTACCAGAAGCTTCGTTGTGGATATCAATAGGGGCTACAGAGCACAACTCATTTGCTGTGAGGGTTTGAGTGCGTTTGGATTTACTAACTTTGGCGAGTCGAGTATTCTCGGCACCGGTTGCGGACCGAGGTGGCTTGATAGGGGAAAATGTAGGACGCAGGTAAGAAGGTAATATGAGGTCGGAGAATCGGTCGGACACAGACCAAAAGGTTTTTGCAAAACCAAGGACGTACGAGAGAGCTACATAGACACAGGTCGTTGTGTCACTTATGCAATAAGGGGGGACAGAAAGGGGACTATGTGGTTGTGGTTGGAAGACTTAAGTACGGTGCAATATAGTGAGCAGGCAAATGTTTGATGTGCGGCATACAGAGATAACCTCAACAAAGGATGAGGCGGATACCTCTCTGCTGTATGGAACAAAACAGCAAGCGGTGTGGAGAAATGTATTTTAGACGTGGGATCGATTGACCGGGTAGAATCCGTGTAGTTCATTTCAGTTTTCAAAGGACGAAAGTGGCCGAGACCAGTCGGGCGTCCAGATCGTTTTGTTGTTGGCGAACCTTTTGGCTCCAAACACTGCTCGTTGGATGTTTTGTCTGAAAGGCAGACTTTGCTCGGCAGTATCAATTTCACAGACATAAGTTCATTGACAAAAGTACCAGGGGATCATCACCTCACCCCTCGTTCACACAGCTAGCTCTGGCAACACTGTGGTCCGGCTTGAATCTAGGACCTTCTTGAAGGTTGGTACATTGCCGTATCCAACGGCATCCTCTGACAGTCTATTCCACATAGGTACAACCCTATTTGTAAAACATTCAGCCCGTATGTCCAGCCTTGAGTATGCCCCTGTAACTTAAGACTGTGTCCCCTGGTGCCGCACCCAGGGGCAGAAACGAACAAATCACCCATGTCCATACTCGACAGACCCTTTGTGATCCTGAACGTTTCTATTAGGTCACCTCACCCTCTACGCCGCTCTAAAGAGAAGAGATATAGATCTTCCAGACTCCAAGCTTAAGGTTCACCCATCTGATCGGTGATCATTCTAGTTGCATGTCGCTGCACCCCCTCTAAGCAGTCCTTATCCTTGCGATAATAGGGAGCCCATGTCTGCCCACAATACTCCAGAAGAGGTCACATCAAAACCTCGTAAAACGGGATGAACACTTCTGGTTTTTGCGTGTGATAGTATTGCATACCCTATTTAATACCCCTCTGGCCATATTGAAAGCTGCCTGGCGCTGCATTGAAGGCTTGAAGTCCTGTGTGACAATCACACCTTGGTCTTTTACCTCCGACACGGAATAACGCTCGTTTCGTAAATGTCAGTGGTCAGGACTTGACATTTGGCGATGGTCAGCGGTAAATTCCGTCGTTCTGCCCATCCTGTGCTAAATCACCACCCAGTGTCTTCACATCATCTGTAAAGATGAAACACGGGTTACTCACTTCTTCCGCTAAGTCATTGATATAAAAAAGGAAGAGCAAAGGCTCCAGTGCTGATCCCTGCGGCACACCACTGGTGACTCTCTCTCGTCTCGACAGATATTCGCCTACCTTGACACAGAAGCTACGATTCTTCAGAAAGTGTGCTACCCAATCTCTTGCTTTTGAGCTTATCCCAAAGGTCTATAATAATAATAATAATAATAATAATAATGGTATATTTCTTGATCGTGGTCAAGACACATGCACAAGGCATGATCAGAGAACACAGCAATTCACATTTATGTAGGGTAATCACAATTTAGAAGAATATGGTTCACACAATTGCAGTAATAGAACGATCAGCTTGGACGGTGTTTAAGTGAGCTAAAGAGAGGACGGTTAGAGCGGCTATTGCGAATCGGTTTCGGATTCGGGACGGGGACGGTGCGGTTAGCGGGATGGACGTGGGAATGAAGGAAAAGCGATACTGAAGAAGGGTAAAAGTGCAGTGTTTGCAAGAACCCATAAAGCAACTGTTGTCGGACAGCACTACATGAACAGGGAGTTGATGCAAGAATAAAACACAACTTGCCTTATGGATGCCGATAACTGTCTGCGACGGGTCCGGTAGTCCAGAATGGATCACGGCGATCTATGGAATTTTGTGTGCAGTCGATGAAGATAGGGAGAGAGCGGTGGAGTGAAAGAGATTGAAAGAAGAGTCGGGAAGTGTAAAAGGAGTCGCAGTGTGGCACCAACTGGATATTTGAGGAATCAATACTGAGAAATTGGTTGTTACCAAAAGAAGATTAAAAATAGAGGTAACATGGTGTTGTCAAATTGCAGTTGGAGATGCCTGCAGGAAATAGAGAGGATTGACCCTCCATTGGATAACTCATTGTGGGGGTTGCCTGTGATACAAATGCAAGTGAGTCGAATGGGATATCCAGATTGGTCTTTCTGTATAGGTAATTCCGATATTATATAGAAAGCCACATGGAGGCAGAAGCTCTCACCAGGAGTGCAGTGTGCTTTTAAGGAGCGTGAATGGTGGGTGGACACAACTGGGAGTTTCAACAAGCCTTCGAGGGAACACTTGGTGACACGCTGCTGATGCAACCAAGCAAGTATGCACAGGTGGCGAAGAGAAAGGAGGACTGCGGTGACTGGGAAAGGCCAGACCCGATGGAACAGAGGAAGTTGAGTGTAAAAGTGAGATTTTCTGCATACGTGATAAAAGAATAAATAACCAAGTGTTTGGTATTTTGTTTCATAAAGACGTTGGTAGCCGTTGATGGCAGGTAGTGCAAGATGAGGGCAGCAGTCAAAAAGGGCTAGGCTGACGAACTAGGGCGAGTGGGTACGGAACGCAACCGCGAGGGCCAGACTCCAGTTCTGCACGCAGAATGAATTGAATTATTCGTGTGGAGAACAGGAAATGAATGCTGATGGGTGATGTCAGGAATCCGTCCGGCGGTCTAGTGGGACTATTATGAGTAATTGTAATCCTGGTTATGGGATTGTGATCACCGGTTAGCCATGTAAGGTGCTCCATATAAAGCGTCGTCAGGTGTGAGTGTGGGTTTAACCACGGCCAGTCCGATCGATCAAACCGTTTAGTCCGTTAGGTAATCAAGGGATAACGTCGATCTGGTTGACGGGCTACCCTGGTAACCACTGAGTTCTGGAATAGAGGAGAAATGCGGCAGTCTGGAGAATGCTCCAGCTGGGGGTTATGATTAACAGCTTAGCGGAAATTAGAGTGTTAATGCTACTTGATGGCCAGTGGGCCGATCTACTAGGGACTAACAGGCGGAGGCTGGTTTTTTTTAGGGCGTTTAGTTGATAATGGGAATATTAAGCGCATGTTTAGCCAGAGTGCAAAATGGTTAGGCTGATAGGTGGTAGAATAGTAAAGGGGCTCAGCTGAGGGTCAAAAATAAAACAGTGGAGGGTGGGGTCAGAAATGGGAAAAGAGAGGACAGCAGTCAGGTTGTTGACCCGGCTGTAAGTGGGGGCGGAGAAATTATAAAAAGAAAAAGGAACGCACAGGGCTAAGGCGAGGCCTTCTTATGTGGATGCGAATGTGCTGGTTTTCCATGGGGTAATACGTAATCAGATACATAAGCTAGCTAGGTGGGATGGTGTGCTATCAAACCATGAGCAAATACGGTGATCGGTGAGTATTGGTTATTAAAGGGTGGTAATCAGCATGGTAGGACTCGAGTAACGGAGGAGTGCAAGAAAAAGGCGATGAGACCACTGGGTTATAGCCCGAGACAAGAAAACTAAGTGAAGGTGAGCACCTATCATTAAAGGAACAACAGTTTACTGGTGGAATTAGTGTCAGTAAGAATTTTGGTTTTGTAACTGAGTCTACATGGTAGCAGACAAATCATCGCTGACTTTGGACAACATTATTAGTGCTTGGGCTCGAGGGGGATAGAAAAAGTAAACTTGTGGATAATAAATTATAAATGTGTAATGATTGCATTCCGACAACCAATACAAGCGAGGCTTTGTCCATAGCTGTTAGGCGTAGGCGTATCAATGCCGGGGTGTCGTCTGAGCAGAGGTCGCATGATGTAACTATTCAGATCGCGTATCGACTACTGTATTAAACATCAGCAAGCTGGTTAAGGATTTTGCAGGGAACCCAAAAGGGTTGAAGCTGAGTAAGGCGGGGTCGGCAAGTATACGTGGAGAGCTCGAACGGCGTGCTGTCACCCCACACTGGTCTAGACAAAAGGAACTGCAGGTTAACTCGAAAGCGTGGGGTTTCCCATATGCAGGGTCGGGTCTAGGCCGTTATCAGAAATCCATCTGTAACGAAGGGGGCAGAGAGCATTAGCCCAAGACCTTCCCAGCCTGAAGTGGATTTCTTCTTTTTTATTGAGGAGAGGGAGAACAAATTTACGCCGTAGGGTAAACTCCCCTTTTCTCCTTGACCCGCCTTTCTTTACACGTGGCCCAATGGGTCCGAGACTGAAAGGGATGGCTGTTTCCCCTTATTGTGAGACCGCTACAGACCAGATGTCATAACCTTCAGGGGTGTTGCTGCCACAAGCAGTGAAAGAAAAAAAAGATAGGATGGAGCAATCACTCAGATGATGGCAGCATTCTTGGGGCTATCACTTAACAGCTTGCTCTTGCCAATAACAGAGTCGGACGGGTTCCAATACGTATGCGAGCCATCTGGTGAACGCACCACCGATTTTCATATGCAGGGCAACTTCACTGGCACGACGAAGTTGGTGGAAATGTATCACCACTGGCCGTGCGGAGGTTGACCGCTAGCTAGTGCAGTGGGAACGGCTGATTAGGACAGACAAACCAACGATTTTCGGTCGAAAGGCGCAAGCTGAAGGTGAGAACTGATGAACTGTAAAGATTATAGCATTCAGTATACCAGAAACTGGTAAATAAGGGAGGGAATGGCTTCGGTAGAAAATTGGTTGTAGGTCCGGATGACAACTTCCTGATTAGTCGCGGGTGAGTGTAGCTTAGAAAAATAAGGCATTGTATGAGGAGCAGATTGATGGTGGAGAGCTATCACAAAACCCTGAGCCCCAGGCGTAATAGTGTGTCCAAGTCAGGTGACGTCAAGCGGGTAAGTATTATCTTGATGGAGCTTAGAACTGGATTTATAATTGCGGGCTAGGTATCCGTATGCAAATTAAAGTGTAGTATAGCAAGGTCTGATAAGGGGGAGAAGAGTGAGTAGAGGAATGTCAAGAAGCCGGTTATTAATAGCCATGCCGTGGCTATGGGAAAAAGATGAGAGGATGGGAGGAACTGGAAAATTATTTGATGCCAGATTTAGCAAAACGGATGAAGGTGGAACAGAATTACCGGACTGAGGATAAAACCATTCTGTAGGAAATCGTAGAACAAGAGAAAGTGAAAGTTACAGAATGGAGAGAGAGGAGAAGAGAAAGAAAATGATGCCATAACTGGGGCTTGAGTCCAGTTAGTGGGGCACTCCAGAGAAAGTTCAACGACTGTGCCTGTCGGACATTGTCGACGGAGAATTAAAAACGCAAATGGCAGGATCAGATGTGAAACAGAAGTAAAACGAATGGGTGAGTAACACGAGTGGGAATCAAGCGCGGCTACGGCCTAGAAGATAATGGGGTCCACAAAAAGGGAGGTTGAAAACTATTAGAAACCTAATCCAACTTCAAAAGCCCTTTCTTCACTCATGTACGGATCTAAAAGTTGGATTACAGTTTGTACTGTGAGGTATTTGCTTATGTGGGCCTTAAACGTCTTAGATGGCTTTATAGAACGTATTTCATGGGGTAATTTGTTCCATAAAGCTGCATACTTAACCAGGAAAAAGTTAGATCTAAGAGCAGTTCTACAAATGGGAACAGTAACTGTGTTGTCTCTCAGTCTTAAAGAATACTGTGAGTCCGTTAGGTTTCTGAACTGCGGTGCTGATTCGATGATTCGTTTTACAACAACACCATGAAAAAATAAGAGGTTCAGCTTCATGCGTCTAAGCCATAGCGGATCTAGTTTCAAATGTTCACAGCGTTGGCTGTAATTGAGTTGAGTGGTAAAGCCGATTAACTCTTTTGTCACTAGCCGTTGAACTTTTTCAATAGCCACTCTATCCCACTGGCGCATGTCAGAGTAGATTATGGAACAGTATTCCAGAAGGGGCCTAACGTGGGTCTTATATGTGCTGAATTTGCTTTCTGGGAGGCGGAATGTCCTATGAAGCAGGCCTATCAGTCTTCTAGCCTTGGCAATTTGAGTGGTAGTATGTTCATAGAAAGTGAAGGTGGCTGAATATTGCAAACCTAAATCTCGTACTAACGGACTGATGGAAATCGGGTGACCGTCAATACTGAACATACCTGGGGGGACATTGCATTTGAACGTAAGAATGTTGCTTTTCTCAGCAGAAAATTTCATTAATGAAGTGGTGCACCAAGAACTAAGAGCTGTTAAATCTTGC
Organism: Fasciola hepatica; assembly: GCA_948099385.1. Classification (NCBI taxonomy): domain Eukaryota; kingdom Metazoa; phylum Platyhelminthes; class Trematoda; order Plagiorchiida; family Fasciolidae; genus Fasciola; species Fasciola hepatica. The sequence continues at coordinate 12,187,629 of CANUEZ040000030.1, forward strand.
CGTATGTCATTGATAACTGTACTAAGTTGACTAGAATCAAAACTATACAAGATTTTTATGTCGTCCGCAAAAAGGTGGAGACTGCCATGGCGAACGACACTGAAGACATCATTTATGTAAATGAGGAAAAGAAGTGGACCCAAAACGCTGCCTTGTATGACACCACTGGTGACAGGTTTGGGTTTGGAGACGGAACCATTAATCTGAACCAACTGATAACGGTCGGAGAAATAAGAATCCAACCAACCGAGTAACGGGTCCATGATGCCATAAGATTTGGCCTGCAATAAGAGCCGAGTGTGTGAGACTCGGTCGAAAGCCTTCTTCATATCAAGCAGGATAATAATCATGGACATGCCTTTGTCAGCAGCCTCCTTGACTGAGTTCAAGAAATTAACTTGACAAGTAGAGCACGAACGGTTTTTCAGGAAACTGTGTTGGCCCACATTGAGCAAGTTATTTGTTAAGAGGTGGGTCATTATCTTATTCTTAATGAGCTTCTCCATGATTCTGGAGATAATCGGTGTATGATTAATAGGACGATAATTCTCAAGAACATGAACGGAGCCTTTTTTGTGCAAGGGGATAATTGTAGAGGTTTTCCATTGATTAGGAAACGAGCTAAATTTCACAGACAGGTTAAATAAATTAGATAGAAGGATGGGAATGTCTGGACCCCCCAGAGTAAAGGCCACCGGCGGAATGCCGTCCGGACCTGGGCGGTAAAATGGTTTCATAGAGACTAGAAGTGGAGAAATATCGTTGGGGTGAAATAAAACTGTGGACAGAGTCTCTCTGGGTAAACATGAAGAGTTTATTCCAGGAGTGGGAACACTGGCCGTTAGGGCTGAAGTGAAAAATGTGTTGAACGCTTCAGCTATTTCTCCCGGTTTATCCAGATGGGAGTTGTTAACAGTGATGAAAGGTATAATCTTGCGGGGTTGGGGGTTTCTTCTTCTCATCAACCTACTCAGGATTTCCGTTTTCTTGGGGTGGCACAAAGCTTTTGACTCTTGCTGAGTAAGCATCAGTTCAGTTAGTGATTTGATTTTCGCTGACAGTCGGTCCATTTGGATATATATCGAAAATTCCCGGGTTTTGAGTGCAAGCTGTTGAAGTTTGGAGAGTTTAGATTTCATCCGTGAGAGTCTGTTTGTTCTAGAATTCGTCACTGGTGGCATAGTTGGGGTGATGGTGTTTAAAGACTGATTGAGAATAGAATATAGTTGATCTGCTACCACCTGAGGATCGGGCGAAAGAAATGATTTCTCCCAATTTTGAGATCTGATTATGTTTGGAAGGCTGCTCCAGTGAGCTAAGTGATATGGTCTGGCAGACGGTACGGAGGAAATAACGGTTTTTGGTACAGAGAACACGCACGAGACGGCCCTGTGGTCACACCTGGGGAAGCTATCTCCTACAGAGGTTGTTACCTTATTTAGTCCTTGAGAGAACAGAAGATCTAGAGTATTGTTTCCTCTCGTAGGTGACTGAACGTGTTGAGTCCAACCACCGAGGTTTGTACAGGTAACGAAATCCTGATAACGTCGTGGGCCAGAGTGTGATGGCCAACGCACTCCTGGGGCGTTGAAATCACCCGCAATCAACTTGTGATCGATGAGGTAAGTGCAGGCAAAGTGGAAAGCGTCAATAATAGGTACAATATTGTCCCTGGTTGATTCAGGTGATCGATAGATGCATCGAAGCAAGAGTTCTTGTGACTGCACTTTAACTGTTACCCAGACCGAGTCATCAACCGCGTCGAGGACTGGGTGTTGCATTAACGAAACAGGAAAAGATTCTCTGCAGTATATTAGACAACCTCCTCCTTGTAAGGTTGATTAGACCTTACATCGCGGTTTCCTTAGTAAACGCGTGCTTCGGTCCTTTGTACTGCGTGGACCATCTGCACGTTACTCTAATGCGCGGCACTGCACAAATATGTTAACCAGAACAGTATTCTCCACGACCCGTGAGAACGAGAAGGCGATTGGGAGAGATAGTGGTTAGCGTGTATTTGGGAGCGTGCGTGAGAGCGTGCGCAAGAGCAACGGTCAAATGGCCACCGCGCTTGGCAGTCAGCGTTCAGTTAAACAATAAACGTGGTAAAAGTATGAACGAAGATGGCAACCGCTACAGGGGCCTCCTCCTAGAAGTCCGACGGAGTTGGGCTTCGATCGTGATGGTAAGCCGGACTATTGGTTGTCCAGGAACTCCTCATAGCTTCTCCGTTATATTGTTGTTGACGTCGAACGACTGCTGATGAGTTTACCGGTGCCTGCACTCTCGAGGTCCGATGTGCGTGGGTCCAATTGTGTTTTGGCGCCCGCGGGTCTCATACGAATGCAAGCCGGAAAATGCCTCGTCAGGTCCATCCAAAAAGGCGTCCAGCTGCCGTTTCCAGTGCCAGGCTGACCAATCGTCCCGTTGTCCAGCGAGCGGTTGGCTCCTTGAACGTGCACGGGAGTCAGCCAGGCTACGGATGAAGCCAATGTGACTTGTTAGATCCGTCTGAGAGAGGGCAAGGTAAACTGGAACAAAATAGCGCCTGAGGGCGCCGGCGGATGTTGGACCGTAATAACAACACACGAACGATGTTCGGTGTTGTTGTAGTCGCTAGGAGACCAGAAGAAAATGAAACCATAACTACAGATTGTAATTTCACGGGTCTGTTTTTTTTTTTGGTAAATCCATGGCGAAAAAAAAATCACGACGAATTAGACACACAAAATATGTATGGACGAAAAAAAATATTATTTGGTAAACCAACCGAAAAAAAAAATCAAGATAGGGAAACAATAAAACACACAAAAACGTACGCAGACGGGACCTTGAACGGTAGAAAACAAGGAAACTCACGTGACCTGAGGATCACGTCGGGCTCACCAATTGTAAGGTTGATTAGACCTTACATCGCGGTTTCCTTAGTAAACGCGTGCTTCGGTCCTTTGTACTGCGTGGACCATCTGCACGTTACTCTAATGCGCGGCACTGCACAAATATGTTAACCAGAACAGTATTCTCCACGACCCGTGAGAACGAGAAGGCGATTGGGAGAGATAGTGGTTAGCGTGTATTTGGGAGCGTGCGTGAGAGCGTGCGCAAGAGCAACGGTCAAATGGCCACCGCGCTTGGCAGTCAGCGTTCAGTTAAACAATAAACGTGGTAAAAGTATGAACGAAGATGGCAACCGCTACATCCTCGACAATGCATTCTAGAGTTGCTAAAAGCCTTGTAGCCAGATATTGTGAAGTCTAAGTTGGGAGTGCTTGCGTTAAGCCACGTTTCCGTGATGAGGATGAAATCGTAGTTAGACACAAGGACCCGGGCACGCAGAAGGTGAATTTTTGCTGGTAGTGAGCGAATATTGATGACGAAAACAGACATACGCGTTGTGCTTCCTTGTACTGTCGCAACAGGCAGTTGTGCGAGAGTTGGGGCTGAAGGGGATAGAAATAGTGGTGGTGATAGTCCTGGTACAGATGAGGTGGATGAGATAGTCCTGGGTAGATTACTGTGTGTGTAAGTCAAGGACCAATAGATGGACGTTTGGTCAGTATCAGAATTACCAGTAAAGATTGGGGGAGTGCTGGTGGGACAGGTAGTACGATCAAATTCAGTGATTTCTGAGTTTGATTGGGAGCGCGTGGAGTGGCCGGCCGCCGCAGGATCGACCAAGAAGGCAAGGGGAGCTTCGTCAAGGATGAGTGGAGGAGTCTGAGGCGAAGAACCAGTGTGGAGTGGATGGAAGTTAGAAGTATCGTCTGTAATTATAGAGGCAGGGCCTCGGTTTGTGGGCGAGATACGAATTGGTGGACTGATGGTTATACCACCATTGAGGAACAGGTGAGGACGAATATGCCGGGATAGAGCTATGGTATGGGGCCATTTTCCGCCCAGGGTATATAACGAAAAAAATTGGTATTTTGCGTCGGAACTGAGTAGCCGTGGGATGTACCACCGGTTGTTTGGGTAAAGTAGGAGCCCGATTCGAACGGGTGGTTGATGGTACACTGCCGTGGTCGGATTGAGGTAGGTAAGTTGCTGGGGTACAGGTAGGGGCTGCAGTGGGATGGGAGGCTTAAAGGAAGGTCTGGTAACTGAATTCGACCGGGCGAGACATTGAGCGAGTACAGCGAACGCTGTGCGTGGTGTACTGGAAAATGAGGAGGTTTGAATGGTGGTGAAAAAGGTGGTGGTGGTATGAACAGAGGCAAATTTGTAATATGGTGGGGCATCGGTAGATAGGACGAAGATGGCATACGAGTGGTTTGTCGTAACACGTTGGGGTTGGCTACATGGGTCTTTAGATGGTTACTCAGGTGGACAGGTGGAATACTGATGGAGGAACCGGAGAGTTTCTGTGGGTGTGGAGGTGATGGGGACGGTTGGGTTAAAATTTGTTTAGCGCTTACACGAGGGGCCCCAGGCTGGTTTATGAGGTGAATTGGGGGCGTGGTGATGTCGATGTTGAGATGATCTAGGCCACGGTAGGCGACAGGGGCGGGGGAAGAGGCTGTGTTCGATGTCTTTGGGGACGATGTTGTTGCTGGTTCGTTGGTACGGGGTGGTGAGTTGGAAGCAGTCATTTTCTCGGCTTGCTTGGAAGACAAGCCAATAGCTGAGCGATAGCTATCTTTGAGAGATGATTGTATCGCCCGGATTTCGGTACGTCCTATAGGTAATGGTGGAGATTGGGTTGTGATGTGGAGCCGTTTGGATGGGCGCTGAGGAGTTGGCGACGAGCGGGATATATCGAGGTCTACATCCACTGGTGCTGTATTGGTCGATGGTGCGCGTATGAATGTGTCAACTGTGGTGGGTTGTTGAGTGGGGTTGGGCGGCCCTGGATCAGGAGATTGTGACGATGAGGGATTGCCGATTACCGACTTCAGGACGCCCCTTTGTAATGGGGTCTTGTCGGCGACAATTTTTATGCTTTTGAATGGAGTGGCTTTGGCGACAGCCTCTCTCTTTCTGATGAATTCCGTAGCAATGTTTTCCTCACGGAACTGAAACAGGAGTGGACACATATACCGCTGTGACTTTTTCCTTAGTCGTACGCAGCCACACTCGTGGTGTGACATACCGCAGGCTAGAAGCAACGATTGTTTAATCGAGGAAAGCGGAAGACGGTCCGGAATATTAAAAACCACAGCATTCTTGGATCTTTTAATTCTTTGGTGGACTTCAGAAGCAATTGAGTCCAGAAAGCGACCGGCCGTTAGTAAACTTTGGGTGTTCGGGCATTTCGAAGGATCCGCGATAAACGCTAGCGGTGACAACGCAGTCAAAGCGTTATCCGTGGTACGTATCTGTCCTTCCAAGGATTCCAGGTTTTTTAGGATTAATCTCAGTTAAGTCAGGACCTGCTCCCGTATAGAGTCTATAGCCCGTGGTCCTCGGTATGTGACACGTTAGCGACTATACTCGGCAGCGCGCAAAGCAGAACTCAAAACGCTGGAGCGGGACAACGCGTGTATTGGAGGAGCGCAACGGCGTGCAGACGACGTACACAGGCGGAGCAAGTCGCGCCACCAAAAACGGTCATTGTTCAAATAAACAAATTTGTTAGTCTTCGTCATCGAGTGCTTTATTCGTAGCACTACAGGGGTCTCCCCCTAGAAGGCCGACGCAGTTGGGCTTCGACACGTGATGGGTACGTCGGATTCGGTGGCGAGAGACGTTTTCCATGCCTCCCGCCGCGGTCGAACACAACAGCGAAGCCAGCACAAGCCGTTCTCCATGACTCACACTGGTCGCTGTGCGTCGATCGCAAAATTGCGTCCTCCTCAAAATGTTATCCGACCAGGGTAGATCCTGTTCGTGACCTGGCAGTGGTGGTTGTATTGTAGGGTTTGTCGTTGTCGGCATATCCCAAAATTCCGTGTCCCTGTGGTTGTCATTGCCTTCGTAAGCGAGCCAGCGTCCGGCGTCAAATGAGTCCAGTCGCGATCCAGTGAGCCATGTGTTGGAGCCATGCGAGATCCTGGAATTCCATGTGGTTCTGTCTGACGGGACGAGCTGGAAGGAAAGAAACACAAGGAAGCTGCGCCTCGAGGCGCGATCGGATATTCGACTGAGGGGGACATACCGGCGCGATACAGGCTGCCGCCACCCTTGTCGTGATCACCACGTGGTCGTGCATTCATGTATAATAGGACTATGTACAAGTTGAATATGAAGAGTAAACTTAAATATATACAACTGTTACATATTCAGAAAATTTCGTTGGCTGTCGCAGCTCGCGGCCGCGTCGATTTCTCCTGTTGACCGGTGCAGCTGTGTCTTTCGTGGAGTTTGGTGTTGCAACAGGTAACGAGGGGTCGTTAGTGGGAGTAATAGGGGCCGACTCGGGACGACTAACCGCAGGTTGTGGGCAGGTAGGGACACTGAGAGGGTTGTTCGAGGTGGGTTCTGCCTCGATGAAGGCTGGTTTGAGGCGGTCTATGCTGATGGTCTCCTTCCTGCCCTCGACGTCCACCACGTATTTCTTTTCCTTTCGCTGGACGACGCAGAACGGGCCAGAGTAAGCCGCCTGCAGTGGTGATCGCACTGCATCTACTCGAATAAACACATGGCTGGTGGTAGCTAGAGCGGTAGGTATGTAGTTGCTCAGGGTTTGTTCTCGTGGTGGGGTGGGCTTTATCACCCGCATTTGGTGCGACAGCCGTTTTGCGTAATCCCCGTAATTAAAACTCATAGGTGGTAATGGAGAAACCAACTCACCTGGAAGTCGTAGTGTGCAACCATAAACCAGTTCAGCCGCCGTAACACCCATATCGGCTTTAACGGTGTTACGCAGTCCTAAGAGAACGATCGGCAAAACTTCACTCCATAATGGATTATCACGAGCACGAAGGGCAGCTTTCAGCTGGCGATGGAATCGCTCCACCATGCCATTGGCCTGAGGATGATAGGCCGTCGTCTTGTTGTGTCGACAACCGAATGCATTTAGTAGCTCGTGGAAGGCGCCGTCGAAATGAGAACCGCGATCAGTGGTCACGATAGCAGGGCAACCGAACTGACTCACCCAACCGGTTAGAAATGCTTTTGCAGCTTCCTCTGAGGTTGGGCGAGGAATAGGTATGGCCTGTGGCCAGCGAGTGAAACGATCTACGCAAGTGAGGATGTAGAAGCAGCCATTGGATGGCGGAAGTGGCCCCACGAGATCCACATGCACATGATGAAAGCGTGCGTCCGGTTCGCAGAATGTGCCTAAGGTAGATTTGGTGTGACGATGTATCTTAACTCGTTGGCACTGGAGACAAGCACGAGCCCAAAGACGTACGTCACGTTTGACGCAAGGCCAGACGAATCGCTCGGTGACTAGTTTCACTGAGGCGGTTACCCCAGGGTGCGATAAGTTGTGGAGGCTGGTAAAAACTTGTCGGCGAAAACTGGCAGGAACTAGTGGTCGGGGTCGACCTTGTGACACATCGCAAATGATAGTTACGTCCGAAGTTGGAAGGGCCACTGCCACTAGGTGCAAGGAGCTGTTGTGCCTGAGTTGCTCTACCTCAGGATCTGTCGTTTGGGCTGCGGCGATTGCTTCTAGGTCTATGCCCATGGGTAGTGGGTAGTCGATATTGTGGACGCGTGAGAGTGCGTCTGCTACGGGATTGTGTGCCCCAGAGACGTGTCGAATGTCCGTAGTAAACCGCGAAACATAGTCTAAGTGGCGAATCTCACGTGGCGAATATCGGTCAGAAGCTGACTGGAGGGCGCACACTAGTGGTTTATGATCTGTAAACACTGTGAACAATTGGCCCTCGAGTGTGTGCCGGAAGTGTCGGATACCCAAATAGATTGCCAGCAGTTCTCTGCTGAACGTACTATATCGGGATTCCGCAGGCTGGAGACGCTTGGAGAAGAAAGATATTGGTTGCCATGAATTGTTGACGAATTGCTGCAACACTGCTCCAACAGCCGTGTCCGAAGCATCTGTTCCTAATGCCAGGGGAGCAGAAGGATCGGGATGTGCAAGGAGTGCTTTGTTGGCGACAGCATCCTTGATCAAAGTAAAAGCTGCCTGCGCCGTGTCGGGAAAAATGAATTTCCGCTTACCTCCACGTAAAAGGTCTGTTAGGGGCTGCATTATTTCGGCGCAGTGTGGCATAAAGCGGCGATAAAAGTTAACCAGGCCAGAAAATTGGCGCAACTGTCGGTAAGAGTGAGGCTCAGGATAGTCGCGAATTGCCGCCACCTTGTCAGGCAGGGGCTGTATGCCTGAGGCTGAGATTTCGTGACCTAGGAACGTGATGGTCGTCCTACCTAATTCGCACTTAGCAGAGTTAATGTTAATGGTCACACCGTGTTGGCTAAGGCGCTCAAAAAGAGCACGCAGGTGTGTCATATGCTCTTCTTTTGAAGAACTTGCCACCAAAATATCGTCTAAGTACACGTAGACATTCTTCAAACCGCGTGTTGCATCATGCATAAACCTTTGAAAGGTTTGGGCTGCATTGCTGAGCCCAAAAGGCATGCGCAAAAACTCGAATAGTCCGAATGGAGTTGTGACAGCGGTTTTAGGGATGTCAGCCTCTGCTACTGGGATTTGGTGGTAGGCTCTGACGAGGTCGATTCTGCTGAAAACAGAACAACCAGACAGGGTAGAAGTAAGATCTTGAATATGTGGAATCGGGTACCTGTCCGGGACAGTAGCCTGGTTGAGGGCCCTGTAGTCACCGCAGGGGCGCCAATCGCCATTAGGTTTAGGAACCATGTGAAGGGGCGAGGCCCAAGGGCTACTGGACGGGCGTATTATGCCTAATTCTAGCATGTGTTCAAACTCAGCCTGTGCTACGCGGAGCTTGTCTAAGGTCAAGCGACGTGGTCGGCTAAATGCTGGGGGTCCTTTAGTGACAATATGGTGGGTAACGTTAGTGGTCACCGCGGGAAGGGGGCCAGATTGTCTTAGCATTGCCGGGTAAGCTGAAATTAGGTCTGCGTACGGGTGTTCGGCCTGCGGTTCGATGTATAGGGGCGTGATGTGATTCACGGAGGAATACGACCCGGTTACGGAGAGAGAAGTCTGCCGGTCGACAACTCTCCGGCCTCGTGCATCGATCAGGAGGTCGAAATGGTCTAGGAAATCGATGCCTAGTATGGGATAAGGGACGTCTGCTACTATGAACACCCAGCGGAAGGTGCGGCGTAGTCCTAAGTTGAGTGTGAGTGACTTTCGGCCGTAAGTAGCAATGGGAGTGCCATTGGCAGCACGGAGTTGTTGGACTGACGGGTTCGTTGCATCACCTGCCTCCTTTGGAATGACACTTACTGCTGCACCGGTGTCAACTAGGAACAGTCTATTGGAAACTAAATCTCGGACATGCAACAGACGACTGCTATTATGGCTGCCGACCGCGTTAGTCGTCGGAACGCGTCGGGATATTAGTTTCCCTGTTTGGCACCTGGGAAGGTGCAACCGGCTTCGCAGCGCCGAGCCTTCTCCCCAAACCGTTTGTGGTATCGACAATACGTTGTTTGAGATGGGTTAACCAGGCGGTTAGGTGAAGGGCTTCTGAGACGTTCACGTCGGTCAGAGTTGTGATAAGATATATGGTTTCTACAGTGAGAACAACCAGGAGAGGAAAAACGTCTGAAAGCCCGCTCGAAAGCAGCTATCAGAGTGTCCTCGGAGTGTGTTCCTACGGTGGGAGCTGTGGTCTGGGGGCTGCTCGAGTTTGTTACGGCGGTAATTTGTGGATGGTACCGGTCCATAATACCGTCCGCTAGTTTAGCCGCTTCTGTGAGCTTAAGGTGGCTGGAAACCTCGAGCAGTGCTTGAATGTTGGGTGGTAGTCGCTGTACCCACAACTCTTTAAGGACGTTTTCCTCTAAAAGTTGCCCTGCCAGCTGCTGCATTTCTCTCAGTAATGCAGAGGGCTTCTTGCTACGAGGATTGTTGCGCTACACCACGGCGAGGTTTTTGTAGATTTCGCTAATTTTTCATATTAATTATTCTAGGAATATTTCACCAGCAACCTATATTAAACGTTTCACTATTGCCATATTTAAGAAATCTACACCTTGTCCAAACTACTAGTCCCTCATAATTCGGGTGAGCGACCCAGATTTAACTACAAAAATAAAACAGCAGTAGCTATTCTTACCCGCCCTTGGGTGGTCTATCCGTTAGTCATCATCTTAGATCAAATCGCCTACCAACAATATTCTGTAAAAATAAATGGCCAGGTCAACCAGCAAACGGTCTCAGCCAGTGGCTTCTCGCTCTACAGCCAATCAGAAACCCAAACGACCCGAACACAAAGATACCCCCAATATGATAGAAATATTTGGAGAAGCCAGTAGAAGGGCCAGTGCCATTGAAAGTAACTTGGCAAGTACGTCTACCCATATTGCATCGGTTGATGATACCCTAGGAGCAAACCGGTTCCGGACCGGATCCGGTAACTTGCCGGTAGGTTGCCGGTAGCTTGCCGGTATTGTTACCGGTAGGGTGCCGGTACCGGAAGGGCACACCGGAATCACACCGAAATCGGAGTACGATTTCAATCCATTTTTAAATTTAAACCCGATTTTCGAAATCGCCCACGCCCCTCCAACGATCATGCCATTCTAGCTTTTCCGAAATTTACGCAAGTAGTTAACTGATCGATCAAGTTACCTACGCGAACAGTCTTATCCCCACATACTTTGCACATACAATTTTATGATTGCCTGCTACTGCATTCCGAAAGCTTGTCCACTCTCCACTCTCCCACAGCGATGCTTACTTGAGGACGGCATAATCTAACGTCTTACAACTTGCAGTGCAACCCAAATGACACTCATTCCAAAATGCTGAACCTTAGACATTTCAAAACGAACAAATTGTACGAAGTAAAATTTTTATATATATATATATATTTACAATGTGAATCTAGGGAACAAACTTCTTCCCATCACACTGTTTCGCGCCGACATCTGGAAAGGATAACAAAGGTGTGAATCAGAAATAAGATGAATTGTGGGACGAAAATAAATATACGTATAGATATGAATAATCAGATACATACAAATAGAATACTGCAGTGATATATATACTACGGACCCCGAAACGGTAATTAGTTAAGTAAAGTGAAGCATGAAATTCGTTATCGTCGTTTGTGCAAATAAATAAAACAATTTACCATGGGACTGCAAATGCGTGATCAGTGAACGTACCTGGCAGTTTTGCGTCCTAAGCCGCGATCTCTTGCGTCGGTAAACCATCGTTTCATGGTACGCTCGATCTCCAGCACAGACGACTCCCGGAAACGATTGGTAGATTTTACGGCGTCTGTAAATAAACAGTAATTACATTTCATTAGACTGACCAATGACGGCTTTCGGAAACTTGTAGCTTCCCACTGCAATTTTACCGGCTGTTCCGGTCCAATTGCACGCGAGTGCCAAATTCTCCCCGATCAAAGATGCAAGCATTCGGCGTATACTTGATCCAAGATCGGTGCACAGATGACGCTTGAGTGCGTTGACCTAATAAATTGATGTGGAATTATTCTATCACTTACGGTGCCCGTGAAGTTATTCAGTACCGAAAGATCTTCTTCCAGTTTCAGAAGATCTGTGATATTGTCTGCTTGTAGAGGCTCGTAGTCCGTCGTATTTGTCGCATCCAGGCGACAAATTACGCCGTCAATTTTGGCGATCATCAACGCCATATCGTTGCGAATGCCACTTAGGTTTGACAGCATCCGTTCGAAGTAGTCTGGTAATCGTAGTAGCTGATAATGAGAAACTAACCTTGCCACTTGCTGGCGTAAGCGGGCATAGGCTGTGGAGATACGGGCGTTGTTACAACTTGTATTGTGCTAATTGCAGTATAGGAGTGTTAGTAACTTTTACGCAACATACCTGGGACCGGCCACCTTTGACAATATGGCATCTTCGCTGGGTCTCCTCTGAGACTTCAATGTTGGTGGACTATAACTAATATGAAACGAGGACTTCGCACTGGACTTACCTAGGTGATGAATGGCCAAAAGCCATGGTATCACCGGGGGAGTCGGGGAATTGTATCGGAGACTCTCTTCGAATCCTCTGCGACGGAGGTAGCTCGACAGAACTGTCATCCGATGACAATGGTACCGGTATTCTAAAAGGAATGTGATAACGTATAACAATGTACCTGCGGCAAACGGTGTACCGCTGCGAAAATGGTGTCATGGGCAACGTATCATCCGTTGACGCCGACATACCGGATTCGGCAAGAAAACTCCTTTCGAATTTAATTGCGTCTCTGAGACTATCTAAGAAGAATGCATATAACTGGGAGTGTTACCTGAGTGATAAATCTCATGAAAATCGTATGCTGGAACCGTTTCCGGCAAACATCCACCGTCCAACAAGAGGCGTTGGTAGGCCTGAAAGGTGGATGACTTCGGCCAGCGCACACGGTTCCCATCAGTCAGCCAATTGCTGTGAACAATGGCGACCGTGTCATCAACATGAAACATGACGACCAAGTACATCTGAAAAAAGGTAGTTCATTCGGTCTCATGTTAAAGTAACGACAGAAACCTAAGACATCTGCTTTAAAAGAGAAGTTTTACTTTGTGAAGGTGTGTAATATGGGTATCAACACATCCACATTATTGGTGAGAGAAATACGAAAACATTTACAAAGAAGGGTTTTTACGGAAACTTGGGCAACATTGTCATCCAGTCCGTCAACAGAAAAAATGTACAGATGACTAGATTTCATTGGGGTAAGAAAAAAATCACGTGGGTTTAAGAAATAACGAATGGTTATGGAATCCCCAGAAATGTTCTCTACAACTGCTGGCTTCCCACCTGCAACGACAATGTTGTTTGGTGGTAAGCATGACAGAACCATTCCCCTAACCACCATCGCTGTCTTGCATACCCGGAAACGGGTAGCCACATTTCCAACGTCATCACGGATGGCCTCAGATGAATCGTTGTTATCGGGAAAGGTTCTCTCACGCAAACGCCGATACAGTTGCTGAGCGGGATTTCGGGGACCGCGAATGGAGAATTTCAGTGTCCGTAAGAAGGACTCAAAAGGGAAACAGGAAAAAGAGTCTAAAGTGCCATGACGAAGAACGTCTGCTGGTAAATGAATAACGGCGTGAACATTGTACACGACGTTAGAGATACCATAAAGGGAACTCGTTCTTTGTACAAAAACCCACTGAGGGCAACCATGCCGATGTTCCCATAGGGTGGCTTCATCACAAAGAGCACACATCAGTGAGCTAAGTTCTTTCTTTTTCAGATAATATCTCTTTTGTTTCGTCATATCGGCCATTGTCCGTCAATAATACGTAACAAGGTCCTAAAATGCACTTAGTTGTTAACCAATAGTAATAAAACGGCAGCATAGCATAATTGAAAAACATACTGCAGATGTCACACGATATCAGAGCGCTCAATACGAAAACCTCGAAGCTTCATGAATTTTACAAAACTACTTGGGTATCATCAGAGTTACGCGAAAAATACTTCATCATGTTCTCATCATGCTCTAAGTACAATTATAGCACAATATTGCAGTTTTTACTATTCAGCTTATCATTTACTAATTGGTAAATGATAACCTGATATGTCACTAACACTTTACAGCCACCACGGGTCATCAGCACCCAAAGGAAAAGAAGCGCACCGCTCACCTTAGCGAACAAAGCACGACCAAAATGGCTGCCGCCGGGAAAATACCAGTCAGTTAAAACAATTGGCACTGCATTTGTAACGCAATCAACGGGAACAAATAACCATGAAAATAGGACATTGGTAATCTATACAGCGAATTAGAACGAACTACGTCATTCTTTTCTTGAAATTTCAGTGATTTCTCTGCCCATCGGTTACCAGCACGTTACCGGAATTCGGCGGTGGGCAATGTGCCACTAGGGTATATTATCTAAATTAACACCACTAACCTACCTTCTGGAGCCTTCGGCACTCCCCGGTCCCCAGAACCTAATAGCAGCTAGTCAGTTTCTTGACTCGGTGGCATCGGAAATCCTGCGACGGCTGCAGAATGCAAAAAATGCAGTTGTTTTCAACATCCCAGATCGGCTGGACATCACAATGGGTAAATCCACTATCCTTCAAGCCGCAGGCATGGCCCACTTTCCATGTCACTGCAGAAGACTAAGAAAAAGGTCACAAAAGCACTCTTGTCCCCTTCTATTCCAATTTACGGATGAAAAAATCGCTAGAGAATTCCCCAAGCAGCACTGCCCAACGTTTGCCCAATTGGGCTAGGGTTGGGCAAACGTTGGGCATGCCCATCGCAACGTTGGGCAACTCCATTGAAATGCGTTGGGCAGAGCTACCAGCGCCCAATTGGGCTAGGGTTGGGCATGCCCAACGCATCGAAAAAATCGCGAAAAACGGCTTTTCACTTTTCGCCAATTATTCCAATTTCGCCCAATCGCCTAATATCATTAAAGTATTCTCCTTTCTTTCGAGCTTAACCACTGAATTAACCCTATATATGAGCAAAATGACCATTTTATTAAAAAAGTAGATAAATTTATTGAAAATAAAGTTGGATTTATCTGACAAAAAAGCCGCTTTTCCATCAATCCATTCTCCGCGAGGATGTTCCTGGCTCTTCTTCTTGATGCTCACGGTATCTGGAAAATCAATTCAGGAAAATGCGGATGTTAGTTACATCATTGGCAAATGAAGAAAAAAGCTGCATCGCGAAATTTAAACGTTAGGCATTTAAAGAACAATAGTTCCGCTTTAGATTATATATATATATATATATATATATATATAACTATATTACTAGACACTAGACAAAATTTCCATCTAGGAAACTGCTAAGTTACAACGGAGAAACCGGTAATAAATCCCATGTCCAAGTAAGCATATAAAGCAATGTAAACCGTAATGGCAAAACATTTTAACGAAGCAATTTGCAGGAAATAAAATTGTTATGCGACAACACATATAGGAGAATAGCGTACCGTCTTAGCCGTCTTCCTTCGCCTCTATCCCGAGCGTTGATGAACCAGCGCTTTATATGTCTGTCAATGACAGACGTTGGCTCGTTGGAGAAACGCTCCATTCCTTTTATAGCATCTGACGTTTTGTATGATAATAAATGTGAACAACCTACCCTTAACAGCGGCGATCAACTTATGGTCGTTTACGGCCTTCCTTTGAGGGCTCCCTAGCCAACAACAGTGAAGGGCAACTTCGTCGCCGATGGATGCGAAAAGCATGCTACGCACGGTTTCAGCCAAATCGCAATCCGCAAACCGTTTGAGCGTTTCCACCTGAAAAGGTTCAGTTAAAGTGGATATACTTACCATGCTCGCATACACTTTGGGCGAGCTCAGAGTCTCGTGGAGTTTCTGAAATTCCCCCCACGTCTCGACTCTTCGCGCCTTGGACGGCACAGATGATGCGTGCGTGGCACCCAACGCGACGGTTAGCCCATCAAGGGCACGTTCGACCTTGCGGAAACGGTCGCTCATGGCGTTCATCGTACCTATAATCATACATGATTATATGTAGTAGTCACTCACGCATAACTTCACGCAAATCCTTGCTTAATCTGTCCATTGGCCCTTCGCTTGTTGCGGAAGCAGTAACGTTACTATATGATTAGTTGTTCATAACATTTGATAATTACGGTTACCCATGGTCTTTCAATGGACTCCGGTGAATAACAGTTACCGGAGGTTCGCGTGCCGCAATTGGGGTTGACGTGATATTGGGCATTGTGTCAGATAAACTAAATGCACAAGTTTTACAGGAATAAAATAGTTGTCTTACAAAGGAACGCGAAGTGCTCTCTCCAAAACAGGTGGCGGAGACGGCGGCATGTCGAAAGATCCACGGGGTTCACGAGATACCAACGTGCGCCCCTCCTCGAAACTGTCATCCGACGGTAACTGTGTCGGTACCCTTTAAACAGTGTCAACTTATAATCCTTCCTACCTCCTGCGAACTGAATAGCGCTGGCCAAACAGTGTCTGTGGCACAGTGTCATCTGTGCTGCAGATTGAAGATTCGTTTAGAAGCCTACTTTCGAAAACGAAAGCATCCCCGAAATTGTCTAGGAGAGTTACATTTAAAAACATTTACCTGTGGCAAACATCTCCACGAATTCGTGTGCCGGAACCGAATCAGGCAGTGACGCACCCGAAAGCAGCAACTGCCGGTAAGCGCCTTTACTTTTTGACCGCGGCCACCGGACTCGGTGGCAATCGACCATCCAATTGCTGTGAACCACAGCATACGAACTGTCGTCTACAAACTTGACCACGACGTACATCTAAACAAGAATAATTATATGTAGAAAACAGATGCCACTTTCGTCGGTGCTATCCACGAACAGAAACTGCCACGTATATATATATATATATATATATGTATAAAGGAAAAACAGCTGTGGAACCAAAAATTTTATAAAAAGGTATGCAAAATGGGAATACACACATTGTAAGAATTGATGGATAAAAGTAAACATTTACAGGAGACTGTGTGAATGGCAGCGGTATGGATGTCTGACTGCAATCCGTTTACTGAAAAGATAAATAAACGCGTTGAGCGCAACGCGTGCGTAAAAAAGTCTCCAAGGATATTAAAATAGATGAAGTGAACTTCATCGTTCAAAATATTGACAATAGTCGCAGGTTTATTGTCTATCACAATGATATTATTTGGATGTACATTAGAGAAAAATATACCATTAAGAACACACGAACACGGAGTTTTACTGAAACGTGGTATAGGCAGGAGCGTGTCATCTAGAACCAAATCTTTTTGCAGATTACAGCGGGCAGTGTTAACTTCGTGCAGCCGCTTGTATAACTGCTCCGCTGGTCTAGCCGGCCCTTTTATCAAACTTTTTAGCTTGCCCAAATGAGATTCATAAGGGAAGCATGAAAAGCGGTCCAAAGTTCCATGTCTTCTCACATCCTCTGCTAGATGAGTCAGACAATGAACATTGTACACAATTGAATTGGGGCCATACAACTTCGACATCTCCTGCACAAAAACACGCAACATTCCGTGAGCGAAACCTAGTAAGTGGACATGTAAAATGGGATGCGAAAAAATATATACAGAAACAAACAAAAGTACAAAATGGTCATAGAAATCATGGGGTAATAAATCAACCAAACAAACAGGACCAAGGTAAAGGAGGAACTGGCGAAATTCCGTCGCCTTCCAGCGTTCGGTATCGCGCGTGTGACGGCATTTGCGCTGGAAGTCACAAGTAAGAGCACCGTGGGTTTCCAGAATTTGGTCACCAAGTTCCTCCGCACCAGACCTACTCAGACGGCAAGGTGATGAATGACCGCCTTTCAGCCAGGTGAAAAGTAGTTTCTGGGTTACCCCAAGGCATATTAAATGCATATAATCCAACGGGAATTTAGTCACAATGTCGATGGGTAGGGATAGAAACGGGGTGGTGCCGATGTGATGACGATGATATTTCCCGGCGCGAAACTTTTCATCCGTTCTTGAGGTAGCCTCGACGACGGGAAACGTCATCCTCCCATCAGTATGCAAGCCGCGTTGGTTGCATTTATCACAGCCGAAATAACCAGCAGGACTTTTGACTTGACGAACAAAGGCCCTAGCTGGAGTATCACAGATAACGGCCTTCAAGCAACATCGTATGGAAGAATTACGATAGCTTAGGCCATTTTGCAGAAGTTGGTCGAGCTCTCTCACGGTGTGACATAAGTAATCATGCACTGGATATGGTTTTTGAACACCACAATAAATTCCAACAGTGACGATTTGCGCACACATTGGCTGCACTATTCTTGCCAAAATCGGCCACATCTGAACGGAAGATGACCGAAACAACGACAGCCCGTCTATATTCACGTGTAGATCGATAAAACTGGGAATAACATCCATGCTGCTAAGGCACATATTTATCCCGTCTGTCAGCCCAACGTGAATATATATTCCCCTGCGTAGCTGAATTTTCTCACACGAACGTGGTGTATGAGAAATGGTACGTGGATCGCGCGGGAGACCCGGCACAAACTTGCCCACACAGGAAAGTACGTCTCGCCGCTGTTTCATGCTCAAGTTTGAGCTGACGAACAAATCGGACAGCGACTGTTGCAGCATATCCACGTTAACGGTAATGGATATATTCCTTCCAAGTTGCACATCTTCCGTCGCTTTAAAAAATACGCAATATAGAAACGGTAGCATCTTACCCGATGGAACAAACCCCACGGATGTGCACCCAATGGGAAGTGTATCTACACTGATTAGGTCCCCGGGCACTCCTTCTGTTTGTACCTCCGGAGGTCGTGGCTCCGCTTCAACAAATGCACCGGAAGTACTAGCTGTAACTGCTGTTCAAAAACTCAAATAAATAAGTCCATTATAAGAGCATACTCCAAGTTCTTTCTTTGGAACACGAAGTTCTGTGCTCCCACAAACTGGCATCGTGACATATGGGACACACCATGGAACCCAGTTCCCTCTTTCTCCTCCTATACCTTTGCCATTTGCTCTCTTTCGGCATAGCGAAATGTTACCTATGGGATTGAGAAATGATGAAAGGATAGGTTTCAACGGGTAACCATTTTAATAATGAAATTTATTTTCTAGGAAATGCTGGTTACTTCCATTATAAGAACGTTCATAGAAACTTCTAATTTTATATGAATAAAGAAATGTTTCAAGCAATTAATACCTACGATACAAGAATCAGACGACGTAACAGTAACTATACAATCTAACCGATACTTATCCATGATACTTAGACAATTAGACCACCTATCGCAACTACGCACCGATAAAAACACTCACCTGCCGACGAACAATGAACGAAACTAATGATGGCCACCCGGTCACGGGGGCACGCAGTAAAACAAAAAGTGTGCAAATGTCATACAAATGTTTGTTACTTATTTGTACGAAATCTATATATACAAACGGCGCCCTGCAGTTCAGGAGGATCTATGCGATTTCTGTTGAAAAGTATCGTCATCGTGCGCCACCCCAACGCTCCGTTGGGCAGTGCCCAACAGGGTTGGGCAACGTGCTACTTGGGTCATTACTAAACAGCGTATAGTCTCAACTGCTTCACAGTTTAAATCAATCAAGATACAAGCTGATAGAACGCCACTACAAAGGGAAGTGATACGATGTGCAGCTATAAATTCTAATCACATTGGCATTAAGATCCCGAAGTCACCCTCTTCCTCAAGCACCTTACCAAGGATCAACGAAACCCCTCACTCTTCTACCCCTAGAAGATCCACAGGGTTAGTTGATCTGGACGAATCTTTCCCCACCTCCCCACAGCTCCCCCAGCCAAAACGACAACACATATCGACAACACCTACAAGCTCATCCCAGGAGGGTCCTCACAATACGCCTCCACCTCCGGTAGACCGTTCCACGGGACTTCAAGTTCCCAAAGAAATAAAACCTGCAGCTCTAATATCTGTCCCCATAGGCCCCCGTTTAAAAACTGATGAAAAGCCCATGCGTGCCACTCGTATGCCACGTATGTCGCTGACAATAAAGAACCGTCCAGAAGAAAGGGTCAACGAGAGTTTAGTTGCCAAGGCTAAGTCTCCGTGCGGGCAAACGATACGGGGATGCATGAATAATGACAATGATCGTTATTTCTCTAGACCGAATTCGGCACCGACCGACTTCCCTCATTTGGGATTTCCTCGCATCTCTCAACATATGAAACAAAATAGTGCTTCCAAGATGATGATGCAACAACAATGGGACCATACCCATAATAAAAATAGATGGTTTGATGAACGAACTGCGTTCATGAGTAACTCCGCACTAATGGAACCTTCCCATCAGCCTAATCTCCCATTATTTCCATCTTTCCTACCTCCCCCTCCGTTAAACTATCCAAGCGCATCGCATATCCCACCATCTACCAGCACGTACCCCATATCTAG
This sequence comes from Fasciola hepatica, assembly GCA_948099385.1. Taxonomy (NCBI): domain Eukaryota; kingdom Metazoa; phylum Platyhelminthes; class Trematoda; order Plagiorchiida; family Fasciolidae; genus Fasciola; species Fasciola hepatica. The sequence continues at coordinate 12,207,527 of CANUEZ040000030.1, forward strand.
CCAAAGTGCCTATTTTTTTCCATACGTACCGTGGGCACAACATGGCCCCATAACCTAGATATGCCCATTATGAATTGTTCTAATCATCCCTATAGTAGTGTAATACCTAATACCCTGTCATTTATTATTCCACACGCAGACCCAAGTCCTCCCTTTGCTAATGACAACTTGGGCGGGCTTGCATCTTGCGCTGATGATTCTTTCCAGGTTAAACGCAGCAGTCAACAAACGGTAAGTACTAATATCAATGATGACGTCAGAAGCACCGAACTTTTCACATTGCTATTGGTCAATGCACGATCTATTAGGAACAAAATCCAATACATAAGATCAGCTGCACTAACAAATGACTATAACTTCATTTTAGTGACGGAATCTTGGTTATCGGACTCCTATCTAGTAGAGGATATTGAGGTACTCGGCTACAAATCCTTCAGCAAAGGCAGAACACATCAACGTGGTGGAGGCTGTCTAGTGTATGTAAAGGAAACTCTCAGGGCGACAAGCTTTCAGCACCCTATCCTAGACGGCATTGTCGACTCTGTATGGCTGAACGTTGAAGTTGAACGTCAAGAACTGATACTAGGTTGCGTATACCGTCCGCCTAGATCTAGTCCTAACAGTTTCAAGCAAATTATAGAGGCACTCAACCTGATTAGTGATCTTAAAATAGACCCAAAATTGATAGCTGGTGACCTTAATGCACCAGAAATATGCCGGACATCACTCACAGCACCACGCCATTTACTACAGTTTTTGAATGCAATTCACCTAGGAGGATGGAAGCAGCACGTCACGTCCCCAACCAGACGCGACCACATTCTTGACTTAATCTTGTCAATAGGATTAACTCAGGTTGTAACAAAAGTTCAGAATAACCTACCCGGAAGTGATCACGCAACTGTCCACTGCTGCTTCACAGTGCCCATAAAAGATAAACAGCCGACACCCCCGCATAGACCATATCATAAGGCTAACTGGAATATACTACCTTCTCTGATTCGGAGCCAAAATTGGGACACCTTCTTTTTAAGTGCAGATCCCCAACTGGCGGCAGATCAACTTTACTCCATCTTTGAACGATGCCTCATCCGAATAACTCCGTCACAAGGGTCGTCAATCCGCCCTAAAGGCAATAAATTGTCTCGTCTCAACTTGAAGTTAAGTAGACTCCAACGCGTTTATCTTAAAACAAGGGACTTTCCGCTGTTTATACAGTTGAATCGTCTGGCTGAAACGATAAAACTGTACTCCGAGAGTGAAATGGTACAACAGGAACTCAGGGCCTTACGTGATTCCAAGAAAGTCGAGATTCTTGCAAAACTGATGAAGTCGAGGAACCCCAAAACAACTTCATCTATCTCTTCTATCTCATTCAATAACACATGCCTCGACAAACCGCTGGACATTGCAGAAGCGCTTAACACGTTTTTTGCTTCTTCCTTAATTAGTGACACAACACCATTTTTCTGCAATCCACCAGTACCATCATATGAGCCACTTTCTGCTGTAACATTCCTGCCCTCCGAAATCGAGCCTTTAATTTCAAATATCAAAATGTCTTTCCACCCCGGATCGGACTCGTTACCATCGGCCATCTTTAAATTGGGTGGCCCAGATATCCCAATTCTTTTATCGAATTTATTCAATTTGTCTATGCGCTTCAGTTGGTATCCTACACAGTGGAAAACGTCGGTTATTATTCCAATTCATAAGAAGGGAACACGGGAGGACCCGGCCAACTACCGGCCTGTGAATCATACCCCAGTAGTATCGAGGATTATGGAAAGATTAATAAAACTTAAACTAACAGATCACCTCCTTAAAAACCACCTTATAAGTGAAGGTCAGCACGGTTTCCTAAAACATCGATCCTGTGCAACTTGTATGACTGACTTTCTGAACCTTATTACGATAGCTGCCAATGATGGTAAGGCAGTGATCTCAGTCATTTTAGACATGTCTAAGGCCTTCGACCGGGTGTCTCACATTCGTTTGTTGTCAAAGGCTAAGACATTCGGCATTGTTGACCCACTATATGCCTGGCTAGAATCGTACTTGTCCTCGCGCAGTCAAGTGGTAAACGTTGATGGCACAACTTCCACACCCAGCCCTGTAACCAGCGGTGTGATCCAAGGTAGTGTACTGGGCCCGTTGCTGTTTCTCATGTACATAAATGACATATTTACCGTGGTTCGTCATGGAACTCCTTTTTTATTCGCTGATGATGTAAAGTTGTTGTACACCTTCGACCATAATTCATTGGGTAATACTATAGCAAAAATATCTGAGGACCTGCGGATGCTCAATTCGTGGTGTACCGATTGTCTAATGAAGTTCTCGGCGGACAAAAGATGCATTCTTACATACAAGTGTCATGTCCCTCCCGAAACGTTTAGTATAGGTGGTCACCTGATCCCCAACAAATCATCAGTACGCGACCTGGGCATATACTACTCCTGTTCGTTCAACTTCTCGGAGCAAACAGACACTCAAATTGCTAGGTCCCGCAGGTTAATAGGACTTGTCCACAAAACATTCCGTTTGCGTGAAAGTAAACTCAGTGTCTATACAACACACGTTAGACCATTGCTAGAGTATAGTTCAACAGTTGGCTCCAACATGCGCCAGACTGATAGGATCGCCATCGAAAATGTCCAGCGCACCTTTACTAAACAAATAGTTGGATATTCGTCTAGTTTCAACTATAAACAACGCTGTGACCTGCTACACCTCGAACACCTTTGGCTCCGACGGATAAAGAACAACTTGTCTTTTTTCCACTCACTATTAAAATATAGATCCTGCAAAGCCTCCCCTGTGGTACGAGACCCATTAAGCCTAAGGTATTCGTTACGACACAGCAGTCATTCGGTCACTGTGCCGTCCTCGAGAACCAGCCTACGGTCCAATTTCTTCATTGTTAAATATTCACAAATGTGGAATAAACTTCCACCAAATGTCCGTGCAAAAAGCCACTTGCCGAGATTCAAAGAGGAATTAAACAAACGGCTTGATGTCCTGACACTCGTATCAAACAATGATCCATACACTTCGGAGGAGCGAGCGTACGAAGTTGGTTTGGGTTACTGACACGCGGGTCTGAGTCGGGGGCCACGAGACCTACGTACCACACAAGTCGCCATAAATATCACTCAAGTTTCATTAATCTTTCGCGTAAAACCTTGTGTTTAGCAAAGTCGAACCATCCCCCAAGTAGTTCCAATTTCTAGATACTAGAGGTTTTTCTTTACTACTGACCGCTGATCCTCAGCTGGGAGCACCCCAGACTGCGTTTTTCTATTTTTACTTTTCCAGACAACCGCTGATGATGGCTTCCCTTCGATGGCTTAGCATAATACCTGGCCCACATTTCCCGCTGAAAACTCGATACCTGCTTGTCATTTCGTCACTACCACACAGGCTATGCTCTCCAGGACCCCACGCAACCTCCTGGATTATTCGATATCTATGTGACAACGCCAATATCACTCAAGCGAAGCCCGCCGGTGCGGGCCGCGGTCAGATCCACCACTTTGGCCGACGCACATCGGGCGCGCAGGACGTCTGCAACGATGTGCGGACGCAGATAGGATTGCGGATGGCACCTGTCAACAAAAACGGTTTTCAGGTTGGGTGTCCCGCGCACGGTCAGCTCCACCCACCAGCACCGGTCGCAGCAAAAAATCATTCACCCGAAATGCTACAAATATGGAACTATCTGCCCCAGTTACCGCTTATTTTTCATCGAACTTGTCTCCATCTTCGCAACCTTAACTTAAGGCTTCTTACGCCCAGAAAAATCTACTTTCCCTAGCACATAATTATCGCGGGGTTAAAAGACCGTTTCCGTACTCGGCTTACCGTTCATTATCCTTTTTTTCCCGATGATTCTTGCCAAACTGCCCGCTTGTCCTATTAGCAAACTTAACCAATCCCCGAGATAAAACTCGCTTCTATTTTATGAGTTATCAATATATTCGCAAAATTCACATTTATTGTTGCCATACACTTCCGTACCACAATGTCCGGTATTCTATCTTGGTAAATCCTCCCAGACAATTTTCATTCTTGCATCTCTCCGGTCATCATGTTCGGCCCTTAGATAACGATTATCAAACGTAAATACTTACCTGCCATTTAAATACTCGCCCAGTACCCATTTCTATTTTGGTGCATCACATTTCACCTTTATGAAAGTAAGCAATGTGCGCAACGATTACATGTTTACATCCTGCCACTTCTTCCACCATCACTCCAGCGACCTCGCCAGATGTGATGTCCGTTTGGTTTACCACGGACTCCATCCACATCCAGCCGCCCAACTTCCCAACTGTATTCAGCGTTTATTGGTGCTTTTTCATATTCGGTATTCTATCTTGGTAAATCCTCCCAGACAATTTTGATTCTTGCATCTCTCGGGTCTTTATTTTCGGCCCTTAGATAACGATTATCAAACGTAAATACTTACCTGCCATTTAAATACTCGCCCAGTACCCATTTCTATTTTGGTGCATCACATTCCCCCCTCATGAACGTTAACAATGTACGCAACGATTACATGCTTGCGTCCGGTCACTTCTTTTACCATCACCTAGGCAATCACTCTCTACAAATGAGTCCTTCATTGGGTATTTAACGGACTCAGCCGATATTTGGTCGCTCAACGTTTCAAGGAAAATCTTTGAAAGATTTTGATTGTTCTCTGTCTGCAAATTCATTCCTCTCATCGTCTGATTTCCAATCCAAAGCCGTGCCATACTCCGCGGAGCGCTGTAGCTGGTTCATGTCTCCCTCGGAAACTTCTTTTCCCTCGAAGTGAACAAAACTTTCGTCAATTCTGTTTGATTCTCTTGTTGCATAGCACTTCTTTTTGTACTGTTTCAGGAAGAGTCAGCTACCTTCGACCAGCTCGACCCTGACTTGACCGGGTTGGCCACCCGACCTTGAGTTCAAATTTGCCGGGCGCCGCCACAGAGAGTGACTTAAATACTTTCTCCTGTACAATATTGAGTGCACATACCTTAACCAACCTCTTGGAATTCGGACTCTACGTCCAATTGTACCGTTTGATCTTGCGTTACAGCATGCCTCGTGTTATCCGAAATAAACCATTATCATTATCATCATTATCATTACCTAACTCTGTCCCTTGGGTCAGCCGTTTTAGTCTGGACGACTCTGACGGTAAAAGACAAGAGATTACCGGGTCTTTCACGGCTGTGTAAGAACTGTTATTAAATATTACGTCGCGTATCTGAGTAGCAACGTCACGGGGAAGGCGACCGATAGTCCACAAGTAACGGGTTCGTTCGCTTGTAATTCTATGTGATTCAAACTCTGCCTCCAAAATATGAAACCAGAGTTGAGGGTCATCAATAAAAAACTGAGGGACGGCTAGGGAGACTGTCGAAACGGACGGTTCCGGGTCAGGTTTACGGTCGTTGCTAGCCATAGTTGCAATGGTATATCAAATGTAAAAATGATATAAAGAGGTCAGTGCAGCAAAAGTGAAACACTTATAATATGGATATGAGAAAATATATATAAGGGATATGGTAACTGATATCCGGAATTTACCGTTTATATATCGGAAAAGTGTATATGTAAACGAATAAATGTGATTGAGGGACTTACGAATGTCCTTCGAGAATTAATTTGTTGTTCGGGCTCACCAGTTTAGGATTAATCTCAGTTAAGTCAGGACCTGCTCCCGTATAGAGTCTATAGCCCGTGGTCCTCGGTATGTGACACGTTAGCGAATATACTCGGCAGCGCGCAAAGCAGAACTCAAAACGCTGGAGCGGGACAACGCGTGTATTGGAGGAGCGCAACGGCGTGCAGACGACGTACACAGGCGGAGCAAGTCGCGCCACCAAAAACGGTCATTGTTCAAATAAACAAATTTGTTAGTCTTCGTCACCGAGTGCTTTATTGGTAGCACTACAGTTTCGTTCTAGTGCCCTAAATTTGATGCCAGCATCACTGTGGATATCAACTGGTGGTACCGAGCAAGGTAACAAAGCTGTGGGGAGTGGGGGGCGTTTAGCTCTCGCGGACTGATGACGGCTTGCCACTCGGCGGTGAAGGCGGACGGGAGTCGTTTTAGGCATTCTTTGGAAAAGTATTTTTATAGGACTGGAGTTAGGCTTGCTGATAATGGGGAACACTCAACTACCTTACACTGGCAGTTGGGAATATATTCTAACAACGTTTTGTAGATTAGGTTTTTGCCTATGAGTTTATTGCTCAGAAAAAAAACCCCGAATTATTTTGAGTTGTTGGGATACTCCTAGGAGCTATTATTCCTAATGTCACCTTAGATAGCCTAGTTGAAACTAAACCGATAACAGCACGCAAACCGACTCGGTGTAGCGCAGCAAACTCTCTCTGCAACTTATATTCCAACAGGTGATTATTCACTGAGTCGAAAGCCTTACTGAAATCCAAATAACAAGCCTCAGCTGTTGTGCCTCTATCTATTTGTCTTGTGGTCTCCTCTGAAAACATCAGTAGGCTTGTCAAACACGATCATTTTTAACAAATCCATTTTGTGCAGGTGTCGAAGTGACGTTGCCAACCAGATGCAGGCACAGTTGGTTTCTGATCACACATTCCAAGCACTTGCACAACACTGATGTTCGGCCGACCGGTCTATAATTCTCCACCTTCTGCCTGGATCCTGTCTTATGAATCGTTACGACAATGGCCCTGCGCCAATTCTCTGGCACCTCGCCCTCCGTTAGAGACGTCTGGTACAGCTGGGTAGCAGCCCCTGATTGGATATCGGAAAAAGGCCGAACAATCGCCAGGTGGATTGTATTCGGTCCGGCTGCCTTTTGCTTGCACAATGATCTGAGTTCGTGAAGCCCTTGTCCTCACTTACAGAAAGCTCCTGAATCACTGGCGTACATCCTATATCTGATCCCGCAGTACCAAGCATCTGGCCCTAATGATACACCTTCTCAAAGATTGCAGGTAAGGTTTCTGATTCGTCTTTATCATCGAGAGCAATGCTTCCGTCGGACATCTCCAAGGTACCCACGCTCTCATGAGTCATTTTCTTGGACCGCACATAAGCGAAGAACTCCTTTGGGTCTGCCTTCACATTGTTGGCTAGTTTCTCCTCATACTTGTACTTTGCTTCTCGCTGCAGGGCCTATGCCCTTTTTTATGGCTGTTTTGCGAGCGGCCCATGCGTTGTGCTTGCTGTGAAGCTTGTATTAAACTCATGGAATTTTACGAACAGTTAATGTTCTCTTAGTCCTGAGCTTCCGCCAAGGCGGCCGGTTCCTATTTCTTTGTTGCGTTAACGGAGGAAACTCGTCCGTCAAGCATATTAGCCCGGCCCTTATCGCCCTCCATCTATCCTCCACAGATGGCCCCGGGACTTCCGGGTACCAACATATGCTTCGTGTCCTTACCCTTAGTTGATCCTCATCCACTCCGTGGTAGTTACGGACCAACCTGATCATGGCTTGTTGCGTCCTACAGTGAACACCGCACACAAGACTCCACGATCGCTCTACCCCAATGGCCCTACTAGCACCAAAGAGGTGACGTCAGATCGAGACCTGGTTACAGGCAGATCCGGTGTAGATGAACGTAGTCCACCGCGGAAGCGCTTTGCTTCTTTCACATTTTGTGCGAAGGCGTGGTTGTGAAGCCACATCACCAGAGAATTTCCGGTGGCTCCCCTAGGGGCACATTCGTGGCCCCCATTTATTTTTGGGAGGTTCATGTTTCCCAGCGCGATAAAGCACTGCGACCTACCCAACACAAACTGTAGAGGCTGGAATAGTTCAGTGTCCTCTGCCCCATCTGCTTGAGGGGCTTTATACACACAGACTATCCCTACCAGCCATCGGCCCGGGTGAACACAACATGCAGTGGCTAGTAAGTTTGAATGACAGGTGTAAACTGGGCCTTCCACCTATTATAACAGCTCTCACTAGAAGTAGTACCCCCCCACCCAGCCTACCGTCTGTTCTGTCCTGTCCGTAGGCGGTGTAGCCACGAGGTTGCAGGGCACATTGGTCTTTTTCAGTCATGTCTCTTTGATGGCTATGATTACTGATCCGCTCGTTCTAGTCAGTAGTTCCCTCCACCTACCTCTTAAGTTACGGGCATTAGTGTACCATATGGCGACACCTTCTGCCAGGCCATTTGCGTTGGTTATTCCCTTTTGATCCGTTGTGCACTCGGGCCCAATTCCCGAGGGGACACTTCGTTTTTTGCGCTAACACTCATTAGGCCCGTATTTTCTTGAACCTTCAAGGCCACACCGTGCACAGTAACTGTAGTGCCGTCGAAGGAATCACCTGAGGCTTCCCTTGTCTCGATACTTGGCCTTCTGGTGCCCCTCGAGGGCGTCAGGGACCTACCCTTGCTCAACGGTGTGGGTGTTCATGCAACAAATGTTGCCCGGCTTTCATCCATATTCGTGACATTCCGTTTGATCTGGATAGGCGTCGCCGCCACTTCCGTTCCCACTTTTGTCACACCCCTCTCTTGTTTGTACGCAGTCGCTGAGCGTCCACTTGCTTTATACCCTCTTTGTGTACTTTTGTGTCTGCTGCCGCGCTCGCCTCGTTTTTAAGCTGGCAAGTTCACTGTTGGCTGTCCAGCTTGGCCACTGCTAATGATTAAGGCTTTGGGAGTAGACCTGATCGAAGGTGTGGCGTCAGCTTTGCTATCGTGAGAACCGGTGCTTTAGTTCTGGTTTGAACGGATGCCGGTGGGAATGTGTCAAGTCTGGCGGTAACCCAGCCAATCTGTGCTCCCGAGGGGCGACCAACTTCCGGCAACTCGACATGTGGACGGGAGAACCAGAATTCCTGCGAATGCCTAAAAAGGACAAGCCTGTGTACGAACTGAAACCCCCCCCCCCGGAATTGGAACCGAAAATCAAAGGCGTAGTGATGACGGTCACGTTCGCCGAAGCGACATTCATTTTGTCACGATTAGTCAGGTTTTCCTCCTGGATGAAGACGCTTCGGTCACTAGTTTGGTTGGCCAGGCTCACGAGACATTTGCTAGTCATGGAAGAGTTCCGCCCCTGCAGCCGGGTAGAAGTGGGTCCGAAAAGCCCGGGTGATTTACGAGCCACAGAACACGTTTTGTCCAATATGGTACAACGAGAGGCCTCCACCCGAGAACTCGAGAGGGCTAAAGAGGCGGGACCAATGGACAAAAGAATGTCATCTCCGAAAGGCAACGGGGGTCTTGGCTTTAGCGCGTTGTTTGCCTTATTTAGTCTTACTTTCTATGGTCTCCTTTTTCAGGGACCCGCTGCACTGGTGAGCCCTTGCTTCACTTTTGTTGCCCTTTCAGTCAACCTATGGTCCCCAACTATGGCTCACCCAGAATGCGTTTCTCCGTCGCATTTCCTTTTCCAGTGATTTTCAATGCCGGCCAACCACTTCGGACGCTGCACTGATTATCTCCCTGGCAGGTGCATCCAATTATTGGTGTTATATGGCTGTCTGTCGATCGCTGTTCCCGCTGGCTTTGTTGTCCAGTTACTCACTACTTGATTAATGGATCCTTTATCATATACCCCCACCGTAGTTGCTCTGTCCCATGTACAGCCACCAATGATCACTCACGCCAATCCGGCAGGTGCCAAGCTTGGTCAGATCCCCTCTTATGTTGGCGAATATCAGGCTTGCAGACCGCCCACAACGATGTGTGAGCGCAACCAGTCTGGCGGATCACACCTCTTGTGTTCACTCCGAAGTCTTTTTCAGACTGAGTGTCCAGCACACGTTCAGCTCCACCCATCAGCACCAGTCGCGGATCGCAAGCTTCAACTCTTCTCGCCATAAAGCATCCACTCCTGCCGTCGCAGGTCCCACGCCCCTGTAAAGTGCATGCTTGGAATTCCTCCATAGCCTCTGTCATATACTTGTATTGTTTTGACTATGCTCTTTATTTCATTGACCCTCGAACAAGTACAACATGCATCAATCACTACACTTGAACATCTGTTTGTATTTTGTTCGCGTGAAATGGGATAATTTTGGTTCGAACTTGGACTGCCGTGAGGGTGGTACCTGACATTGACCTTTGTTGAACTCCGGTCCTCTTTGCTAGACTTTGTGGCGGCACAGTTGAGGTTTGTTCATATTTATGTGCGTATAACTTGTTATTCCAGTACCGTAGAAACTACAAATGAATCTTGCTCTGGTTTTGGGATCCATTTTGAATTGGCTACGCGTTACTCACAGTCGGAATTACCGTTAGGCCTCTACCGTTCTTCCCCCGCCACTGTTCGCTCATCCATCGTTCCTGTCATTACTCTTATCAATTCTCTTTCTTGTCGTTCCACCTTCTTATGTATGCCTGCTCATTCTGTCTTTTTTCCTATCGTTTCTCCTCATAACATCCCTCACCGCCTGATATCACGCTCGCCCTATCCATTTTACTCTGCCCGAGCCCCAATATTTCCTTTTCCACCCATGCCGCTCTTGCCCGCTCCCAATCTCTATTCACTTGATAACTCCCTATGCTCGTAAAGCCCACTGGTCGCATTCTTATACTTCATTAGCTATCTTTTGGTTATATCCTATTTAGTCCTTCCATTTCATACCTCACACAGTTACGCTCTGGACACATCCGTACCCATGACCAATCCCTATATAAGTATTCGCCTTTCCAACCTTTTCATCTTTTATAGCTCCATTCATTACCTTTCCACCACAGCCATATCTTCCTTGCTTGACTCCGCCATTTCCCACTGAATTCTCCTCTTAGGCAGTGTCTCGCTTAGCATATTCCGGCTCAATCCACTTGTGTAGTCGCTTGCAGGCACGCAGCCCTCCAGCTCTATTCTCCCAACCACGACGCGCACATATTTCTCGTGCCTTTTGTTCCATCACAAGTTCACCTGCCTGGGCAACTCTTTTCGTTTTTCCTTCTCGGTCCTCGTCCTGTTTCATCTGCAGTAAAACGATCTGACTAGTCATCTCTTACCCGTTTCTCTTCGATCAGTACTCCCATCTCTTTCGTATATTGCTCGCCACATTCGTCTTTAGTGTGCCTTTCGCGCTGCTTTGCTCTTCCACTCTCCACCCAATGCAACGTCATCGTTACGACATTATTTTCACGTACGTTTCCAAACCGCTTGATATGCCATTACCTGATCTCTTTGACCTCTCGCTTCCTTATTTCTCTCTTACGTTATTCGCTGTTATATCTGCTGCCTCTCTGCACCACAGTTTGCCATACATTCAAGTCACCTTCCTCCACAGATATTTTACACTACTCCGACCACTCTGAGTTTTCCATCGCTCTGCTTTCCCTAGCCATTTTCACAGCCATCATCTTCCTGCATAATGTACGTCCATTTATTATTGCTTCACTCATTTTCGATGGTCACCACTTGTCGAGCCTGCAAGATTATTAGATTCACTCTTACCTGTTTTCCTCGATCCTTTCCTTCATCCTCCCTCGTTAGTAAACCTTTGCTCACAGCCGTCTTCCCTTTCGTGCTTCCTAAGTCGCTCCTTTTTCACTGTTGATCCCCCGCGTTTACTTGTCATAGGCAAACTCATCAGGATTTGCCCTAGTTAATTCTGCACCTTTTGACTTAACCCTACCTGTCTCTTCCAAGCACTGCTACTGACATTTTCTGTCACTTCATTGCTTTTGTCTCCTGCTCTTCTTATGGATATACATATATATTCGTATACCCTCTCCGCATCATCCAGTTCTTTGCCGGCCAGTTCTCTTGCAACCATCTCGCTGCTCCTCACAAAATGCTTCCATTTTGTCTTTGTCCGCGCCCAACACTTACCGTATCTCGATCCCTCCAAACCATTGTTGCCATCTGACCCACTCTGTACGTCTTGTGTAGCTCCCTCCCTATTTTCGAATTGACACCGTCCAATTATTGCTGTGTAGCATACCCCATGGCTAACCAATCCCTTGCTATGCGACTCACTCTTTCCCTTTTTCTTCATCGTCTTTCGCTACCATACTCGCTCATGTCGACTTTGGGTCTTCCTGATGTGTAACTCCGAGGTTCCAGAGACGTCCACTTGGCTCAACCAGATCTTCCCTTTGGCCTTGACTTTCACCAGACACATATTTGGTACCGCCCATCGCATCAATCACACTGTGTACGTGCCCCGACATACTCTTTGCAAACACTAATCCCACGCGACCTTTGGCAGCAAGTGTTCGTCATGCTATCTGAAGGACCGAAAAGGTGTAGACCAGGAAAAAATGTCAACAGCGTATACCATGGATACTGGGCGGTTGTGATAATTGTGCGAATAAACACTGTTGTCAAGCGCAACACAGATAAAACTGCCAAAAAGACAGCACTTTACCAAAAACGAACCAAAATTCGCCTAATAAAAAGAGTACTTCAGTAAATCTGTAGTATGTAGTTCTTGTGAACTAACTGTTATTACTTCAGTATCACGTCAAACAAATGAGGACAGAACGGAGCGCTTCAAAAATTCGAACCGCGCGGGAACTCACACTTCAATTTGTAATCAGAGCGCTCTCTCGTGGGGGAAACAACTGATGGCTGGGTAGGAAGTTGTGGATGGAAGGAAACGAGTAGGAGAAGACTGTGGGTTATGGCAAACACCCAAGAAAATGCTCCGGCAGATGGGTGGCAACAGTGTTGTGGGGGCTGGGTTGCAGGATGTGGGATGTAGATACGATTGATAGATAATATAGGGACAATAACCAACGAGAATGAGCTAGATAAGTCGTGCAGAATGCTGCTAAACGCCACGGAGGTTGAAGCTATCTGAGATTATATCTAACTCTACCTCGTGATAATCAATAGCTGCGCACAGTGGAGTGCGGCGTTTGCTTATGCAAACAGGTTACTACTTCTGGTCAGAAAGTGGGATATACTAGGATAAACACATTTATAAGTCTCAAAGGCGAAGAAGCAAAAAATACAAGGGAATCTGAATCTACGCTAGGATGACCTTGACCTCATCAGATGACACACCTTAAACCTTCGAAGTTTCCCTTGGTCACTTCCTTGGGCTCAGTGGTGTGTAACACGAATTTGTCTCCTCTACTCCCCTTCGAATCAACATTTTGGGACCAAACTACCTCCGACGTTTTGCATATTTTGTCCCATCCCGGTGCCGAAGAAACCTTTGAGATGGTTCCAAATGGTTAAGCTTTGCATGGCGTGCAAAACAATAATCGTGCTTAGGATCGCTCATGTGTTCGGAGCCAATGATCGGAGGCGGGTATGCATACAACGGCCCAACGAGGTCACCTTCCAGTTGTATCCCCATGGTTTTCTCATATTCACATAGATGTCGTTTGCCCTCCCAGCCCCTGTAAGGGTTCCTGATACCCCCCCCCACCATGGTCGACCATTTCCATTGATGGCCAGAGGCTGTTCAAATCACCAGTGTGAAAGTAGAAACCGTAGTAGCTGCCCTTACGGAACTTCGAGTTCCACTGTATGGCTGTTCTGCAACGGTAACCACTGACCGCGGTGCGCAATTTCAATCGCACTTGTTTGGAGATACACTGCATATGCTGGGTTGTTATAGTTCTCGCAATGCAACATATCGTCCAGCGTACAACGGTATAGCTGAGCGCCTCCATCACCAGCTTAAATATTGGCTGACTGCTCCTGACAGCTCTGACTTGGCGCAGGAGCTTCGAATAGTTGTCTTGGGGTGACGTTCCGCTTATAGACATGATATTGACGCGTTAGTTGCGCAATTAGCCTTTGGTAAAGTTTTTAGCTACCTAGGGATTACATTAATATAGATCGCGTGAATTACGAATCTTGTGTCTCATACTCAGCAGTTCCCTGCTCAGATGCGCAATATGCAAATGCACTCACTGCGACCGCAGCATCCATCGGCCTATACTCAAGGAGAGATGTCTACATGCGCTCACTCTTCCGTACTCGTGGAAGGATTTAGAACATCTGAACAGCGGCCTCACGAAAGTTCATTTAAAGCGCTCGAGCGACGCGATCGAGTTTACCCCATTGATCGAAAGGGTAAGCATGAACTGTATCCATGGACCGTCTTAGGGCTGCGCATCTTGACAGTGGTCTAGAAGAGGAGACACCGCTCGGCAACAGTGTTCCCACCTTCCCGGCATATGTTAGACAGCCCCGAAATCCCTCCTGAAATTATGCAATCTAGTCTCACGTACCCGTGCGGGTAGTTGGACGTGCCGCATAGCATCGCCCACCCGAGGGGACAATATTTTAGACCTTTTCCCTACTCTAAGCTTCCAGGATATGAGGATGAATATCTTCAGCGACTTTCCCGGCTGTGAGCACAAGGTGGTGGTATGTGAATTCTCCGTACAACTATGTCACCGCAAAAGTCGTCAAGATCGTAAGCCTTCAAAATGCAAGTTAGGGCATTCGACCCACTATCCTGCGTAATCAGACCTGGGATGACTTCGTCCCATCATCTGATCCTCAGCTGGCTTTGGATGTGATGGGCGTCAATCTACTCCCTTTTCTCCATACCCAGTAAACCGAGGTGGTCAAAGCCACTATCAGAGCGACCAACCGGCAATAAAAAAATGCAACTTAGATTTGACAAGCTGCAGCATGCCATGGAAAGGATCAACGACCTCTCCACCTTCCTCCGTCTCAGCCACCTCTCACGCCAGCCACTAAGCAAAAAATAAGACAAGTTAAATATGTATGAGCCATGCTCTCCCACTCGGCCAAGTATAGCGCCTCAACCGTCCGGCCTAGTTGAGCCCCCCAGACCTCGCCCTACAACCAAAATCCCCGACTCGGCTCTATCTGGGTACATTCACATTGGTTCATAGCACTGTGTCGCTGGTGCACTCAACAGTTTCTTGGATGCTACCCCTACTCGCAATCTCACCCCATGGTTCACGGATGCTTTGTCAACCACGGCATTCTTCGTTAGTGAAATCGGAAAGCTCTTTAGTTCCACCCGGCCCCTGATGTGCCCTGGACCCGACAGCATATCTGCGGCTCTGCTTCGCCTCGGCGGTCCGGATGTTCAGATCATTTTGGTAAACTTATTTTATGGGTCCCCATCCCGGTGGAAGACGTCCGTCATGCTCCTCATTGTAAAATGCGAGCCTTGCATGGCCGAGCCAACTACTGCCGCATAAACCACACCCCGAATGTTTCCCGGGCATTGAAATGGGTGGTGGAGGTTAAAATAGCTTTTTTCCTCCTCCACTTAAGCGGACAAATAACAATCAACATGGCTTCTCAAAATGTTTATTCCATCAATTGAGGCGCTCGGCGGTAACCCGGACGGTCTGTTTCCACCTACCATGTAAAAGGCCGTGTTCAAGCTGGAAGAGGCACCACTACGCTGCAAAAGAGCCTTGGACAACTGGCTGGATGGAAGTCTTCCGTCGCACCGGACCGAACATTGATGGTCGATATCTTGTTCAATGCGCTCCCCGGAATTGATTCCACTTTTTTCCTGTGAGGCTATGCTATGCATCAGAAGCATCACCGAGAACCGAAGGTTGTTGAATGTCCAAGGGTGAGAACCCCTGATGTGTCGGAAAATGCCAACAACCAAGCCTTGTTGGCGGATCTAAATAGATCCTGGGATTCACCTCATCCGGTACGAGAAAACAGTCACTCAGAAGGTTGCCATGATGTCCCGAACGGTCATCCAGCCTTGTGTCTCTTTGAGGATTTTTTCACAATAAATGTGTTCCGTTAGCACGAGCTTCCACCACTTTGGTGGCCTTTTACTTTATGCCGGTGAAAAGCTGATTTGTCGGAGATGATCTCTTCACATTGTATGGGCTGACCAATGAGCCGACACTTGAACCAATAACGAAATTCCGTGGGTTGCTGATTATCATTGGGAAAACGTTTGCAAACCGGCCGGCGGAAGTGATTCGTATATCCCTGCTTTCTGGTAGTTTGCTTGGCGGAACAGACCGTCGCGTCCGTTGCACAGAGAGCTTGTGGCAAGAGCTTAGTAGCCAGTGGTAACTTCTTCCCAGGGTCAAGCCGCCTTCTTCCGCTGCAAGCCTCCAGCAGATAGCAATATTTGAACAGCTTGTTAACAAGAACTGCGGGACGGTTGAGCTCATTCAGGATGTCGCGTGAAACTCTGTGCACGACGCCCCGGATCCGAGACCGTCAATATCCAGCATGGCCAACTCGGGGAATTCAATAAAAGACCAATCCGTTACATCGCATGGATTTGGCCACGGGATGGATGGTTTTTTATATCTGAAAAGCCGAAGCAAGCATTACGCATGACCAGGTTTTACAAGCGACAAAATGGACGGGCAAAGTCCGTGGAAAAATTGGAAGTATGCAAGATAAACAAAGAGTAGGTATACTTATAAGGGAGATCGTGGGGCGATAAATGCATGCACACCAAAGAATGACGGAGGAGGGGTCAATGAACCCAGGGGTGGGTTCAAATATGTGCCTGGTGAAAGTCAAGGCCAAAGGGAAGATCTGGTTGAGCCAAGTGGACGTCTCTGGAACCTCGGAGTTACACATCAGGAAGACCCAAAGTCGACATGAGCGAGTATGGTAGCGAAAGATGATGAAGAAAAAGGGAAAGAGTGAGTCGCATAGCAAGGGATTGGTTAGCCATGGGGTATGCTACACAGCAATAATTGGACGGTGTCAATTCGAAAATAGGGAGGGAGCTACACAAGACGTACAGAGTGGGTCAGATGGCAACAATGGTTTGGAGGGATCGAGATACGGTAAGTGTTGGGCGCGGACAAAGACAAAATGGAAGCATTTTGTGAGGAGCAGCGAGATGGTTGCAAGAGAACTGGCCGGCAAAGAACTGGATGATGCGGAGAGGGTATACGAATATATATGTATATCCATAAGAAGAGCAGGAGACAAAAGCAATGAAGTGACAGAAAATGTCAGTAGCAGTGCTTGGAAGAGACAGGTAGGGTTAAGTCAAAAGGTGCAGAATTAACTAGGGCAAATCCTGATGAGTTTGCCTATGACAAGTAAACGCGGGGGATCAACAGTGAAAAAGGAGCGACTTAGGAAGCACGAAAGGGAAGACGGCTGTGAGCAAAGGTTTACTAACGAGGGAGGATGAAGGAAAGGATCGAGGAAAACAGGTAAGAGTGAATCTAATAATCTTGCAGGCTCGATAAGTGGTGACCATCGAAAATGAGTGAAGCAATAATAAATGGACGTACATTATGCAGGAAGATGATGGCTGTGAAAATGGCTAGGGAAAGCAGAGCGATGGAAAACTCAGAGTGGTCGGAGTAGTGTAAAATATCTGTGGAGGAAGGTGACTTGAATGTATGGCAAACTGTGGTGCAGAGAGGCAGCAGATATAACAGCGAATAACGTAAGAGAGAAATAAGGAAGCGAGAGGTCAAAGAGATCAGGTAATGGCATATCAAGCGGTTTGGAAACGTACGTGAAAATAATGTCGTAACGATGACGTTGCATTGGGTGGAGAGTGGAAGAGCAAAGCAGCGCGAAAGGCACACTAAAGACGAATGTGGCGAGCAATATACGAAAGAGATGGGAGTACTGATCGAAGAGAAACGGGTAAGAGATGACTAGTCAGATCGTTTTACTGCAGATGAAACAGGACGAGGACCGAGAAGGAAAAACGAAAAGAGTTGCCCAGGCAGGTGAACTTGTGATGGAACAAAAGGCACGAGAAATATGTGCGCGTCGTGGTTGGGAGAATAGAGCTGGAGGGCTGCGTGCCTGCAAGCGACTACACAAGTGGATTGAGCCGGAATATGCTAAGCGAGACACTGCCTAAGAGGAGAATTCAGTGGGAAATGGCGGAGTCAAGCAAGGAAGATATGGCTGTGGTGGAAAGGTAATGAATGGAGCTATAAAAGATGAAAAGGTTGGAAAGGCGAATACTTATATAGGGATTGGTCATGGGTACGGATGTGTCCAGAGCGTAACTGTGTGAGGTATGAAATGGAAGGGCTAAATAGGATATAACCAAAAGATAGCTAATGAAGTATAAGAATGCGACCAGTGGGCTTTACGAGCATAGGGAGTTATCAAGTGAATAGAGATTGGGAGCGGGCAAGAGCGGCATGGGTGGAAAAGGAAATATTGGGGCTCGGGCAGAGTAAAATGGATAGGGCGAGCGTGATATCAGGCGGTGAGGGATGTTATGAGGAGAAACGATAGGAAAAAAGACAGAATGAGCAGGCATACATAAGAAGGTGGAACGACAAGAAAGAGAATTGATAAGAGTAATGACAGGAACGATGGATGAGCGAACAGTGGCGGGGGAAGAACGGTAGAGGCCTAACGGTAATTCCGACTGTGAGTAACGCGTAGCCAATTCAAAATGGATCCCAAAACCAGAGCAAGATTCATTTGTAGTTTCTACGGTACTGGAATAACAAGTTATACGCACATAAATATGAACAAACCTCAACTGTGCCGCCACAAAGTCTAGCAAAGAGGACCGGAGTTCAACAAAGGTCAATGTCAGGTACCACCCTCACGGCAGTCCAAGTTCGAACCAAAATTATCCCATTTCACGCGAACAAAATACAAACAGATGTTCAAGTGTAGTGATTGATGCATGTTGTACTTGTTCGAGGGTCAATGAAATAAAGAGCATAGTCAAAACAATACAAGTATATGACAGAGGCTATGGAGGAATTCCAAGCATGCACTTTACAGGGGCGTGGGACCTGCGACGGCAGGAGTGGATGCTTTATGGCGAGAAGAGTTGAAGCTTGCGATCCGCGACTGGTGCTGATGGGTGGAGCTGAACGTGTGCTGGACACTCAGTCTGAAAAAGACTTCGGAGTGAACACAAGAGGTGTGATCCGCCAGACTGGTTGCGCTCACACATCGTTGTGGGCGGTCTGCAAGCCTGATATTCGCCAACATAAGAGGGGATCTGACCAAGCTTGGCACCTGCCGGATTGGCGTGAGTGATCATTGGTGGCTGTACATGGGACAGAGCAACTACGGTGGGGGTATATGATAAAGGATCCATTAATCAAGTAGTGAGTAACTGGACAACAAAGCCAGCGGGAACAGCGATCGACAGACAGCCATATAACACCAATAATTGGATGCACCTGCCAGGGAGATAATCAGTGCAGCGTCCGAAGTGGTTGGCCGGCATTGAAAATCACTGGAAAAGGAAATGCGACGGAGAAACGCATTCTGGGTGAGCCATAGTTGGGGACCATAGGTTGACTGAAAGGGCAACAAAAGTGAAGCAAGGGCTCACCAGTGCAGCGGGTCCCTGAAAAAGGAGACCATAGAAAGTAAGACTAAATAAGGCAAACAACGCGCTAAAGCCAAGACCCCCGTTGCCTTTCGGAGATGACATTCTTTTGTCCATTGGTCCCGCCTCTTTAGCCCTCTCGAGTTCTCGGGTGGAGGCCTCTCGTTGTACCATATTGGACAAAACGTGTTCTGTGGCTCGTAAATCACCCGGGCTTTTCGGACCCACTTCTACCCGGCTGCAGGGGCGGAACTCTTCCATGACTAGCAAATGTCTCGTGAGCCTGGCCAACCAAACTAGTGACCGAAGCGTCTTCATCCAGGAGGAAAACCTGACTAATCGTGACAAAATGAATGTCGCTTCGGCGAACGTGACCGTCATCACTACGCCTTTGATTTTCGGTTCCAATTCCGGGGGGGGGGGGTTTCAGTTCGTACACAGGCTTGTCCTTTTTAGGCATTCGCAGGAATTCTGGTTCTCCCGTCCACATGTCGAGTTGCCGGAAGTTGGTCGCCCCTCGGGAGCACAGATTGGCTGGGTTACCGCCAGACTTGACACATTCCCACCGGCTCATAGCCGTTTCGTCCTGGATGATCGTGAGCCGGTTAATAGCGAAATTACTAAAACAGCTTCTGACGTTGTTGTTGCAGTACAGTACTATCGTCGAGTCCGTGCAGAAACTAGCCGACCAAACGTAGGAGTCGAAACATCTCTTTACCGCCCGTACCGCCCTGACTACTAACACGGCCGCGCTGAATTCAAGGCGCGGGATCGGCACCGATTTTGGCGGGGAAACGAGGGCTTTGGCGAACGGAATCCTCGTAGCATATTGTCCACCTCCCGTGCATCATCGTCCGCATACCACGGCTCCGTAACCGACTTCGGATGCGTCAGAAAAGGCACGTAGTTCTCCCGTCTGCGTTGCATGACCAGGGGGCAAACATCGTGGAATCCGTGTATCCCCTAGTTTCTTTAACGTGTTAGGAAATTCCTCCCAATTTGATCGGCCAGCTCGGTCCAATGACTGGTCCAATCAACTTTCCTACGGCAGAGCCGCTGCAGCAGGATCCTTCCGGGTAGCAGCTAGGATGAGACAAAGCCGAGCGGATCGAACAAACTAGAGGCAGCAGATAGTTTACCACGATGAGCCACTGGTTGCTCGGGAACGTCTGGCTCGAAAACAGAATCGTCCGTTTCCGCATTCCATTGCATTTCTAGCGTGCGTTTGGTAGGGAGCGGAGAGCCGTTTAGGTCTCGAACCCTTTCGGCCCTCTCGCGGTACGGAATGACTTTGAGCACTTCTGAAGCGTCCGGCATCCGTTTCGTTAGATGGGAACCGCCCTGTTCTGGCAATCTTGTTAGGCTCCTGAACTGCGCTAGAGCCGAGTCTACATCATCGAACGACCCAAGATAGTCGTCGACGTATAAGTTTCTGCTGACGCTATCTACTACCGACTGGTGGACCAAAGCTCCATGTTTGTTCGCTGTTTCTCGAAGGGCGCAGTTCTCAGAAAACGGTGATGATATGGCTCCGAGGGGGTGGGCGGTCATCCTATAATTTGTCACCGCTTTGTCCCGGTTGCTCTCTTCTCAATATAGGAAACGCAAAGCGTCTCGCTCTTCTACCGTTATCTTCACCCGGTGAAACATTTCCCTGATGTCGGATGACAGGGCCGCTCTGTCCACTCTGGAACGGCTCAAAACTTCATTAAATGGCGTGGTCCATTCTGGACATTGTAGTAGGTGATCGGTCAACGACTTGCCGCGGGACTTGGCCGCACAGTCGAAAACCACCCGCAGTTTTTCGGGTTTTTCAGGGCTGAGAACCGGGCGATGAGGCAGATAACAGATCCCCTTCCGGCCGTCGGCGGTTTCAGGCACCTTTTCAACTTATCTGAGAGCTTCATCTCGCTTCAATAATTCAGCATATCTTTCCCACAGATCCTGGTCTCCAACGAAGTGCTCTTTCAGTCGTGGTAGCTTTTGCAAAGTATAGTTTCTGTGGTCAACCCAAGGGCCAGCCGGCTTGCGCCATAGGAGAGGAACCCCGAACTGTTTTTCAAGGCCTCTAGTCCACTGCCGCACTGTTTGCAGGGCGAAGTGGTCCTCTTGAGAAAATGATGGTCCCTCGCCTCTAATGTCGTGAAACTCGTCTTCATAGAGCCGCTGCAATTGATACTCTTTGCGGTCCGTCTCGGCTGATACGCAATTTACGGAACCATGTCCCCCCACTGGACCATATAATATCCATCCCTGTGCTATACTTACGGCGTAGGGCGCCTGGCGGTTTCCCACACTCTGATCCAGTACCCAGTATGCCTCTGGTACGTCGCAGCCAATGAGGAGGTTCACTTCCTCGTCTTCCCAGTCTACGACGACTACATCCTGCAGGTGGGGCCACCTAGTTAAAATTGCGTTCAACGACCTTGGTGCTCGCATGGAGAGAGCAGCTTACGTAAACGCCTCCGTAGAGTCAATTTGCTCGTTGGTGTCTAATGAGATGAGCTGTAACCTCAAACGACCGGCGGTCATTGCTTGTATTCTGCCTACCGCGCTCACTGCTAACAACGTCGTGCTTTTAGCGAGCAGGTGTTCGTTAGCAAACCTTTCCTTCACCAGTGTAGTGTCCGTATCAATGTCGATGAAGGCCAGCATTTGACCACACCAGTTGGAGTCATCACTCCCATAGCAACTACTCCTGAACTTACTGGTTTACTGGCAGACCGCGACGTTGAACAAATAACACTGGGCTTGGTGTCCGCCTCTGGTGTACTTTCTCTCGCCTGGTGTAATAATCGATGGCGCTTGCCTGCGCAACCCTCGTGACCACATCTGGTCCTTGTTCGACAAGTCGCTGCCCAATGTGTGGCGTTAAGGCATGCAAAGCAAGCTCCTGTCGTCCTCGCCATTCCCCATCGTTCGTCTCTTGTGGCGTTGATGAACTTCGAACATTCTTGCAGCCCATGGCTAGCATCAAGGGATCTGCAACCCGGATGCGCAATAGCCTCGCGTGAAGTGGCGTGCGCATTGGTCCAAGGCTGATATTTCGGATGTTCCCGTGTAGTGGCTTGAGCCTGGCTAATGCCAGGTTTATTTATCCCGTTACTGCCCCGGACGAGTCGGCCAAATCTGCCGTCGGCTATCTTCGTTTGCCTGTTCAAGTATTCGGTCAATTTCTCGAAGTTAGCCTCACAGTCGCCCCGGCTTATACGTTCCACCCCTTCCGCCCACCGACTCTGTGGTTCGGGAAGGGGTGACGGACTACGCCCTCCAAGGTATGAATTGCGTCGAGATCAGCCCTGTAACTTAAATGGTAGAGGGCTATTGAACAGTTCTGCATTTCGATCACCAGGTCGGCTGTTGTATGGACGTCGACCCTGGTCCTTTTGGCCTCCACCATCACCCCTCCATTAGATTACGGGCTACCTAAAATGGCTGGCCAGACAGGCCCCTCAAAATCGTCCTTGCCCATATGTAGCCTCGTTCTGGGTGGAGAATGATACACCCGTCGATAGCTTCTCCTACTCGGTCTCGGTAGTAACGAATCAGATAGAGAAGTCTTTGCCCGGAGTCGGCTATCTTGTTTTCAACGAAGTTTTCGAACTGCCCGCTTACTTTGCAGCAGTTTTCAGGCCTCCCGTCGAAAACTGTCGGTTCTACTCTCGCCAGATCGATCGTTGGTTGCGTCGATGTTTTGTATTCGTTGACCAGCACAGAGTTTCCTATTTTAGTTTTTCCTGATCTGCCGGATGGGTCGAAGTCGTTGGCTTCCTGCCCACACTTGCTCTGTCTACACTTCTCTTCTGCTTCTTGGGCCTGCTGCCTAGCCAATAACAGTTGTTGTTCTAGGTCTAATATTCCCAACTTAAATAGATCGGCATTCTTGCGATCCATATCACCCTCAGTATTACATGAGCTGGCACTGACAGGGCTAGGTGGCCTGGCATCAACTAAAAAATCAAGGGTACCCAAAGCCTGCCCAGTGAATTGCCGTAATACTTTCTGTCCAGATTCCAATCGCTTTGATCCTTTTCTTAGCGTGTTGCGCATTTTCTCGTTCAAAGTTGATAAATTGAGTATTGTAAGACGCCTTTGAGCAATACGTAGCCGAATTCGATAAGGATCCCGGAATCAGAACGCAATTAGCCATGAAATTCTCTGATACCAAACTACCAAATAAACAGTGACATAAAACAGATACGAACCTAAATTATGCGATCACAGGGACTCAGAAAACGGGAACCAAATCGCGACGTGCGAGAAGGGAACACGTGCGTCACGCAGGTTCAGGAAAGGATATGACAGAGTAGCGCGCTGGACGCGAATAAACAAACGTTGGTTCATGAAAACACAGTGCATGAAACAAACCAACAGTGCAAATGAGTGAGCGATGTCAAGAAAACATGGAATTGCAGTGTTTCTGGGTGAATCTTTTGCTGTCGTTCAGCACAGTCCCCAAAATGTGTGAAGGTTTCATCTTTTTTGTGATATCGTATGCTCCTGATCACGCGTTCATGCCTGCCCCTCGACCACGTTCGAGAAGTTTAACCCAGTTACCAAAAATATTGGCTTCCTTTGCGTGCACCGCACTTAATTCAACCATGTGCTGGAACTAATTTCGAGCAGTTAAGAATCGTTGGCTCAAGGCCCTTGTGCCCTGGACAAAATAGAGGGTTCTTAGTGCTAATTTTATAACCTGTGGTGCTGATGTTTGCAGAGATTACGGACGGCGGGAGCAGGACTTTTGAACACGTGCCTAGTGCTTCACCAAAGAAATGCGATTCGGAAGCCTTTATTGCAGCGGGACTGATTAGGTCAACATCAACAGAAATCCCATTCGCCGACAGATAGGCAACTCTGCCCACATGAGGTTTTTTACTGCGAGGATCAAGCAAGAGGTCAGAAAGGCCCGGGACACCATATAGGGGCTTCTGAACGTCCGCAACCAAAACGCCCGAAGAAAGGTGCAGCAAAGACCAAAATCCAACACCCTTGAGGTATGTCCGGAAGTTTGTGTAGAATCATCTCAGAGGCAGGTAAGCTTGAGGAGGGGCACCTATCTAAGGTTCGGCCCGATACTTGAGGGCCTGGAACGAGTTACAAAATATTACGGGCCCACCGATCCAACTTTCCAGATTTCCAGGTGCTAATTAAATGAAACAGGCAAAAGATGGTTCGTATCTGAACAGTTTGATCAAGCTTACAGGTTAGAGCGGCACCAAAGACCACGCTATCTAGTGCGCTGGAAATCGGCCGTCCGCAAGTATAGTGGGTGTTTTCAAATGATGGAAACCAATTGTGCCCAAAGGAAGCGGACAAACAACGAATCGTAGCCTGATGTCTAACTGCATACAAGCTTCCCAGGTCTAGGTGTGTCACACTCTTCCACTCGCATTTAGAATATACGCAAGGTATAGTTCTCGTTTATGCCACTTCCCAGTAGTGTAAGTTCATCACTTATGTCGTACATTCAGCAGCATGCAACATTCAGCGCATCTGAACATGCTTGATTTTATCACGCCCTTTCCCTTTCTGTATCTCGGTTTGACCAGACCTTACACCCGCTTGTGTTTATCGCTTTTGATCCTGAACTACATCGTGGTTCCCGTTTGACGGCCTTTATGACCGCACTATTAGGGCTTTTTGTGTTTCATACGTTGATGATTTACTAAAATAGTGCCGCAGAATGTTGAAATCAATCTTGTTTTCTTCGGGGTCATTTCATCGATCTAGGTTTTACTCCAGTACTTACTAACGATTTACAGCTCAAAGGTTAGACCTGCAAGTAAAAAACCAAGAAATGTCCCACTGTCAAGAACAGGACGTATGGGACCTGGACAGAAGCCTTTTCGTCCAGTCTGTGGGAAAGATTCGGCTGGTTTTGATTTTTTCGGTATTTTTGGTCTATTTTTCTCGCCAGTTTCGTTTCGTGGGCTCCACAGACACCCTATGGCATGACGAAGTTAACATATGTAGATTTCAAACGTTTGATCTAGAGTAAACTCCAGTTAGCCAGGCAGCAAGTAAATGCGGCTGTTGTGGAGCCTATACACCTACCTTCGAGATAAGCTTTAATGGAAACAAAAGGGATCAATAAATACTTCTCGAATCGGAATTCCAGGTATTCGCAAAGCAAACATTATCAGGAGGTTTGTCCGTCGCAGATCCCTTTATGGTATGGCTGAAGGTATCTGGTGGACTTCCGGATCAATACTGCGCTTCCGGAATGCAGTATGGGACCTTCGTTAGGCACAAGATTTTGGACCCGGGCAAAAGTTTCTATGTCTCACACTGTTTCCGAGGGAGCTCTCGAGGAGCAACAGAAGTGGCGCCGCGCTGGATTTCAAAATATGCTACGAGAGAGCTCGTTAATTTATTGAACCCTTTTGGAAAACCGTTCATAAACTGACTGAGGAAGTTCAACTAGAAACCAGACTGCCAAAGGGTGGTACTCGTTCGCTAGCTTGTTTAGTGATAAGACCGCAGAACTGAAATCACGCCCTCAATAACCTCAAATACTGTTCCAATCTGAAAGCACTGCACAAGCCAGAATCCCTTATTCAGTGCCTGCCCGCTGAAATGCAGGGCCGTTGGGCCGAGGAAGCGCGAGGAGTGAGCCGTTGAGGACGTGAGGCCACTTTTAAAGACCCGAATGAAATTAACGTCCACCAATCGCGGATAGGAAGTAGCAGATCCGGCAGGTCTTTCGCAAAAGCGATAAAATACCTAGGCTGATCGTTCACAGCCCAGCGACCGTACTGAAGTATCAAGCCAGAAGTCGAAAATCGACGAGCACCCACACTACGTCGTAGGAGAACACGCGTCCGGCTAATTCAAGATATATAGGGCAACCAGTCAACTGTCGGAATGCCAGCGTTTTATGGGGTCCGGTGTTCCCCATAGACGGAGGGTGGCCAAAGGGGGCGGCGTCTAATTCTTATGTCTGGGTGACTCACGTAGTGAGAAGGCAGTGTCATCGTAAAGGATGAGGGGGGAATCGTTGCACACTCTTGCACTCTTTTCCAAACTTGTAGTCCAGGTCTATGGCTAAAAGCAAGACCCCCTGCCATCCAAACGAATCTGTAAATTATAAAGTGTGCGTTACCAGTATGGTGCTGACTCTCAAACTGATGATTAAGGCGTCTGCCTTCTTAGACACAGGGTCCGATACAACATAGGTAACAACAATACAAATGATCGTTTTATCGAGAGGCCCGAGGTAGTCTGTGCAGCATGACCAAATGACATACGTGAAGACAACGTTTAGTTGATAATAACCTAGTGAAAAATGTATGCACAATAAATAGTACAGGCAAAGTTTTAAACTGATAAGTTGGTGGGAGCAGCACCATCCTTTGGCAAGTAAAAGCTTCAATATCAGTTGAGAAAAACTTCGAGATTCGAGTAGTGGTGACCAAAGTGGTTAGATAACAGATTAAGCGGTGAAAGCAGCTATTGGTCAAACGAAAAAATAGTAGAATCAGGGAATCCTTTCTTTTTGAATATCTTAATAAAACATGACAAAGCCGTAACCTGCTGCAGTGGTCCAGTGGGATAAGAATGGAAATCTTAAGGAGGATCGCGGAAGTAACACCCAAATGGACCACAGCTTATTGATCAGTAAAAACAGTGGGGTGATTTGATGGACGGAAATTTCCATCTGACAAGGGCAGCTATGTTTAAAATGGATCTACCTTAAGGGAATGCCAGAACTCAGTAGGAGCTGGATGGTGCAGCCAGGGGAAGAGAGACGGATTTACTCAGAAGTGCTCTTTTTGCACCAGCTGTGAACAAGCAACAGTCGGTGCACTGACCCGAGAAGCCCGGATAAGTAAGATAAAGGGGATCAGCTGATTGTATTCTTGATACCGGCCATGAAATAAACTCTTTTTCTGCAAGTGAATCTTTGCCCGCTGAAGAGGAGCAGCTAGTCAATGTGGCCATGGCCTAGGCGAATAACATATGGGGCTGATGGAGGAAAAAGGACATGAGAACGGGCGAGAGTAGAGCGAATGGTTATCTTTTTTGGTGCGTGGTGGACTTGCTAGCGGTCAGGGGAGAGAGAGGGACAGACAGAATGGGTACGCCCGGAATACGGTGACGTGCAAAAGGCAGTGATTTGCAAGGTCGGGAAAGTGCGATTTGAGTGCAGTGTGTTTGCTAGCGGCTGCAGAAAAGGAGTGGGACGGTAATCATCAAACAAGCCACTTGGTGGTAGAAAACCCCGGAGCCGTCATCCCAGATGGTAATATCCAATAGAGAGGAGAAATCAATGTCGTCGAAACATGTTGCACTGAACGAAGAAATGGTAAAATCAACGCGTCTGCAAGTTGGGACTCGATATGCTAACTGATGGTACCGACATATCTGGGCTCAAAAATGGGGATAGAAATCAGCGATGTTTATGCCACGGAGAGCATCAGTGAGTAAATGGTAATGCAACTTTAATTTGCCATGGCTACAGAGTAGTAGCTACAAAAACACCTAATGAATGCATCGTCAGGTATGTGAGAAAATGTATCTCGCCGGGTGTGGGAAGGGTAGACAGACACGGTTGGATATGATGGCTCGCCGGTTCATAATAAGACATGGACTTGGGGGGTGAACTGACCTCATTAGTGACCAATACCGTAGGCGGAAAGCTTGCTATCTAGTCAGACAAAATCGAGCTAATTCTTTCGTTACTGATAGGTAAAGAAGGGATTGGTGTGCCATGGGCTTTCTCATCTAACAGCCCGTCGATAACACCAACTGAATCTACTACAGCTGCGGCGAACCAGTCGTTTCACGTATAAGGTGTGCCGCACCAGAATCCAACGAACGCACAAGTTGGGTCAGTTCATCTGGCCGGGTTTTGCCCCAACACAGAATGACTACCCAGGCTAAGTACCTATCAGGTACGTTTAGCTGCTACTACGTCTGCTGTTGAACCTATAATCCCAAAATCGGTCATCTCCAGGTCTCTTCAGCAAACCTCCCGGCCCAACGGAACTGCCGATTTGACTCTTTGATCTAAAAGAGTGCGTACAATGCATCAGTCACATCAGCCTGACAAGTTCTATGGGAAATGATTCGTCTAGAGAACCGTGTTACGAAGCCACGGTTCGCTCAAAACCCTTTGGAGGTTCAGTGGGGTGCGCTGGGGCCTAGCGGTCATCTACAAGGCCCGCAATTAGGTGAAGCAAAAAACATACTGGATAGAATAATCTGACTAGACTTTCCTCAGAGTTAATCCATTGACCCCGTTTGAACATGAAATATGAAAACAGAGCAAGAAAAATGGGCGATTAGAGAGAGCGTAAGTCTAAACGAAGGAGGCTTTCAGAGTCGACCGGAGCAACGAAACTTATGAAAAATGCAAAATATTTCGGTTTTCAAAACGGTTTTACCAAAATTGCAGGAACGGTGACAGGTAATGTGAGCTGGCTTACATTGAATACTCTCAACTAGAGGCTGCACACCTGGTACCAGCATAATGTCTTCCTTTCCTGGAGTTGCCGCCTCATCTCTGAAAGGTATTTTAATCTATAGGGCTAGTGGGAAAAGACTTACCGCAGACAGTCTAAAACGATCCTTCTCTCTCTGTCCTGCCCCCGTGAACTTGACACACCGTGGGCTTGACCCAGCCCAAAGAGACGACCGTAACTTCCGTCAGAAAGTCAGATAGCAAGATCACATTTTTCGAGAGTATGCCGAGTAGCTGCATCAGCATGCCCTCGTGGACACAATTGAGCCCTAGCGCTTAGGGATTCCTCAGTCTGTCAAGGCCAAAAGCTACTTTAAGGATATCTCTTATAGCAGTCCAATGGCCGGCCCGCGTGCCGCATCGCCTAAGATTCGACTAAGAGAACCCTGTCCTCTCCCTAGACCCCTTGGAATAGAAATATAGCGCAGCCGCATTTTCGGAACTGGTTTCGGTGCACCTCCTTGGCCGCCGCTTACGTTGCTGACCGACACCACTAGGACCGACTTCAAATGCATATAACTAAAGTACGACGTTGGGGTTGATGGTTGTACCCTTCAACAGTCCCTCCTCGCATTTCCTTCAACGAGCTCTCTGACAGTAGCAAACCCGATCCACACAGCCCCGAGTTGTAGGGTGTTGATGGCTATCACTATCAACATATTTAGCCCATACTATTCTTTTCGCCTGCAGTGCCCTCCGGACTCAGCTGGTCTACCGTGACTGGCCCGCTTGCGTTTGACCCCTTCCAAGGAGGGTTGTCTGGACCGCCAATCGTTTTATACCACCTTAGGAGCAACATCAGCTCTCCAACAAAGTTTTCTCTTCCCTATCCGCCAGTCTAGCGTTCCTCCGATCCCCCGAATAACTCCAGGGCCACCTGGTGGAAGTAACGCGGGAGCACAGGACTTCTGTATGTCAAACACCAATTTTGGCGCTTAGTGGTTGCTCTCAGTGGATTCTCCACGGTTAGATTTGTCACATCTCCTGAGTGTCTGGTGGTCGCTAGACTTGGGGTGGAAGCTCTCTGTCTCCATCCCCGCCTTTTCCTCTTTCTAACATGTTGCGTCAAACTCGTCCTGTGCAGTGTGTCCAACAACATCAAACTAATGTCATCCCGAGGACTAATTCTTTGATCCAGCTCACTTTAGCCGCGATAAGACCTCAGTACCAGGACCCTGAGGCCTAAATTCATCAGGTTATCTAAATATGGAAGCAGTCGTGTATCTTCCTCCACGCCGGAGGAGGGGCTGCGGCACGTACAGCCTTTTGCTAGGCCTACGCTACTTAGACTCCATTGGATCGCTGTGGCTTGCACGTTGCGTAGACTGAGTTGGGCCCGCTCACGCAGAACATGTTGCTCTGCTATGGGCAGTAGAACGCCTCCAACCTGTGCTTCCCGCTTTCCACCTTTCCAAAAGCTTAGCTTGGTGGTCAAGGGCTCCTCTTTGCGGAGTTTTAGCCATGTCTCCGTGAATACAATTACGTCAACTTATCTCTCGCGGACCCTCAGTTTGAACCACTTATTTCTCACCCCGGCTGCGTTAGTGTATAGAACATGTGGTTTCGGAGGTCATTAGGGAGACCTCCGTTTGCCAGAGGATCTGGTTTGCACGGAGCTTGGCCCTGAGCCACTCCCTAGTTTTTTTGAGCTTGCGTTGAGACTACACGTAAGCCGATTGTCGTGAAAGCCCTGGCCGCGTATGCCTGCGGCGGGTCAGTATGTGCCGTGACTCGGGTGCTTGTGTTCGTAAACACTAGCTTTGGTGATTAACTTTTTCTTGTGGAGACCCCCTGCCTGAGAGGTTTCGTCCATCCTCACTCCGTCACTGGGGGTGTGAGGTTCAGGCGAGGCACCCGCACCATCCATGACCCCAACCTGGCCGTGTTGGAGCGTGCTGAGCTTCGAGGATGTAAACCATTGGCCGCTGTGCTTGATATGCTCTGCTCTGAAAAGTTCAGCCCAACGGTAGCTAAACTATTTGTGAGGACTCATACGATCAGCTGCCACCAGGAGGAGGTCTTCACAACTGGAATTATCAAGCCATGCTACCACTCGCCAGCGCACTCTCATTCCCCTATTTTTTGACCCTGTCTGTTTACCTATCCGAAGGACACGTCTGATAGTAATATAGTCTGGCATGCAGACGGCCCATGGGAGATTCGCTATGTGAAATCTCATCGTCCATTCCTTTAACCTAGTTTCTTTCGCAATGGGCTCTGATACTCCCTTCACTACTACCTTTCTGTGTACCCCTAAGGCTGTCTCAAATTTTTTTCGTGGGCTACTTTGGGTCGAGGAGAGCGGACGTTCCTCGTTTTCCAAGGCTGCGACTCCACCGGTTGAAATTATAGTGTCACAGGAGAGAACTGTGATGACGGTAGCTGCATCCGCTTCTGAGTCTTCGCTCCGCGGTTAAAAATCTTCCGGCGTTTCCAGGTTTAGCACGGGATTTCATATTTTGCCTCGGCCTTGCGCCTGCTGGACTTACTCCCTCTCTCGGTTTTCCCACGTCCACAGCCAACTCGGCGTCCTGAACTCCTCAGCTGTGTGCTTAAAATTATGCAAGCGCCACTGAGAAGAGTATTACGCGGAATCCTTGATAAAATTCAAAAGGGAACGTGAAACTTCGCCGCGCACCACCGAGCAATTGTCTCCCGTCTGTGCCTCTTCTTGCCTTAGATTCCCGTAGGAATAGTTTCTCCTGGTATAGAATCAGTGACCATCGGCTCGGTGTCTGCCTGTTTGACCAGATCCGCCGCTGGAGGTCGGCAAGGTGTAACTGAAGTGTCAGATATCAAGGTTTCTCTCCCCCAAAGTGTTTTCCATCGCTCGATTTTGTGCTTTGTGCTTGATTTGCGCCCGTCATTCCGTTCAAGATTTTAAGGCGAAATCAGGTGATGGCCTCACATACGTCCAGGCACTTGCAGAGGTGTGCGTTTGTGAGGCTTCCCAGAACCGCGACTCAGAAATTAGTTTAGGTTCAAATTCAGCCTAAGCCTCTGACGAACC
This sequence comes from Fasciola hepatica, assembly GCA_948099385.1. Lineage (NCBI taxonomy): Eukaryota > Metazoa > Platyhelminthes > Trematoda > Plagiorchiida > Fasciolidae > Fasciola > Fasciola hepatica. Next base: position 12,239,190 of record CANUEZ040000030.1, read on the forward strand.
ATTCAACTCTCAAGGTAGGGAATAAACCCTGAGTGGTCATATATATATATATATATGAGAATTTTCTGTGATTTCTTTCTGTTGTTCTTCCAGCTCAGTGTGATTTCCTATGCCCGGACTTAGTTAGAACTTGATGAGCACCTATCTGTTTGTTACTTCTACGTTTTCTCGTGATTTTCTAGCTTTACTTGCATTAATGTATCATTAATTGGGTGAATTTGAGAAAAGGAAGCGAGAAAAAGGCACCAATGAGAAAAGACTAGGTGGGAAGCTCATAAGCTACTGGATGGCTGGATTAAAGATATAGTATTGATAACTGACAAGCACGCCATGCAAAGGATCTTGTGTGGCAAAAGCTAATCGTGTGTTCGGACAGTTTCCTATAGGGGCTTTTCCGTAGCTCACAACAATTTGTTTTCTAGACGCGAGCAGTATTCCGCCTATCCAAGTACGGACGCTGGTGGGGTTTCCGAGCAAAAGCAACATCAAGATTTCGTTTAGTTTATGCAACCAAGACAATTTTGTATTTGGGATTCCGCAGTGAGTTTGAACTGCTAGTGCGACCTTTGGATCCTAAGCCTTGCCCCATCTAGTGGAGAACGGAAAAAACATTTCGACCTCTGTATCCCTGAGAGCGGTGCCTTTACAGTGAGCAATTCGAGAACCTCGCTTTGGAGTAAGGACCCGGTCTGGATAGGTTTAAATCCCTGTGTGCCTCAGTGATGGAAAATCCGATTCGCATACATTGTAAGATACGGGACTGTGTGCTTCCGCTAGGACCTACAGCTGCGATAAATTCCGCTAATTTTTTCTCACGTAGCACCTTCTCTGACTAATTTCTCACATGAAGACTTAAAGGATACAGCAACTTATCTTTCATGTTCAACATCTCTGTTACCTTAACCAGCAAACAACTCTCAATGACTGACAACGTTTGAACTCTAGTAAAAGGTAAAGGGTCCTTCGAAAGAAAGAACCAGAGCGCTTTTGTGGGAAGCGCCAGTGTGGCATGCGCAGCAACCTCCCATGTTTGCTGCGGGAACTGTCTGAAGTGCATTATGGCTTGTGCCGCTGAAGTAAGGGATTGACCCTTCTACATGGATTTCCCCCGAACAAGACTCCTAAAAAACCTGCCATTATACCAAGCAAGCATTGCTTCGACCTCACAGCTGGAGCCTGGAAAAGACAACAAAGACGACGGTATTGTGAGTAGCAAAATAAACGCCGTTGGTAGCTATGCACTTAGTTAAGAACCATGCCACACCCAATATATTGTGGCAAGGGTAGAAAGTAGATGCGACAGGTATTCCCGTCTACCCTAAGATGGTGAGAATCGGCGGAGGGTGACGGCTTATAAAGGGACTCAAATGAAAAAGAGCTGGGTAGTGTCCTTGACGAGCACGGAAGAACGTTTTCGCAGCCATCAACCCGGAAATGGTGAAATTGGGAAATTCACCTCCAGTGGAAGACGAAACGTTTACGGTGATTGAAGTGGTATCTAAATATTGATCAGTGATATAGCAAGGCCTCACAAACCACATATGGCTGTGCTCCTCCCCAGAATTACTGTGAGAATGAAACAAAACCAATTATGATGAAAGTAAAGGAAGCAAAATTTCTCAACAGATCCTGTAGACCCGGCGAAAATTGGAGTAGTAGATGGTTGAAGAAATAGCCACCCACTAAGAAACTGACCGAATTTGGTGGATTTTAATTCATATGCAGTCCCCTTAAAGCGTCAGCCGCTGCAGCAGATGTGGCTGCGGGGCGAATTAGAAAATTCCACTTCTAACTGGGAAGACAAGTTCACAGCGCAGAGCTAACGAGCTGAATGGCAGGGGGCGCGGTTTCAAATCAAAGGATGCCTCCTTAGCTGTCAGAAAAACAAGGTTACTAGCCGCAGAGGTGTTTATAAAGATCTGCAGAGCAAAAAGTATGGGGTGAGAAACGACCACTGATGACTCACAAGTTAGTATGCTATACTGGTTGTCGAATCAGGAGCAGCTCGGTTTGAAGGGATGATACAAAGTTAACACCTGTGAGGGCAATATACGTAATGACTGCCAGAAACAAATACACTGATTTAACTCCCGCCCCAGAAGACTGAGGGGAATATCTTCGAAATCTTGAATCATGACAGAGCTTTTTTGCTACTGAAAAAGTTTCCAAGTGATTGGAAAAATTACAAAAAGGACGGTAACAGCGAACAGGATTTGAATGATCATTAGTTTACAGTGACTCGCTGAGAAAAGGAAAGGATCTGGGATAGTACATTTGCTCGTCAACGGGACTGCTTTATGGCTCGATAGTTACTACAAAATTTACTGCGGGCAAATATGCCCTTTTTGAGTCAGGTGCACAGAGCCCTCGCAGCGGGTTACTTGCCGGTAAAAATGGTCGAGGTCGCCACGAAAGAGGCTGGGCACATAAAAACCATTACATACCAGCAAAATGTGATACAAGAGTGGCCTCTATTCCCTTCACACAACCAAGGCTGCAGACGGATGGACAGTCAACAGAAAAATCCTCATCAGAATCAGGAAATGAGTATCTGGATAAACCAAAAACAAGTGCTTGGATAATCCTCCTAAGCAACACGAAGTTAAGGAAAAACTGGCAGAACTTTGGGGAGTTTTTTCGTTCGAGAGGAAACCGTAATAACATTGGAATCTTGCGAATAGCCGTGAAAGAACTGGTGCCTGCAAAAAGCATGGGTTTTCGCACGACACGACCGCGGCGGTAGCTTAATCGCGGGAGTTTTTGGGCTTGCTGAATCCGTGCCCTCTGTTACCTTAAACCAGGGAACGGGTGACAGTCTGTGGTGGACAGCTTCTGGATGAATCAAATTGCGGCTGGAGGGTACGCCGTAGTTCTCACTTGCCTCCCAAAGTGATAATACGGAAGGCAAGCAAACCTTAGTAATGGGTTCTTCCACTGTTGATAAGCGCCCCATGATGCCCACCAGGAACCACCCATCGCTCTAGGAATGCACGTGCTTTTGTTTCGGATGGGCAGTTGCTTAAGGATATTGTCTCAGCCTATCTCTAAAAAAACGGCCAATCCATGTCAGCAAGTAAGTAAACCCCGCAGATTGGGGCAGGGGACATACTAGGTCAAAGAGCTCATGGGGGAAAGGGTTCTTCCGGTGTGACGACATTCTGGGGGTCTCTGCACCTAAGGTCACCGAAATTTTAAGCATCTCCTTGTCTATTCGTTTGTAACTCCATTTATTTTCGGCCCCATCATACACCCGGCCACGAGTATAAACGAGGCTCGTCTGCCCGGAAGTGACAACTCGTGCAGTGGACAAAAATGCCGTTCCTCAAAAGTACTAGCACCAGTGGACGGAAAGTACCCTGTAACAATCGTTTGTAAAAGATTTTCCGAATGCACCATAATATCGTGATTTCGTGGAGTTACTCACATACCCATATTGTTCGCGTGTTTCGTGCGACTAAAGTTTCTATGAAATACTCTTTGTTCAGTCGCACCCAATGCGCTGCTTTATCACTCCCGTCTTGGACCTGCGTGACGCATGTGCTTGTCTCTCGCAGGCCGTGAACGTGGTTCGCGTTTTTGAGTCCGTGTGATTGCACTTCTGAGGCTTTTTATATGTTTCATGGTTTTGTTCACTCAATAATTCAGTATCGTAGAAGTGAGAGATCAATCTTGCTTTGGTTTCAGGATTCGTACGAATTTGGCTACGTACCGCCCAAAGCGTGATATATACCTTGCAACAAGTAGCACAAGATCGTGCCCTCTGTCGAAGTGAATGGAACCGGTATGATTTGACGACGGCCGCTGCCACAAAGCTGCTGGACCTTTTAGTCATGCAGTTGCTCAAAGGTAACCTTGGCCAAGTCAACACCACTGGTTGGTGTAGAGAGATGGATGATTGAAAGTGAATCTGCCACGGGTAAGTTTCACCTGAGACGTGCTGTGTGTTCCCTGTGAACTGAAAGAAATAGTGTGGAAGACGGGTCTCTCTGGGCAAGTAGTGGCCTGTAGATGACGGTACAGAGATGATTGGCGTGTGGCCTGTGAGGATGGTGCATTGCCTGCCCTGCAGCATGTACCACATATGGCAGACAGCCAGATAGGCTGCCAAAAATTCCCAGTTGAATGTGCTATGTCTGAATTCAGCCTGCTGCAGGCTTTTGGTGAACGATGTAGGCTTCCAGGTGCCTTGTTCTTGTCTTCAAGGAAAAGCACAGACGTGTACCCCTGAGGTGTCGGTATATAGTCCCAAGGGCGCGTCTGAAGCGTGACGTGCTAAGGCTACCGTGTTGAGGAAGGTCTGTTCCAATTAGAAGAAAGTGGAACGGGCACTAACAGGAAGTTCGAGCGTTATGGTCTCACCGCGCGCTAAACCTGTGAGGGGTTGCGTCATCTGGGCACACTTAAGAATAGAACGACGACAGAAGTAGAGTAGGCCGCCAAATCGCAGAAGCCTTTTGAAAGATAAAGTTTAGGGGTACTTTAGACTCGCTTGCAGTCATTTTTGGGGTGGGAGGCTTAGCACTGGTATAACTTGACGAAAGATCGTAGCACTTCCCCGAGCGGATGAACATTTTGCAGCTTTGATACTTACCCCGTTTTGAGGCTCACTTTCAAAAGGTGTGTTCCAATGCATGGCGTGGTCGTCACCGGTAGTAAAACTGGGTAAACCAACATCTGAATAAGCGAAAAGTATCTCCAAACCTTGGCAGACCTGATCTTCAAAAAGCTGGGATGTTTGCGCTGCATTTCAAAGACCGAATGGCATACGGAAGAACTCAGGTGAGCCAAAAAGTGTTATCAGAACTGTCTTTGGTATGTCAATAGGGTTAACGCAAATTCGGGCTGCGCTTGAACCGACTCTACTCGACGGTACGGTAAATTATTTTTATGGTTTACTTTGGGACTCTAGAGGCTTGTTGCAGTGCATAAGCAGATGATACAAGAGGAATCAGGATCAGATTCGGCAGGGTCAGTAGAAGACCATGTGCACTTGATAGAATGAGGGAAAACAGTTTAAAGGGACATACTTTTGGTTGAGTCCTGCAGAGTTGAACTGAAGGTCAAGCAGACAAACCGTAGAGTGTCTGACTCGGTAAAACATCTGCCAGTAGCCCCATGTTATTCGTTTATCATCCCAGATGTCGCAGCAATGAAAGGGCCTGACGGGCAGGATAGAACAAGAGGAGAGTGACCGAACCAGGAGAAAAAACCTTTGTGTGAGACGATTTTTGTACGAACTGCGAGGCTGTGTTCAATTATTGTCACAGCCCGACCTACCCCAATTTGCCTTACGCAAAAGAGTAACAACATACCCTCTGTGCTTCTGTGTACACTCTCTTGTTCCCGGAATATATGCTCTGTCGGTCGTTGTATTGAGCTGTGTTACCATCACCACGTTACTTTCTTACTTCGGGCAGTGTAAAAGCTGTGGCTGCCTAAATGAATTCCATCCGTTCCTAGTACTCAAGGTTGGTCGTCCCTAGTTGTTACAGAACTGGTCAAAACCATTAGGATCTGGCTAGGAAGACGGATTATACACCCATATAGAACAAAATGACTGAAAGCACTAAGGAGCCAGAAGAAACTGAAGAACACTTCCTCTACTTATGTAAGATAAATTTTCCAGGGAGGATATATAGAGGTATTGCGAGTTTTATTCGATGGGAGAGGCTTGGACCAAGAATCGAACGATGAACAAGAATGAAACCGCGGATATGGAATGAGTCGGCGAACATATTCGTGAGATTCAGTGGATGGATGCTGACGAGGTTAACTAAATACCAGATGAGTGATGTCCGGCGGGATGATACCAGAATGACGAGAAAAAAAATTCCCAAGTGACTGGGGAGAGATGGGTAAGTTTGAATGAACTGATTTTGTTGGCTTGGATGGATCACGGTAAGCCAACTTGAAAATGGCAACGTACGATAGACCCCTGAGATATGTTTAGCTACAGCGATAACAAATACTAGTAGCTTGCAAAAGTGATTATAAAGTGCGCATAAATGACGGCCAAGAAATGCTCACTTTGAAGGGTGGGTCGTACGATAACAACGGAGCTACAATGTTGCTGGTATAATAAACCTGAAACGGTTACTCGAAAAGAAAAGTCGGAATAGGAATAAAACGAATCATTAGACAAGCAAGGCCGTGAACTTCGGCGAGTGGATACAGACGGAATTGGATATGTACCAGAAAAGCAACACAGAAGAAGATGGCCAAGGTGAGGATGAAACACTTTTTAAGAGGCCGGAGATGGTCAGGTAAATTTAACCGAATAGTTTAATTTAAAAATAGGTGAGCCATGAGGTTTCAACATGAAAAGGGGAACTAGATGGGACGTCAGGATAGCGTGTATGGCTACAACGATGGCACGGGCGAGCAGCTCGAGAAATCGATGATAAGTAGGCAGCGGACGGGTAAATTCTAACGGACGATCCTTTCAGGACGGTGCTTCAATATAGCTGGTATGCCAAATATCAGATGACTACCCGAAGTGGAACGTCAGAAGTTCAATAAAGTAAGTCAGTTGACGGCCATGGTGGTGAGATGTCGGCCGGTAGATACTGGCGGAGTCGGATGTGTACCAAATGAACAACAAACCAGGAAAAATGTGCCAGAGTAGTGATGAAAACAGCGGCCGGAGGAAACCTGGGGAAGCTGAACTAGATGATCGCTTTGTGATACGTGGATCTTGGGTGACCAATTTTGAAAGGAAAGCCAGAAGATAGATCCATGTGATATGCACAGATAGGGCAACTGAGTGGGCGAATGGCACGCGAAAGTTGGGACAAAATAAATAACCATCCACTGGGAATTATTTTCCAAGGTGGATCTCGGGATTATGACAAAACAGGGAGCACCATGACAACTGTATCATAAATGTGAAAATATGGAGATGACTGGATACTTACAAGACCGGCATGGTGTAATGCAAAAGCCTTATGCACAAGAAAAGATGGACTCACAGATAGATATGTAACCTCCATCGAACCACTCATTGATGGAACAGTTGAAGACCCTTGTTGCTGCGCTACACCAGGTCGTTTTGCGTGCTGTTATCGATATAGTTTTCATTCATCTGTCTTAGGAAATACTAAAAATTATAGTTCCTTAGGGTACTTCGTTAACTCATAGAATTTCGGGTATTTTTTTCTCAGTGGTAAATTCCATCCCAGATCTAGTTTGCCGTTACTTTTCCACCTCATTCACAGCGTCTTTTTGATATTTCAAAATGCCACGTGTAGCAAAGAAGACTTCCAATGCTACCTCGTCCACTCATACTCCGGTTACTAGGAAAAATAGGCTTCTTCAAACTCCCGTGGCCTTAAAACGATGTTTGGTTGACCTCTGTGACTTTGTAGGCTTGGCTACGGAAAGAACAGCGGTTCTAGACCGAAGTATTTCAGATCTAAAGTCTCAGGTTCTGAATTTGGAAGATACGATATCTAAGCTCGCCCCCTTTTGTGCATCACTGAACGCATCGAACATTCTACCCTACAAAAACTGATAGCGGCTGGCAGCTTTATCGTCACTGTTGCATCCGAAGTTCTCATAAGAGTGAGGAACTCGTAATGCAGTCGTGTTTAATGCTCCAGAGAGAATACGTCTGGAGCATGTCAAGCATACACTGTTGAATGCATATGGTGTGGCTCACCTTCTTTGTCAAATAACAAGGCTGCTCAAGCGCGTTCAGCGCTTCAACTGTCCAATCCTTATGCGATTTGCAGATTATCTACCCGCCAAAGATTTCATTAAAATGCGTTACACTATAGCTTCTAATTCCCCTTATAAAAACATAAAGATAGCCGAAGATAAAACCCCACTTCAAAGGGAAGTTACCAGACCTCCTTCGACTTTCCCCACTTGAACGACGCCTGATAGTTCTGAGCCCTCGACACAGACGGCTGGTCGCTCCACCGCTTCTTCCCAAGTCCCCACTGCTTTATTTTCACACGCACCTCCTGCCTCTTCACAACCGCCCACAGCCTTCTCATCTGCTTCCGTACTGAACTCTTTAAAATCTATTCCCATTACTGTTGATCTAGACATTTCCGCTTCTCCCCTTTCACTGCCACCCAGTAAGAGACGCCAACTAGTGCCTCGCTCTCCCATCTCATCGCCTGTTGGATACATCCCGAACTCTAACTCGCCCTCTGTTCCCTCCGGTGATAAACTACTCGCCGTCCAGAGGAATAGGTCTAACAGTCTTCCCATTCTTCTCACAACCCCTCCCTCATTCAACTGTCTTTTCTTAAATCAACTCGCCCTAACTCACCAAATAAGGTTTCGACCTTAGAAAATACCCCTTGCTCCAACGCATCGGTCATCCCTACAAATTCGCCGTGCGCACTGCCTGTCGATGCCAAAATACGGCCTCTACACGCCGTCCACTCTGCCTCACGTCGTACCTTTCACCTGACAACTATATCCACTGCTCCCACTTCTAACTGCTCCTTATTTGGTGTTCCACCCCTCCCACAACGTACAGCTTAATCTACCACCCTACACCCCTATTCCTCACACGTTTTCAACCCTGTCCTCTGCAACCCCGTTCAGCCAATACTCGATTCCGACTGGCCGGTATTTCTCGACAGCTCCTTACCACCCTTGTCTCATATCGACCCGCCAAACCCCATAGGATTTTCCCTTTGCTCCGATGTTTTCCTCTCCGTTGATGCCCAGTTTCTCTACCCCTCAGAAGTCCCTCTCACTGCAACTTTTAATCCAGCTTGGCTGGAAGCCACCCAATCTGAACCTCCACTAGCCTCAACATCGACATATTCCCCTTTGACCCTAATCTCCACCCGTTCCAATCGCGATAGCCTGTCTCCTTCCAACTTACACTACCCCCCTGATGTGCCTATACCACCTCCCACAAATAGTATATCTTTAGCCTTATTCAACTCGCGTTCTATTCTTGACAAACTCCCGCACTTAAAAAAACTTGTCCTCACAAATAATTACGACATTATCTTAATAACGGAATCCTGGCTTTCTGAGAGCACTCCCAATGATCTAGTATCTTTGGTAGGGTACAGTCTTCTAAGGACCGACAGACCGAACCGGCGTGGTGGTGGATGCATAGCTTACCTCAAGGAAGTCTACACCACGATCCCTCTTTTACATACGGCACTCGATTCCATTCCCGATTCTCTCTGGTCCACTATCAATCTCCAAAGCACTCTTCTTCATATTGGCTGAGTGTATCGCTCACCAAATTCCCCCACTTCCTTGTTTCCACTTCTCATTAGGTCTTTCGAATATCTCTCTTTGCTTCCTTCTGGAACCAAGCTTATTGCGGGTGACTTTAATCTCCCTCACATCTGTTGGCCTACCCTCTCGGCTCCTCTCAAAATTATGGACCTGATCACTAGCATTCATCTTGGCGGCTGGACACAACATGTTGTCGAACCTACCAGAAATGGGAACATACTAGATCTGGCATTTACTCATGACATGCCTCTCGTCGACGTGACCGTAACACGAAATTTCCCCGGCAGTGACCATAAAATGGTTATCTGCCATCTGCCCCTCAGTGGCTCACCTAATCCCGCACACCCCTCCAACAATACATTCCTATGCAGAAATTGGGCCCTGCTAGTCACGCTTGTTCGGCAGAAAGACTGAGGTGATTATTTCCTCACCCATGACCCTCAGCATGCGGCAAATATTTTCTACTCCTTCTTTTCCGATTGTCTGGAAAAATTGTCCAATACTGCCCAGGCTGTACCTAAAAAGAGGTCGCCCGTCTCGCCACTCCATAAGAAGTATCATAAACTTCCTAAACAACTACATAATCCCAACGAATTTTCACTTTTCATTCGTCTAAGCCGCCTCTCCACACTTATTCAACGACAAGATAATACGCGACTTCGTGACCAAGAAGCTAAGGCTTTGAGTCATCCCAACAAGTCGCAACTTCTTTCTATGTTGCATAAGTCTAGAAACGCTGATGTTAAGGCCGACCTCCAACTTCTGATTCTGGATAATAACTCATCTATCACCTTCCCACCTTGTATAGCCGGAGCCTTCAATGCATTCTTTGCTTCAGCCATGGCTCCAGCTACTGTCAATGCCCCGCCCCCATCTTCACCACTTACTGACTCTGTCCTTTCTACGATACCCTTCGATGCCAGGAGTATTTCTAAGCTACTATCCAACAGCAAACACTCCCCCCCGATCAGGCCCCAATGGCTTACCACCAACTGCACTTGTCAATGGTGGACCGGATCTCCCCCTGTTGTTGCTTAACCTTTTCACTCTTTCACTTAATGGTAGCACCGGACCTGCTAACTGGAAGCGTTCGGTAATCGTTCCCATTCATAAAAAGGGACCTTTACATGAGGTATCCAATTATCGCCCTATAAACCATACCCCATCTTATCCAGAATAATGGAAAAAATAGTTAGAGATAATATTATTAGCTATTTATTAAGCCTCAGTCTTATTAATCACAACCAACATGGATTCCTTCTTTCACGGTCCTGCATGACTTGTCAGCATGACTGTCTGAATCTCGTCACCGACTCTGCTGAAAGTGAGAAGTCTCTTGTTGTTCTTTATCTTGATTTATCCAAGACATTTGATCGTGTATTTCATCCCCACCTTTTAATAAAGCTACGGTCATTTGAGATTGTCGATTCACTTGTTTCTTGGTCCTCGTCTTACTCATCTCATCGTTCACAGGTTGTCTTAATTAACGGGCACATCTCTAATCCTAAGCCTGTTACTAGCGATGTTATTCACGGCAGTGTTTTGGGCCCCCTGCTTTTCCTCCTATATATAAATGATATGTTTCCGACAATACTTATTGGCACGCCGTCTTTGTCTGCGGACGACATTTCTCTCCCCTCCAATGATACAAATAAGTAACCCCCAGTTGAATTATAACCAACGGTCTCGATTGTCTAGCTCCGCGCCTTTTTCTGAACACAGGATGGGCCAGCCAAACCAACTACAGTTATTTCGTCGGTCCTGGTCAAGCGGCAACAACCCGCCCCCTGCGTACCTTGTTGAACCCGATCACCACTACTTTCTGCCATCTCACTTGCCGTTACCCATTACCCAAGCATCCAACACCCACCTGGATACTTCAACCACCCCGGAAATCCCACCTCCGCAAACCACCAATTTTTTCTTGACAGCACCACTTCAACCCAGCTTCACCCTTTCTTCACACTGCCGGCTCCACACGTTTAACCCCTGTTTAGACTCCTTCGCTTCTATACATGACAACCCTGACGTTATGGGTCCACTTAATGATGTTTACCACCTCGGTAGTGTTAGCCACTAACACCCGCCGATGGTTGCTTCTAATCCACGCCATGACAGTACAGTTGCACTTACGTTGCTCCTCGTTAAAGCTCGCTCATTGCTGGATAAAACCAATACTCTCCATAATATAGTACTATATTCCGACTTCGACACCACTGTCATAACCGAAGCCCGGCTAAATGATCCTGTCCCATTGAATCAAATTTCTATTGCTGGTTATCAAACCCCCATGAAAAATCGTCGTCGTCGTGTAGGAGGAGGCTGTCTATTCCGCGGCAAATCAGCTTGCCTACCATTTCTCTCCCTGATCCAACACTGGAAGCGATACACGACTCAATATGGGTGACGGTTCTTCTGGCCAACTCTCCACTCCATATGGCCGCGTTTATCGACCACCCAATTCAAACATCATGGACCTCGCTCACGTAGTCAAAGCCTTTGACCACTTTGCACTACTACCCTCCTCGTCAAAACTCATTGCTGGCGATTTCAATGCACCTAATATCCGCTAGGACGCCATGCCATCAACCCGATACTTCACGAGCTTCGTTTCGACCATCCGCGCAGGGAGCTGGGTCCAGCACGTAATGACACTAACCAGAGGAAACAGCATACTTGACCTGATATTTATCATCGGCCTGTCGGGCATTATAACTACCGCCTGAACCTTTTCCCAGGCAGTGACCATAGAATGATATCTTGCGGATTCACAGCCGGACCCATAGACCCCATATGTAGCTCATCTCAACAGCCCCTGCACACGATCAACTGGATGAACCTCAAGCCTATGCTTCGATCCCTCAACTGGGGTGACTACTTCCTACAGCACGACCCTCAGCTCGCCAGTGACGTACTCTACTATAAGCTACATAGCTGCCTGTCAGCAATCACCACCATCGGGACCAACCGCTCTCAAGCTCGCAGCTCTTACCAAACAAGGCTGCAGAATAAACATGCAAAACTGCAGATCTACAATAAAATCAAAGACTTCTCCATACTATTGCAACTTCACTCTCTCTGTCACCATCAGTCCTCGGACTAAAGAACTGCTGAGAAAGCAGGAGCTTTCGGCCTTGAATTCCTTCGACAGATCGTACCGATTGTCCCGACTGCTGAAGAGCAGAAATCAGAGAGCCTACAGGGATGCCCTATTTAATTTTAAGAAACAGCACGCAGATTAAATCTGCAGCCGAAATCGCTGAGACGCTCAATACCTTCTTTTCAGAATCCATGACCAATGACGCCACTGTAAATCCGCCACCCTTGCCCCTCATAACCGAGCAAGTTCTCTCTGACATTGAATTCAGTTTGAAAGATGTGGCCCACCTACCGCTGCTTGTGAGATCCTCCTCCCGCCCTGACTATAACAGCACCTTCCCAGCACTCTTTCATCTTGGTGCAACTGACTTCACTGCTATCTTTATGAATCTCTATAACTTATCCCTAAAAATGGCATTTTTCCATCCCAGTGAAAAACTTCAACCATTAATCCTATCCACAAAAAAGGTCCAGTGCATGTCCCTTCAAATTATCGTCCTATTAACCATACCCCTTAAGCTGCCAGAATAATGGAGCGTTTGATTAAACAGCGGATGTCCAACTATCTCATTTCCCACAACCTCATTCACAGCGGTCAACATGGCTTCCTAAAGTCCCGTTCTTGTACCACATGCCAGTTTGATTTCCTCAACCTAGTGACCACGGCAGCTGACGACGAAAAATCTATGATTATCATCTACCTCGGTATGACCAAGGTATTTGACCGACTTCCTCACTCCCGATTGTTAACAAAACTCCGGGCTTACGGTATCTATGGCCCGCTTTTGTCATGGATCATTTCTTACTTGTCGGATCGAACCCAGTTTGTATATGCTAATGGTCATCTATCGCAACCGGCGCCTGTCACTAGTGGAGTCATACAAGGAAGTATACTTGGTCCGCTATTTTTCTTACTCTATATTAACGACATTTTTTTCGATTGTGCAACATGGCACACCTTTCCTGTTCGCCGACGACATCAAAATCGTGTATGATTTCCGCCATCAAGATTTGAGCGCAGAACTGTCTGAAATATGTAGTGATCTTGAAAAACTTGATCAATGGTGCACTTCACGGCAGATGTGCTTCTCGACATCTAAAAGCTTCTACACAACCTACAGATGTCAAGCCCCTCTCGGAACTCTGTCACTGAACCAAGTACCCATCTCTCCAAGCTCATCAGTGAAGGATCTTGGGCTTCGATACACTAACAATCTACAATTCTCGGAAAATGTCTCACTTCAGACGGCCAGGGCCAGACAGATAATAGGCCTAGTTCTCAGATCATTTAAAATGAAACATAGTATCCTCCCTACATACCAATCCCATGCTAGACCCCACCTTGAATATTGCCCTATAATCTTCTCTGGAATGTCTAAATCTGATAGAATACGTCTGGAGAAAGTCCAGCGCACCTTCACCAAGAAGCTAATAGGATATTCCTCTCCACTGAGCTATTAAGAGCGATGCGTTCTATAAAAACTTGACCCCGTATGGCTTAGACATGTCAAGCTTAACTTGTGTTTTCTGTACAGACTTATTCCTTGCTCTGCGTTCACTTCTGCCAACTCTATGCAGTTTTCCCTACCCTCTGCGCCACAGAGACTTCAGTCTGTCCATCCCACAGTCCAGGCTGGCAATAAGATCCAACTTCTTTCGCATTATATATTCAAAGCTTTGGAATAAGCTACCTCGGACCATTCGCAAATGTGCGTCAATAACCCAGTTCAGCCATGCCCTTAAATCACAACTTACCGTTAGTCATATATTATCTTAGACTAACGCCAGCATATCTGAGGATCGAGCCTACGAAGAAGGCATCCAACTTTAGAACCCTAGCTTCACTCTCTCCTCCCGCTCTCTGCTATCTGTCGAGCTGGCCTTCAAAAACGGGTTCAACTACTAGGATCATAACACCATATCCAAAACCTACCATTTTCTGCCTAACGACAGACGCTAGGTTTACCATTTATTATCACTTTTTACGTACAACCCACGTTGCAGAAGGATACAGTTTTTGTCGTTCAAACTATAACTAGCTGGATGCCTGCCAGTTCTCGCTACTCACCCACGTTCACCTACCATCATCTAACCCTTATACATCCCTGCCTCATCTAATTCACTAGTCGGTCTTCACAACCATGTCTTAGCAATTACTGCCTCCCTCGCTATATAGTACTAGGGCAGCCATGTAAAGCAGATCTCCTCTAGCTGAAGGTTTTAGCCATTGATCTTTTCCCCCAGCACCAAATTGTCCAGTGGTGCTGGATCCTAAGACATTAAGTCCCACCACCCACTAATTCACTCCTCGATCCTCTCTTATTTATCCTGGCCTCCGCTCCTCTCAGCTTCCTTGCCCGGGGATCGATTTGATCTATATATACTATTATAAATCCTTACATGACTTTTGATAGAGCTTATGAGGAAAGCGTGATACTAACCAGAATAATAATAATCTAGGATGTGCCACATCATACACCGTAGTTGCCATCACCTAAGCGTAAACCTACCAGGTTACAATGCCTAGACATATTAACACTCATGCCTGAGGCCGGTGCATCAGAAGTCGTATTTGATTATATGAAATACCTTTGGAAGCATGGAAGGTAGTCTTTAAACATTCCCAGTGCTGTTTTTACTTGGTCTTCGCCTTTGACTCTAACCAAAGACGTAGCACCCGTCAGACTCCTCAACCTCCATCTAGTGGTCACCATTAATCACTCACAGCTCAACTTCCGTCCCCATCACAGAACTCTAGCATCTTCCATGACCGGCCTATACAACATTTGATACTTAGCCAGCAAAACTACAAACCATCTGTGGATCATCCCGACTAATCACGTTGTTAGTGCTGCAAGTTTTACCCCATCTTTGTGCAGACTGGCTTTTTGTTGAACATAAACCCCATCGAATAATCGCAGGCTACGGTTGACTCTACGTCCCTCTGCATTTTTCGTCCCATGTAAACGGCTTGGGGGTTCTGGCTTCACAGATAAGGCGAGCGTTAGCGCGGCTTTTCTGCAAGCACTCCTGGCCGTGATGGTCTTCTTGCACAAGTTGACCACCAATAAGACATGACCACCAAAAAGTAGAGATTGGCGTAAAAAAGTGAGAAAAAATACCCCACTGTTTTGTCCTCCAGGCACACCAGCCTTGTTACTTGTGACTCATGTCTCCGGGTTGCAGTGTTGCTACGGATCGACTGGTGTGGTTGACTTATTCCCAACGCGGCTTGTTACATGCGGTCCATGTTTCGGTCGAGGCGTGGGAGCTGTGGTCGCCCACCAAAAGCAGCTCCGCCTTCTCTAACAGCCAGATACCTGACTGTGATAAAACCATTAAAAAAAATAATAAAAACGTCCAAAAAATGTGTGGATCATTCTTGGAGCGCCACGTGCTGGATGCCAGTGGTTGTGTATCGTGCTACCTCCCTACCTGAAGCAGGCCCTTGTGCCGCCTACCATGAGCACCGAATGTAGGTCGTTAGAGTTTGCTTCCCTGACGAAAATTCGGATCCATCTCATTCCCATTTCTCACGGCTCTCCAGAACCAGTCCTCAAATCGGTGTTTTCCTGCTTTGTAATACGATAACGACGAAAAGGACACCGCAATAACCATGCAATCATGTCTACGTCCGATTTGCTTGATCATACTCGAGCAAATCTCAGTACGATAGCACCATCGAGTCAGAGCATAGATGAACTCACGTTAACGTTCCAAGGCACGTGACCGATTGCTTCTAATGTATCACCTCTGTCACCCCAATAGTTTCTTCTACTTTGAGGCTCCTCAGAAACTACCCAGTATAGAATAACCACTATACCGGAAGAGACAGTAACAGAGTAGGGCTACACTAACAGTGTGCCAGTCTCATTCGCTCACAGTCTGTTATTTCAAACCTATCTTATCGCCTCGTTGCCAAACTGCTTTCTGCGTAAGCAAACGGTACTGAGGGTTATCATTTCTAACTGCTTTAAACCATGAGAACCTAGGTCTTTCATTAGTATCCGAGCGATGCCATGCCAACGTGCAAAATCCTAAATCCTTTGGGATGCATACACCGTTACCAAACTAGTGTACGCAACTCCGTTAGCCTGCAGCAGTATAGCACAAATCCACTGAAAGCCTATTCTACTTAGAATGTGGAGTAGGTGCCACTGACTGCTCAAATTAAACTTCATCCGTGCTTCACTCACACAGATCTAACCAGTCCATTATTTATTGTCTTCATATATCATCATAACCCACAGCTGGAGCCACGTCCAGGCTGCAATCCCCCTTTATTTCAGGTCTGTTGTCTCCCACTATCGCAGTCACCAAACCGGATAACCAAGGATGCCACTTTGACTCGTACGGACTAAGACTCAAGTAGAACTTACCATAGCAACTGGGACCGAAATCAAGCCACCTGACAGGAAATACTCCCAATTGCTTATCAGATCATTCAGCTTTTTCTAAAGCAACCAACAACAAAAATTCCAGTTCATGCGCATCTTGCTAACATACCACAACACTCAGCTGATTGACCGACACATACTTTGCCCTGCTAGACGAAACATACCCATATGATGTCGTACGTTACCAGGAATGACGCTGAATATCACTGAAGGCAAATGCGTCAATATATATATATATATATATATATATATATATATATATATATATATATATACAAAGTCAGTGAAACAGCATATTACCGCTCAAGTCCATGCTAAGATTTCCCACTTTATTATCCGTTACCACAGTCCAACTTTCTTCCGAACCGTAGCCGGTTGGAAATTGACTCCACTTCTCGAGGACCCTCCAATTGCGCTTTCTCATTTCTGAATGGTACATGCTACTGATCCTGAATCTAAACTCACCTTTTTATGGACTGCTGTTTCTCCCACATCCACCAGTGTTTACTTTCACAAAATTGGTCTTGTCACCGTTTCGAAACTCATTCCATTTATTGAACTCTGGTAAATCCGCCATTCAGGGTCTGCTTCGTCTTCATGGATCGCTACCCTCTCCGCATGCACCGACTTTCCCGAGAACACTTCTTTACATTTTTCTTCCTTTTCTTCTTGTTCAAAATTTACTCCATCTGCAGAACCTCAGTAGGCCTCCGTTTCCCAGTTTGCATCTTTCTCGTTCATAATGCGTCCTTGACACTGCGCTAACGGTTTTTCGATACCTCCACCGCCCAGTGTAGTGTGCGGGATGCAGTGTCTTCCTCGGGGGTTGCATGTGTACGATCTGCAAAGACAGAAAGGAGACTCGGTGAGCCGATAAAGATGGGAGTGACGATCTGCATGAGCGTATAACACCAGCCCGGATCCGAAACCGGTTTGAAACCACCGCGCAAACCATTATTAGAATGATCCATTCGAACTGTTGCTGGCTATGTCTATCTATTGCTGATACTGTCGACTTTCATACTTTGAATTTGTGAATATTCCACCTTATTGAGTAACGTGTCACACCATGATCATGCGCTAGCGCGTGCTTCTCGACCATGGCTGAGAAATATACCATTATTATTATTATTATTATTATTATTAAGATAGTCTACACTTTTTCGCCTGGCAACCTCAGTACTGCTATCCCTAAAATCTCTGCTGATTAGCCGCTCTTGATGAATGGTGCTCAACCCCGGCGATAAAATTCTCCGCCGACAAGTGTATTTTTCTTACAAATGCCAGGTTCCTCCTGGTTCTTCATGCATTGGCGGTTCACCCATCGACAGCCAGCCTTTAGTAAGAGACCTTGGCTTAAGTTATTCTTGCTCTTTCAACTTCTCGGAACATGCTGTCTTCCAAACGGCGAAGGCTAAAAGGTGTCTTGGTCTTCTGTTCAGATCCTTTCAGCTTAGGCAGAGCATTCACCACACGTACAAAGTACATGCCAGTCCCATTCTCGAATGTTGTCCTCTAATCTTCACTAGCATGAGAAAATCCGACGGGATTATCATCGAATGTATTCAAAGAAGATTCACAAAACAGCTTATCGGTTGGTCGTCCAACTTAAACTACAAGGAACGATGCTTATCTCTCAAAATCGAACCACTATGGCTTCGTCGCAACAAGCTAAATTTGGTATTTTTGTATAAGCTATTGACTAAGCAGTCCTATTCTTCCACTCAGTTGTGCTTCTCTCCGGATACTGGATATTCACTCCGAAATAGACAGTATAATATTACCAAACCCTCCTCGAGGACTGTTCTTTGCTCTGAGTTCTTTCTCTTCACCTACTCCAGAATCTGGAATAAACTTCCCTTGGACATCAGATCTTCTCAGTCAAAGTATGCATTCGCGCATGATATTGATAAATTCCCTTCTGTCCCAACTGTTTTGCGCTTATTCAACGTTCACATAACCGAAAGTCAAGCTTACGAGAAAGGCCTGGACTTTTAAGCCATTGCTCTGCTTTCTCTCTTTACCTTACCTTCTAAATAATCTCGCCGCTTTTGTAATTCTGATTGCTTTGTTTGACCGCTTCTCCTAGACTTCGCCATCGACATATGTAAAGCATGTATGCGTCCACTAACCGTTTTTCCATACCAACTTATAGGATCCTGCCAATTCAACTTTGAAATTAATCCCTCCAGAAGTCTTCGCACTTATAGGGACCACCGTATTACTCCCGACAGATTGACAATATGCCTCACCCGCTTCACGATTTACTACCCTCACCTAGTAGTTTCGCGCCTGCGGTCCTGAAACCAACCTCAACAAGGCTATAAAAACTGCATCAGTAACCAACCCCTGGTCGGCTTTATATATATATATATAAATATACTCACTACTGCCCCATAACTATTAACACAAGCATGGTGAGTAACTCAAAGCTTCTCGATATCTCTTTGCTTGCAATGCCTCTTTCCCGCACCAGGTCCCACCACGTATAATTCCCTCACCATCTCTGCAATTTCGAACTGGAAAATCCAGTCCGATTTATCACACTTGGCGTGGCTCACTAACTGATCTCAACACCCAGTTATGACGTCACCATATCTACTCCAGCCCTATCCCCCAGCTAAGTTTCTTCTGTAATTTCTTGCAGAAATTAGTCTTTACTCCTCCTCAATGACCACTCTAGGCGAAATACTAAATTTCCCATGGAAAGATTTAGCCACACTTAGGCTTTTCCCTTTTAGGCTTACGTTTCCTGGCCTCAGTCTGCCTTAGGGATCCGCTGCACCGATGAGCCCGTGTTTAACTTTTGTTCTTCCTTCCGTTAACCATTGATCCCCAGCTGGGCTATACCCAGACTGCGTCTCTATCTCATTTCCCTTACCACAGTCTTTTGCGTCCAACGGCTTTTGCATGACCTGTCTGATGATCGCACCCACGTATACAGCAATATATATATATATATATATATATATATATACCTTGGGCATGCTGCACTCAATTTTCTCCTCCTTCCTAACTAGATTGTGCCATTTTACAACATAATTTGCATACATATAAATAAAACCCTTCCATCTTTAGCAATAGGTGCTCGCTTTCACTTAATTCCTGTCTCAGGCTAGAACTCAGCCGTCCCATCCTGCTTTTCTTGCGCCTTTCTCGTACACTGCAGCCTTGCCACACGGATTACCATTCCTTAGCAACTAAGCTTCACTTCTCTGCGCATATGCCCATGGTAAGTCAAGACCCCATTCCAACCCGTATCCGTATATCTGTGATTTCTCTTGACCCTGCGGAATACGAGCACGTTTGCTCCCACATGAAAAATCTACACCTTAAGACCCAGTGCCTTTCTCCCTTTTCACTGTCTGCCGTCCTCGACCACAGCTGGTGAGCTGACCAGACTGTTATCTTCCTACTTTCTCATTCTTCTTCCAGGCCATACCCTCCATTACTGTTTTATTCCTGGTTCCCGAACGGACATCCTCTCCTAATCCACCACCTGCCTGATATCGCCCTAAATCTGTACTACCACCCAACTACCCTAGAAAGCTACCAGTCTCCGTCTAGATATTCCTAATAGACCGGTCCACTAGCCAAACGATAACTAATTGTTTGTATAACAAAATGTTCATTTTCTTGTTTCCATAAAAACGATAGTCATAACTTACAGCTGGAACATTTTCCAGACTGCCGCACTCCTGATCTCTTTCAGATTGCATTGGTTACTTGGGTAGCCATTGGCCAAATCGACGTTTATTCCGGATTACCGTAAGGACTGGACGATTTGATCAATGGTTTAAGTCTACACTCTTGCTTGCTGACGTTACATGGGGCACCATACACGGATTAACAAAACCCCATGAAAGTCTCACCGGATCGCAGAGGTGATTCCTGACACCAACCATCAACACATCCGCTCAACGTCTATCGCAATAATCCAACCCAACAGTTCAATTATTTCCGCGATGCAGTACAAAACCAATGACTGGAACCCAGCCCTCGCAGCTGTCCACTTCGTCAAACCAGTCCTTTTTTACCTGCTACCCTCAATATTATACCTGCCACCACCTGCAACCAAGGTCTTTATGGAACAGAATACCAGCCATCTGCAGCCAACCAGAATTTGGTTAACAATTTTCTATCACACAAAAGAATTACACTCTTCCAACTTTTGCCTAGCCGAACCATTGGCGTTTGTTTCCACTAATCCGTTTCATTGACGGCTTTTCTTTAAAAGTCCGTTATACGTCCATACACCATTCATGCTCTTCAAAAGTTCACTGAAATCTCTGTGAAGCTTTTCGCCTTCATTTGAATTTCCATATGACACTGTAATCACCTGCACAAAAGGTCCGTTTTATTATCACCTTTGAATCACTTGCCTTTATTTCACATGCTTCCTCCACAATTAGCTACCCAATGCTGATCAGCCTCCAATATTCCGCTGGTATCCCTGACTGCACGTTGAAAGCCCCATGCTTGCCTTACTTTTAACCTTGTTCTTTGGCATCTCTTCCGCCCGGTTACTCGTTAGTGACCGTCCAATTGTCGATTATATCAGCAATCCCACGGTTGCCCAGTTATTCACACCGCCACCACCGATTTCGAAACCGATTCGGAGTTCCCGCTTCAATCATTACCACTTTGGTTCACTCAAACACTACATGACTTTACTGGCGTATTTCGGTTGCTGTGTGATTTATAAATTTAGAATTTGTGGATACCTCACATTGACATGTACTGCTGTATACTCCGATCTTGCCTTGTGCATGTGTATTGACCACGGTCAAGAAATATACTATACTATACTATACTAGATTGTTGCGGATAATAGAAATAGAGGGGAAGAGGGATGAACGCGTGAAAAAGGGTGATGTGATTTATCTAGTGGAACGGGTAGGTTCATTGATGGGGATGGAGAGTAGATAAGCTTGTATCCCCAGAATATGGGGAAAAGGAGGGAAGCCATAAAAGACAATGTGTATTTGAATGTGCTTACATGATCCACTGCTGAAATACAGATTGAAAACAGTTAGACTAATTGGCATGGGTAGAGCCACATTTATTGCCGGGGGTGAGAGCAAGCGAGTTATAAGGTATTGTTAAAAAAGCGAGCTATAAAATCAGTGGAATATACTGGAGCAAAGCGACGGAGGCGTGTTTGCTGCAATACGAGCAGAGAAAGAGAATTTGTAATTCACAAAGGGTGCTAGTGAGTGGGGCTGATCATGAACTGGAAACCTGATCCGGAAGCCTTGTTCAGAGACAAGAGGAGCAATCCACCAGCCTAGTTGCTCCCGCACATCATTGCAGACGTCCTGCATACCCGAATCGCCCCCGCCAACGTTGTGGTTCCTTCTGCGCTCTGCACCGTTAGCTTCAACGCAAAGGAAACTTGGCGATTTTTTAACAGTAACATTGCTTAGCCGGGGAAATCATGTGATCCAGAAATGTAGCCCTACTGTGGAGGGTCCCGGAGGGCAAAACCGATAGAAGCACCGTTGTGTAGTGGGCAAGTAGCAAGCTTCCAAATGCGTAAGACTTCCTGATGGCCCAAGTTGTAGTCAGAGCAGTTATATCGACGGGAGGTGCATGCTCGTAGACAATGAACTGGAAAGGAAAGGACCATGGAAAAGTGGTCTTCTTGGGTCTCAGCTGAGAACCAACGACAGAAACAGAATAAGGCACAATCTGTGGAGTGGAACACCAGAGCTAGTTGGGAGAGAGTTAAAAGTGACTACGATAAATATATCGGGAACGCCACATGTAAGGTAATGGTTTGTTCATCAAAACCATGGCTACCATCGTGTGCTGAAACGGAGCTTCACAAGGGAAGTCCTATGTGGTCAGGTGGGTATTGGTGACGGCGTTAGCCTTTCCCACAGGGAAAGTTAAGAAGGCAGAGACAACGTGTGTGCTGTGTTGGGCAAGGACACCGCTGGTCGCAAATGTATGTCACGCGTAACTCTGGTGCTGAATACACCACGGAAGGAGAGAAAGGATCACGAAGATTTGGATGAGAAAATAGAAGATATCAGGCCATGGTGTTTACGCTGGTAGGGTTCTACCGTGAGTGGATTTTACGTGTATGAAGATAGGAACACCATATGAAATGTAACGGTTTGTTAGTCAGTGTGAGGGTAACAACCTCCAAAGCTGAAACGGGGTTTTATTGGAACATCTTATGTGGCCTAGAGAGTAAGAGGTGGTAGAATTGATGAAAGTGTCACGAGAGCAGTACAACTGATCGCCCCCTACCAAAAGCGTGATCCACGGGGATGCTCTGTCATTTCAGGTTGATAGCAATAAAAAAGTTCAGGCATATATTTGATGCCCGTTTCAGGGAAGGAGGACTGGCCTTAGTACCCTTACAAACTTGGATTTGTCCCATAAATCACTTTAAGAAATGAGGAAGAAACTGAACCTGAAGGCTAGACATCAGAGCGGTAAGGATAAAGACCAATTGCAACTCTCCGGAATGGTTCATGAGATGACCAAAAAGGTGTGGCTGGACAGTGAAGTAAACCTGTCCGAGCACCATTTTCTACAACAAAACGGCTTTAAGCTTGAGGTTGGATGGCCAAAGAGGCTTTGATTCATGCAGATCACACCGTTCACGATAAAAAAGCAGTGGAGCAGGTCAGAACAGGCATCCGATGGAGGAACTTTGTGCATTCTTTGCTGCAGCTGATGTTACCTTCGCCAAGCTGACGAGAAAGTAACATTCGAGGGGAGGTCTAGCATGGGGATGTTATATCGTGAGGTGGCTAACTTCCAGCTTGAAGCAACGAAAGATAGGGCCAGTGAGTCGCCTGGCCTTGGTAATCCGATAGATGCTTGTTCGGAGAAGATGAGCGTCTTCAAGCAACGTAGTCCGTGCTTTCCTATTGGGGGAGTTTTGAGGATCGGTTCGCCACTATGCAAGCTGGTTCCAGGGCTCGTGGTAAGAGCTGTACTTTTCGGCACCTAAAGCGTCAAATACCACGTGTGGCGCCACAGACCAAGTGAGATTAATTCGTCAGTAACGCTAGCTGGTGTGGCTGAGGTTGCTTGGGTTAAGTACGTGCACCATTTTGATATCTTCGGCAAGCAAGGAAGGAGGTCCGAGGTGAATTGCAGCAAAGACTTTGTTTGCGTACATAAGAAAGAGTAAAGTTCATGCGATATTTCCGAGGATCGCCTTACTTGTTATGGGCTTGATGCTGATAGGTGATCACCAACCAGTACTAATTGATAGCAAGATGACACACACAAAAAATAACCAGGAAGTAAGAGGGCCGGCAATACCAGGCAAGCAAATTTTAGTTAGATAGTGGTTATGTGAGACTCTGTCAAATGTCTTTGTCGTATCCAGGAAGCGGATAGCGAAGATATTCCTTTTTTCTGATACAATGGTAACGGTGTTGAAAAACCCAAACTGACAAGATGATCAGGATCTGGCTTTGAAGCCTTGTGGGGAAATGTTGTTCGCATGAACTCAAACATTTGTTCCTTAACAACTCGTTCCTTCATCTTGCACACTGCAGGAAGGAGGCTAAAGGGGCGATAGTTATCAGGGTAACGTGGAGATCCCATCTTAAGAAGGGGGTGTTATAAAGGAGGTCTTCCACCTTTTTGGTACCAAGCTGCTGTGCGTGGACAACGTTTGAAGGTTTAGAAGGAAAAGAGGACTGTCAAATCCAATCAAACCGCTCACAGTTTTTGTGGAGCTATGGATGCTCAGAACTGGGTAGCCACTGGGGTTAGTGCCAGAGCTTAGCGCCCGATAATAGCAGCAAAGTCGCCATTTGTCAACAGACGTTTTTGGTATCATGTGAGCTAGAGAAGCCCATAGCCCAGCTAGGCCCTGCGGAAGCCTGTGGCTTGGAATTTGTTCGCGAGATCCTCGACTTATTTTCCATAACGGGCTCGTTTCCTCCGTGGAAGAAAAATGAAATGCCAAGAATGCGACCCCTCCCACTGTTCAGTGGTCTATCTTTCAGGTCACCGGGAATACCAGGAGCAAGATGCTGTCGAGACTGGTATCCTCAGTTTTCTCCCACTGTTTAACTGTTCCATCACCCATTGGACTATTTTTTGGCTGACCGTCAATGCTCTGACGACAAGGTTAATATAAATTCCGGAGAAATTTTGTGCCTTGGCTTTGCGTTTCCATTCTCGGACCGTGACTAACGTTTATAAGTACCTGCTTCTCCCTTTCTGCTTGTCTTTTCTCTTGCTTTTCCTCATCTTATGCTGCTTTCCGTCAGTCTGGCGTTCCTTCACTGTGCTTTTATCTACCACAGCCATCATATCACTCCATTCATCTTCATCATCATCATAAGCAGCAGCAGCAGCATCACCATCACCTAATACACACATCTTTACTTTGTGCGAGAACTCGGGGTGTGTTTCGTGCGGGGACAGCGGTAAGCTCCGGCGCTAGATGTATATTATTGCAAGGTTGCTCGTCCAAAGAAGAAGCCTACTTTCTTACCTTCCCCTCAGCTACCACAAAAATGCCGAATTCCATGGGATACCTTGGGGGCTGGATAGCCGGGAACCCTTGAGCTCACAGTGGAAGGAAAACGAAGTATATTGGCCCAGGTTCCAAGTCCCGTGGTCGGTCCCGGCCTGCGCTGACTTCAAGCTCACGAGATTGAACATTTAAGAACGATTCAAGGTCCCCGAGATCCGGCTTGTGCTCAAACTCTTCCTTAGAAATTTTGAGTTTGTCGGGTACTAAGCTCCCGGAGCGGAAAAGAACCGGTAGGCCAACCGTTACCGCAAAGTGTAGTATGTCAGCTGGTACTAACATGCTGGATTAGTCCAGGAAATCCATGCATGATCTACTGGTAGCGGTTTGTCACGATGGAAGAAGCAGGGCCCGAAGAGAGATGGTACAGTTGACGATGAGCTGCTAGTTGAGATGTTGGCAGTCCTGTCCACAGGAAGAAAGCTGGATGGATCAAAGGTGAGGTTGATAGTGATGATTCTAATGGTACACTTCTCGACCGTCGCCGGGAAGCTTGCGCATAAGCATGGTCATATTGTCAAACATTACTCCACAAGACAAAATATTTTCAAATTCCAAACGTGAAAGCTGCGTTTTTCAGTAACTGTAAAATAGAGCTGGGTGGGTTTGAATGAAGTAAAATGATAACGGTTTAATGGGCAAATTCAGCTCAATTTCGACTTCAGGTTCGAAAGGTGTTGAGGGATTGGCCAAGCACAAATCTGCTGAAGGGGGCATCTTGATGAATAAGGAAGGTACAACACATCCAGGCGTGATGCAAACAATGACCTACGGAAGACTGGTCGGGTTTAAAGAAAGGCGCAAGTTGTTATAAAGCAGGCAGACAGGACAAATTCGCTTTTGTTTGCTAAAAGGGTCGACGGAATCCAAGTGTATCGGAGATCCCAATAACGGCTAGGTTCACGAAATTGACAGTAAGGCTAGGGCTCAAGTAAAACTCAGCTTGCATAAACAGCGTGTTGAAAGTTGTCTGTGATGTGTTCCTTGGCCGAAGACGGCCACAAGACAATCCAGAGGAGAAACTTGTGAAAAATTCGCAGGCTATTCAGATAATTTTAAAATGGTTGTCTTTTTTTCTGGGTGGGTAATCCCCAAGGGGGCAAAAAGAGAACGACCCTTCATGTGAAAGCTGGTATAAAAACAGATAATTCATAAAAAACATAATACACCGTTGAAACAATATGAATTTTAAATGGATGTTCAACTAGAGATTTTAATTGAGGTCTTTGGAGAAACAGTCATTCGGAGTCAGAAAATAAGGCTCGAGAGCCCAAGCAAACATAATGAGGTGATGTGAAGGGATAAAGTCTAAGTACTCGATGCCCTATCGCAATGATTTGCAGAAAACCAGATCCGAGTCAGCAAAGGGTATTATATGGTGGAGGAATAAACTGGGGTGTCAAAACCGAGAATGACGAAAAAACGATGTGCCATGTAAAATTTTATGGTGATACTTCACAGTTCAGTAACGGCGTAGTCGAAATAGTTGGTAGGCTGACGACGTTTTGGTCACCACGGTGACCATTTACAAGACTGGCTCTACACTCAATGAAACTGGAATGACAGCGAGGAGCTACCGGATGTTGGCGAAATTGTCTTTTTGTGCTGGTCGGGCCATTTATGGTGTTGTTTATTGTCATCGCGGTTGATCTTTCGCAAGTGCGAACGGAATGAGGGAAACTAAGGGTAGCAGGCGAAAATCGGCCAACATGGAGTTTGTAACAGAAGAGAGATAACAGGCCGGGAATGCAAGGACGATTGCTGGGTTTCGATTGGGTGTTTTAGTACCACTACGTAGTATGAACAAAGCCATTTGAAAGGTTTATGGGAAGCAATTGATAAGCCGGTGCACGGAGTCCTTCGGCATCTGGAATCCACCATTCTGTCCAGTGAAACTGTTG
This sequence comes from Fasciola hepatica, assembly GCA_948099385.1. Lineage (NCBI taxonomy): Eukaryota > Metazoa > Platyhelminthes > Trematoda > Plagiorchiida > Fasciolidae > Fasciola > Fasciola hepatica. The sequence goes on from CANUEZ040000030.1 coordinate 12,266,318, forward strand.
TGAGGACTTTTATGCTAGTTAGCGGGATTGTGACCTTGCCGAGCGATGTGGGAGGCTTCCACGTAGCATCAGCCAGCGCGAGCGTGAGGTAAACCCATGGTCGTCCAGCGTGGGAAGTGGTCCTGCCCGATCGATCAATTCGTTAAGTCCATGCTGCAACCAGGGAGTGAAGCCTAGTGGACCGATGGCTGCCCAAGTGGCCAGCAAGATCTGAAGGAGATCGGAGGTACGGCAGTCTGCACGATGTCCCAGCTGGGGGTTTTGAATACAGTTTCAATAGAAACCAACAGATAAAATGTTTCTAAAAGGGGCTAATAGACAGAGCTAAGGAGATTGGGCTGGCTGAGATATTATAAAATAGTTTTGTGAGGTAGCTGACTGACGGTGGATGTTAAGGGCAGTTATTCACGAGAGCGGACTAAATAATCGTCACCATAGCTGTGTGGCGGGTTTGGTCGGGCCATAGTGGAAACAGTCAAATTGTTAGTCTATAGGAGAGGACTGGAGTTCTCTTGATGTACCACAGTAGGAAAGGATGGAATCAGGAAATAAAATCCTTACCGGGATGGGATGAGTAATGAGTGGTGAGGAAGAGCAAGATAAATGGTAATGAGTTGTTGCAGCCCAGTCAATGAGTGATACGCTGAGAGTATCCCCCGACAGTGGACTCTAGGACGGATATGAAGGGATTTGATGGCATTAGATTGGTGGGGTCCTGAGATGTTAATTTAGACGAGGTATTTCCTTCTCTGAGGGTGAATGTTTTACGAGCTTGGGTACTCAATTATTGGGGACGTTATTCTCTGTTCCATGAGATGTTTTCTACCAGGATATAAAGTAGACACGACATTTGGTTACTGGTTGTTATCCCAGCAGGGTTCTTGGGCTCTGCAAAGTAAACAAAATGAAAGTGGAGAGGTCTGACAAGTTAACACCATTCCAACAGCGTTAGCCGGAATGATATTCATTTTTTCCCTCGTCTGTTTCTCATTCTGCAGGTCAGTAGGCCGATTTCAGCCGCGATTGCCAGGATACTATAGTCCGCAGGAATATTCAAGCCGACGCAGCTGAGACCAGATTACATATCATGATCTGAGTGTGTGGAACATGGGGGAGAGATAAAAAGACAGAGTCGAGGAAAGGAAATGGAAAAGTCAATACTCTGCAGCCCCACTTCGGAGCAGGCGGAAGATCTTATGGTACATCTAGAAAGTGGATTGTTAGCAGAGTTACAGAGTTTCCCCTCCGAAATGTCTGAGAAAATCGATGTCATGATCGACTGAGGAAGGTCAGCAATAATAGATACCCGCTGAGTATTACAGTATAAACCGAGGTTCGGTGTGAGTGACCCCTTACCTTAAGTCCATAGGTGTCTTATTAGCTGCAAACAACGAGAAGTTTCACTGACTGAGGTAGTTTTTGGAGTGAAGGGGGGGGGGGGAAGAGCTTACCCGTGCACCGGCGTTTACTGAGAAGGATGTTCCGGATATTTTTCTGTTACAAAAGTGGTGACCGTGGGCTGAAAAGCCCGACAAGGACTTCTTCTGCATCCGTCGGCTAGCTCGTTTCTCTCGTACTCAGACGGGTATATTCAAGGCTTAGTGTACCTTTTCGTTTTATCACTGAGGCTGTGGGGATGCCATCACAAGCCGGGGTCTGTGGGGCCGCACTGCCGCGAACAGTCTGGGTTCATTGTTTCATAAAATACGGAGTTCAATCACTACGATTTCAGGGCGGTAATCTGAGAAGACAGTAACTCCATCCGCTTAGCAGAACTCTCCACCTTGTTATTGTGGCCTATTTGAGGGTCCTTATCTATGTCTCAGATACAGTATTAGGAATGCGCTTGCGTTCGATCGGGAACTCCCGCTAGTTTATCCAAAGTTGATTAGTTTACAAGGACGGCCAAGGTGGCTTGAATTTTGTGCAGAATAGCTTGCCTCTGAAGCGTGCTTGGCACTGTGCCATTTGCCTTGAGGGTAGGACTCGTCCCCGCATAAAATGAAGAGGTATCTTCTGCTTTTGGGTGCAGCTGCCACAGACACCGGACACCGGCTGCGTTGTTGATATTACGTTGGCATATCAAGTCTCTCCAATTTTGCTTTCCCGGATCTATGTTGCTGTACCGTTTGATCTTGAATTGCAGCACGCTTCGGGATTATCCAAAATGAACTAATGTTAGTTAAAATGAACCTGACTACTAAGGTCAGAGCTGGCAGCAAGTGTCTCTTCAGAGGTGTGAACTTGGCTGATTCCTCGGTTTTTTGCCATTATGAAGAGTGCTTCTACTTGGACCACCCAAAACACTGGGTCAGCGGGTAAGAAACTGAGAATCCCCTTGTGTTTTGTTGGCGTGCTACATTGTCCTGATTTTGATACATCCTCAACGTCTAATTTTGGCGTCTCCGGCAAACGGCCACTTTCAGCAGTGAACTTAGCTTAGGTCGGCGTGAAGTCTCTCGAAGTTACTCAGGTTATTCAGTGGGGTTCTAAGGTAGTTTCCTCAGAGAACAAGGCTGAAAAGTCGATCAAATAAGATACTGAGAAGGGCCGACGTTGATGATGAGGAAGTCTAACAGAACTCATAAAAATTTGTGTATCTTGTCTCTGTTGCAAGGTCTTTGTTTCACCTTGGCCCTTTATTCGGCTTGGTTAGTAACTCACAGATTTTACGGACACAATCCTTCTGTCACCTGCTGCCTGGTCTCGTCTTTCGGATAAAGCTTGTCAAGCTTCCTGATACTTACGCATTTTTCACCAATTACTGCGATTATTTTTCATTAGAATTCCCTCCGGCGACTTCACGCAACATTTTTCTTTCTTCTGGCTTCAATAAAACTAACTCCTTTAAGCGAAACAGAGTAAGAACCCACCCATCAGTTTCCGCGTCATCTTCGAGTACCATGCATCTTCTGCATTCCACTACAACGCCATTTTCAACCAATTTAGGCTCGGCTATTCCAAAATTGTATAGCAAACCGAGACTTGCAAGTGCGGAGTGAGGACACTGGAAACTGCGGCGCAAATAGAGAGCACAACCTCACCTGTGACACTATAATTTCAACCGGTGGAGTCGCAGCCTTGGAAAACGAGGAACGTCCGCTCTCCTCGACCCAAAGTAGCCCACGAAAAAAATTTGAGACAGCCTTAGGGGTACACAGAAAGGTAGTAGTGAAGGGAGTATCAGAGCCCATTGCGAAAGAAACTAGGTTAAAGGAATGGACGATGAGATTTCACATAGCGAATCTCCCATGGGCCGTCTGCATGCCAGACTATATTACTATCAGACGTGTCCTTCGGATAGGTAAACAGACAGGGTCAAAAAATAGGGGAATGAGAGTGCGCTGGCGAGTGGTAGCATGGCTTGATAATTCCAGTTGTGAAGACCTCCTCCTGGTGGCAGCTGATCGTATGAGTCCTCACAAATAGTTTAGCTACCGTTGGGCTGAACTTTTCAGAGCAGAGCATATCAAGCACAGCGGCCAATGGTTTACATCCTCGAAGCTCAGCACGCTCCAACACGGCCAGGTTGGGGTCATGGATGGTGCGGGTGCCTCGCCTGAACCTCACACCCCCAGTGACGGAGTGAGGATGGACGAAACCTCTCAGGCAGGGGGTCTCCACAAGAAAAAGTTAATCACCAAAGCTAGTGTTTACGAACACAAGCACCCGAGTCACGGCACATACTGACCCGCCGCAGGCATACGCGGCCAGGGCTTTCACGACAATCGGCTTACGTGTAGTCTCAACGCAAGCTCAAAAAAACTAGGGAGTGGCTCAGGGCCAAGCTCCGTGCAAACCAGATCCTCTGGCAAACGGAGGTCTCCCTAATGATCTCCGAAACCACATGTTCTATACACTAACGCAGCCGGGGTGAGAAATAAGTGGTTCAAACTGAGGGTCCGCGAGAGATAAGTTGACGTAATTGTATTCACGGAGACATGGCTAAAACTCCGCAAAGAGGAGCCCTTGACCACCAAGCTAAGCTTTTGGAAAGGTGGAAAGCGGGAAGCACAGGTTGGAGGCGTTCTACTGCCCATGGCAGAGCAACATGTTCTGCGTGAGCGGGCCCAACTCAGTCTACGCAACGTGCAAGCCACAGCGATCCAATGGAGTCTAAGTAGCGTAGGCCTAGCAAAAGGCTGTACATGCCGCAGCCCCTCCTCCGGCGTGGAGGAAGATGCACGATTGCTTCAATATTTAGATAACCTGATGAATTTAGGCCTCAGGGTCCTGGTACTGAGAAGTCTTATCGCGGCTAAAGTGAGCTGGATCAAAGAATTAGTCCTCGGGATGACATTAGTTTGATGTTGTTAGACACACTGCACAGGACGAGTTTGACGCAACATGTTAGAAAGAGGAAAAGGCGGGGATGGAGGCAGAGAGCTTCCACCCCAAGTCTAGCGACCACCAGACACTCAGGAGATGTGACAAATCTAACCGTGGAGAATCCACTGAGAGCAACCACTAAGCGCCAAAATTGGTGTTTGACATACAGAAGTCATGTGCTCCCGCGTTACTTCCACCAGGTGGCCCTGGAGTTATTCGGGGGATCGGAGGAACGCTAGACTGACGGATAGAGAAGGGAAAACTTTGTTGGAGAGCTGATGTTGCTCCTAAGGTGGTATAAAACGATTGGCGGTCCAGACAACCCTCCTTGGAAGGGGTCAAACGCAAGCAGGCCAGTCACGGTAGACCAGCTGAGTCCGGAGGGCACTGCAGACGAAAAGAGTAGTATATGCTAAATATGTAGATTGTGATAGCCATCAACACCCTACAACTCGGGGCTGTGTGGATCGGGTTTGCTACTGTCAGAGAGCTCGTTGAAGGAAATGCGAGGAGGGACTGTTGAAGGGTACAACCATCAACCCCAACGTCGTACTTTAGTTATATGCATTTGAAGTCGGTCCTAGTGGTGTCGGTCAGCAACGTAAGCGGCGGCCAAGGAGGTGCACCGAAACCAGTTCCGAAAATGCGGATGCGCTATATTTTTATTCCAAGGGGTCTAGGGAGAGGACAGGGTTCTCTTAGTCGAATCTTAGGCGATGCGGCACGCGTGCCGGTCATTGGGATGCCGCAATGGACTCCCGGATATACCCATCACCTTGGGCAATCTTGACACAGGCAAGATCACAGGGGTCGGTTGCATCCGCTCAGCCTTACAGAAGCCGCTATCTGACGTCCGCTTGAGGGCTCTGACTGCACTGAATAACGTACCCATAGAAGAGGGTTTCAACCCAGGGAGTTGAACGGTTCCACCGGATTTCCAGTTCACGAGAGCAGAGACGGAAGGGGTTGCATGGTCTACCATCCGGGAAGTGTCACCGCGGTAGTCCTAGGGCTGACTGGAAGAATACTGAGTTACTGGATGGCAAGAGAAACAAAGGCAAGTCGTTTAATCGTACGGATCTTATGTGGTCTGGTGAGGTGTCGTTCATGCTTGACCACTTTGCTTAACTACCTTGACGAGGCAACCGGTTGGCGAGACAGGCGGCACACAGCGAAACCTTTACGCTGACTGCAAAAAGGCAGTTGGGTTTGTAAACTTCCATCGCGTACTTAACAAATCAACAGCTTTGGCTTATCTCTATTATCTGTACATCTGTACGTCTTCCAGGTCCGATTGGAGGACAGAATTCCTCAAATGGGCTTCCTGCATTGCGAAGTGCCTCGGTGTTCAGTGTTGAGGGCTTCACTCTGTCAAAAGTTCGTTGGAGAAACTGCGGTGGGGTTAAGGAGCCCTGTCTTTGTGCATGAAAACGACGCCAACGTGGTTGCTCTCATGTTAGACGATTCCGGCTGGCGAGACCCGGGCAGGATATACCGGGAATGGCCGCCGGTGTTAACCCTTGTCACTGTTCAATGAACGGTGGACCGATCCAATTATTGATTCGTTTTCATGCTACTAGATCAGGAGGCGACAATCCCATGGATGGGTATCACTTACGGATGGGGGGTTGCAATCAAAGGTGGTTAAGAAACAAGCGAACTACTTGGAGTGGCCGCCAGAAGACCCTCACAGCCCTGGCAACTAAAATGATGGTAACGATATGGAGGCCGAAGGTTCTATTTCCACACACAAAACGTTAGTATCCATCAGGAGAACTGCATCCAAGTTTGAAGGCCTTACATGCCAGGGGGGCTTTAAGATGATGGAAGTAGTGCAGAAAATCTTCACTAGTTGGTTTGCCTACTTCCGGAAGCTCATTTATTAGAGGCTACTCGAAAGACTGAGCTTGCCGTCACGCGAAAGAAGAATTCATCTGTGTGACCTAATAAAAGCTTCCAAAACAGCCAAATGAAGGGTTTGCTTGGAGGAACAGTGAGGCTGTTATTGGTGTCAAGCTTCGACACAGTACTCCGGAGAGTTGTCCTCAAAGTGCGGGAGGTTAGCGAGGATTCGACTGAAAGCAAAATAGTTCTCCTTTAGGGCGACCAATGTTTGTAATAGACTGCAGGGATGGATGGCTGCAACATCGACTTTAAGGCCTTTCGAGGGATGGCTTAACTGAAAGCGGAACAGCATGTTTGACGAAAGAGCGCAGTGAGTGGCTCTGAATCTCTCTTGAATCCTTCCTCTTCACTTTGATTCTCACCCCAACCGTACCACTCCACCGCCACCTCATTTGTTGTTTCATTTGCCTTGTCACCTTGGAACTCCTCTGCCTTCAGAAACTTATCGAAGCTCATGGCCCTATGGATGACTTGCAGCTAGCTGCTAGCTGTTCGCAACAAGGGCCTGAAACACCCCATAGACGTTTACCGTGGCCGGGGACTTTTCCGTTTTCCTCACCACTCGACCGAAGAAGCCACGGTGTTTCGGTTTTTGGCCGCACTGGGAGGTCCAAGGAGCTCACAGAGCAAGAAGCTGGACAACTTTGGCGCATCGCTACACATTTCCTGGATCGGAATGAAATTAACTTGACCACAAGGCGAGACAGTGAGCCCCCGGTATTTCCGTCAGGCTGGGTTAAGTCACAGGAATTGTGGCTTTGGCCTAGTTGACAACGCCAGCCTCTTTCATAGACCAGCTTCGGATAAAACCCGTGTAAATTCCAGCAACTGGAACTTTCGAGCGACGCGTAGCAACCAACTTCGACACAATTCAAAACAAAGTCGATTCCAAATAGCGACGGTACTACATACAGCAAATTCAAGTAATTTTACAACAATCAAACCTCAGTAGTGTTCCTTCTGGGTTCTTAAGCTCCAAATTGAAAGGCAAATCGACAACTGCAGCTGAATTATAGCAAAAGGTTATATTCGCAATGTGAGATTACCGGATACAGTCACGACGAAGTTCAAGCTGAGCGACTCACGTTCGAGGCGACCGCGCAAGTCCCGTTTGTGACAGAGGTTTAGAGCAATAAAACAAACAATGGAAACTGCGGCGAAGAAAGTTAATACAAATGAAAGGTGTCGTTTGTAACATGGGCACTAATGAATGCACTCCTTTACACCCCGCTCGGCTTCGACAGCGAGTACTACGGTAACCATCACGTGGTTTGTTATTGGTTCGCTCGTGGCAGAATGGCAGAAATCGGGTGATAGCCCCACGACTCGCTTAAGTGGCCTCAACTCCCCTGCGTCTCCCCTCCGGCAGAAGTCCTTCCTTAAGTCGGATAACTAAAAGAACAGACATGGCGGCTGCGGTTAAAAGAATTAGCGGAGAGAGAAGGGAAAGGAGAACAGCAAAAAAGGGACATCATAAACGTTTTATCGGATGATCATCACCCGGTCTACAAGGGGCGGGTGTGGGCTGGGAAGCGGTAGTGACCTACGCTTAGAAGCTCACTGGGGCGAAAGGTTATTAAAGATGTCAGAGGCGGTTGGGGAAGAATCCTTACCAACAAAGATTTGGGCGGGTCTTGAACAATGCTACATTTTTAGAGTACTCCGCATCCCCTGAGACAGGTTCCGGGGATCTGCCACGCAAATGGCCGTGCCACTGGAATAGGATATACTCGTGGTTTGGCCAACTCCGGCTCATGCCTCTCGACGGCCGAGCTGCTGCCAAGCCTCAGAATAAGGGCGATTGGTTGCGATAGTTCTTTTAACTGCCCAAAAGCGTGGACAAGTTTTCCTGTCTGACGGCAAGTCACAAGAACCGCAAGCCGGGCAACGAGTAACCAATCCATACTAACCCCAAAACAGAACCAGATGGATTTGTAGCTTCTACGACACCAGTTTGAAAATCTCAAAAAGCGCAGACACATAAAAACCTCAAGTATGCTACCAAACAGACTCATCAGTAAAGCCCAAGGATTCAAATCCCCTCGGTCTAAGCAAGACCGTCAGAAACTGTTGGGGTAAATTCTCATGTGTAAAGCCAACAAAAACGCGCACAGCATTGCGTAAGAAAGAACTCAGCAAAGTAATGTCAGATGTAGTCACATTCAGATAGCACGTGGAAAGTCTGAAGGGATTTTCTGTGGGTGTCCTTTGGACCGGCTTCTCCTACCCAGGAAGATCAGATTGAGCTGTTCCAGTCTCGCGGGATACAGCAGCTCTGTGAGGCCCTTGATGAACCTCGTGAAACGCCGCTTCAATTGTTTTAGTGCACGTTTGCCACACAAGTGACGGCGGCCAAGCTTGGACACAGTTCTCAGTGGTCGAACTATCGCCCTTTGGATATGCAACAGGAGCGTAAGTTCCTTGGAGTGAGCTGCCCTGGCTGACTGGCACAGTGCTCGAACTGCTCTTCTTGCGGCGGAGGTGCGCTGATGGCCGGGCCCAAATCCGAGGCCCACTTTACTTCCCCCCTAGAGAGAGTGTGGTTGCTAGGCTTTTCTGTGCACCTCACCCCTCGTTGTGTGGCAGCCGGCAGTAGGTATTTGAACCCCGTTGCATCCGGAGGTAGGTGCCACTTGTTTTTCCAGTATGCTCGAGTTTGCAGGGTTTTCCACAAGCTTCCGGTCATCTTTGAGCAGAAAGCTGGGGCTTTTAATTCCCCGGGCTAGTTTGTTCTATGCAGCCAACAAATAGCAATGGTCCTAGCACCAACTCCTGTGGTGCCCAGCGGCAGGCTTTGGCCAGGTTCGATCCACCATCCTCCAACCGATCGTAGCGCGACCTACCACTTGGGCAGGCTCCTATCCACAATATCACTGTGAAGGCTTTGCCTGTGTCTTCCAACCTGAATACGAAAAGTAAGTGTTTACGAGGCCGGCGGCTTCCTGGAGGCCTTGATAGCAAACTTCGACCATCTAACCCCCGCCCAAACATGTCGTGACCCAGTACAGAAAACAGAGTATGCTTAAGAAAACATGGTCGGTTCTTCGTGGAACCATGTTGTCTGCTGGACAACAGATCACTGGGCTACATGAGTCATGATCTTTTCTTAGGGCCGTCTCGACCACCTTGATCAAAACTGGCAGCAGACTTGCTGGTATGTAACTTCCCGTATCTCTTCTCTGTCTACCCTTCTCAAGCGGGAAAAACCTCGAAGACCCCCCGAGCCGAAGGAAGTATGGTTGTTCCCAGGGTCATTTTAACCAACCGGGTTAGGAGTTCGGCTGTAACTGGGTCCGGTGGCTTTGTGGTGGAGGAACGTTGTCCACCGATCCCGCTGCCTTACTGGCACTCGGCCCTCCGATGGCCTCCATAACCTGATCCTGATGTAGCAAAACTTCGTCCGTTTGTGTTGTTGCCTGACGTGCCTCGCGACTGATGTATTCCCCTAGGCCTACCATATCTACTCGCCCGAAGAGCCATTTCAGTACATCTGCCTTGCAAACAATTGTGGCCTGCTGCCCGTCTTACCCAACTACGACCCCTACTGTCTCTAAGGGCAGACTTGGATTTCACGCGGCTTTGGCTCGCTTTTGCATAGGACTTGACCTTAGTCGCTGGCGCCAGCTCATAGCTCGGTTTGCAAGTCGTCGGTATCCTTGGTGCCATGATGTCGGCCCTCCTGATTTGCAGAAAAGTTTGGAGGCCACCAGTCAGCTAGAACAAACTGTATACTACCTTTTCGGTTTTATGTACACTCTGCCTGTTGCTTCCACCAGGGTGGTTTACCCTGTGTTCTAACAGTGCGCAAAGGAGAGAAAGCATCAGTCGGAGCCAAACCACTGTCCCTGGAAAACGTCCACTTATCTTCCACTGTTCAGTACTTGCATTCCCAATAAAAAGCCGGAGTCTCAGTGATCAAGGCCTGGATAACAACTTTTCATGTTTCGGTTTTTTTGGAGGCAACAGTTGATTCGATCCTCACTATGAACCGGAGGTTCCGTTGATCGCCCTTACCCCAGGAGGCAGTCTACCTTAATCAGCTGGGTCATTTGGGTAGGCCTCAAAGTCAACAGGGCTTACCCGTCTACTTCGTGACAGTTTGGATCCCCAGTCAATAATACCCGGCGATTTGTTCCTGCAAATATTCTATGAGCATGGTGTCCTCATGGTTTTACCCTGATTGGCTGCTGTAAACGCAGATATACCTCAGACAATCAAGGCCTAGAATAACTGTACACGGAACTCCTTGGGAGTTACCTCTCAAGGTCTTAACAGCTGAAAGCCCGTGCTTCTGCTCCATGAGAAGCACTACCACCCCCCTTTCGCCTGTCCGCCCTGGGCGCCTGATGAATGCAGAAGATCCGTGGTGCAATCAGGGCTACTTTAACGAGATGTTTTGCCCTGGTTTCAATGCAGTCGATGCTGTGTGCCTCAGATGTAAGCTCCTTCCACTTACCCCCAGTGCTGCAAGCTTTGACACTTAGTACTACTGTCAGCTCTGTCTTCCTAGGCCCGCTTGCTGTGCATTGGGAGGGTGCCCCCGAGTGCCCACCGCGCTTTCCCCTCTAAGGAGAGAAGAACCGGCGATGAAGTGATTGTGGGCCCAGCGACTGGCGAGACAGTGGCTCCAGGACCTAAGGCTCCTAGAAATATCCCCTTCCATAGTAGCTTGGGGAGCTTAATAATAATAGTGGTAAATTTCTGGACCGCTGTCGAGAGGCACGCGTGTAAGCATAATCAGAGTTCACAATATCACTGAATGAGATGGAGAGTTCACAAATTTCAAAGAGAAATCCGCACATCACAGCAACAATGGAATAAGTCTGAGGAAAGTTTAAATGAATCAAAATGACCAAAGAATACACGGTGAATACGAATTGGTTTCGAGTCAACCGCGGCAATAGCAATGAATCGGCCGGATGTAGGAATGTTCAGACTGACATTGGCTTGGGAAGCAGGAAATACAATATTCTTAAGAATGATGCAAGAAAATGGTCGGTAATGCATATTCATGTTCACTTAAAAAGGTAATTGGTGTTGAGACAAAGGAGGCACGGAAGAATTTCATGGAGGTTCACAGAGGGTTACTAATTTTCATGGATTGGAGGATATGAAAAAGAATAGCACCCCTTGAAGAGGTGAGACAATTTCCATGAAAAACAGTGTGTCACCGGGTGTCGGCAGATGGATGAAGTTCCAGGAAGGAATAATCAGCAATCAGAATACCATGTACTCGAGGAGCAAAATAAGGCAGGACAAGGGTGAAAACCTTTGCAATAGGCCAGGCTATGTTGGTACATTGGCGAATACATCATTCTGTTGAGTTTCTTGTGGCTTTTCTGTGTCCGTGTTGGGCTTTTTGAGCAAGGGTTGGCTGCGGTTTTTGTTCGCTGTTTCATCATGGGAAGGAGGCGGGCATCTCCGAATCTGGACCGATTACTGTTTAATTAAGGGTCCTCGCACGGTAGCTTCGACGTCGGAGGGTCTTGTAGTGAGATTTCCTCAGTAAGCCTCAGAGGGGCATATGCAGCAGTACCAGGACTTCTTGTGGGTGAAGCCCGGTGGCTAGATCATATTCGCGGTAACCGGCCTTTGGTGCAGTTGTAGACGGACAGAGAAGAGGATGAGCTGTCTGCACAATATATTACAGCCAGGCAACTTGATGGCCGGGTGGTTCTGAAATTGGAAAATGGAGGATCGCAGTCTGGGAGATGTTCCAGCTGAGGGTTGGTTTCAGCAAAATAACAGATAAGAGTACGGAGGTTTGAAATGAGGCACAATGGTCTTAGTGAAATGAGGAGTCGTTAGCATTGTGATTCGGTGTTTGTGAGGGCTAACTGGGCTTACACTACTAGGCAAAGTTATTGATGACGGACTCGGCCGTTCACCGGGAAGTCCTATTTTTAGGGGTCAATAAAGCCGTGGAGGTGCAATTGGGCCAGGGTCTGAGGGTTACTTGGAAAAGCAGCTGGGCAACACGAAGAACCTTGAATGGCAAGTTTGCATACTAGGTCTAGGGGATACATGACAAATCCCACAGTGGTGTAATACAGATCACAAGAAGACAGCTGGGACACACTAAGAATCCAAATGGCAAGTTTAATGATAGGTCCAGAGGATGTGTGACAAATCCTATCGTGGGGTATCCATAGGTCTAATGCTGCACGTTGTTGTTAGGTAAGGCTGTAAACTGGAGAGTGGGCTCGATTCTAAGACAAGAGGAAAGCCGCTTTCCTACGAAAAGGAGAGAAAGCAGATGCGTGGACGAAAAATACGGGTGCTTTCCTCTACGTTCTTACATGCATGTTTATATGTACAGTAATATCTACATGGATATGGTTAGCGCTTTGATGGGACGTGTCTTCTGTCTGACGTATCGACTTGTTGTCCAGAGCCAGGATGGTTCTGTAGCTGACGTCAACAAACATGCCAGGTTTGCATGGGAGTGTACGAGGTGATTGAAAATTAGAGCGGGAGGTGGGTAAGCATATCTGGAGAGACCAGTTCGCTATCACCCCCGAGTCATTCTCGTGCGTAGGAACCAAAAGCATGCCAAGCGGACAATGACGGCATGGGGTTCTCCCTTTCGCAGGGTCAGGTCTGAGCCGATGGGAGACACCCATGTTTGGGGGTGGCCCATTTCCTTCACAGCCCGATATTAATGATATATAGATCAAATCGATCCCACTAGGTCTTTTTTGTTCTCCACTTTATTTCTAACAGAGGGGTGGCTGAGCCCATATAGGAATATTTTGGTAGCACGCACGATTTGCGGACTCGATTCCCGTCCAGCAAATGGAGACGCAGAAAGATAGCGATTGATGGGTTTTTGTAATTATATTGATTGCTCTGTATAAAGTACAGGAGAAGGGAGACTGATCAAGCTAATGACCAGAGCTGATAAGTTGGAGCGCGCCTTGCCAGTTGTTACGTAGCTTGTCGAAAGGATTTCAAAGAGCTAGTCTTTTCCGGTACCAGGTGGACTTAAACAACTCAGATTTCAAGCAACCAGTCGGTTGAAAGAACTGATGCTAGACCGAATTCCTGACCTATTGAAGGCCTAGTCAACATTTGCTGAACAAGTTGCGTACCCCAATGGATGACCGATGAGGATCACCAAATGTCCTAAAGGGTTTCTAAGATAGAGTGATGTGTCCGACCGAAAGAGATTATATTACCGCACTGGTTAAATCGGGTCTGGATGAGTGAAAGTGCTTTGAAGTACTTTTGTCCTGACAATAAGCCACATTATGTGACTGAGAAGGATGATTCGAAAAGGAAGACCGCCTACAGCTGAAGGAGGGCCCGACACCAGAGTTGGCCGCTTTTGGGGAGTGGTTGTCAATCCCAAGTAAATCTAAGTAAAAGTACCTATTCGTAAACAAGGCGCGCCTAAGCTCTAAGCTCGCGATTGTGTTTTATTGAGTTTAGCGTCTGCGAAGCCGCTACAACATTCCATAGCCCCGCAGCCCGACTGTAATTTTACGTGTATACGTAATTTTTTCGCAACTGCTGTGGGTAGTCTGTTTCCCCCCATGCGGATGCAGCTATGGTGAAGGCGCCGTTGACATCAGGGGTTTTGCTTGTATGGGCTGAGAAAATACGGAGTGGAGCTAGGCAAACACATGGAGTAGAGCAAAGAGTGTTGTAATATACGTGCCTTCATATATGTTTCAGTCTCGTACAGCTCCAGACCGTGCCTGAAACAGCCAGAGGCCATTCTGGTGTGGTTGAGTAGGCTGTTACAGTAGATGTTATTGCGCACACGGAGAGAGGATAGTAGTCTAAGTTAGGTGATGGATTCAAAAATCATGGCGATACAGACAAGCGTCCATGTCGGGAAATATAGAAGGAGGAAATTGAGGACAACATGTAGCTATTGGAAGGTGGATGTATGGGGTGAGAGATTTTCAACCGGGATGATTAGGGAATGAAAACTACTGCCGGGGAAGAAAGTGGAGAGGAGCGGAAGCCAGAATAAATAAAAGAGTCGAGGGATGAAGGAGTGAAGTAGTTGGTGGTGGGGCTTAATGTCCTAGGATCCAGCACCATTGAACCATTTGGTGCTAGGGGAAACCATCAATGGCTGAAAACCTTCGGCAAGAGGAAAGTTGTCTTGCATGGCTGCCCTTGTACTGTATAGAGAAGGAGGCAATAATCGTTTGGACATAGTTGTGAAGACCGGCTGGTAAGTTAGATAAGACAGGGTTGTATAGGGGTTGGGTGATGGTAGGTGAACGCGGGTGAGTGGCGAGAACCGGCAGGCATCTAGCTAGTTATAGTTTAAACGACGAAAACTGTATCCTTCTGCAACGTGGGTTATGTGCGGTACACGTAAAAAAGTGATAATAAATGGTAAGCTTAGCGTCTGTCGTTAGGCAGAAAATGGTAGGTTTTGGATATGGTGCTATGATCCTAGTAGTAGAGCCCATTATCGAAGTCCAGCTCGACGGATAGCAGAGAGCGGGAGAGGAGACGGACGCTAGGGTCCTAAAGTTTGAGGCCTTCTTCATGAGCTCGATCCACATATATGCTGGCGTTAGTCAAATATAACATGTGGCTAACGATGAGTTGTGATTTTACGGACTGGCTAAACTGGGTTATTGACGCACATTTGCGAATGGTCCGAGGTAGCTTATTCCAAAGCTTTGAATATATAATGCGGAAGAAGTTGGATCTTATTGCCAGCCTGGACTGTGGGATGGTCAGACTGAAGTCCCTATGGAGCAGAGGGTAGGGTGAAGGTGGTGAAAACTGTATAGAGTTGGTAGAAGTGAGCGCAGAGCGATGAATAATTCTACATAGAAAACACAAGTTAAGCTTGACATGTCTAAGCCATACGGGGTCAAGTTTTTATAGAACGCATCGCTCTTAATAGCTCAGTGGAGAGGAATATCCTATTAGCTTCTTGGTGAAGGTGCGCTGGACTTTCTCCAGACGTATTCTATCAGATTTAGACATTCCAGAGAAGATTATAGGGCAATATTCAAGGTGGGGTCTAGCATGGGATTGGTATGTAGGGAGGATACTATGTTTCATTTTAAATGATCTGAGAACTAGGCCTATTATCTGTCTGGCCCTGGCCCTCTGAAGTGAGACATTTTCCGAGAATTGTAGATTGTTAGTGCATCGAAGCCCAAGATCCTTCACTGATGAGCTTGGAGAGATGGGTACTTGGTTCAGTGACAGAGTTCCGAGAGGGGCTTGACATCTGTAGGTTGTGTAGAAGCTTTTAGATGTCGAGAAGCACATCTGCCGTGAAGTGCACCATTGATCAAGTTTTTCAAGATCACTACATATTTCAGACAGTTCTGCGCTCAAATCTTGATGGCGGAAATCATACACGATTTTGATGTCGTCGGCGAACAGGAAAGGTGTGCCATGTCGCACAATCGAAAAAATGTCGTTAATATAGAGTAGGAAAAATAGTGGACCAAGTATACTTCCTTGTATGACTCCACTAGTGACAGGCGCCGGTTGCGATAGATGACCATTAGCATATACAACCTGGGTTCGATCCGACAAGTAAGAAATGATCCATGACAAAAGCGGGCCATAGATACCGTAGGCCCGGAGTTTTGTTAACAATCGGGAGTGAGGAAGTCGGTCAAATACCTTGGTCATACCGAGGTAGATGATAATCATAGATTTTTCGTCGTCAGCTGCCGTGGTCACTAGGTTGAGGAAATCAAACTGGCATGTGGTACAAGAACGGGACTTTAGGAAGCCATGTTGACCGCTGTGAATGAGGTTGTGGGAAATGAGATAGTCGGACATCCGCTGTTTAATCAAACGCTCCATTATTCTGGCAGCTTAAGGGGTATGGTTAATAGGACGATAATTTGAAGGGACATGCACTGGACCTTTTTTGTGGATAGGATAATTGGTTGAAGTTTTTCACTGGGATGGAAAAATGCCATTTTTAGGGATAAGTTATAGAGATTCATAAAGATAGCAGTGAAGTCAGTTGCACCAAGATGAAAGAGTGCTGGGAAGGTGCTGTTATAGTCAGGGCGGGAGGAGGATCTCACAAGCAGCGGTAGGTGGGCCACATCTTTCAAACTGAATTCAATGTCAGAGAGAACTTGCTCGGTTATGAGGGGCAAGGGTGGCGGATTTACAGTGGCGTCATTGGTCATGGATTCTGAAAAGAAGGTATTGAGCGTCTCAGCGATTTCGGCTGCAGATTTAATCTGCGTGCTGTTTCTCAAAATTAAATAGGGCATCCCTGTAGGCTCTCTGATTTCTGCTCTTCAGCAGTCGGGACAATCGGTACGATCTGTCGAAGGAATTCAAGGCCGAAAGCTCCTGCTTTCTCAGCAGTTCTTTAGTCCGAGGACTGATGGTGACAGAGAGAGTGAAGTTGCAATAGTATGGAGAAGTCTTTGATTTTATTGTAGATCTGCAGTTTTGCATGTTTATTCTGCAGCCTTGTTTGGTAAGAGCTGCGAGCTTGAGAGCGGTTGGTCCCGATGGTGGTGATTGCTGACAGGCAGCTATGTAGCTTATAGTAGAGTACGTCACTGGCGAGCTGAGGGTCGTGCTGTAGGAAGTAGTCACCCCAGTTGAGGGATCGAAGCATAGGCTTGAGGTTCATCCAGTTGATCGTGTGCAGGGGCTGTTGAGATGAGCTACATATGGGGTCTATGGGTCCGGCTGTGAATCCGCAAGATATCATTCTATGGTCACTGCCTGGGAAAAGGTTCAGGCGGTAGTTATAATGCCCGACAGGCCGATGATAAATATCAGGTCAAGTATGCTGTTTCCTCTGGTTAGTGTCATTACGTGCTGGACCCAGCTCCCTGCGCGGATGGTCGAAACGAAGCTCGTGAAGTATCGGGTTGATGGCATGGCGTCCTAGCGGATATTAGGTGCATTGAAATCGCCAGCAATGAGTTTTGACGAGGAGGGTAGTAGTGCAAAGTGGTCAAAGGCTTTGGCTACGTGAGCGAGGTCCATGATGTTTGAATTGGGTGGTCGATAAACGCGGCCATATGGAGTGGAGAGTTGGCCAGAAGAACCGTCACCCATATTGAGTCGTGTATCGCTTCCAGTGTTGGATCAGGGAGAGAAATGGTAGGCAAGCTGATTTGCCGCGGAATAGACAGCCTCCTCCTACACGACGACGACGATTTTTCATGGGGGTTTGATAACCAGCAATAGAAATTTGATTCAATGGGACAGGATCATTTAGCCGGGCTTCGGTTATGACAGTGGTGTCGAAGTCGGAATATAGTACTATATTATGGAGAGTATTGGTTTTATCCAGCAATGAGCGAGCTTTAACGAGGAGCAACGTAAGTGCAACTGTACTGTCATGGCGTGGATTAGAAGCAACCATCGGCGGGTGTTAGTGGCTAACACTACCGAGGTGGTAAACATCATTAAGTGGACCCATAACGTCAGGGTTGTCATGTATAGAAGCGAAGGAGTCTAAACAGGGGTTAAACGTGTGGAGCCGGCAGTGTGAAGAAAGGGTGAAGCTGGGTTGAAGTGGTGCTGTCAAGAAAAAATTGGTGGTTTGCGGAGGTGGGATTTCCGGGGTGGTTGAAGTATCCAGGTGGGTGTTGGATGCTTGGGTAATGGGTAATGGCAAGTGAGGTGGTTGAATGTAGCGGTGACCAGGTTCAACGGGATACGCAGGGGGCTGGTGGTTATCGCTCGACCAGGACCGACAAAGTAACTGTAGTTGGTTGGGCTGGCCAGTCCTGGGTTCAGGAAAGAGCGTGAGGCCTGACAACCGAGGCCGTTGGTTAAAATTAAACTGGGGGTTACTTATTTGTATCATTGGAGGAGTGAGAAATTGGTTACAGAGGTTCGGCGGGAGGTGCTGGCGCTCAGCCAAATGACTGGGAAACTGTTTCGGGATGCTTGGAGAATAAGGCGTGTTTGATCCCGATGCATGATGATGCGTTACTAGGTGGCCATTTTAGCCTGTATTGTAAAGCGGAGTTAGGGGGACCTTGTCGATTAGCCGAGGCACCAAGCTAATACCGCGAGGCGGGGTTGGTTGCTTTAGGTTGACGCAGGGTTGCGCCTGCTCGCCAACAAGCATGGATTATTTGGGGTGTAATTGGAGTGCTTGGTGGGGGTTCTGAATGGGGCTCTGAAAAGACTTACGGGGGGATTACCGGAGTAGCCGGAGTGGCTGAAAGCTGTGGGGGGGGGGACTCAGAACTCTGTCGGTTGATGGGATGATTGGCTATGTAGTGGATCATGGCTATTATGAACGATTTGTGTCCGCAAGACGGTGGGACATGAGTTGGGGCAGGACTGGCTGTTGGCAACAGACTTCCCCGGAGTCTTTTTCGGTGGTGAGACGGCGGGCAGTAGGTTGACATTAGCAGCGGCAGGCCTGAATGCCCGGGTCTTTGGTGGCCCTGGGCTAATAGTGGGTTTGGCATGGATATCGTTGCCTTTCGTGGGAGCGGAGGTTGATGGTAGAAGGTAGGGCTGTTTACTGGGGGGGTGTGCTGGATATGGGGTGGTGGTCAGGTCTAGGTCAACTAGCGTGGTACAGGCAACTGAGGGCTTTTGTGTTGCGGGGTGGCTCGACAGGCAGCCAGAGGACGCGGCAACTGGTATTTCAGCCACAGGGCGCGCTGGTGAAGCTAAGGTACTTTTTGGTGATCGAAAAACCTTTCTTTGGAGGGGCGTCTTATCCGGTAATATTCTGATTCTTTTGAATGGTCCCAAGTAGAACACCCCAAGTTTGCCCTATAGAGCACGCATGGGGCAAACTTGGGGCAAACCTGGGCTTCCCCAAGCTTATTATTGAGAGATTTGGGGCAGAGCTACCGTTGCCCCATGGAACAGCCCCAAGTTTGACCCGTGCTTGCCCCATAGGGCAAGCTTGGAGCAAACCTGGGGCTAGCCCCAAACTTTATATTACGTTACACGAAACCAGATCCAACCGCCGTTTCATGGTCTACTACTAATGCATAATTCTATTTTGGCCGTTTGCGTACGCGTCCCACGTGCACCAATTCCTGTCTAATATGTAACTGAAAATTGAAAGCCAAATTCTCAATACGAAAAATTTATTTACATTCAAAAAATGTGTATTTTGTACAGATTTGTAATAATCCATCAAAGCACATTGTCATTGAACGTAGGATGCAGTTGTCTGTGGTCGCGATATCCGCAGATGAGAAAAAAATGTATACCGTTATTGACGAACTGTCAGTTAATCACTCCACCATTATGTATAAAAAGACGATGGCATCCGATATAAATACATTCAACAAACGGCGTGGTATTTTTCAAAGTTGCTTGCAGGTTGAAAAAAGATGAATCTGTTAATATTTGGTAATGGAGCGGTCTGTCGATGTAAACCGAACAACACAGGCTTGCATATAATTGCTCTTTTTCACAAATAACATATGATACGGATAGCGAAAGTGGCGTACGGGAAAAAACGCGGAAGTCAGATATAATACAAGAAACGATTAATGCACTTCAAATGTTAGTCTTACAGTAAACATGCTTCTGCTAACCGTAGCAAAGAAATGGGGCAACTGCGTTTCATTCTACTTACCTACTGCATCTGCTACCTGATCTGCAATCACTAGCATTGTGGAACCAATTTCTGATGTGTCAGTCGGTGTTAATATTTGGTCCCTCGGCAAAAAACGGACTGAATCTGACAGCGTCTAGTAGATGGTGAGACCACTAATAAACCGATATACCTTTTATTTCTTTGATGAGTCTATGATTGCAGACGGCTATCCTCTTGCTGCTACCGAGCCAGCAGCACCTCACTGCGACGTCGTCGCTCACCACAGCAGATAGCATTTGCCTTACTGCATCCTGAAGATTCTTAGTTGCGTACCGCCGCAGTGTTGTTACCTATATTTGTCACATACACGTATAGTGACTTACCATCTTATTGAAAGCTTCTGGCGTTCCCAGGACGTCGTGTAAATGGTGGAATTCATCCACAGTGTTCACACGTGTGATTGGCTGCGGCATACCTTGTGAACATGACGCCTCGATAGTGTTGGGAAGAGACTCTATGGAGGCACTTAGTTTCTCCACAGTTTTTGTAAGACTGTCTATGGACAGCAGAATTTTTCTTGGTTTACTAAAAAAATAAGGTAACGGCAGTGCATGTGAACTTACATAGTAGTTGGCGCAGGTGAGGGGCCAAGTTCATTTGCGTGGCGCTGGTGCTTGAGCCGCTACTTGTAATTAAATGGGCAATATGAAACAAAAGTAATAATTACCTTGAGGATGCGACTGGCACTCGGGTGCTAGCGTGTGCAGACAAAGTGGACTGTGAAGACAAGTGAGGCGAACTAAAACGGAATTTGGTTGTGCATGTTAGAAATTTATCTTTGCATTCCCCCAAGACGTTCCAAAATGGGCGGTGTGGAGGGTGGTTAGTCCAGCGTAACTGGTTTTAGGTTTCTCCGCATCGCCTGGGGACTCTCGTCGGAAGAGAATTCCACGGGAACCCTTTAGGTATGTGAATATTAATGTTTAATTAACTCTTTCTTGTGGAGTAGTGCTGCGAGAAGTATGTTTGCTTCTCCGTTTCATCGGTGGAAGCAGCACTTGACTGATGAACCAGTTGATGCTCAAAGTCGATGGCATCACCAAGTTTGTCTATTTAAATGTTATGCTACCACTGACTACCTTGTATAGTAAATCGGCCTAAAGTAGTATTCCGGACATGAGTCCGGCACTTTCTTTCCCGACAACAAATGACGACTGTAGTCGGGAAAACTCTTCATTCGTGGCCAACGAACGTGTGTTTCGTCGACCATCCAAATTTGTGTATCACTGCGTATGAGTTTTCTTCGGGAAAGTGAGCAACGACGTACATCTAGGAAGAAAATTCTCATCAGGGATCGTCCATCTGGGACTTGATCGCACTTAAGTACGTACAGAAACAAGTGGACGGTGAATACAATAACAATAACGCGTAAGTGATCACCCATACGTGAAAGCAAACACGAGTCAGCCATTGACACCAAACAAGGACACAAAGACAGCAATAAAACGGCAAAATACGAACGCTTCACGTCAAAACAACCGACAAAGGAGAACAACTTTCGTCTCGCAATCACCCGAGAAATACATAATCTTACCGGATCGTCATGCTGATTTGCGAAAAAAGTGGCACGGGAAGCACAGAGCGTTATGTGACATTTTATTTCAAAAACGTATGTAAAATGGGAACAACAATACTGGAACAGTCAATGCAAACACGAATACATTTACATGTGATTGTGTGGATGGGTGCACTGTGCAAAGTGGAATCTAAATCCCCTACAGCAAATATATACAACTGGCTTGATTTTAACGCGTACGTGAAAAAATTGCCCGGTGAACTGAAGTATTTGAAGAAAACGTTATCCTCCAGGAAACTGACAATTTCCGCGGGACGTCCGTTAATGATGATGACGTTGTTGGGCTTATCTACTGAAAATAAAACACCATTGAGAACGACAAATTGTCTACTACGGGGGATGCGAGATACTGGAAGGGACAAATCATCCATGGGGGTTTCTTCAGTGATGGTTTCCAAGTTGTTATTTAGTTCGTAAAGCCGTTTATACAATTGCTCAGCTGGTTTAGCCGGCCCCTTTATAAATGATTTCAGTTTCGCAAGATGTGACTAAAATGGAAAACAGGAGAAATTGTCCAACACACCGTGTTTCCGGACATCTTCTGACAAATGAACTAAGCAGTGCACATTATAGACTAAATCCTGCGGACCATATAATACAGACATTTGTTGAACGAAAAGTACTAAAAGTCTGTGAGCAAAATCAAAATACTCAGTGTGTAAAAGGGGATGAGAAAATGTATATACAGCAATGAATAATAGCAAAAAATGTTTATAGTATTCATCAGGTAGCAAATGCAACAAACAAACGGGGCCTATATACAAAAGGAACTGTCTATACTCGGACGCTTTCCAGCGTTCCAAATCCCGAGTGTGACGGCACAGGCGTTGAAAGTCACAGGAGATGTTGCAGTGGTTTCCAATAATACGACTTCCCAGTTCTGTGACTGTCGCTGGGCTCAAGCGAAAGCGTTCTGTACGGCTGCCCTTTAGCCATGCATTTAACAATTTCTGCATGACACCCAAACAGACTAAATGCATATAATCCAGCGGAAAATTTGCCACCATATCAACTGGAATTGAAACGAACGGGCTTTCTCCAATATGGTGACGTTTGTATTTAAAGAGGCGAAAGTCAGCATCAGTACGCGGTCGAGCGTCCAACAATGGAAAAGTTATTCTCCCTGTAATATACAGACCACGCTGTATGCATCTATCACACCCGAAGTAGCCTGTCGGACTTTTAACTTGACGAACGTAAGCCCGGGCAGGTGTGTCGCATATCACTGACACCAGTTTACATGTTACTGATGACCCAAGATAGTTGATGCCCCCATCAATCACATCTCTCAATTCTAATACCTCCTCTTCCAGACATGTGTTTATCGGTTGCGGCTTCCCTGAACCGCAATAAATGCCAACCGGCAAAACGGCCAGACATCTCGGACGCACCACACGTGCCAGAATGGGCCACAATTGTATTGTAGAAGAGTGATAAATTGACGACCCATCGATATTCATCTGAAAGTCGACGGATTCCGGGACCAGCGCCAGTCCACTGATAGATCGACGCAGACCTTCGAGGAGCTCAATATGAATATACACACCTTGTGCTAGCAACGTCTTCTTACAACGACGAGGTGTGTGCGACAGGGTCCTTGGATCTTTCGGTACGCCGGGCAAAAATTGGTTTAGAACGTTCAGCACACTCCTTCGTTGCTGCATCGTTAGTCTGCAGCTAACAAACACATCGGCAAATGAACATAACAACGCGTCCATGTTGATCTTCACGGACGTCATTTTCCCCAGTTCAATGTCGACACCTGCGAATAACAATTTATATAAAATCACAGAAAAATTATACTCACCGACACCAGCGGTCAAGTCTGTTGTTGACCCTTGCACATTCATTGTTGATGAGTTAGGAAGTTGTGGTTGATGTCCACCTGAAACCTCATCACTGGATGACACATTTACCGTAGGCTCTGGATATAATGAAGTTTACATTATGCTGCAAATATTTAAGTACCCGTTGACGTCATCTTCGGACATCGATATCGTTGGGCCCACATGGACGCCCCGCCGCACTCAGTACACGGTACAGCACTCAACGCCTGCTTACGCTGACGGTACCTTTGCCACTTGCTTGGACGGTCCATGTGGGTTAGCTGTCCATTGTAAACAAAGAAAAGTGGTAAACACTAAACCACATTTTTTCCCATTTGGAATCCGAAAATGATGATTACAAACAAATATCCATAAACATTAAACATGCGTATGCCAGGTACCCACGTTATTGGCAAAAACAATGATGTATAGTATGATACACCTATATATATAAATATGTATATATATATATATATATATATATATATATATATATATATATATACAGAGAGAGAGGCATATGGCTCGCGCTCATTTATTTCTATATATATATATATATATATATATCCGCGAGTATACGCTCGTTGAGCTAGAGTTCATCAACTTATGATGAATATATTCTGTCTCCGGTTGAAGGTCGATAAATCAGTTAACAATTGGAATGCACATGAAAGGGCCCCAAGAGGCCCCAACATTGGGGCTGACCCTATGTTTGCCCCAAGTGTACTTAACGGGGTTGCTCAAGCCTCGGGCAAACCCCAGGCGTGTTGCTCAGTAGGAATACAAACATGTATAGGTGATGTGTTCAACACGGTTTGTAAGAATTTTATGCCGAACTCGTGAGTCACGTTCCAGCGAAACCAAACCACAGTCACGTGAAGGACAGAGCGACGACTGCACGGGACCGCGTGAAGGTCGCTACTTATAGTGACATAATAAAACAAAACAGGCCACAGTAAGCGTGCCTCAGGATGGCAATATATATACATAAGGATATAATCCCAGTAAATCCGTAACCAATTAGAATTTTTTCCACACGAAAACTAAACTTGGGGCAAGCTTGGGGCGTGCCCCAGGTTATACCGAAGGCTGGGGCAACGTGCTACTTGGGGGGTGGCGTTAGCAATGATTTGCCAACTGGTTATGAACTCTCTGGCTGTTACTCCGTCAACGAATTGGAACTTCAAAGGACAGTGGTTGCATTGTGATTTTTTGCGCAGCCGAGTACAATAGCACCTGTGGCGTGCCCTGTTGCAAGCATTCAGTATGGCGAGTTTGGTTGACGGCAGGGGCAGTCGGTCAGGGATGTTGAAAACTATCGCGTTTTTGGCGTTCGCTATACGCTTATGGACTTCGGTCGCAACTGAGTCCAAGAAGCTGCCCGCATTGTCCAGGCTTTGGCGATTAGCTATAAATGTGGGTTCCATTATGCTAGATAAAGGGGATATCTTCAATAGAATATCATCAATGGACTGGATCTGGTTATGCAGATCCGCCACTCTTTGATCTACTTCGTTAATCTCCTTGTTGACTAAGTCATAAACATGAACGAGAGCTACTGAGCGTGGACTGAGTGCAGACTGAAGCTGAGTGTTCCTGGTTTTTCTGAGCCTTACAGTACGAATTACCTGATTCGCACCCGGGTCCTTGGCGTGTTTGCGGAGGACCTTTGGAGCTTCCATAAGTAGCTCAGGAGATAATGTGAAGAAAGCAAAAAGATTATGGGTCGGTAAGTTGAACTTTTCGAGAGTGTAATGCCACGTAGAAAATTTTGGGGATTTTTCATAAGCCTTTCTAGCTAAATGACAGACGGTTATAAGCTTCATAAACATAAAAACCAAGCATAACCTAGGGAAAATAGAGGCCCGGTGTAGCGCAGCGGGTAGCCTTGACATTCAGTGCACTCTCAATTTGGCTGACACCTACGGTTACGGTGTCCTCAACCCCAGCTTCAGCTTTGCATGTGACGTCAATTTCAACCATCACCTCAACCCAGTCCTAAGGCACGCTCCTCCAGATGCCGCCAAGAGCTTGTCCCTGAGTCATGTTTGTGAACTTTACCAGGAGCAGCCCTGGAATTTCCAGCCCTACGCCCGATTTCCTACACCTTCCCGGCCTGAAATCTTCTGAGCCCCACTTTTCCCGGCAGCTATCATCGGCAGGTTGGAAGTTACTTTCCTTGCTTCTCTGTTTCGGGTTCTGGCCATTCTACGTACAGGTTCATGGATACTAGATTACTACACGTCGATGTTGCTTTACGTCTACGTCCAAAGAAGCGGCCGGTTTGCCCAGGGACCCGGTGGGGTATCTACTTTGGCCTTCATAATGGCAATTTCCGTTTCTTACTCGTTCGCCTGCAAGAGTATTTCCCCCAGTGGGTTCTTTTTTGGTGTCATTAGGGATTCCTGCGGTACTTCTGTGATTTTCGGGTGCTCGGTTTTCTGTCAACTTTACTCCGTTTATCGGACAAGAAGATTCCAGTTGTGGAAGCATTCGTCATAAAGCTCTTTCCCGTCTTGATTTGCAGAATTTCTTTCCCATCCCTGCGCAACTGAGGCGTGCCAGCTTGAGAAATTTACTTTCAATAGAATGGGTGAAAGCCTAATTTGACGGGTTGACAAGTTTCAGTTGGTAACATTTGCAAAGAATATCGCAAACAGTGCACAAGCCCACTGATTACACATACTGTAGTTGTCCTCACTGAGGTAACTCCCGATTGGGAATGGATGGTGCCATTTGCTTCGGCTTATCCTGGAACGCGTTGCAGATCCTGTCGATGAATTCTTGAGAAAGAAGAGAACCATTATCTCACCAAGGATAGGCCCTGCTGGGCCTGAAATCAAAAGTGTGAAAGGTGGTACAGAATCACGTGGTTCACCTCTTCCCTGAAAGCCATAAAAATCGGAGCTTACCGTCTCTCCTCCCCGGACAGTCGTGCTCGTGTCTGTGTGCTTCCTCCCCACGGCAGTTTGGTCCAGTCTGCAGAGCTTCTGTTTCTCAGGTCAGTCGTCCGACTGGGCAGCTGTTCGTACCTCCCAGCCTCTCCACTTTTTCTTACATTTTTCACCTATTAAAATGGCCTGCTGTTTTTTTTTGGTAAAAGCCTCGGTTTGCATCCTTTCTGGGACAACCATCAGCGTTTTCTGCCCTGGTCTTAAGGCTTCCTTCCGGAAAGACCTTGGGTGGTCTCTGGATCAGCTTCACACAACGGCTTGGCGCACCATTTCTAACTTGTCCCTAAGAAGTCGATACTGCCTCGAAAAAATTGCCTTTCACACTAAATGATAACCGCTCAATGCTGAGAGCCAAGGAAGCTCGCTGAATGGGGTGAGTTGCTGTGTGCTTTAAACTTCTGAAAAGCTCCATTCCCCTGTGATTTGTTTGGTCTGGTGGTGAGATAACAATTTTTACTTCACAAAAACCACGTACTGCATCATTCACTACGGTGCGTCTTCCATTCGGCAAATTCACTCCCACCGACTCACTTTTGGTGAAGTATCGTCGTTTTGCAGGATGGCCTTTGTTGCGCTTTTGACGATTATGCTTATTCACATAATCATCATCACTGTCCGGGAATTTAAGTTTACACAATAAACATCTTCTCTCTGGATTGTGCGTTTTAGTTTCTCTGATATCGTGACGACAATTAGCAGCAAACCCCATGTGTTGTTTGCAGTTGGAATGAATGTGTTGAACCGGGTATACGGAGCGATAGGAGCAGCGGGTTCTACTACCAGTGCTGCTCTATCTTGCCCTAGAAGATGTGCGGCCTGCATACGGATTACGAATCTTTAAAATGGATGTGTTATCCACGTTGCTTCGGCAGACGAATGCCTTTGTGTACAACGAGGATCACCAGGCATAAAAAGGGGCTATCACAGAAAGTTTAGTAAAAGAGTCACCTAGTGGTCCGTTACTAGTGAAAAGTACAGTCCTTAGGATAAACGAACAGCGTGCTGAAGGCTTAAAACAAACTTGGGAAAGCAGTGAAGCTGTCGGCGCTCAAACAGAAGCTAGATGGAATAGAACAAGAGCCCAAGAAATGAGGCCATCGCCGAAAGAATTACTGAAAAAGCGGGAGACTCCTTTTGAATGATCTTGCAGGAGCAAAGGTCAAGGAGGAGTGGGCCAGAGGGGGAGCCGGCTTTGAGTACGTTATCAATATCATGGGAATGGTGGGGCTATCTACGGACCAAAATTACGCAAGGGCTATAGAGTGAAACTTCGGAATAAAAAGGATGTGCTAAAAGGGCGGCTTCCGGTCATCGCCTTTGCCAGGTCATACAACAGGGGCTCATTGATGGGCCGAGCGTTAAGAAATAAACATACCAAAAGAGGGCACATACGGTCTGCACCGGACACTCCCTTCAGTTAAAAGGGTAAACCGAAACAAAATCCACCGCGTCCAATGAAACCGGAACTCAAGCAACTAATTTTAGGGCTAGCGAGGTGGGCGACACACCACTTAGGAAATCCACGCCGAGGGCAGTAGGCATTAGCAATGGCCAAGTTGGAAGGCGTGCTTAGGCTAACGTCCATAAAAAGAAAAGCGGAGAAAACGGTAGTTGAAAAATGCCCTCACAGGGTACAAAGCAGGCGGATACTCGGCACAAGCCTATTCTCAGACTTTGGGATGTGACTGGAATGGCGAGGATAATGATGATCACGTCAATCCGGTTCAGACCGGGTGTCAGTAATAAGAGTGAAAGCCGGGCAGCAGTCATTGTGCAACCACCAAACACAAAGTTAGGAGCAGGTCCGTTACGCCCTCAAAAGACAACGGAGAGCTGAGCAATGGGAAGAGAGAAGCCTCGGGATCTTCCTTGACAGTTCACAGTTGGCTTGCATGAGGTGGCCTTGAAGGTTCAAGAAAATGCTGGTCAAGTAGCATTTGATCCAAAGGACGGGAGTTAAGCCTGGAGGTGCAATGGTCCCAAAGAACATAGTCAAAGCGAATGACCTGGCAGACGGGGCCGCCATATGGCACACACGCTTTTGCTTGGAAGGTAAGCGGGGGAATGGCCAACGAGAATGAATGAACCGGTTGATGTGGGTATCACTGAGACATGTTTTAAGGGGTAGCAAATTGTCACGCAACTTCTAGGCTGCACTGCCTACCAACACGGAAGAACAGATGGTAGGCCGGGTAGAGGGGTAAGCCCTCTTGTATGGGCTCATTATAATCAGCAAGAGGTCCCGTTTACACCAGTAAAATTTAACTTGCAGACTACTGCATGCTGCTTTGGCCTAAGTCGGTGGCTGGAAGGGATAACCTGCATCTATAGAGAACCACAAATAGATGGCAAAGAAGGCTCTGCACCATTCTAAGTTCTACAGACGGCGCTGAGTAGGTCATAGCGCTTTTTAATATTGGGTAAAGTGATTCCACTAGGAGTGTGCTGGGACAAATAACTCTCTCCCAGGGGGATCCCTGGAAATATTAATAATAATAATAATAATAATAATAATAATGGTATATTTCTCGGCTATGGTCGAGACACACGCGCAGGCACATGATCATGGTGTGCACCGTTACTCAGTAGAATGAAATGTTCACAAACTTCAGGTATAAAAGTCATAAGTGCCGGCTGTATAAAAACATAGCCAGCGAAAGTAAATATGGATTATTGTAATGATGGTTTCCGCGCCAATTTTGAACCGGTTTCAGTTTCGCGCTGGGCGGTGGCGCATAGCTGGGATATCGTATAGGCCGTTCACTCGTGCCGCTAGAGGTGCATTATCAACGAAAATGATGCAAGCCACGAAAAACGGCGGTCTACCGGGTATCTGCTAACAGCGAAGTTTCAAATAGGAAGAAAAAGAGATTGTATGGAAGCACACTCGGGGAAATTGGTGCATGCGAAGAGAATAGCAAACCATAAAGCTGATGCAAACCTTGAATGTCGGTTCTACTGGGGTTCAAGAAAAGGAATGAGTTATGAAACAAGGAGACGTGAAACCAATTTTATGAATGTACATTTTTGTACTTTGGTGAATGTGCAAGTAACAAAGGTTCATATGAGGGTGAGTTAAATTTCAGGATCAGTAACCTGTACCATTCAGAAATGTAAAAGTGCAACTGGAGGGCCCTGGAAAAGTGAAGAACCAATTTCCAGCCGGACACGAATCGAGGGAAAAGCGGACTGTTGCAACAGATACCGAAGTGGAAAATCTCCACATTGACTTGGGCAATATTATGCTGTTTCACTGACAAATATATATATATATATATATATATATATATATACATTGACGCATTAAGCCCTGGTGTTATTCGGCGTCATTACTGGTAATGTACTAATAATAATAATAATAATAATATTATTATTATTAATAATAATAATAATAATGGTATATTTCTCGGCCATGGTCGAGACACACGCGATAGCGCATGATCATGTTGTGACACGTTACTCAATAAGGTGGAATATTCACAAATTCAAAGTATGAAAGTCGAGAGTATCAGCGATAGATAGACATAGTCAACAACAGTTTGAATGGATCATTTTACTGATGGTTTGCGCGGCAGTTTCAAACCGGTTTCGAATCCGGTCTGGGCGGTGGAGATATCGAAAAACCGTTAGCGCAGTATCAAGGAAGCATTATAAATGAGAATAATGCAAGCTGGGGAAACGGAGGCCTGCTGATGTTCTACAGATGGAGTAAATTTTGAACAAGAAGAAAAGGAGGAAAAAAAGGGGAAAAAATGTAAAGAAGTGTTCTCGGGAAAGTCGGTGCATGCGGAGAGGGTAGCGATCCATGAAGACGATGCAGACCCTGAATGTCGGATTTACCGGAGTTCAGTAAATGGAATGAGTGTCGAAACGGGGCCGAGACCAATTTCGTGAAAGTGAACACTGGTGGATGTGGGAGAAACAGCAGTCCATAAAAAGGTGAGTTTAGATTCAGGATCAGTAACATGTACCATTCAGAAATGAGAAAGCTCAACTGGAAGGTCCTCGAGAAGTGGAGAGTCAATTTTTAACCGGCTACGGTTCGGAGGAAAGGTGGACTGTGGTAACGGATAATAAAGTGTGAAATCTCCGCATGGACTTGAGAGTTAATATGCTGTTTCACTGACAAATATATATATATATATATATATATATATATATATATATATGTTGACGCTTTTGCCTTCAGTGATATTCAGCGTCGTTTCTGGTAACGTACGACATCATATGGGTGTGTTTCGTCTAGCAGGGCAAAGTATGTGTCGGTCAATCAGCTGAGTGTTGTGGTATGTTAGCAAGATGCGCATGAACTGGAATTTTTGTTGTTGGTTGCTTTAGAAAAAGCTGAATGATCTGATAAGCAATTGGGAGTATTTCCTGTCGGGTGGCTTGATTTCGGTCCCAGTTGCTATGGTAGGTTCTATTTGAGACTCTGTCCGTACGAGTCAAAGTAGCGTCCTTGGTTATCCGGTTTGGTGACTGCGATAGTGGGAGACAACAGACCTGAAATAAAAGGGGGTTGCAGTCTGAACGTGGTTCCAGCTGTTAGTTATGATGATATATGAAGACAATATATGAAGACAATAGATAATGGGCTGGTTAAGTCTGTGTGAGTGAAGCACGGATGAAGTTTAATTTGAGCAGTCAATGGCACCTACTCCACATTCTAAGTAAAAATAGGCTCGCGGTGGATTTGTGCTATACTGCTGCAGGCTAACGGAGTTGCGTACACTAGTTTGGTAACGGTTTATGCATCTCAAAGGATTTATGATTTTGCACGTTGGCACGGCATCGCTCGGATACTAATGAAAGACCTAGGGTCTCTCGGTTTAAAGCAGTTAGAAATGATAACCCCCAGTACCGTTTGCTTACGCAGAAAGCAGTTTGGCAACGAGGCGATAAGATAGGTTTGAAATAACAGACTGTGAGCGAATGAGACTGGCACACTGTTGGTGTAGCCCTACTCTGTTACTGTCTCTTCCAGCATAGTGGTTATTCTATACTGGGTAGTTTCTGAGGAGCCCTAAAGTAGGTGAAACTATTGGGGTGACAGAGGTGATACATTAGAAGCAATCGGTCACGTGCCTTGGAACGTTAACGTGAGTTCATCTATGCTCTGACTCGATGGTGCTATCGTACTGAGATTTGCTCGAGTATGATCAAGCAAATCGGACGTAGACATGATTGCATGGCTATCGCGGTGTCCTTTTCGTCGTTATCGCATTGCAAACCAGGAAAACGCTCATGTGAGGACTGGTTTTGGCGAGCAGTGAGAAATGGGAATGAGATGGGTCCGAATTTTCGTCAGGGAAGCAAACTTTCACGACCTACATTCGGTGCTCATGGTAGGCTGCACAAGGGCCTGCTTCAGGTAGGGAGGTAGCACGATACACAACCACTGGCATCCAGCACGTGGCGCTCCAAGAATGATCCACACTTTTTTAGAAGTTTTTATTTTATTTTTTTAATGGGTATAGTTCGTCCGGCGGGGTGAAGGATATGTGTCGGTCAATCAGTCCAGTTTGGCGAGATATGACGGATGTAAATGACGACTGGTATATTAGCAGGTTGCGCTTGAACTGTTACTTGTGTTGGCTGTAATGTTGATATCCGCCGGAGAGATTTTTGTGTTAGAAAACCCTAATTAGTACGATAGGCAGTGGGGTTTTTCTTCTGCCGCGTGGCTTGATTGCGGTCCCAGATGATATGAAATGTCCCACTTGGGTTCCCGTCGGTACGAGTCATGGTGGCATCTTTGGTTATCCTGTTTGGCGACTGAGATAGCGGGAGGCGACGAACCTGAAATAAATAGGGATTACAGTCTGCACGTGGTTCCAGCTGTGGGTTAGGGTAATATACGACGACAACAGTAATGAACTGGTTGGGTTTATGTCAATGGGGCAAAGATAAAGTTCATTCAAGCGGCCAGTCGCACCTACTCCACTTTCTAGGTGGAGTAGGCTCGCCGGGGACTGAGCTTTAGTGCTGCAGCTAGCAGATTTGCGTCCAACGATTGGGCCATTTTGTATGCATTCTAAAGCATTATTGGTTCGCAAGTTGGTGTGGCAGTGTTGGGATACTAAGAAAAACCTAGAGCTTTGAGATTAAAGGGATCTAGAAATGGCAACCCTTGATCTAGTTTGCTTAGGCAGTCTGCAGTTCAGCACCGGGGCGGTAGGGTGAGTTTGAAGGGACTATGAGAGGTAATGGCACTGGTGCCCTGCTTGCATAGCATTATATTTGTTACGGTCTCCTCCGTTATAGTAGTTACAGTATTGAATGGTTTCTGAGGGGCCCTAAAGTGGAAGAAACTATGACGGTGTCGGTGATGACGCAAAACCTGGCTGTCAGAGAAGGCGGAGCTGCTTTTAATGGGTGACCACGGCTCCCACGCCCCGGCCAACACATGGACCGCATGTAACAAGCCGCGTTGGGAATAGGTCAACCACACTAGCCAATCCATAGCAAACGGCGGCCTGGGGACATGGCTCACACGTGACAAGGCTGGTATGCCTAAAAGACAAAGCAGTGGGGTACTTTTTTCTCTCTTTTTTATGTCAATCTCTTACTCTTTGAGGTTTCTGTCGTCTCATCGGTGGTCAGCTCTGTGCTGGGAGACAATCACAGCCAGGAATGCTCACAGATGTGCCGCGGTAACACTCGCTATATACGTGAAGTCACATCCCCAATGCGGTTTACATAGGACAGAAAATGCGGGGGAAGGTAGAGTCAACCACAGCCTGCGATTATTTGTTGGGGTTCAAGCTTACTGAAACACCAGTTTGCACAAGGTTGGGGCACTACTTGCAGTCCTAACAACGTGATGCCCTTATGCCTGAGTACGCCATGGGCCGCTATGTTGGCTTGCAGCAAAAAAGGTAATTGATGGTAAAATATGTAGGTCGTTTTGCCTTTCCAGATCGTGTGAATGAACCGCTGAGTTCCCTAATTGCTGCAGCGAGGGGGCCAACCCTATGCGGGTCTAATTGAGACTAGGTTGCTCAAAGCGGTTATGCGATTTATTAGTACCCCATACCTACCTCAAAGGCCTGAGCCCTTGAAGTATAGGGATTGTACATCCTGGTCAGCCTGTCCACCGTTAGGGCTATGCTTGTTTCCTGTTTGAAAGCCACCGATGTTGGTGATAATGCCCGGATTCGTTGTGGTAGCTTGTTTCAAAATAAAGCGTACTTGTTGTTGAAAAAGTCTGACCTAATTGCAAGCTTTGGCAAAGGGACAGAAACCAAGAACTCATTGTTACGTAAGGGATAAGTAGAAAGGGTTCTCACCTGCGGTGCTGAACTACATGATCTATTCTTCAAGATATTGTGAAAGAATAGAAGGTTGTTCCTTATGCGGCGTAGCCATAAAGAATCGATTTTCAGCCGCTCACAACGTTTCATGTAATTAGGGGTCAAAGAAAAACCTATGAGCTATTTCGTGAATGCCCGTTTCACCTTCTCAAACGCTATACGGTCCCTTTGTCGCATGTTGGAACAAATGATTGAGCCGTATTCCAGAAGAGGTCTAACATGGGACTTAAAAATGTTTAGTTTACTTTCTGGCAAAATAAATGTTTGATTTATTAGGCCGATCGTACAGCGTGCTTCAGCCACCTGGCTGGCCGCGTGCTCCGAAAAGTCAAACGTACATGAATAGCGTAGACCCAGGTCACGTGCCTGAGGGTTATTCGGTATGAATGTGTCGTTTATACTAAATCTTCCAGTGGGGACGTGACATTTATACGTAATAATATTACTTTTTTCGGCGGAGAAACTCATTTTCCAATCATCACTCCAGGAGCTGAGAGCGAGCCGTTCCCTTGTAATGTCATCTACGGTAGAGGCTAACGCCACGGACTCAAAAGTGTACACCATTTTGATATCATCTGCGAACAGGAAGGGAACTCCCCGTTGGAAAATGGTAAATATATCGTTAATATACATCAGGAACAGTAGTGGGCCCAGTACACTACCTTGTATCACCCCACTAGTTACAGGACGGGGTTCGGACAAATTTCCGCCCATACTTACAACCTGGTCTCGGACTGATAAATAGGATGCAAACCAAGCAAGCATCGGGTCCACGATTCCATGTGTTTTGATCTTCTGTAGTAACCGGACGTGGGATACTCGGTCGAACGCCTTGGTCATGTCCAAAAAGATCACGATTGCCGATTTATTAATATTGACAGCCTCTGTGACCAGATTGAGGAAATCTGTCATGCATGTCGCATATGATCTGTTTTTTCAGAAAACCACGCTGACCAGCGTTGATTAGATTATGGTTAAGAAGGTGACGTGTCAGTCTTTCCTTGATCGTTCTCTCCATGATTCTGGACACGACCGGGGTGTGGTTCACCGGCCGGTAGTTAACTGGATCTAGACGTGATCCTCTTTCGTGCATAGGGATGACAATGGAAGTTTTCCATTGAGAAGGGAAAACACTGCACCTGAGTGGCAAATTGAATATGTTCGTCAGCAACATTGGAACGTCTTCGCCACCTCGACTGAAAATGGCCGGTGGTAATGCATCCGGACCTGGAATGCAGGACGGTCTTTTTCTTGCAACATGGACTGAAACCTCATCAGGGTAGAACACTAACGTCGAGAAAGTTACTGATGTCACCCGGTTTAGAAAGGGGATGGATGTGGCGTCATCCGTCGTTAAAGAGGAGGCAAAGTAGGTGCTGAAAGCCTCCGTAATCAAAAGAGGGTCACGCAGGCAATTATTGTTATAGTTCAAATATGGGATGTCTTGATTGGGTTGCTTGTTTCTGACCTTCATTAGCCTGGCCAGTGCTTCCACCTCGTTTGGGTGGCTTAAGGCATCTAGTTTCTGTTTCTTCTTAAAAGAATCCAAACGCAATTTAATCGTACGGGATATACGTATTATTTGAAGATACGACAAGAAGTCCCCGTCTTAGTGAATCTTCGTTGGAGTTTGGCTAGGTTACCGTTAAGACGATCTAGAGAGTTCCGCTGTATGCGTGTCATAGGCCCCGAGGTTGGATTGATTTTGTCGAGGCAGTAATGAAGATTAGAATACAGTTGGGCAGCCGCTACCCCTAGGTCATTAGATAAAAAAGATTTATCCCAGTTTAGGGAACGGCCAAAAGAGGGTAGACTATTCCAGCAAGCTTTGTGGTATTGCTTATTGGTCATCGGAAGGTGTGTTTCTGCTGACCTATCAGTGTGAGGCCAGGGTGCAGTAAAAACACAGGATACCATCTTATGGACACTACTGTCATGACGTGGCTTGAAGACCATGCACACATATAAAAAGAGGGGCGAAAAGCTTCCGCTGTGGGCAGCCCTCATCTACGCTAGATACGCTGATAAGCAGACATCTGTCTGACCTGGGCTCTTTGGTGCTAGAACGGCCACTGGTGAAGAGTGATCAAGAAGCCCCTGCGGGCGATATTCGCAGTTAAACACACCAACCTAGGATCTGAGTTTGTTTGGAACTGCGATACAGTGGAAAAGGATCAACCCAGGCTAAGGGCACGAAGCCTATGTTGGTATCCGGAAGTGCCGCAGCCATCGTTGGAGGAAAGGTGAGCAGCATCAAAAACCGGGCTAATAAAATTGATAGACGAGTTTGCCCTGTAGGCACCCAAATGAAGTAAGATCCAGCAGCCTTGGTAGAGACAAAGATCACACGGGCGTTAACTGTTGGCAGAAAGCCTTGGGCTCATTACCAACCTGGCAGCACGCACTACTTGTGGGTCGCTTATAAGACAGCCCGAGATATGGCCCAAGCCCTGCAATTAGGAGCAAATGGCAATTATGAGTAGCGGCTTGCAAAAAAGATGAAGACAGGTCCTAAAAAGTACTTCTTTGAGTGCCGTCCAAGAAAACGGCACGTGAAAGCGCAGATATTTAGGAAGTACCCGAGTAAACCATAGCCCCTGATGGTGAAGACAATCCAAAAACCATACTTGCTTTCTTTAGGAACGTTATCGTCAGGGCCACATGCTTACTGCGATGGGCTCAGAGATTAGGAGTACGCCAGTGCTTCAGGGGCTTACGGTGAGACCGAGGCGCCTCGGAAGTGTAGGTCTTAGTGGAACCAGAAAGTAGCCAAACCGGCCGAAAACCACCCGGCAATTGTCCAGCCCATTCCAGATTTCATATCAGGGTCTGTTACCAAGCAGAGGTTACACGGCATTCATTTCTGACAATCGTCATATTCATTACCATTCCATGTTTAAACCTTGTCTTATCGCTCCGAAACAGGCTGTTCCTAGTTCGGCCGCTAAAAGTACACACTTTCTTGCGGGCTCCCCCCGATGGTTTTTGGTTTTGTACTCGTCGCTTTGCAGGTTCACATAAACACCTCCGTGGCTCAGTTTCGGTTTTCTGACAACCAGAGGAGCTTCATTCGGTTCGTGATTTCAGCCATCTGCCACGTCCACTCACCACCTTGTCTCGTTAGCCCCGCACGTCATATTCGTGAGCGAGAAGTGTTTTCAGCATTCAGGTGCCGTTTTTGAATTCCCTGCAGACATTTTCGTCATTGAGGTTAGTCCCTTCCACCGTCTCATTTTCATGTGTTTTGCAAGCTTTATTTGTTGAGGGTATGCCAGGAACCCATAAGTATTCTGATCACAGAAAATTTCATAGCGACTTAGGCTCAGCTCATTGCCGAAATGGCTGGTTGCTGGAGACTTCAGCATCGGTCGCTAAACATGTAATAGAGGTGGGACAATCCGACCTATCCTCAATACACATGACGATTCCTGAGTTCTCACCCGCGGACCCAGAGTTTCGGCAAGTCCAAGTGGAAGCACAATTTCGAACGGTCGGTATAGCTAGCCTATCTACCAAGTTTATATATCTGGCGGAACATGTCACCTACTCTGGCTCTGGTAGCCAAGGGTATCGTGTGCAACTCGCCTGAAGAGAAGTCATACGATAGACTGCGAGGGGCAGTACTGGGGAGACTTGGTGTACCAGCAGAGTATCGGCTAAAGCAATTGATGTCTGGCATTAGTCTCGGTGACCATGGCATCCGAACACGGAATCAACATCTTCGCCTTATGTGGGGACAGGTCCCTACCCTCAGAGTGGTTGCAAGCGCTTCCCAAAAACGTTCAAGCCACACTGGCTGATTTTGGGAATGAATTTACGTTAAATGAATTAGCGGGGGCCACTGGTCAAGTACGAGAACATACCCTCCGGACAGCACATACTTAAGGACCCTGACGTAGACCACTTTAACACCATGGAGTACCTGGCTAGGCAGATGGGGTTACTATCCTCTCACGTTAACGCTAAAAGCCTAGAGATCATTTTTCGTACCCAGCAGGGCAAGCGGCCCCAACCTTTTGTGGTAGCCTAGTCCTACAAACCCGGGGGTATACTGGTACCATTGCAACCACGGTGATAAGGCAAAAAATGCGCCACGTCTTGCACGTGTCAACCCGAGTACCAGGGGAACACATTAGCCGACTGGCGATGGAGGAAACCGTGTCAGGTCTCTCCGCTCGCATCGCCTGTTTTTGTAGCTGACAGAACCCCTGGAACGTTTTCCTCAGTAGACACTGGCGCAAGGGTAAACAATAACCATCTTTGCTCCACAGACCGCCTCGGTCAGTTTAACATCGAGTTGGTCGCGGCCAAAAGGACGCCCATGAAGACTTAAGGCAAGCGTACATTCACGCAGAACTTAGGTTTATGCCGTAATCTACAATGGGTATTTGTTGCTGCTGACCCGCCACACTCGGTCACTGAGACCGACCTTCTTCTACATTTAAAGCTCATGGCTGATCCATCCGGCTTTCGCCTGGTGGACAAGACTACCTACGTCTCAACTAGCGGCACAACGTCAATGGGGCCATCTCTCTCCAGTTGTCGACACTCCTGCTTCACAGACAGCCAACTTGCTACCACAGGTTTCAACCGAAGTACTACACCATATGGCTACGGTTGGCCCACTGGTTAACTGCCGCACAGCACCCAACAAACTAAAAAATAGCCAAGGCCAAGTTTCAGCGCATGCCGGACCTTGGTATTGTTAGGCCACCTTCAAACCCATGGGCTTTTCCAATACGTATGGAGCAGAAAATTTCGTCGACGACTGGCTACCTTGTAGCGATTACCGGACAATAAACATTAGCACCACACCCGACTGCTACCCGATTCCACGTATCTAGGAGGTCAACAACTTGAGTAATGGCCAGATCTACGAAGGCATAGATTTTGTTTGCTCATACTATCATATTGGCTTCAATCCCGGTGAAGTACCGAAGACAGCTCTGACCACATTGCTTCGCCTGGCCGAATTTTACTGAACGCTGTGCAGGTTTTGGGATGCAGCACAAGATTTGCAGCAATTTGAAGGTCAAGTCTGCCAGGGTTTAGAAGGGGTTAACATCTACTCAGATGACATCCTAGTCGCCGGCGCAACCTCTAACGACCATACTGTGCGTTTGAAAACACTTCTCAAACGTTTGTCTTAACATGGGGCGATCTTCAAAGCTGCGAACTTCCACTTCTTCAGGAAGGTATCACTTTCCTTGGTCACGAGACACCAGACAGGGGTGTTTCATCCATGAAAGATAAGGTGCAGGCGATTCTCGAAAATCCCGAACCTTCATCCTGCGTAAAGCTCCGACGATTCGATGGTATAGTAAATTCTACTGTCGTTTTCCCCCTGAATGTGCCCAGTTGAGGCAGCCTATCACAGATTTACCACATGTTGAGACAAGGACATTCGAATTTCCCAAGAATGCCCATTCTGCTATTGTTGAACCGAAACAGGCCACCCCCAACATGACCACCGTAGCACATCTCCTACAAAAAGCTCCCAAGACACTATCAACCGATGTCACAGACTTGGCTGTTGGTGCTGTTTCACAAACGCAAGTACAAGGCACGAGGCAACCTTTAGCTTTCTTCTCCAAGCGCCTGCCGTCGGCCGAATCCACGTATATTGCGCTGGACGGGGAAACTGAAGCTGTTCACGTGGCTATCCGTCATTTATGGCACTTGCAGGGAGACAGACCCTTCACCTTCTTCAAGGACCATGAGCCAGTCATCTTCGCTGTGCAGTCCACCACGGTCCAGCACTCGCCGAGGGAATTCCGTGGCCTAGATTACTTCACCCAATTTAAGGGGAGGTGTAAGACACACCTCAGTAGGGCTCAGCCCCGTAGCGGATGCTCTTCCTGTCAATCATCTTATTACACCAACCAGTGGTATTGACATAGCAGCCATTGCCTCCGTGCACGTTTATGATCCAAGAGTCGGGTGGCTTCGTCACAGCAGCTCTCTCCAGCTCCGGCCAATTCCTCTTCAGAGAAGGGCAAGATCTTGTGCTACGTATCGCAAAACAGGCTCCTTCCACCGGTACCGTTTGCTTTTAGAAAGGGCATCTTCAGGACTGCACGGATTGTCACACCCCGACATATGAGCTTCGACTATACTCATGACTAGGAACTCTGTGCAACCAAAAATAAACTAGGAGGCAAGTGAACGGGTTCTTGGAGGTCTAGAATGCCGGCAATCCAAGGTACACAAGCTTACATAAAGTCCTCTCGGCTCGTTCACTAAGCCCGATGCACGGATCCACCTTTCGCAAGTCGATCTAGTAAGTCCTCTGCATTCACGTAGGGGATTACATTACGAGTCGACTTGCCCCGGCTGTTTTTTGAGGTGCGCCGAGGCGATACCCTTAGGTGACTGCTCATCCAAAACAGTGACATGCTTTCCTAAAGCGATGAGTGGCCCCGTTCGGATACCCCGCTACAGTGACCACCGATGGAGAAACCCCTTTCCAGGGTTCGTTTGCCTCCCCGATGAAAGTGTTAGGATACAAAAAAGTGAGAACCACGGGGTACCAACCATATGCTAACAGTCTGATTGAACTTTCTCGCAGAAAACTGAAGCCAGCTTTAAGAGCTCATGCGAACCTTGTATGGCACTAGGCTGCACCTTTGGTCTTGTAAAGCATTCCAGTTAAGAGAAAGCGGACATGTATCCGAGGCCAAACGAGTTATTATTTGAGTGTCCGCTTCGGTCGCCGGGGAGCTGGTCGAGCCACAAACTTCAAAGCTTTTTAATTATTCTAACTGCACCCGAAGCCTAACCCAGCATATGCGTGACGTGCGCGCAGCATCGACAAGAGAAAGGAGCAAACTAGTGTGCCTGCCTGAGGAGATATCCAGGTGCACAGGCATCTTCTTGCGTAAAGGCAGTACGTGAAACCCGCTTCAGGCTCCCCAATCGGCCCAGGCCGAGTTCTAGAGCGGAAGGAAAAGTGTTACATCGTCCAACTTAAGAAAAAAACAGTGAGCAATTTCCTAGATAGACTAAAACTGGCTTTCGTGGAAATAGACACACCACAGGACTCAGCCCAACCATATCTAGCACGTGTTATGATGCCTACACCCGGGTCTACGTCGTCAACTGGCACGGATTCCACAAACCACGAAACCCCGGTACAAAGCGACCATCGCGATCAGGTCCTGCAAGGGCTCGTGAGTCTCGTTAACACTGTTTCTGTTATACCCAGTTGTTGGAAAGATTTTGTTGCTATCATCAGTCTTTCTGGAAGAAAAAAATAGCTATTTTTACATGTTTCTTTAGCTTCATGTAGAGGTCGAGCTGCCTAGGACGATCACTCACGCACCCATTTTCTTTTTTTCTCTTGCCTCCTAAATGTTTTTTGCAGATAGCGATTCTTCTGTCAACGATCCATCTATCTGCGACTAGAATGAATGTGTGGAGATGGGAGACCGCTCTAGTCTTACAGTTTGTACGTAAGTGAAGTTTTTGGCACGCCTAGTCATTTTTCTGTCAACCCCGACCGGTATTTTTACTGGCAGGCAACCTGCTGCGACGGATCCGCTCACCCAAACCAAGGAAGAACATATTTATCCACCATGAATATCGGGGCAATTATCGGACAGTGAAGCAATCCTGCAGGCAAACAAAAATACCATTCCGAATCTTCTTCCTCAATCTCCAACACTCGATAGAATGCTGACTGTCCGCATCCTGCTAGTTTTTGCCTTATCTTGCTTCTCAGTCGTGACTGTCACAGCATAACACTTCAAAAACATCTCCCTCAGTATTCTAGGGGGAGGTTGTGTAGTTATGTGGCATCCATTTCTGGCAACCATCATATTTATTACTATCCCATGTTTAAACCTTGTCTTATCGTTCCGAACCAGGCTGCTCCTAGTTCGGCCGCTAAACGTACACACTTTCTTGCAGCCCCCCCCCAATCGTTTTTGGTTCTGTACTAGTCGCTTTGCAGGTTCGCGTAAAAACCTCTGTGGCTCAGTTTTGGTTTTCTGACTACCAAAGTAACCTCCGTAGCGATCTGAAGATGACTGAGTTTGGATGTGTAGATTCATGACCAAAAATGGCGGTAGACAAGCATAACCAATAAGCAATCAGCCGTAAGCGGTTTATACGTTGCTCGATGCTACACGGATGTGCGTTGTTTGTCTGCTGGTTGTAAGGACGATTGATTTCCGCCATTTGGAAAACATTTTTTGCTGCTCTGCTAGCGGACATTTGAGCATTTGGCCTCCTTAGCTAGTACCGCGTCCGGTGTAGCTCCCAAACGAATGGCATCCGGAGTGTCAAGCTAGTGAGCCATTTGTCTTTCCCAATTTTTTGGCAAATCCTCGAGTACCGGTACATCATTTTCAAACTCCAGTTGGCAGTAACTCGATATTTTTGACTGGTTTGTGCATTTTTCTCATTGCTCCGGTTCTCTTTCACCTTTTGAATAACTTCAATTTTTTATACTACTAGCAATACGAGCAGTCGCAAATTAGTTGACCCTGAGGTAGAAGCAATTTACATCCCGTTCGCACCGATCAGGGAGAGTAACCCTGAGGCGTGTTTCGCACAGTTAGAATCAAAGTTTGCTCTGCGCGGTGACTACGGAAAGTGACAGGCATTGTTAAGTGGCCGCAGTTCTCCATTCACCTATCGCCGAGGAAGTACAAAATGTGTCGAAATCTGAAAAATCCAACCCATTCGCAAGCGTAAAAGTAGTTGTCATTGGCCAGATTGGCGTGTCTGATAAATAGCGAATTGCCCGCTTTTTTGCAGATATCGACCTAGGAGATCACGAACCTTGGTGGTTGCTCGGCATACGCACGCTCTTTTACGAACCACTAAAATAGACAGTAGTCTCCTGAAAGTGATTTTGCTCCAATATCCTACCAGCATCACGCAGAATATACTTTGCGTGTCCACAGAGGAACTCCCCGAAAAGCTTTCCGAGACGGCAGAAAAATTAGGGTAACCTAAGAGCAAAAGGTTAGTCGAGTGACTTCCCCACAGGCTGAGTCTTTTATCGCCTATTTAACAGACACTGCACACTACCTTGTCAAAAGAGTCGAGGCCCTCAACGTGTCTTCAGTAGTACACCCAACCCAGAGGTCACCTAGCAGACAGTGTCACCTGAAAAGATCTTCTAGTAGCAAGTGGATAAAAATTCTGGTTCAGCCATCATCAAAGGACGCCCTTTGTTGGTATCATCAGTGGTATCGCGGCATGATACTATGATAAACCGTGTGGTATTGCCTCGACCCAGTGTCTGGTACTTTCTTGGTTCACAAAGGCTCGTAAAAAGCCTGTGAGTATGCGGTTGACCCTCTCAACCACTCCGTTACCTTGGGGGTGATATGCTTAGTGCCCGACTTCGATAACCCCAACAACCGGCATAACCCCTTTGCCAATGATTTTTCCAAGTTAGATCCTCTGTTCGAATGAAGTTGATATGTCACGCCCCGGCGGGCTATCCAGGATGCGAAAAATGTGTCCACTGTAGTATATGCATCTGTCCGGGGTACTGGTCTGGCTTCACACCGTTTGGCAAAATCGTCAATGAGCACCAGTATATACCGATTCCCTTTCACTGTCTCCTGGA
Source organism: Fasciola hepatica (assembly GCA_948099385.1). NCBI lineage: Eukaryota > Metazoa > Platyhelminthes > Trematoda > Plagiorchiida > Fasciolidae > Fasciola > Fasciola hepatica. The sequence continues at coordinate 12,309,362 of CANUEZ040000030.1, forward strand.
CTGGCCCAACAGCGTCGACTGCCACTATCTCGGTAGGAAACCCCTCAGTCAGGCGTTGCAGAGGTGTTCGAGTCCGATGCACTGGCGATTTGACCCGAGCGCACAAACCGCATGCCAAACATATGTTGCGGACGTCGGTCCGCTGTTGGGGCCACCGAAATCAATGTCGTACCGCTTCTTCCAATTTGTTTTGTCCCACATGCCCAAGTTCTGCATGTGATTCTTGAAGTAACTTGCCCACCTGCTTTTGCGGAACCACCAGACGGAGCGTGTTATTCCGCCCAAATTGTAAATAAATAATACATTTCTGAACCCACAGACTATCTCAGAGGGGCCTTAGACACCTCGTCTCTCAGGTGTAACCCTTTCATGACCTCGGGAGATGGCCTTCTCATCCTTCAAATAGTTGTACATCATCTGCATACCTGTGTCTTGTTCCTGTAACTTGCCCCGCGTTTCGCCCTTCGGCTGTCGCAGCGTGATCTCCATTGTCCACGGTGCAACTGGGACAATTTTCATGGTCACACTGAGGTCTTCTGGACCGTGCATGAGCGTTCGTATGTCTTCTACCGGCTCGAAGTTTGCACTCAGAGTTATACTTTTGTAACCTTTCTTTCCGTTGTGCCACCTGCCCCTCAGGGTTCCTAAAGTTTCTCAACCACTGGAGTGAAGAGTGGTCAGTTCGAACAGGAAGCGTTTCTCCCGGCAAATATTGTCGAAAATATTCAGTAAAATGCATCAGCGCTAGCACATATTTTCAGGCGGTGCATTAATTGTGTTCACTTTGATTTAGAGTGCGACTCCCGAAAGCAAAAACGTATTCTTCATTATTCGAGGACCGCTGGAACAGAACTGCTCCAATAGCAGTATCACTTGCTTGCAAGTCCAAAAAAGAGCTCACGGAGGTCTCCGATAAGTCCGCTGAAGCTAAAATAGGGGCGCATCAGAGTCTTCGTTTGATTTCATAGATTGCTTTAGAGCAGTTTTCCGACAAATAAAACAGCTTGCCCTTTTTCGTTAACTCTGTCGGTGGGGAAGCGACGGCGGAAAACCCGGGTAAAAATCGTCGATTATAAGAAGCAAGTCCCAGAAGGTCTCTCAACTCGTCCACACCATTAAGCATAGACTGTAACGAAAGTTTGAGCAATGCGTAGCCAAATTCGCAACGGATCCCGAAGTCAAAAGACGATTATCCGTGATATTCTACTAGATTATTACATGAACAATGACATCAAAAAGAATACAAACCTCAATAATACGATCACAAGGACTCAACAACGAGAAACCGAATAGCAGCGTGTGAGCAAACAGCACGTGCGTTACGCAGGTCCTGAACAAGGATGTGCCAAAGTAGCGCTCTGGGTGCGAACAAACAAAAATTGGTCCATAGAAACAACCAGTTCGTAAAGACAAGTCAATAGTGTAGGCAAGTGAGTGATGTTAGGAAAACCACTGAATCGCGAGGGTTAAAGGGGGATTTTCCACGACCGGCTGTTACACCGCCCACCGAAATCCTCCTGGATCCTTAGCAGAGTCAAAGGTTTGGTATAAAGGTACTGATTCTTCCTACCTGCCTAGGCCCTGCTGTCAGTGCACGCGTCTAATGCTCGTCGTCGACGTTCTACTACTGGTTGCACCTAACCCATTGGCTACATAGACGTGAGGCTAGTGTACACCTTCCACTAGACCAAATGACCGATGGCGGGCGTGAAGGGTCACATAGATGCTGTCCTTGTAAAGGGCCGTCCGGTCCTGGATGTATGTGCTTGATTGAGTGTATGAGTGTGTGTTTACGTGCTGGGGTGTACAATGGAATCAGGTATGACTGCACATCAAAGGGGGACTTCCTGCGATGTCAACAAGAGGCTGTTTGGCAAAAGCGAGTAAAGTGTAGCATGTGTGCATGACCTAAGCCCCGTTACTTCTACATGCAGTGTTGTGTCGTGTGGTGAGCTAAGGTTTGGACAGTAAGCTCCATAGAACATCGTAAATGCTCTATGAAATTGAACACAAATATACTTCAAAGATGGTGTGGGGCTTGGGTCCTACAATGGAATACATGAGGGATAAATAAATGAATTCGGCTTCGTCTGGTATCAGCGGACATGGGTATAGCTTGGTCGGTAGCGTCGGCCTCGCCCGCGTCACTGTCACCTTCAAGCAGACATATCTTACGGATATCTTGCAATACGTCTCCTTTGTTCGTCCTCACAACCACCCTGTGCACGAGACCATCGATTTTTGTACTGCAGTCCTTGATCACTCCAACCGGCCAATCGTCTTTATGTAAGTGGCTTTCCACAAGAATGACCACATCGCCACGTCTGAACGACCTCTGTTTGGAGATCCACTTTCGCCGAAGCTGCAGTGTCGGTAGATACTCCCTCGTCCATCGTTCCCAGAGAGCCTGTGCCAGGTGGTTCACTTGTTTCCATCCAACTATGTACGTTCCACGCAGGGTTTTCGGTGTGGTTGCTCCTGCGTTTGACCGAAGTATTACCAGGTCGTTGGGAGTGAGAGCCGGTTCGCCTTCCGGGTCTGGGACGATCGGCACCAGGGGTCTGTTGTTCAATATGCGTTCTACTTCTGTTAGTAAAGTAGTCAGCGTCTCGTCATCGAGGGTCTGTTGTGAAGTCAGGGCTGTGAGTATTTTCCTAGTTGATCGTATCAGTCTTGCCAAAAGCCCCCACGATGGCTGGCACAAGGTGGATTGAAGTGCCATTCTATCCCCTTTGTTACGGTCTTCTTTTGTATTTTGGTGTGGTCCAGGCGGTTCCACCATTTCTCTAACTCCTTATGAGCTCCAACGAAGTTCGAGCCATTGTCGGAGTATATATTCTTGGGGACGCCTCGCCTCGCGATGAACCTTTGAAAGGCCATTAGAAATGAATCCGTGGTCATATTATACACTACTTCAAAATGGACTGCTCTGGATTGTAAACATATTATCAGGACCATAACTCTTTCGCGTGCTCCTTTGCTGTCGTACATGAAACGGGCCAAAGCAGTCGACGCCGATTTCCAAAAACAAGCGTCATCCCGGTTTAACTCTCACGGCTGGAAGGGGGGGCCATCATTTGTTGGCCTGCCACCGCTCTCCGGCGACGACAAGTAATGTAGTTGCCTATGACTCGCTTGACCGTCGCCGGTCCCTTTGTCGTCCAAAATCGTCGGCGTATATTGTTCAATAAGTGATTCAGGCCTGCGTGTCCCTCTTCCCAATGTACATGACCTATCAGGCATCTCGTTATATGGTGGACACCGGGGATTATTATGGGGTGTTTTGATTTACACTCTAGATCTGAATTCGTCAGCCGCCCTCCAACTATCAGTAGCCCTTTGATTTGCATGAGGTTTAGTGCTCGGATACTACTGTGTAACAGCCTGCTTCCTTTGGTGTTGTCATCTATCCTGGCTAGCTTGCGGGCCTCGAACGGGAATGCGTCTAGTTGCAGTAGGTGTGGAACTTCCAGTTCGGCTTGGTCCAGCTCGCCCGGTAGTATCGTCCCCACGTTTAGTGCGTTTTGTGGTCCTGCGCCTTTCATAATCAATAAGAGTCCGCCAGACCACGGCTCTTAACATTTTTGTCCAGTTGGGAAATTGGCACAGTTTCTATATCACGATTACGCTTCCCGTGACGTATGTAGCCAGTATCAGCCTTTTAGTCTCGATATCGCCATCATCAGCCTTAGGTATGATTAGCGTTGGCCGCATCTCTTTAGCTGCAGTTAGGACGTCCGGACACATTGTCCACGTCGGCAACATCTCTAGTATTTTCAGGCCCCTTGAGCATAAGTTGGCCGGGTTACTGGCGGATTCCACATAGTGCCATTGATCGGTTTTAGTCTACTCGTGGATTATAGTGAGTCTGTTGGCCACGAAAGTGTTAAAACGAGTGGTAGTGTTGTTTATGTAATGAAGTACCATGGCTGAATCCGTCCAAAAGTTTGTTTTCCAGCCTATCCGGTCGAAGTATCTCCCAATCAGCCCCGCGGCTTTCACGGCCAGTGCTGCTTCCGTCCGTTCAAGCCTTGGAATCGACACCGTTTTCCGTGGAGCCACCCTCTCCTTTGCGAATAGTATCTGGCAGTGCCGCCCATCATTTGCGTCCACCCAGCAGCCGTAAGTCACTACGCCGTAGCCTTTTTCCGATGCATTAGAAAATAAGTGGAGTTGGGCATCGTTTGTGCACTTGATTCCTGTTAAGCATCTTTGTATTTTAGTCTCACCAAGTTGATCCAGGCTGTGCAGCCAGTTACGCCATCGCTTATCGTCGTCATCCTGGAGAGGTTCGTCCCAACCCGTCCCTCTTTGGCACAGCGATTGCAGCAAGCACTTTCCCGGTAGTGACCACGGCGAAACAAAACCTAGGGGGTCATAGAGGTTTGAGACTGAGGATAGGATTCCCCGCCGTATGACTGGTCGTTTGGGTAGGTCTAGGGTGAAAATGAATTCGTCCCCTATGGGTTTCCACTGAAGCCCAAGCTTGCGCTCCGTTTGTGAAGAGGATCCAAAAAGCTCTTTCCTACACTCCATTTTCTCGGACTTCGGTATAACATTGAGCACCTCTTGGCTGTTCGAAGTCCATTTAGTGAGGTTGAATCCTCCAGCATTTAGAGTGGCGATCAGTTCGGTCACATGAAGAATAGCAGCATTTGGATCGTCAAAGGAACACAAAAAGTCAGCCACGTAGAAGTGGTCCATTGCTCTTCCTCGTAAGCTGCTGATTCCGTCGAAACGCTTGAGGGTTTCACGGAGGGCAAAATTAGCACAGAAGGGGGATGATACCGTCCCAAAGGGATGAACGGTCAGCCTGTACTCGTCAGGTGCGCGATTTGTGTCGTTTTCAGGCCACCAGAGAAGACGAAATGCGTCCCTATCTTAAACGGGCATTTAAACTTGTAGAAACATTTTACGTATGTCCGCAGAGACGGCCACTTTCCTAGCCAAAAACGACATAAAACCTCGACTAGTGGTGTTGCCCAGTCTGGGCCCTGTAGTATATGGTCGTTGAGTGACACACCCTGCCTTTTCGCGGCACAGCCGAAAACCACTCTGACCTTCCCCGGTTTCTTTGGGTTCACGACCGGGTGACGGGGTAGGTACCACCTGAAATTTGCGCTGGAAACCGCTTTATCTAATCTTTCCATAAAACCCAAGTCGATGTTATGTTGCATGGCTCGCGTGTATTCTATCTTTAATTGTGGTTCCCGGGGCAGTCTGGTTTTGAGGAAGCCTAATCGTTTCAGAGCCATTTCTCGGCTGTTTGGCATAGACTTCATGTTGGGTCTCCACGGAATAAGAACCTCGAAACGGTCTATTATATACTTAGCGTTCTCGGCCACCATTCTCAAAGCCGCCCTATCTTCTCGTGATGGGGGATCTCTATCAACGGCCAGGTCGGCAAATTCGGCGTTATACAGCTGTTGGAATGCCAGTCCACTGTTCGCTGTTTCCACCAAAGTGCAGCCGATTTGGATTAGTTTGCCGCATCTTCCATCTGTACTGCCATATAAAGTCCAACCGAATATGGTGCGTACTGCATAGGGTGCTTTGCGGCTTCCTATCCTTTGATCCAGGACCCAATGCGCTTCCGGTACATCACAGCCGATCAGCAGATCAATTTCGTTATTCTGCCACTCCTCGATCGTAATTCAGTCGAGATGCGGCCACTAAGTCAGAATCGACTACACTGACTGAGGTGCTGTCATCGGCAGATCCTTTATGATGAATGCTTCTAGAGTTTCTGCTCTATCGTTGCTGACCAAGGAAACGAGTTGTAGGTGCAGTTTGGTCGACTGGATGACTTCGGTGCCACTCACTGTGCTCGCTGCTAATGAGGATTGATCCCCTCTGATCCCATATCTCTCTGCGAACTCCTTTCTTGCCAGCGTGGTATCCGAGCCACTATCTATGAAGGCCAACACTTTGACCACTCCTGTTGGGGTTACTACTCCCACGGCCACTAAGCCTAAACGTACCGGTTTACTGGCAGATCGTGACGTTGAACAAATAACGCTGGGTTTGGTACTCATCTCGGGCAAGACTACTCTCGCCTGGTGCATCAACCGATGGTGTCTGCCCGTGCAGCCCTCGTAACCACATCAGTTCCTTGTCCTACAAGCTGCCGCCTAGTGCGCGGTGTTGAGACAAATAAAACACGCTCCTGCCATCCTCGCCATTACCCACCGCTCGTCTATTGTGGCGTTTCCGAACTTGGGGCATTCTGGTAGTCCATGGCTAGTACCACAGGATCTGCAATTGGGTTGCACCGCAGCATCGCGTGAAATGGCATGTGTATTGGTCCAAGGTTGGTATTTTGGATGTTCAGGTGCAGGGGTTTGAGCTTGGCTAGTACTGAGCTTGTTTGGCCGGTTGCTGTCCCGGATGAGTCGGCCGAATCTGCTGTCAGCTATCTTCGTTTGCCTGTCTAAGTATTCAGTCAGGTCTTCGAAGTTGGCTTCTCTGTCGCCTCGGCTTATCCGTTCAGCTTCTTCCGCCCACCGACCCTGTAGTTCGGGAGAGAGGTGACGGACTATGCCTTCCAAAGTGTGCATGGCGTCTAGGTCAGCTCTGTAACCTAAATGGTCGAGGGCTATTGAGCAGTTCTGCATCTTGATCACCAGGTCGGCCATGGTGTAGACGTCGCCCTTGGTTTTCTTTGCCTCTACCATCACGCCCGCTATTAGGTTACGGGCTACTTTGAACGGTTGGCCAAACAAGTCCCTTAGAATCTTCCTTGCTCAGGTGTAGCCTTGTTCCGGGTCGACCATAATGCACCCGTCGACAGCTTCTCTTGCTCCACCTCGACAGTAGTGAGTAAGGTAGGTAAGCCCTTTCCCAGGGTCGGTTACCTTATTTTCGAGGAAGGTCTCGAACTGCTTGACAAACTTGCAGTATTGTTCAGCTCGCCCGTCGAAAACCGTTAGTTCCACTCTTGTCAAATCGATCGATGGTGGTTTGTAGTCGGCGACCGGCGTGGGGTTCCCTATCTTATTGCACCCTGATCTATCGGAAGTGTCGAAGTCGCTGGTCTCGTGCTCTCGCTCTTTCTGTGTACACTTCTTTTTTGCTCCCTGCAGTCTAGCTGATAGTAACTGTTGTTCTAGGTCTAGTATTCTCAGCCTATATAAATCAACATCCTTACAATCCATATTGCTCTCATTAACACATGAACATGACAGGACTGGGCGATCTAACATTAGCTAAAGAACCAAATGTACCCAAAACCTCCTCGGAGACTTGCTGTGTTATTTCCTGTCCGGATTCCAGTGTTTTCGTTCCTTTTCTTGGCCTTTCGCGTGTATTTCCTCGTTTCAAATTGATCAAATGAGTATTGTAACACACGTTTGAGCAATGCGTAGCCAAATTCGCAACGGATTCCGAAGTCAAATGACGATTATCCGTGATATTCTACGATACTAGATTATTACATGAACAATGACATCAAAAAGAATACAAACCTCAATAATACGATCACAAGGACTCAACAACGAGAAACCGAATAGCAGCGTGTGAGCAAACAGCACGTGCGTTACGCAGGTCCTGAACAAGGATGTGCCAAAGTAGCGCTCTGGGTGCGAACAAACAAAAATTGGTCCATAGAAACAACCAGTTCGTAAAGACAAGTCAATAGTGTAGGCAAGTGAGTGATGTTAGGAAAACCACTGAATCGCGAGGGTTAAAGGGGGATTTTCCACGACCGGTGGTTACCACCAGTCACACTTTTGAGCAACACTGCGCGTTCATCTAGCAGATGTCGTCTTGCTTTACTTGCGAACTGTTCACTAATCAGGCTACAGACTGACCCGGAGCCAATCAAAGCCCTGGTTTGGTGGCGGCTAATCATAATCTTAATCACGGGTAAGGCACTGCTACGTATATCATACCCAAAACTATTGACATAACCTGCGTGCAATGTTAAGCTGCCTTCGCGGTTAATCCACCGTCGGCAGTACCAGGCGATATGTCCAGGTTTCTGGCAGTAATAGCAAGTTTTCACTTAACGAGCTGCCGGTAGTCTTGCCTTCTTTGCTGAAACCGCGAAAATTCCCGGGGTTGTAACGTTCACTCCACCACCCGTCTGGTCCAGCTTCGTGCTGGTGGACTCTCAGGCAGCCAGGTCCCTCGGGGTTGTAGTAGGAGGATCACCCCCTCCAAGAGGTTTCGTACCCAAGCCAAAAATCGACTTAGGATCCAACATTCTCTGTCCTCCCTTGACTCTTCCGGAAATCCCAGCCGGGCTAGACGACGCAGTGTGGATAGGTATTCCACTAGTCCCTCTCCTTTCGCCTGTGTCTGCAGATAGGATTCATTTTGGCGGTCGACCTCGGCCAGCCCGCTGCCAGCAATTCGCCGCAGCAAGACAAATAAGGATTTCACTTCCCCCGGGAGGCTATGGTCAAGTGATTTGCTGAACACTCCCTACGATATTAGCGTTAATACCAGGTGTTACGACCGTTTGAGCAATGCGTAGCCAAATTCGCAACGGATCCCGAAATCAGAAGGCGATTATCCGTGATAATTCTACGATACTAGATTATTAAAATAAACAATGACATAAACAATATACAAACCTCAATAATACGATCACAAAGTCTCAACAACGAGAAACCGAATAGCAGCGTGTGAGCAGACAGCACGTGCGTCACGCAGGTCCTGAACAAGGATGTGCCAAAATAGCGCTCTGGGCGCGAACAAACAACAATTGGTCCAGAAAAACAACCAGTTCGTAAAGACAAGTCAATAGTGTATGGAAATGAGTGATGTTGGGAAAAAACACTGAATCGCGAGGGAAAAAAGGGGGATTTTCCACGACCGGCTGTTACACCGCCCACCAAAATCCTCCTGGATCCTTAGCAGAGTCAAAGGTTTGGTATAAAGGTACTGATTCTTCCTACCTGCCTAGGCCCTGCTGTCAGTGCGCGCGTCTAATGTTCGTCGTCGACGTTCTACTACTGGTCGCACCTAACCCATTGGCTACATAGACGTGAGGCTAGTCTACATCTTCCACAAGACCAAATGACCGATGGCGGGCGTGAGTGGTCACATAGACGTTGTCCTCGTACGGGGCCGTCCGGTCCTGGATGTACGCGCTCGAGTGTGTGTGTGTGTGTGTGTGCGTGCGTGCGTGTGTGTGTGTGCCGGGGTTACAATGAAATCACAGGTATGACTACACATCAAAGGAGGACTTTCTGCAATGTCAACAGAAGACCGCGTGGCAAGAAAACGAGTAAATGTAGCATGTGTGTGTGACCTGAGCTCCACTGCTTCCACATGTGCAAGGGGCATTCGGTAGCGTCAACAAAAGGCGAACAAAGAACACTGTCACATGTATGATGGGTTTACGGGATGTAGAGTGCGTCGTGCATGCGTGTATGTATCGGGATGTATAATGGAATCGCACTCATCACCACATATCGGAAAGAACCTTCTGTAATGTCAACGAAGGGACCGCGAGCACCTTAACGTGTTTGACGGAGATTGTGTGGTGTATATGGTGTTTCTTTATCCACCTCGATTACTGGTGTGAAAAAGGTTTACTAGGCCACAGGGTTATCAGCTCCTCCATCTTCGCTCTCGAGTAGGTTAATACTGCGTATGTCACGAATGAGCACTCCGTTAGCTGTCTTCACCTTCACCGTTCTTATCATTTTGTCGGTGCTTTTGATGGTTTCCGTAACTACTCCCAAAGACCAAGCGCTGAAATGTGCGCGTTCGTCGGCGATCATAACCACGTCCCCAACTTTGAATGGTCTTGTTTTGGCCATCCACTTCTGTCGAGTCTGCAAAGCCGGTAGGTACTCCCGTAGCCATCGCCTCCAGAAGACCTTGGCCAGATAGTTCGCTTGCTTCCACCCATGGAGGTAGCTCCCACGAAGGTTTACCGGCCCTTGGAAACCCTCGTTCGACCTTAGCGTCAATAAGTCGTTTGGGGTGAGCGCCAGGTGGGTGGGGTCGCCGTTCAATACTGGAACCAGGGGGCGGTTGTTCAGGATTCGCTCCACCTCAGTCATGACGGTGTTCAGGGTCTCGTCGTCGGGCGGCTGCTGCTCCATGATTGACAGCAATATCCGTCTGGCGGACCGGATCATGCGTTCCCATATGCCGCCTCGGTGACTGGCCTGTGGGGGGTTGAAATGCCAGCGTATGCCGTAGGCCACGGTTCGATTCTGCAGTTCGTCCCTGTTTATGTTCTTGTGCCAACGCTGCAATTCCCGTTGAGCGCCCACAAAGTTCGATCCATTATCTGAGTATATATCGGCCGGTACGCCTCTTCGGTTGATAAATCGTTGCAAGGCCCGTAGAAACGAATCGGTCGTCATCGAATGTGCGACTTCTAGGTGTACCGCACGTGATTTCATGCACGTCATGATACATCCGTATCGCTTTTCTAATCTTTTCCCGCACTTGATCCACAAGGGCCCGAAATAGTCCAACCCGGTGTCACTGAACGGCCACCAGCCCGTAGTTACCCTGCATTCTGGTAGTGGGGCCATGAGTTGTTTGCCTGCTGTGGCATTGCGTCTCCTGCATTGCACACACCGTCGGATTACGCGTTTTACAGTCTCTCGTCCTCTCAACAACCAAAGACGCTTTCGGATGACGCTCGTCACGTGACTTTCCCCGGCATGTCCCTCCACGGCGTGGACGTGTTGAATCATTAGCTCTACTACAGGTTGTCTCGCAGGCAGCAGTATAGGATACTTTGTGTCGAAGTTCAGGTGGGCGTTGGTCAGCCTACCATCCACCCGCAGCAGTCCGTTGATGAGTTTGGGGTTTAAACGCTTCAGCTCGCCTCTTGGAGATGGCATGTCTTCATTGGTCAGCCCCACTTCTTCCGCCCTCTTGAGTTCTCGGGCGAAAGCCTCGCGTTGTATCATTCTGAAAATATCGTACTCTGCCGATTGTAGCTCATCGGGACCTATCGGGCCGACCGGTATCCGACCTGAGGGCCGTAGCCCTTTCATGACTAGTAAACTTATCTTGAACCTGGTTAACCAAACTAGCGAACGAAGCGTCTTCATCCAGGAAGAAAACCTGACCAGTCGCGATAAAATGGGCGACGCTTCGACGACGTTGGTTGCTATCACTACGCCTTTGATCTCCAGTTCCAATTCCGTAGGGGGTTTTAATTCGAACACGGGCCAGTCCTGTTTGGGCAATTGCAGGAAGTTCGGCCCTCTCGTCCACGTGTCCAGTTGCCTGAAATTGTTCGCACCTCGGGAGCACAGGTCGGCCGGATTATCGCCAGACCTGACATGACTCCACTGGTGCGTGGCCGATTCATCGTGGATAATCGTGAGCCGGTTGGCAACGAAAGTACTAAACCGGCTCCGTACGTTGTTAATGTAGTAAAGTACTATCGTTGAATCCGTCCAGAAGCTCACCGACCAAATGTAGAGATCGAAACATCTCTTCACAGCTTGCACCACCCTGACTGCCAACACGGCTGCGCTGAGTTCAAGGCGTGGGATTGAGACCGACTTCAGTGGAGCAACGCGGGCTTTGGCGAACAGGATCCTCGTGGTATATTTTCCATCTCCTGCGCACCATCGTCCGTACACCACAGCTCCATAACCGACTTCGGATGCATCGGAAAAGGCATGTAGTTCTCCAGTCCGTGTCGTATGGCCAGGGGTCAAACATCGTGGTATTCTTATGTCCCCTAATTTCTTCAAGGTGTTCAAAAATTCCTCCCAGTCCTGCCGGTCCCCTCGGTCCAGTGACTGGTCCCAATCAACTTTCTTACGGCACAGCCGCTGCAGCAAGATCTTTCCGGGTAGCAGCCATGGTGAGACGAAACCGAGCGGGTCGAACAAACTTGAGACGGAAGATAGTATGCCACGACGGGTTATTGGCAGCTCGGGAACGTTCAGTTCGAAAACAAAATCGTCCGTTTCCGCGTCCCATTGTATCCCTAAAGTGCGCTCGATAGGAAGTGGAGAGCCGTCCAAATCTCTTACCCTTTCGGCCTTTTCGTGATACGGGATGACCTTCAGCACTTCTGAGGCGTTCGACATCCATTTAGTTAGATGGAAGCCACCCTCTTCCAGCAATCTCGTCAGACCCCTGAACTGCTCTAGAGCTGATTCCACATCATCGAATGACCCAAGGTAGTCGTCGACGTAGAAGTTCCTGCTGACGCTTTCTACCACCGTCCGATGTACCAGATCGCCATGTTTGTTCGCTGATTCTCGGAGGGCGTAGTTGGCACAAAATGGTGACGATATGGCTCCGAAGGGGTGGACGGTCATTCTATAATTCACCACTGCGTTGTCCCGGTCGCTCCCTTCCCACCACAGGAAACGCAAAGCATCTCGTTCTCCTACCGGAATCTTCACCTGATGGAACATTTCCCTAATGTCAGCAGACAAAGCCACTTTACCCACTCTGAAACGGCACAGAACATCGATCAGTGGTGTGGTCCAGTCAGGCCCCTGTAGTAGGCGATCGTTTAACGACTTTCCCTGGAACTTGGCCGCACAGTCGAAAACCACGCGCAGTTTATTGGGTTTCTTGGGGTTGATAACCGGATGGTGAGGCAGATACCAGATACCCCTTTTGCTGTCGGTGTTAACAGGCACCCTTTCAACGTAACCGAGGTCCTCGTTTCGCTTCATCAAATCCGCGTATCGTTCCCACAGATTCTGGTCTCGAATGAAGCGTTCTTTTAGTCGTAGTAATCGTTGGAGAACATAATTTCTGTTGTCAGTCCACGGGTCGACCGGTGTGCGCCATGGGAGGGGAACCTCGAACTGTTTTTTGAGGCCTCTAGAGCCTTGCCGCACCGTTCGTAGAGCGAAGTGATCCTCTTGAGACAACGTCGGTCTTTCGTCCCCAATGTCATGAAACTCCTTTTCATAAAGCCGTTGCAGATGATACTCTATGCGGTCCGTTTCGGCGGATAAGTAATTCACGGAACCGCGTACCCCTACTGGACCGTATAACATCCATCCCAGAGCCGTGCGTACGGCATAAGGTGCCTGGCGGTCGCCCACTCTTTGGTCAAGCACCCAATGCGCCTCTGGCACGTCGCATCCGATGAGGAGATCCACCTCATCATCTTCCCAGTCTACAACGGTTACATCCTGCAGGTGGGGCCATCGAGTCAAGATTGCGTTCACCGACCTTGGTGCTCGCATGGGGAGATCCGCTAACGTGAATGCCTCCGTTGGTTCAATTTCCTCGTTAGTGTCTAGAGAGATGAGTTGCAGCCTTAATCTACCGGCAGTCATTACCTGTGTTCCGCCCACCGTGCTCACTGCTAACGACGTCGCACCTTTAGCCAGTTGGTGTTTGTCGGCAAACCGCTCTTTCACTAAAGTGGTGTCGGATCCACTATCAACGAAAGCCAACGCCTTGGCTATCCCAGTCGGAGTCACTACTCCCACGGCCACTACGCCTAAACGTACCGGTTTACTGGCAGATTGCGAAGTTGAACAAATCACGCTGGGCTTGGCACTCGCCTCGGATATGGTTATTCTCGCCTGATGCAGCAGCCGATGGTGTCTGCCCGTGCAGCCCTCGTAACCACATCGATTCCTTGTTCTACAGGCTGCTGCCCGGTGCGTGGTGTTGAGACAGATGAAACATGCTCCTGCCATCCTCGCCGTTCCCCACCGTTCGTCTATTGTGGCATTGCCGAACTTTGGGCATTCTGGTAGGCCATGGCTAGTACCACAGGATCTGCAATTTGGTTTCGCCGTAGCATCTCGTGAAATGACGTGTGTGTTGGTCCAAGGCTGGTACTTTGGATGTTCCCGTACAGGGGTTTGGACTTGGCTAGTACCGGGCTTGTTTGCTCGGTTGCTGTCCCGGATGAGTCGGCCGAATCTGCTGTCAGCTATCTTCGTTTGCCTGTCTAAGTATTCAGTCAGGTCTTCGAAGTTGGCTTCTCTGTCGCCTCGGCTTATCCGTTCAGCTTCTTCCGCCCACCGACCCTGTAGTTCGGGAGAGAGGTGACGGACTATGCCTTCCAAAGTGTGCATGGCGTCTAGGTCAGCTCTGTAACCTAAATGGTCGAGGGCTATTGAGCAGTTCTGCATCTTGATCACCAGGTCGGCCATGGTGTAGACGTCGCCCTTGGTTTTCTTTGCCTCTGCAATCACGCCCTCTATTAGGTTACGGGCTACTTTGAAAGGTTGGCCAAACAAGTCCCTCAGAATCTTTCTTGCCCTTGTGTAGCCTTGTTCTGGATCGAGCATGGTGCATCCGTCGATAGCTTCTCGCGCTCGGCCTCGGCAGTAGTGAGTAAGGTAAAGAAGCCTTTGCCCAGGGTCGGTTACCTTGTTTTCAACGAACGTCTCGAACTGTTTGACAAACTTGCAATATTGCTCAGCTCGCCCGTCGAAAACCGTTAACTCCACTCTAGGCAGATCGATCGATGGTGGTTTGTAGTCGGCGACCTGCGTGGGGTTCCCTACCTTATTGCACTCTAACCTATCGGAAGTGTCGAAGTCACTGGTCCTATACTCTCGCTGTTTCTGTGTACACTTCTCTGCTTCATGCGCCTGTAGTCTAGCCGAAAGTAACTGTTGCTCTAGTTCTATTATTCTCAGCTTATATAAATCAACGTCCTTACGATCAATATTGCTTTCAATAACACATGAGCTAGCACTGACAGGACTAGGCGATCTAGCATTAGCTAAAGAATCATAAGTACCCAAAACCTCCCCAGAGACTTGCCGTATTACTTCCTGTCCGGGTTCGACTGCCTTTGATCCTTTCCTTGGCATTTTGCGTGAATTTTCCTCGTTCCAAATAGATCTATTGAGTATTTTTACGACCGTTTGAGCAATGCGTAGCCAAATTCGCAACGGATCCCGAAATCAGAAGGCGATTATCCGTGATAATTCTACGATACTAGATTATTAAAATAAACAATGACATAAACAATATACAAACCTCAATAATACGATCACAAAGTCTCAACAACGAGAAACCGAATAGCAGCGTGTGAGCAGACAGCACGTGCGTCACGCAGGTCCTGAACAAGGATGTGCCAAAATAGCGCTCTGGGCGCGAACAAACAACAATTGGTCCAGAAAAACAACCAGTTCGTAAAGACAAGTCAATAGTGTATGGAAATGAGTGATGTTGGGAAAAAACACTGAATCGCGAGGGAAAAAAGGGGGATTTTCCACGACCGGCTGTTACACCAGGTCTACCCGCTCATTGGCCGGAAAATGCTGAATACATAGCTTTGTTTGCGTCTCCCAGGAACTAACAACATCTCCCAGAGGCAGCGTGTCCGTTACCGTGTACGGGGGCTCCCAGTGCCTGCTGGGCATTGACTCCCGCTCAATCGCTTCTGGTGAGAGTGGACCTGACAACGTGGGCAACTGTTTGGATGGACTCGCTTCTCCAACTTTCGGTCCCGCCGTGGGTGCCAAATCAGTAGCAAGCTGGTTAACTGGAAACAGACACATGAGCGACTCATCAGCCATTGTCCTGCGCTGCACGCTCAGTGGAAATGGGGAACAAGGAAAACAAGAAAAAAATGTGTGTTGGACAAGAATGAGCGTAATTGAAACAAGTTAAAGCGGTCCTTCATAGTTCGGGTATCTCCGGTTAGGGATAGCTGTGTTCCTCAGGAACAGCAGTGGACCTCCTTGTCCGAGTCTTCTCACCAGTATTCGTCCAATCCAGAAGCCCATCAGGTGCGTCTATAATAAATCAACGACAACAAGTCAGCACGTTCAAAGGACCCTCCAATATGGCCGCCCTAGTCCTTCTTCTTACACCTGTTCTCTCAAAACGACAGGTTCGCATTTGTTTGGTGAAGTACCGGATGCATACCCGAAAGTGTTGCACCCACCTTCCGTACTACCTGCCGTAAGCAACTCGGTAGGCTGTCGTCTTACCACATCAGACCTTCAGTTTCATCTGGAGCACGTCGGCTTGCTCACGAGAAGCCTAAAGTCGTGCGAGCTGACTTCGAGCACATTTTTGAATTAGGTGACTTCCGTGCACCAAACAGTCCCTGAGTCTCGCCACTTCATATGATTCCTAAAATAACAGGCAATTTGCGACCATGTGGAGACTATAGAGCCCTCAATAATGCCACTGCTCCAGATATATATCCCATCTCACATATTCAGG
The DNA here is from genome assembly GCA_948099385.1 of Fasciola hepatica. Taxonomy (NCBI): domain Eukaryota; kingdom Metazoa; phylum Platyhelminthes; class Trematoda; order Plagiorchiida; family Fasciolidae; genus Fasciola; species Fasciola hepatica. The sequence continues at coordinate 12,325,466 of CANUEZ040000030.1, forward strand.
AAATCAAAGTCAAATTCAAGGGTGCCCGTGTGTTCTCCAAAACAGATCTGGTACATGCCTATCACCAGATTCCTATGATAGATGAGGACATATCTAAGACAGCTGCAATAACACCCTTTGGTCCGTTGGAATTCCCACGAAATCCATTTGGTTTACGCAAAGCTGAGCAAATCTTTCAGCTTTGTATTAGCCGGGTTGTCGGGGATAAGAATTTCGTTTTCGCCTACATAGACGGTCCGCTGGCAGCGGTCGAATCTGAAGATGCTGTTAGAGCGTTTCGCAGTCAAAGCGAACGAAAGTGTCTCTGGCCAAAGTTCAGTTGGGCTTTTAGGTCACAAGCTGCCTTTTACTGATTGACTGACACGTCCCTTACCCCGCCTGATGAACCATACCCACGGGATGCTGCACATCACCTTGGTCTCATGTGAAACAATCCAATAACAGAGCCAGAATACGCAACACAGGAATTTTGTACTCATTAAATTTCGATACGCCATCCGAACGCAATCCACTTATCCCCCCTCATCCGCGGTTCCCAATAATGACGCCGAATATCACTGAGAATCAATAAGTCAATATATTTTTGTCAGCGTAACAGAACAATAAGGCGCAAGCCTACGCGAAGGTTTTTCGCTCAGTTCAGTCTTGCAAGATTTCACTTTTCTTTCGATCGTTATCCAGCTTGAAATTGATTCTTCACTAATTCGAGGCCTTCAAGTTGCGCTCCTTTTCCTCTGAGTGATACGGGTTATTGATCCTGAACCTTAACTCACCTTTTATATGAATTGCTGTTTCCTCCACATTCATCAACGTTTCCTAGTCCATTTCCACACAGTTTGTTCATATCTCCCCGTTTCATTACGCACTCTGTTTATTGAGACCGGGAATATCCATCATTCTGGGCCATCGTCGTCTTCTTAGAGAGCTGTTCTTTTCATATTCACCAAAGTTTACGAGTGTACTCCCATTCATTTCTTTCATCTCTTCATGTTCATAACTTATTCCGCTCATGGAACCCCAATAGGCCTCCGTTATCCACAGCTTGCATTATTTTGGTTCACAACGCGTCCTTGGCGCTATATTTTCACGACATATTTCGCATTCCCATGGGCCACCACCAACCAGCCCGGATTCGAAACCAAACCGTATTTGCCGCGCGATTCATAATCATTTCGGTCGATTAAAACTAACTCTAGCTATATTGCTTTGCTTCTGACGATTTTGACTCGCTTTCTTGAAATTCGTGTATAGTTCATTGCTTGGAGTAACGTTGTACACCATGATCATGCACTTGAGATTGCGTCTCGACCATGGTCGAGAAATATACTATTATTATTATTATTTCGTAATTGGATTTTACAGTTCCATGCCAGGTCTCATCACTTAGACCTTCGGAGTTTCCTCTAGCCACTTCCTCGGGCTCGATAATATGTGATACGACTTTGCCACAACCAAGCCATTTCTTACCCATGTCTTGGCTCCTCACGGCTTTCGACTTTTCACATAATTTAGCCCATCCTGGCATCAAACCCACCACGAAGCTAGTTGCAGATAGGTACGTCTGGCACGGCATGCTAAAGGGCCGTTCGTGATTGGGCCCGCTCATTTCTTCAGCCGTTTTCGACATCATTGTACAGCTAATAACAGAGCGGCAGACCCCACTAATCACTGCCTTTCTCACCGTGTTGCACACTGAATTATAGAGTACAAATAAGCAAGGTGAATATGGAATGGATCCACATGAAAGGGAAGAGGAGAGGACGCCCTAATAGCCAGCACATGGAATACACAGTCTGACTGCACAGAATCACATCGATCAATCTTTCCGATTTGACAAAAAATGACCACTCGATCGCCGCTGTTCAGGGTTCGCTGTCATATCCTTCAATGCCTCCAGCCAACTGGCTGAAAGTTCTTTTGGACCCCGACCACGTGAGGCACCTACGTTCGCTGTGCGTTTATCTATTCCCGGCTGCCACGTCACCTGTTGAATTCCACGTGGCTTCCTCTACTCCCCATGAGGAACAGAAAGTGTGGCACGGTATGGTAGATGTGCGTTTACCATAAGCAGCGGGTGCCCTAACCGATGAAACCTACTAAGTTAGATACACTGTAACAGAACGTTCTCTAACCTGGCACCCAATACTCGATTTCTGACCTCAGTGTTACTTTCTCGGTCATTCCATCCAATCTCAACGATACTACGCAAGTATTGCTGGTCGAAAACCCCAAGACGACGAATATCCTCCACAAGTAGACCTCAAGTCTTGGAACCATTCAACGAAAATGAACGCACTGTGGCACACTACACTCGACCTTTCAGCTTCAGTGAAATATCAGGTGCCGGGGTTCAAAGAAAAGTAGGCATCTAGTGGCTCCCTTAGACCACTTTTCTTTTGTATCCTCGAGGTTTTTTTCGCACCCATGTGGATATCGTTGGTCATCTCAGCCCCTGAAAAGGTCTCTGGTACCTTCTTACTATGGTCGGCCATTTCATCCGTTGGACAGAGGCTAATCCCATTGCCAGCGCAGAGAGTGAAGCCGTAATGGCTGCTTTTAGGGGACGATGGGTTTAGTTATACTGATGCCCTGCAACGGTAACTACTGATAGCGACACACAGTTTGAGTCAAACCCGCTCAGATAAAAGTTGCGTATGCTGGGCTGTCATCGTTCTTGCACAACATCTTGTCGCCCAGCAGCCAGCTGTGTGGTTGTGTTTTTAATCGACAACTCAAAGCCTAGCCCATCGCTGCTAACAGCTCTGATTGGGTGCAGGCCCTCCCAGTCGTCCTCTTAGGTTTGCCCTCTGCCTGTAAGCCCAGTATTACCGCACCAGCTGCGGAATTAGCTTTAGGCCAAACTCTTCCGTTACCTGGGGGTTACTTTACCGCAGGTCGCGTGAACGATGACGGTGGTGCTTCATATGCTCAACACGTAGCTTCGCAGATGCACAGCTTGCAAGTGCATCCTCCGCGTTCACAGTCTCAGTCGACCTACATTCCACCTGAATTATCTACCTGCGCCTGCCTGTTGGTACGCTTGGATACCGTCAGGACATCTCAACAGCCACCTTGTAAGTGTCCATACAAGGAGCTCGAGGGACACGATCGAGTTTAGCTCACTGACCGAAACGGTAAACATTAAACTGTATCTGTCGACTGTCTTAAGGTTGTTCACCTTAGCGGCGGCCCAGAGAAGGAGGGGCGATAATGCTTCAATAGTTCCCGCACCCGAACCTCAACCAGCGCAGAATGAAACCGTGGAGCTGTAGCAAACGTGGGGACTTGGCCGGTACATATGTTGGCCAAAGCCTCTCGTAGAGGGCATCCATTTTTTCAACCCCACTTAAACCGGTTTGCACAGTTTGGCGTTTTACAAAATCATTTTAAAACTCACGTATTGTGCCGTTCACTTCGCCTCTTCTCATCGCCGTTAACTCACGTATTTCACTTTCCGCTTCCATCGCATGTACGGGCACGAAGGAACCCCCGGAAAGTCGTGCTGGGCTATTTTGTGCTGATTACTTGCATATTTTTTCTGCCACACCTAGTTGAGGGCTTCGTAGAAGAAAGCTAAGCCCGAGCAACTTAGTAATTCTCCCCAGGCCGCACAAGAGGGTTGTGGCACCCTAAAACGGTCCCCTTAGACGACCGATGATACATGAGACTCGTGATGCTAATGGAGGCCTGCGCGGTGCGCCTTCAAACAGATCCAAGGGTCCTTCGACAGTTCCCTCCCGGGGGGGAGGTGGGGTTGTGGAGTCCTGGAGATGAATTGGTATGGATGTGTAAATTCATGACTAAAAATTACTGTTGTATCCACAACCGGTAGCAGAACACGTAACGGTGGCGTTGCATTTATTTATGCGATTGTAAACACAAAACCCGGCAGTAGCCGGCGACTAAGCGGCAAAAAAGCAGGTGAGTTGGCATAAAGAATTAAACTACTTGTGCCGCCACGCGCAGCAGAGGAAGACCAATCAGTACACAGCAAAATCGATAGGTCAATACTGCTGGCGCTAAAGCGTGGTTAAAGATCAAGGCAAATTGGGAGTATGTCCACTCATGAGAGGAATATTGATCGGTTGTCCCCGTAGTATGCGAGACCCTAACGAGACCCAAAAATTACCGTAGACAGACTTAAACAATTAGCAATCAGCCGTAAGCAGTTTGTATGTTGTTCGATGCCACGGGGATTGTAAGATACCTTTGAGCAATACGTAGCGAAATTCGCAACGAATCCCGAAATCAGAAGGCAATTATCCGGGAAATTCCACAGTATTGGACTACCAAATGAACAGTGACCTGAAGCGGATACAAACCTCAATTATGCGACCACAAGGACGTAGAAGAAGAGAACCAAATTACGTCGTGCGAGAAAGGAGCACGTGCTTCACGCAGGTCCAGAACAAGGATATGACAGAGTAGCGCGCTGGACGTGAACAAACAAACGTTGGTTTGTAAAAACATAGAGTGCACAAAGCAAGTCAATAGTGTAAATAAGTGAGTGGTGTTAAGGAGACATGGAACAGCAGTGTTTTTGGGGTGATTTTCCACAACCGGTCGTTACCATTATCCTCTTGAACCTTAGGAGAGTCGAAGGTTTGGAATAAGGGTACTGATTCTTCCTACTTACCTAGACCCTTGTGTCAGTACGCGTACCTAATACCTTGTCGTCAACTTTCTACTCACGATCGCACTTGATCCGGCAGCCACACCGACACGATGTTACTCTGCATCGTCCATGAGAACGGCTGATCGAAGATGGGCGTGAGGGGGGATCAAAGGCGCTGTCCTAGGGACAGGCTTTGTGAATCGGCCGAGTGTGCTCGTGTGTGTGTGCGTGTGCGCATGGATGTCATGTATGAGGTCGCACTCTGGTATATGGGCAAATAGTAACATCCATTACTTACGGGGGATATCATCCATAATGTCAGTCATAAACGAGGGACAATTGGCCCTTCCGAGTGCTTTGATGGAAGTCATGAGTTATAAAGGCGTAATATTGAAGTGTGATTGTTGTGTGTGATTGAATCACAGCTAATACCACGTATGCGAAAAGCCTTTTGTAACATAAACAAAGAAAGGTGAGAAATGCAACGTGCTTGATGGAGATTGTGAAATACAAACGTGTATGGTGTAAGCGTGTATGTGTCAGGGTGTATGATAGTTCAATACATCAGTGTGTCGTAAGTGCCCCAACACACCGGGGGTTCTTTTATCCACTTCGAAGACAAATAAGGAATGGACTACTGGGTTCCCGTGTTATCGGCTACTCCGTCCTCACTCACGAGGGGGCTGACACTGCGTACGTCGCGGATTAGCATTCCGCTGGCAGTCTTCACGTCGGAGTCGTCATTGTAGCAGCAGGTCTTGGAAAATCCCCCTTTAACCCTCGCGATTCAATGGTTTTCCTAACATCACTCACTTGCCTACACTATTGACTTGTCTTTACGAACTGGTTGTTTCTATGGACCAATTTTTGTTTGTTCGCACCCAGAGCGCTACTTTGGCACATCCTTGTTCAGGACCTGCGTAACGCACATGCTGTTTGCTCACACGCTGCTATTCGGTTTCTCGTTGTTGAGTCCTTGTGATCGTATTATTGAGGTTTGTATTCTTTTTGATGTCATTGTTCATGTAATAATCTAGTATCGTAGAATATCACGGATAATCGTCATTTGACTTCGGAATCCGTTGCGAATTTGGCTACGCATTGCTCAAACGTGTGTTACAATACTCATTTGATCAATTTGAAACGAGGAAATACACGCGAAAGGCCAAGAAAAGGAACGAAAACACTGGAATCCGGACAGGAAATAACACAGCAAGTCTCCGAGGAGGTTTTGGGTACATTTGGTTCTTTAGCTAATGTCATGTGTTAATGAGAGCAATATGGATTGTAAGGATGTTGATTTATATAGGCTGAGAATACTAGACCTAGAACAACAGTTACTATCGGCTAGACTGCAGGGAGCAAAAAAGAAGTGTACACAGAAAGAGCGAGAGCACGAGACCAGCGACTTCGACACTTCCGATAGATCAGGGTGCAATAAGATAGGGAACCCCACGCCGGTCGCCGACTACAAACCACCATCGATCGATTTGACAAGAGTGGAACTAACGGTTTTCGACGGGCGAGCTGAACAATACTGCAAGTTTGTCAAGCAGTTCGAGACCTTCCTCGAAAATAAGGTAACCGACCCTGGGAAAGGGCTTACCTACCTTACTCACTACTGTCGAGGTGGAGCAAGAGAAGCTGTCGACGGGTGCATTATGGTCGACCCGGAACAAGGCTACACCTGAGCAAGGAAGATTCTAAGGGACTTGTTTGGCCAACCGTTCAAAGTAGCCCGTAACCTAATAGCGGGCGTGATGGTAGAGGCAAAGAGAACCAAGGGCGACGTCTACACAATGGCCGACCTGGTGATTAAGATGCAAAACTGCTCAATAGCCCTCGGCCACTTAGGTTATAGGGCTGACCTAGATGCCGTGCACACTTTGGAAAACATACTCCGTCACCTCTCTCCCGAACTACAGGGTCGGTGGGCGGAAGAAGCAGAACGGATAAGCCGGAGCGACAGGGAAGCTAACTTGGAAGACCTGACCGAATGGTAAGACCCCATTCCAACCGGAATCCGTATGCCCCTGCCGAATACCAGCACGTTTGCCCCCACATGAAAAACCCTCATTTTAACACTCAGTGTTTTCCCCCCTTTTTACTGTTTGCCGTCCTCGACCACAGCTGGTGAACTGACCAGACTGTTATCTTCCTATTTTCTCATTCTTCTTCCAGACCATACCATCTACTATTGTTTTATTCCTGGTTCCCAAACGGACACCCTCTCCTCATCCACCGCCTACCTAATATCGCCCTAAATTTCTACTATCACCCAACTACCCTAGAAAGCTACCAGTCTCCATCCAGGGATCCCTAATAGACCTGTCCACTAGCCAAACGATAACTAACTGTTCGGATAACAAAATGTTCATTTTCTTGCTTCCATATAAACGATAATCATAACCCACGGCTAGAACACTCTCCAGACTGCCGCACTCCTGATCTCTTCCAGATTGCATTGGTTACTTGGGTAGCCATTGGCCAAATCGACGTTTATTCCGGATTACCGTAAGGACTGGACGATTTGATCAATGGTTTAAGTCTACACTCTTGCTTGCTGACGTTACATGGGGCACCATACACGGATTAACAAAACCTCATGAAAGTCTCACCGGATCGCAGAGGTGATTCCTGACACCAACCATCAACACATCCGCTCAACGTCTATTCCCAAATAATCCAACCCAACAGTTCAATTCTCCCCGCGTTGCAGTACGAAACCAATGGCCGGAACCCAGCCTTCGCAGCTGTCAACTTCGTCAAACCAGCCCATTTTTACCTGCTTCCCACAACATTCTGCCAGCCACCACCTGCAACCAAGGTCTTTACGGAACAGAATACCAGCCATCTGCAGCCAACCATAATTTGATTAACAATTTTCTATCAAATACAACTCAACACAAAAAAAAACATTTTACACTCTTCCAACTCCTGCCTAGCCGAACCATTGACGTTTGTCTCCACTAATCCGTTTCATTGACGGCTTTTCTTTTCTTTAAAAGTCCGTTATATGTCCATACACCATTCATGCTCTTCAAAAGTTCACTGAAGTCCCTGCGAAGCTTTTCGTCTTCATGTGAATTTCCATATGACACTGTAATCACCTGCACAAAAGGTCCGTTTTATTATCACCTTTGAATCACTTGCCTTTATTTCACATGCTTCCTCCACAGTTAGTTACCCAATGCTGGATCATTGTCCTATATTCCGCTGGTATCTCTGACTGCACTTTGAAAGCCCCATGCTTGCTTTACTTTTAACCTTGTTCTTTGGCATCTCTTCCGCCCGGTTACTAGTTAGTGACCGTCCATTTGTCGCTTATATTAACAATCCCACGACTGTCCATTTATCCACACCGCTCCCAGCGATTTCGAAACCGATTTGGAATTCCCGCCTCAACCATTACCACTTTTGTTTACTCAAACACTACATGACTTTACTGGTGTATTTCGGTTGCTGTGATTTATAAATTTAGAATTTGTGAATACCTCACATTGACATGTACTGCTGTATAATCTGATCTTGCCTTGTGCATGTGTATTGACCACGGTCAAGAAATATACTACACTATACTATACTATACTTGGACAGGCAAACCAAGATAGCCGACAGCAGGTTCGGCCGACTCATCCGGGACAGCAACCGGCCAAACAAGCTCAGTACTAGCCAAGCTCAAACCCCTGCACCTGAACATCCAAAATACCAACCTTGGACCAATACACATGCCATTTCACGCGATGCTGCGGTGCAACCCAATTGCAGATCCTGTGGTACTAGCCATGGACTACCAGAATGCCCCAAGTTCGGAAACGCCACAATAGACGAGCGGTGGGTAATGGCGAGGATGGCAGGAGCGTGTTTTATTTGTCTCAACACCGCGCACCAGGCGGCAGCTTGTAGGACAAGGAACTGATGTGGTTACGAGGGCTGCACGGGCAGACACCATCGGTTGATGCACCAGGCGAGAGTAGTCTTGCCCGAGATGAGTACCAAACCCAGCGTTATTTGTTCAACGTCACGATCTGCCAGTAAACCGGTACGTTTAGGCTTAGTGGCCGTGGGAGTAGTAACCCCAACAGGAGTGGTCAAAGTGTTGGCCTTCATAGATAGTGGCTCGGATACCACGCTGGCAAGAAAGGAGTTCGCAGAGAGATATGGGATCAGAGGGGATCAATCCTCATTAGCAGCGAGCACAGTGAGTGGCACCGAAGTCATCCAGTCGACCAAACTGCACCTACAACTCGTTTCCTTGGTCAGCAACGATAGAGCAGAAACTCTAGAAGCATTCATCATAAAGGATCTGCCGATGACAGCACCTCAGTCAGTGTAGTCGATTCTGACTTAGTGGCCGCATCTCGACTGAATTACGATCGAGGAGTGGCAGAATAACGAAATTGATCTGCTGATCGGCTGTGATGTACCGGAAGCGCATTGGGTCCTGGATCAAAGGATAGGAAGCCGCAAAGCACCCTATGCAGTACGCACCATATTCGGTTGGACTTTATATGGCAGTACAGATGGAAGATGCGGCAAACTAATCCAAATCGGCTGCACTTTGGTGGAAACAGCGAACAGTGGACTGGCATTCCAACAGCTGTATAACGCCGAATTTGCCGACCTGGCCGTTGATAGAGATCCCCCATCACGAGAAGATAGGGCGGCTTTGAGAATGGTGGCCGAGAACGCTAAGTATATAGTAGACCGTTTCGAGGTTCTTATTCCGTGGAGACCCAACATGAAGTCTATGCCAAACAGCCGAGAAATGGCTCTGAAACGATTAGGCTTCCTCAAAACCAGACTGCCCCGGAAACCACAATTAAAGATAGAATACACGCGAGCCATGCAACATAACATCGACTTGGGTTCTATGGAAAGATTAGATAAAGCGGTTTCCAGCGCAAATTTGAGGTGGTACCTACCCCGTCACCCGGTCGTGAACCCAAAGAAACCGGGGAAGGTCAGAGTGGTTTTCGGCTGTGCCGCGAAAAGGCAGGGTGTGTCACTCAACGACCATATACTACAGGGCCCAGACTGGGCAACACCACTAGTCGAGGTTTTATGTCGTTTTTGGCTAGGAAAGTGGCCGTCTCTGCGGACATACGTAAAATGTTTCTACAAGTTTAAATGCCCGTTTAAGATAGGGACGCATTTCGTCTTCTCTGGTGGCCTGAAAACGACACAAATCGCGCACCTGACGAGTACAGGCTGACCGTTCATCCCTTTGGGACGGTATCATCCCCCTTCTGTGCTAATTTTGCCCTCCGTGAAACCCTCAAGCGTTTCGACGGAATCAGCAGCTTATGAGGAAGAGCAATGGACCACTTCTACGTGGCTGACTTTTTGTGTTCCTTTGACGATCCAAATGCTGCTATTCTTCATGTGACCGAACTGATCGCCACTCTAAATGCTGGAGAATTCAACCTCACTAAATGGACTTCGAACAGCCAAGAGGTGCTCAATGTTATACCGAAGTCCGAGAAAATGGAGTGTAGGAAAGAGCTTTTTGGATCCTCTTCACAAACGGAGCGCAAGCTTGGGCTTCAGTGGAAACCCATAGGGGACGAATTCATTTTCACCCTAGACCTACCCAAACGACCAGTCATACGGCGGGGAATCCTATCCTCAGTCTCAAACCTCTATGACCCCCTAGGTTTTGTTTCGCCGTGGTCACTACCGGGAAAGTGCTTGCTGCAATCGCTGTGCCAAAGAGGGACGGGTTGGGACGAACCTCTCCAGGATGACGACGATAAGCGATGGCGTAACTGGCTGCACAGCCTGGATCAACTTGGTGAGACTAAAATACAAAGATGCTTAACAGGAATCAAGTGCACAAACGATGCCCAACTCCACTTATTTTCTAATGCATCGGAAAAAGGCTACGGCGTAGTGACTTACGGCTGCTGGGTGGACGCAAATGATGGGCGGCACTGCCAGATACTATTCGCAAAGGAGAGGGTGGCTCCACGGAAAACGGTGTCGATTCCAAGGCTTGAACGGACGGAAGCAGCACTGGCCGTGAAAGCCGCGGGGCTGATTGGGAGATACTTCGACCGGATAGGCTGGAAAACAAACTTTTGGACGGATTCAGCCATGGTACTTCATTACATAAACAACACTACCACTCGTTTTACCACTTTCGTGGCCAACAGACTCACTATAATCCACGAGTAGACTAAAACCGATCAATGGCACTATGTGGAATCCGCCAGTAACCCGGCCAACTTATGCTCAAGGGGCCTGAAAATAATGGGAGGTTGCCTAGTGTTATTTGTTCAACGTAACGATCTGCCAGTAAACCGTGGTGAAAGAGCGGGTTGCCGACAAACACCAACTGGCTAAATGTGCGACGTCGTTGGCAGTGAGCACGGTGGGCGGAACACAGGTAATGACTGCCGCTAGATTAAGGCTGCAACTCATCTCGCTAGATACTAACGAGGAAATTGAACCAACGGAGGCATTCACGTTAGCGGATCTCCCCATGCGAGCACCAAGGTCGGTGAACGCAATCTTGACTCGGTGGCCCCACCTGCAGGATGTAACCGTTGTAGACTGGGAAGATGATGAAGTGGATCTCCTCATCGGCTGCGACGCGCCAGAGGCGCATTGGGTGCTTGACCAGAGAGTGGGCGACCGCCAGGCACCTTATGCCGTACGCACGGCCCTGGGATGAATGTTATACGGTCCGGTGGGGGTACGCGGTTCCGTGAATTACTTATCCTTCGAAACGGACCGCATAGAGTATCATCTGCAACGGCTGTATGAAAAGGAGTTTCATGACATTGGAGACGAAAGACCGACGTTGTCTCAAGAGGATCACTTCGCTCTACAAACGGTGCGGCAAGGCACTAGAGGCCTCAAAAAACAGTTCGAGGTTCCCCTCTCATGGCGCACACCGGACGACCCGTGGACTGATAACAGAAATAATGTTCTCCAACGATTACTACGACTAAAAGAACGCTTCATTCGAGACCAGAATCTGTGGGAAGGATACGCGGATTTGATGAAGCGAAACGAGGCCCTCGGTTACGTTGAAAAGGTGCCTGCCAACACCGACAGAAAAAGGGGTATCTGGTATCTGCCTCACCACCAGGTTATCAACCCCAAAAAACCAAAAATAATGCACGGGGTTTCCGACTGTGCGGCCAAGTTCCAGGGCAAGTCGTTAAACGATCGCCTACTACAAGAGCCTGACGGGACCACACCACTGATCGAAGTTTTGTGCCGTTTCAGAGTGGGTAAAGTGGCTTTGTCTGCCGACATTAGGAAAATGTGCCATCAGGTGAAGATTCCGGTAGGAGAACGAGATGCTTTGCGTTTCCTTTGTTGGAAAGGGAGCGACCGGGACAACGCAGTGGTGAATTATAGGATGACCGTCCACCCCTTCGGAGCCATATCGTCACCATTTTGTGCAAACTACGCCCTCCGAGAATCAGCGAACAAACATGGCGATCTAGTACATCGGACGGTGGTAGAAAGCGTCAGCAGGAACTTCTACGTCGACGACTGCCCTGGGTCATTCGATGATGTGGACTCAGCTCTAGAGCAGTTCAGGGGTCTGACGAGATTGCTGGAAGAGGGCGGCTTCCATCTAACTAAATGGATGTCGAACGCTTCAGAAGTGCTGAAGGTCATCCCGTATCACGACAAGGCCGAAAGGGTAGGAGATTTGGACGGCTCTCTACTTCCTATCGAGCGCACCTTAGGGATACAATGGGACGCGGAAACGGACGACTTTGTTTTCGAGCTAAACGTTCCCGAGCTGCCAATAACCCGTCGTGGCATACTATCTGCCGTCTCAAGTTTGTTCGAACCGCTCGGTTTCGTCTCACCATGGCTACTACCCGGAAAGATCTTGCCGCATCGGCTGTGCTCTAAGAAAGTTGATTGGGACCAGTCACTGGACCGAGGGGACCGGTTGGACTGGGAAGAATTTTTGAACACCTTGAAGAAATTAGAGGACATAAGAATCCCACGATGTTTGACTCCTGGCCATACGACACGGACTGGAGAACTACATGCCCTTTCCGATGCATCCGAAGTCGGTTATGTGGTGTACGGACGATGGTGCGCAGGAGATGGACAATATACCACGAGGGTCCTGTTTGCCAAAGCCCGCGTTGCCCCACTGAAGTCGGTCTCAATCCCACGCCTTGAACTCAGCGCAGCCGTGTTGGCAGTCAGGGTGGTGCAAGCTGTGAAGAGATGTTTCGATCTCTACATTTGGTCGGTGAGCTTCTGGACGGATTCAACGATAGTACTTTACTATATCAACAACGTCCGGAGCCGGTTTAGTACTTTCGTTGCTAACCGACTCACGATTATCCACGATGAATCAGCCACGCACCGGTGGAATCATGTCAGGTCTGGCGATAATCCGGCTGACCTGTGCTCCCGAGGTGCGAACAACTTCAGGCAACTGGACACGTGGACGAGAGGGACAAACTTCCTGCAATTGCCCAAACAGGACTGGCCCGTGTTCGAATTAAAACCCCCTACGAAAGTGGAACTGGAGATCAGAGGCGTAGTGATAGCGGGCAACGTCGTCGAAGCGACATCCATTCTATCGCGACTGGTCAGGTTTTCTTCCTGGATGAAGACGCTTCGTTCGCTAGTTTGGTTAACCAGGTTCGAGAGAAATTTACTAGTCATGAAAGGGCTACGGCCCTCAGGTCGGATACGGGTCGGCCCGATAGGTCCCGATGAGCTACAAGCGGCAGAGTACGATATTTTCAGAATGATACAACGCGAGGCGTTCGCCCGAGAACTCAAGAGGGCGGAAGAAGTAGGACAAATCAACGAAGGAACATCATCTCCAAGAGGCAAATTGAAGCACCTAAACCCCAAACTCAGGGCTGCTGGGAGTGGATGGTATGCTGACCAACGCCCACCTGAGCTTCGACACAAAGTATCCTATACTGCTACCTGCGAGATAACCTGTAGTAGAGCTAATGATTCAACACGTCCACGCCATGGAGGGACATGCCGGGGAAAGTCACGTGACAAGCGTCATCCGAAAGCGCCTTTGGTTGTTGAGAGGACGAGAGACTGTAAAACGCGTAATCCGACGGTGTGTGCAATGCAGGAGACGCAATGCCACAGCAGGCAAACAACTCATGGCCCCACTAACAGAATGCAGGGTGACTACGGGCTGGTGGCCGTTCAGTGACACCGAGTTGGACTACTTCGGGCCCTTGTGGATCAAGTGCGGGAAAAGATTAGAAAAGCGATGCGGATGTATCATGACGTGCATGTAGTCACGTGCGGTACACCTAGAAGTCGCACATTCGATGACGACCGACTCTCTTCTACGGGCCTTGCAGAGATTTATTAACCGAAGAGGCGTACCGGCCGATATACACTCAGATAATGGATCGAACTTTGTGGGCGCTCACCGGGAATTGCAGCTTTGGCATAAGAACATAAACCGGGACCAACTGCAGGATCGAACAGTGGCCTACGGCATACGATGGCATTTCAACCCCCCACAGGCCAGCCACCGAGGCGGCGTATGGGAACGCATGATCCGGTCCGCCAGACGGATATTGCTGTCAATCATGGAGCAGCAGCCGCCCGACGACGAGACCCTGAACACCGTCATGACTGAGGTGGAGCGAATCCTGAACAACCGCCCCCTGGTTCCAGTAATGAACGGCAACTTCACCCACCTGGCCCTCAACCCGAACGACTCATTGACGTTAAGGTCGAACGAGGGTTTCCAAGGGCCGGTAAACCTTCGCGGGAGCTACCTCCATGGATGGAAGCAAGCGAACTATCTGGCCAAGGTCTTCTGGAGGCGATGGCTGCGGGAGTGCCTACCGGCTTTGCAGACTAGACAGAAGTGGCTGGCCAAAACAAGGCCATTCAGAGTTGGGGACGTGGTTATGATCGCCGGCAAACGCACACATTTCAGCACTTGGTCTTTGGCAGTAGTTATGGAAACCATCGAAAGCACTGACGGAATGATAAGAACGGTGAAGGTGAAGACAGCTAACGGAGTGCTCATTCGTGGCATACGCAGTATTAACCTACTCGAGAGCGAAGACGGAGGGGCTGATGACCCTGAGGCCCAGTAGACCTTTTCACACCAGTAATCGAGGTGGATAAAGAAACACCATATATACCACACGGTCTCCGTCAAGCACGTTATAGTGCTCGCGGTCTTTCGTTGACATTACAAAAGGTTCTTTCCGATATGTGGTGATGAATGCGATCGCATTGTACATCCCGACACATACACACATGCTCGACGCACTCTACATCCCGTAAACCCATCAAACAGGTGACAGTGTTCGTTGTTTTGCTTTTTGTTGACGTTACCGAATGCCCCTTGCATATGTAGAAGTAGCGGGGCTCAGGTCACACACGCATGCTACATTTTACTCATTTTCTTGCCACGCGGTCTTTTGTTGACATTGCAGAAAGTCCCCCTTTGATGTGCAGTCATACCTGATTCCATTGTACACCCCGGCACACACACACACACCCATACACTCAATCAAGCACATACATCCAGGACCGGACGACCCTTTACAAGGACAAAATCTATGTGACCCTTCACGCCCGCCATCGGTCATTTGGTCTAGTGGAAGGTGTACACTAGCCTCACGTCTATGTAGCCAATGAGTTAGGTGCGACCAGTAGTAGAACGTTGACGACGAGCATTAGACGCGTGCACTGACAGCAGGGCCTGGGCAGGTAGGAAGAATCAGTACCTTTATACCAAACCTTTGACTCTGCTAAGGATCCAGGAGGATTTCGGTGGGCGGTGTAACAGCCGGTCGTGGAAAATCCCCCTTTAACCCTCGCGATTCAGTGGTTTTCCTAACATCACTCACTTGCCTACACTATTGACTTGTCTTTACGAACTGGTTGTTTCTATGGACCAATTTTTGTTTGTTCGCACCCAGAGCGCTACTTTGGCACATCCTTGTTCAGGACCTGCGTAACGCACGTGCTGTTTGCTCACACGCTGCTATTCGGTTTCTCGTTGTTGAGTCCTTGTGATCGTATTATTGAGGTTTGTATTCTTTTTGATGTCATTGTTCATGTAATAATCTAGTATCGTAGAATATCACGGATAATCGTCATTTGACTTCGGAATCCGTTGCGAATTTGGCTACGCATTGCTCAAACGTTCGTTACACTTATCACTTCGTGAGATATTTTGATGGTCTCCATAACGACACCCCGGGGCCAGGTGCTAAAATGCTTGTGTCCGTCTGCGATCATCACATTTTCCCCAGCCTTGAACAGTCCTCCTTTGATCAGCCACTTCTGTCGAGCTTGCAGAGCCGGTAGGTACTCCCGCAGCTATTGCCTCCAAAACACCTTTGCAAGATAGTTTGTCTGCTTCCATCCATGGAGGTAGCTCCCACAAAGTTTTGCCGGTCCTTGGAAACCCTCATTCGACCTCAGCGTCAATAGATCGTCCGGGGTGAGCGCCAAATGAGTTGGGTCGCCGTTCGTTACTGGAACTAGTGGGCGGCTGTTCAGAATTCATTCGACCTCGGTCATGACGGTGCTCAACGTTTCGTCGTCGGGCAGCTGTTGCTCAATAGTTGACAGCAATATTCACCTGGTGGACCCAAATCAGGTGTTCTCATACGCCATCGCGATGACTGGCCTGCGGGAGATTGAAGTGCCATCGTATGTCATAGGCCACAGTTTGCTTCTGTAGCTCGTCCTTATTCATGTTTTTGTACCGGCGCTGCAGTTCCCGGTGAGCGCCCACGAAGTTCGACCCATTGTCGGAGTATTTATCTGCTGGGATATCTCTTCAGATGATAAATCGCTGCAGGGCCCGGAGTAAAGAGTCGGCTGTCATCGAATGCGTGGCTTCATGCACGTCATGATACATTCATATCACTTTTCCAGTCCTTTCCCACACTTGATCCACAAAGGCCCGAAATAGTCCAGTCCGGTGTCGTTAACCGGCCACCAGCCTGGAGTCACTCCACATTCTGGCAGCGGAGCCATGTGCTGTTTTCCGCTGCGGCATTGCATCTCCTACAATGCACACAAAGTCGGATTACGCGTTTTACAGTCTCTCGTCTTCTCAACAACCAAAGGCGCTTTTGGATGACGCTCGTCACGTGACTTCCCCCGATTTGTCCCTGTACGGCGTAGATGTGTTGAATCATTAGCTCTATCACAAGCCTTCGAGCCGGTAGCAATATGGGGTATTTCGTGTCAAGGCTCAGGTGGGAGGTGGTCAGCCTACCATCTACCCGTAGTAATCCACTGATGAGTTTCGTGTTTAAATGCTTCAAGTTGCCTTTCGGAGATGACATTCCTTTGTCCATTGGTCCCGCTTCTTCATCCCCCTCGAGTTCTCCGTTTCCCTCTCATTTTTAGCGGGGATTCGACGAAATACACTCGGCAGTGGTGGGTGCATATCTGGTGTGCATACCATCGAAGGAATTCTGGACGCTCGATTGGCCGTGGCCATTACCCGTCCTGTGCAACCTGAACTGAACTGAACTGAAAGCCTCCCGTTGTACCATATTGAACAAATCGTGTTCTGTGGCTCGTAAATCATCGGGGCTTATCGGACTCACTTCTACCCGGCTGGAGGGGCCGAACTCTTTCATGATTAGCAAATGTCTCTTGAGCCTGGCCAACCAAACTAGTGACCGAAGCGTCTTCATCCAGGAGGAGAATCTGACCAATCGTGACAAAATGAATGTCGCTTCGGCGAACGTGACCGTCATCACTACGCCTTTGATTTTCGGTTCCAATTCTAGAGGGGGTTTTAGTTCGTACACAGGCCTGTCCTGTTTAGGCATTCGCAGGAATTCTGGTTCTCCCGTCCACATTTCGAGTTGCCTGAAGTTGGTCGCACCTCGGGAACACAGATCAGCTGGGTTATCGCTAGGCCTCATTTTTGGTGGGGGTTCGACAAAATGCACTGCGCAGTGGTGGGTGCATAACTGGGGAGCATACCATCGAATTTATTCTGGACGCTCGGTCGGCCTTGGCCTTCACCTGTCCTGAGCTAACTGAACTGAACTGCGCAGTTGGAACAGTCTGCCTGGTGAAATGGTAGATCTGCAGACAGTCCAATCCTTCAAATGTGCCCCTGATCGCAAGTGGTACGAGATCTTTCCTTGCAGTGGGCCTTGAGAATATCAACTAGATGGATGACGAGTAGCACTGTGGTCCTTCTGGAGTATGTCTTAGCAGACTTTTTCCCTCATTGCATACTGTCTCAGTGAACGCTCACGATGCATAATGTCTCTCGCAGTTGATGTGCGATGAAATTTTCCGTTTCCCTCTCATTTTCAGCGGGGATTCGACGAAATACACTCGGCAGTGGTGGGTGCATATCTGGTGTGCATACCATCGAAGGAATTCTGGACGCTCGATTGGCCGTGGCCATTACCTGTCCTGTGCAGACTGAACTGAACTGAACTGAACCTTGTGAGTTGCCGCGTAGTTTGAATTTTCGAATTGCTCTCAGCGTTAAGCATTTTTGCATTGTCTGGTGGAATAACACACGTTATTTCGCAAAACTAACGTATCGCAATTAGTATTCCGGTACGCGTACTTTTTGAAGAGTTCACTCTCTTCAGAAGAGCTTATTCTCTTCAAAAACTGAGTATACCTTTTGGTGTCCTTTTGGTGTTTTTTGTTGGTGTCAGTGCAACTGATAACAGCTAACGTCTTTTTGTGATGCTTTTTCTAGTGTACCGTTTTTGTGGAACTTTTTAGTGTGCGGGTTTACTGCACTTGCCTTAGTGTACCGTTTGTGTCTGTTCAAAAGGTTGTGTTACTGTCCCACTGGTGTTCGAGACGAAATGAATGGGACAGAGGTTGATCCCATTGGTCAGGCAGTAAGCTGTGGGGACAAGGAATGCACGGACCTGGTGCAAGATGAGGGAATTCAATGCGACCAGTGTTGCATTTGGTTTCATCAAAAGTGCTCCAAGCTGGGAGAGAAAAACTTCGAGCTGCACATCAAGTACCCATCGCTCAAGTGGATATGCGCCCACTGCTTTGCGTTTGCAAGCGAGTGCTCGAGTATAATTCGAGGCGAACTAGGGAAAGGGGACACGGACGTGAAGCTGGAACCAAGACTAGAGAGAGCCAGTTCGATCCATAGCCTAGAAGGAAAGGAAAACGGGGTGCCAGAGCACAAAAATAAGAAAAAAATCAAGCGATTTTTTCTGAACATAAGTCCCCGGGACCACCCGGTGGTAAAAGATACACACAAAAGTGATCATTGAACTGCTCTTAGGGTCGGAGCTAAGCGAAACATCAGTCTCAGTAAAACCACACGAGCAGACTCTAGGACACCACTCAGGGAATCACCTTAGTAAAGAGACTAAAGCCGTCTTGACTTGCGTAATACATCCGGAAACTTTCAAACAGCACCATCCGCAGAAACTGCTTGCAGTTTTTAGCTGAACAACTGATACATAATTAGTTCCGCTGATATTGACCCCCCGTGGCTAATACTTTCTTCCCCACCTAAGGCTCACATGCATATATTGGCCATACTCTACACTTAATCCCTTGCTTCCGTATAGCTCTCTTACCCCCGCATATTGCCACATCTCATCCGATTGGCCATCCACATCCTTACCACCATAGATATGCCTACATCTCCTCCCAACCGACCCAAAATCACTGCCAGCAACCGCCGTCGCAAGACTGCTAAACTGCAAAACTCACTGAATAACTGCTCAGTCTCTCTGGTAGATATACTTGGACATGCTAATAGACAAACTACGGAAATGAGCAAAAATCTGAGCAGTCTTTCCTCTCGCATTGACTCCGCTGATCAAATTATCGGTCAACTGATGCCTACAGCATTCTTGCTTGATCCAGCCGCACACCATACCCCAACCAATCTACTACTGGCCACGAAGTTTGTGGACACAATTGCCTCGGAAATCTCCAGACGGATAAAAAAGGCAAACAATGCGGTTGTGTTTAACATTCCAGACCGAATACCTCTCTCAGCTGCTAAAAATATGATCTTAAGCGCTTGCAACCTTGACTCACAACTGTGCCACTGTATTAGACTCCGCAAAACCTCCCTACGCACCACCTGTCCACTGCTGTTCCAGTTTACAAATGAAGTTGTCGCCAAGATTTTTATCAGCCGGCAAGCGTTAGTCGTAGCCAAAACCGGCTTCAAGTGCGCCAAGATATTTCCTGACAAGACCCCACTGCAAAGAGAGGTGCACAAGAGTCACGCCCAGAACAGTAACCCCGGTGTTAGCGCAACCAACAATCCACCCCAAAACTCCGGGGCACCTATCACTGGTCATCACCCGATGTTGCCATCTATTGCAGATTACAATGCAACCGTAGATTTAGACAGTACGCCAATTTCCTCACCCAATGAGCCACCTGGAAAACGCCCCAATATCCAGAATAGGCCAAGCAAATCTCCAGACTGGAACAAGCGCCCCAACGTCCACAAAACTGATGAAAGTTCCTCCAACTCATCCACCCGCGAGCTCATGTACTCCACAAGTCTAGATGACCCCATTCCTTCTACTAGCTCCATGTCGGGTTATTTAACCATACCTAAAAATCACTGCACCATCAACCCACCTCCGTCTACACCCATGCATCCTGTTACCTCTGGCATTTTTGATTACTCAACCAGGCCCCTAAGCCCACCATCTGCACCCACCCATTTGCAACAAGAATGTGTCTGGTTACCACCTAGGCCACCACCGCTAATTAGCCCGTCAGTGCAGATTGACCCACAGAAGTTAACACCTCGTCACCAAAAGAACAAGGCCCATCAACGTAACGCACATGCAAACCATAAGGTAATGACTCAGTCACGTGAAATTTTACCAGCCCCTTGCGCGGCTGTGAATCCTAGTTTTCCATCTCGGCTAACTGCCTTTTCATTTCCACCCTACTTGTACCCACCTTATCCCCCCCCATTCACCGCTCCATTACATTACTATCCGCCACACCAACTACTCTATACCTCTACCGCTACCCAGTCACTCCCTGGGAACCATTTCCTGGTTTCACCTAGCTCCCCTCTCCCACAAGACCCATCCTCGTCTCTTGCCCCAGTACTGCCATCCATCCGTGGCCGCTTTTTTCCTGCCGGCCCCCTTCGAGAATATTCCCCGCATTCAAACTACTCTCCCAAACAGCACCTCCCCATCCCTCTCCCCTCACACTATCCCCCTCCAGGCTTCAACTCATCCAATCCGTGGAACAACTGAGGTCCTCCCCCCATCCTTGCCCTATTCTTCACTGGAATTACCACCCTCATCACCACTACCGAACCCCCCACCATATCCACCACTACCGAGGCCTGTATCATCTCTCTCAGTCATACTTGTAAATGCCCGTTCATTACTGCACAAAACTAAAGCCATCCGCAGCATCGCTGAGCCCTCTGACTTTGATATTATCATTGTAACTGAAACATGGCTAACAGATTCCGTCCCGTCAGATCGAGTCTGTCTAGTTGGCTACCAGATGTTCCGAAGGAATAGGCCTTGCCGTGGGGGAGGCTGTCTAGTTTATGTCAAAAACACTCTGCTGGCCATTCCACTGTCACACACAACTCTGGACGCCATTCAGGATTCACTGTGGTTAACAATTCCCTTACTTAATTCCTATCTTCATATTGGTTGCATCTATAGGCCACCTGATTCCAACGCTATGGATCTTACCAAGATTATTGACGCTTTCAACTATCTTTCATTGCTGCCCTGTTCCTCCAAACTCATAGCGGGGGACTTCAATGCACCGAGCATTTGTTGGAATACTCTATCCGCCCCAAACAACTTACTAGATTTTATGTCATGCATCCGCGTTGGGCGCTGGATCCAACACGTAACAGTCCCAACTAGAGGTAACAACATCCTTGATTTGTTGTTTACTATTGGTTTATCAGATGTTTCAGCCAGTACGCTCGACCTCTTTCCAGGAAGCGACCACAGAATGGTGTCCTGCACCTTCGTGGTTCCGCAATCTTTTGACAAATCCCACCCACCCAATCATTACTCTTCAGCAGTCAACTGGGTCAATCTTATCTGCACGCTTCGATCGCTAGACTGGGACGACTTTTTCCTGCAAAGCGACCCTCAGCTGGCTGCTAATTTACTATATTCTAACCTATCAGACCTGCTGTCCAAAATCACTACTACTCGTATCACATCAAACCGAGTCCGTAGTTCAATCCTGAGCCGAATGCAAAACAAGTATCTGAAGCTCCAGAAGGTGTATCAAACCAATAATGACTTATCGTCATTCTTGCAGCTCCAACGTCTCTCGGTAGCAATCAGAATGAAGACTGATGATTTGCTCAAAAAACAAGAAGTATCTGCCTTGCAATGCCATGATACTTCCTCCAAGTTGGCATACCTAATGAAGAATAGAAATCAGAGCAAACCAGTAAGTATCCCCTCTCTAATCTTAGAAAATAACGACCACATTACCTCACCTGTAGCGATAGCCGAGGCGCTTAACTCATACTTTGCTGCATCCATGACTACGAACCCCCTTACTTTATCCCCATGCATAGACCCTGTCACCGAGCACTCACTGTCTGATTTAGAATTTACTTTAAAAGAGGTGACCAACCAGATTACCCGTGTCCGGAAGTCCTCACACCTTGGCCATGATGGTGTTCCGCCGACACTTCTACGTATTGGAGGAACTGATGTCGCAGCCTTACTATTGAAGGTCTACAATCTATCCATGAAGTTTGGCATATTTCCCTCACAGTGGAAGACTGCGGTCATCATCCCAATCCATAAGAAGGGACCAATACATGACCCCTCAAATTACCGCCCTATCAACCACACTCCAATTGCTTCTAGGTTGATGGAACGCCTCATCAAACAGCGGATGTCCGACTTCCTGTTGTCCCATAACATCATCCATAGTGGGCAGCATGGCTTCCTAAAATCACGTTCATGCACCACCTGTCAGTACGACTTCTTTAACCTCATAACGGCGGCCGCCGACAACGCTAAATCTATCATCATCATATACCTTGATATGACAAAGGCTTTCGACCGCGTCCCTCACGCTTTGTTACTAACCAAACTCAAAGCTCATGGCTTTTCCGGTTCGCTTTTATCTTGGTTAACATCTTATTTATCGGACCGTTCACAAGTGGTTTCCATTGATGGTTGTTTCTCACAACCTGCTCCAGTCACCAGTGGAGTTATACAAGGCAGTGTACTCGGTCCTTTACTATTTCTCATCTACATAAACGACATATTTCCCATCTTGCACCATGGTACCCCATTCCTTTTCGCTGATGACGTTAAGATTGTCTATGAGTTTCCTCGTCAAAACCTCAACATCATGCTGGATGATATCTCTAGTGACCTAAAGCGACTCGGGGATTGGTGCAATTTATGGAATATGGACTTTTCGACCTCGAAGAGCTGCTTCACAACATTCAGATGTCAAGTGACCCCCGGAACCCTGCTTATCCACGACCTACCCATTTCGTACAGCCCTTTAGTTCGAGACCTTGGTCTCCATTATTCTTGTGGCTTTAGGTTTTCTGAGTATGTTCCACTCCAGATTGCAAAGACCAGAAGAACCACTGGTCTCATCTCCAGAACTTTTCGGCTAAATGATTGCAAACTGCTCATTTACAAGTCTCACGCCAGGCCTCTTCTTGAATACTGTCCCATTATCTTCACCAACATGACGAAATCCGACCGCATTTCTCTGGAGTCCGTGCAACGCCAATTCACCAAACAATTAGTAGGCTTTTCCTCCAGTCTGTGTTACAAGGATCGATGCATCCTACTCAATCTTGACCCTCTATGGTTGCGTCGCATGAAGCTCAATTTGTGCTTCCTGTTTAAGCTGTACCACCGTACGGCCTTTTCGTGTACCGAACCCATTCGTCTCACTCCCTCCACGAATTATGCTCTACGCCATCGGTCATTGCAGTTCTCTATTCCTAGATCAAAACTAGCGTTGAGATCTAACTTTTTCCTTATAAAATACTCAAAGTTATGGAATAAACTCCCGCTAAACATCCGCGAGAGTCTCTCAATTTCCCAGTTCAGAGGCTCGCTGGATCAGTTCTTGACTGTTCCCAATGTGATCCTTCTTACCGGCCTGACCGTCACCGAAGAGGTGGCCTACGAAAACGGGTTTGATTACTAGGATTACTGCACTAGAACTTTCATTTCTCACCCGATGACAAACGCCAGGGCAACTATTCTCTTTTACGTTATATTGCTTACAATCTATACTACTGTAGCCACAGTTTGCTGACTTTTATAACTATACCTAGTTTAATGCTTGCCGGTTCTCTTAATTTTAGACAATGTTCCTGTTCTATTGCCAACCAGTCTAAGTTTCTTAGTCTTAGATGTCTCCACAGCAAATAAGTACGTGGCTTCGGACCCTAGGACACTGAGTTCCGCCGTCTACCACTTTACTCGATCCTTTCACTCCTCTCCCGTTCATCTTGGCTACCACCACTCACCTGGGTTTTATGCCCGGCCTCAATTCGCCTTTCTTAATCACCTCATTCCAGAATCTATTATTCCAGAAGCCCACCTGATAGTACTTACTTGGTGGCTTTTCCTCTCGTCTCACCTCTGTATCTACCATCCACCAACTACTATCATATTCTCTCTTATGCACCACACCATTTCCCATCAGCAGAGCTAAACTCATCTGCACCAGCTAGCCCGGAATGGACTCTGATGGTCTTAGGCATGGCCTGGCGCTGTACGAGACTGACACACGTATGCTAGCTTGTGCTTTACAACGTTCGTTGTCCTACTCCGTGTGTTGCATAATCCCATCCTGCATTTTCCCAGCCCATGCTAGCGAAACCCCTGATGTCAACGGCACCCATACCATTGCGTCGTTGGAACGTGGGGAAAACAGACCACCCCCAGCAGTTGCGAAAAAAGACAAATACGCATAAAATTACGATCGGGCGGAGGGGCTATGGAAAGTTCCTATATGGGCTCAACCACCCCTCTGTTAGGAAACAAAAAAAAAATAATAATAATAATAAAACTGAAAAAAGGGAACAGTGGAAACGAAAAAGACCTCGTGGGATCGATTCGATCTCCAAATACCACTGACATCGGGCTGTGAAGGAATTGGGCAACCTTCATCTATGGGAAAGTATCCCATCAGCTCAGACCTGATCCTGCGAAAGGGGAAACCCCACATCGCCCTTGTTCGCTCGACAAGCTTTGGTCTTCACGCTCGAGACTGACTGGGGTGACAGCGCACTGGACTCTCCACATACGCTTTCCCACCCCCCGCTCTAAGTTTCAACCACCCCATACCCACCATAAGCGCACCTAGCATGCACGTCGACGTCAAATACAATCGCTACCACAGCCCTGACCTTCAACCCATTGACCTGGACAGAGTATCGACGTACCTGACGAATAACGGCAACCTCGATGAAGCCCGAAAAAAAAGAGATAAGAACATAGTGGAAACCGGTCACCTTTTCCTTCTATACCCTTCTATCTTCCGTCATCTTTTTTAGAAAGCGGTCTTCTCGATGTCCTAGCATCCAAGCCACGCTTAGGTTTACAACCCTACCTAACAGTAACCACTGCCTCCTGCCAACTACAATCACTACCGCAGCCTGCTCACAATTAAGTTAAATCTCTGAAATGCAGACGCAGCATACCACCGGGTTTACGCTATTTTTGCTAGCCTGTAGTAGTACTTATCAACCCCTTGCAACCCTACGTTACTTAAGCTCTCTATTTAAAACCCAGATCACAGTACGAAATGTAACACTGACAGTCCACATAAACCCAGCCAGTTCTTTATTAATTGTCGCTATTTATTATCATAACCAACAGCTGGAACCACGTCCAGACTGCTATCACCATTTATTTCAGGTTTGTCGTCGCCCACTCTCTCGGGCACCACTTTCGGTGACCAATGTCCACACTTTGACCTGTACCGACAGAGACCTTTATGGCATCTTTTATACCAAACGGGATTGCAATCGGGCCACACGACCTAAAACACCCCCAAATGCGTCCAAGCAGATTGATAGACGTCTCCTAACGCAACACCTCTACTACTGATGTCACTGTTGGAGGCTTCAGAAATAACAGTTCGCAAGCAACCTTCTATTGATTGATTGACACGTCCCTTACCCCGCCTGATGAACCATACCCACGGGATGCTGCACATCACCTTGGTCTCATGTGAAACAATCCAATAACAGAGCCAGAATACGCAACATAGGAATTTGTTCTCATTAAAATTCGTTACGTTATCCGAACGCGAGTCCACTTGTCCCTCACATCCTTGGTTCCCAACAATGATGCCGAAGATCACTGAGAATCAATAAGTCAATATATTTGTCAGCATAACAGAACAATAAGGCGCAAGCCTACAAGGAGATTTTTCGCTCCGTTTTCTCTTCCAAGATTTCATTTTTCTTTCGATCGGTATCCAGCTTGAAATTGACTCTTCACCAGTTAAAGGCCTTCAAGTTGCGCTGCCTTTTTTTCTGAATGATAAGGGTTATTGATCCCGAACCTAAACTCACCTTATATATGGATTGCTGTTTCCTCCACATTCATCAACGTTGCCTGTCCATTTCCACAAAGTTTCCTCATGTCCCCTCGTTTCATGATGAACTCCCTCTATTAGAATCGGGAATATTCATCATTCCGGGCCAACTTCATCTCCATGGAGAGCCGCTCTCTTCATATTCACCAAAGTTCACGGTTGTACTCCCATTCATTTCTTTAACCTCTCCATGTCCATAACTTACTCCGTGCATAGAACCAGCAATAGGCCTCAGTTACCCACATCTTGCATTATTATGACGTATAACGCATTCCTAGCGCTATATTTTCACGATATATTTTGTATTTTCACGGACCACCACCAACCAGTCGAATCCGAAACCAAACCGTATTTGCCGCGCAAACCTTTTAAATTTCAGTCGACTCAAACTATCTCTAGCTATATTGTTTTGCTTCTGACGACTCCACTCGCTTTCTTGAAATTCGTGTATAGTTCATTGTTTTGAGTAACGTTGTACACCATGATCATGCGCTTGCGCATGCGTCTCGACCATGGTCGAGAAATATACCATTATTATTATTATTATTATTATTATTATTAAAAGGCAACCCAAGCCGAAGGGCAAAGAAGGCAAAGAGGTAGCAGGATCCACCAACGTGGGGAAAAGCCTCCTGACGGAAGTGGAATCCCTCAAGGAGCAGGTCAAACGCCTAGATGCTGAAGTGCAACGCATGAAGCGTGACACTGAGGTCATGGCAGACAGAAGTAGAAGACTGCTACTTCATAACCTAAGAGAGAGTGTTGTAAAAGACGGTAGAATCAGGAAGGAGGAAAACCGCCGGCACGTGACTGAGGTTTTTAGGATGGCTGGCCTACCTCCTACGACACCAATAGTCAAGTGCCATCGAATAGGACTATGGCGTGGAGCACAACCAGCGCCGCCACGACCCCTGGTAGTTGTATTCCAGTGTCTACTGGAGAGAAATGCTGCTGTCCAGGGCGGGAGCAGTTGAGGGCAACACGCAGGGAATGGTTAGGGTTACACCCGACAGCCCAGCATTTGTCAAACCGGTTAATGCCATAGTCTCGCTGAGAACGGGCACACCTGATCTTAAGAGGCCGAAGCTACATATAGCGAAACTGGAGATGACCCCTCTTGGGAAGTCAACACGTAAGGCCATAGGAGTAATCCAGAAACCAAAAGTGGCTTCAGGCTCCGGTATACAAAAAGCCAAAGATCAGGAAGTTCGAAAGACCAAAAAGAAAGGGACTCACAGGGCATTCAGTCCGGTTGGTGTTGAGAAAGTACAGCCAGCCAGCCCGATTCTAAAGGAGACTCCCAAAAAGTCCTCTCTGGTGCAACCAGCGAAGTTGAAGGTATCAGAGGGAAAAGCCGAGGAAACCAGTTCGGCTGAGGTGGTCGCAAGACTATCCCGGGCCATCGGTACGGCGACTCAAAAGGGAAGAACGTCCTTTGTGCATGTGGAGCCTGACACCGGGTCGAAGGGTGGAAAAGAAAAAGCCACGAAACTCAGAGTGTCACTCGATATGCAAGATGCTACACCGCCGACAACTTTAGAGGCAAAAAAACGGGGCATCACCTCGGAGATTGCGCCCGAGGATACCCTAGCCCTAGAATTAGCAATGAAGTCAGTAACGAGAACCAAGGAACCGTCAATATGGTACGCCAACACCTGCAGTCTCCAGGGAAAAAGAGGGGAGTTGACGGCTAGGATCGCAGAGTCTGATGTCGTTGTGTTGACGGAAACTTGGATAAAGCCATATACTGACATGCACTTCCAGGGATACGCTGCCTACAGACAGGATAGAACAGATGGAAGGCAGGGGGGCGGAGTGGCACTTCTAATACGGACCGATATAGGCCATTGGGAGGCTCCGTTCAACTTAGTCTCCGGTAATGTACAGGTCAGATCCTGCTTTATCAGGATCGAGGGGCGTACAGTATGCATTATCTGTATCTACAGGGCATCGCTAGCCACAGATGAGGAAGATGTTGAGCTCTTCCAAATGCTGGATGCGGTGCTGGCACAGACAAAGGAGTTCATCTTACTAGGGGATCTCAACCTACCCGAAATTAACTGGGAAAGCGGGACCGCACCAAGGGGATCAGCGGGCAACAAGTTTCTGCAGTGGGTCCAGTTACATGCACTTACGCAGCATGTGACACAGACCACTAGACACAGAGATGGGCAGCACCCGTCTCTCATTGACTTAATCATAAAGCGGCACCATCAAGACGTTAAGGAAATTAAGTGGGAAGAGCCACTTGGAAAAAGTGATCATGTAGTCCCAAGGGTCACACTAAGACTAAGCAAGGCGCCGAAGGAAGTCGTGTTACGTCGGCGCTATGGGAGAATCAATATGGGTGAACTAAAGAGGGCGGCGGAGGAAATTCAGTGGACACCGAGACACACAAATGCCTCCGTAGAGGAACGTTGGGAGACCATCAAGATGGGGCTACTCGAACTTACAGATGAGTTCGCACCCCTGACGGTGGCAAGCAGTAGAAATCTACCCCCATGGTGGAAGTCAAAAGTCCGCAAGGCCATAGTTATTCGTAGGCAACGATGGGCGGCGTACAAGCTGTACAGAACTCAGGGGGCATGGAATAGCTATAAGATGGCTAGGAACAGGGCTCAAGAAATCCAAAGAGTGGAGAAATATGCTTTCGAGCGTCGGTTAGCTGCGTCGGTCCGCACAAACCCAAAGCGATTCTACACCTAAGTGCAATCTCACAAACGTATAAGAGAAAGTGTAGCAACTTTGGAAGGAGCACAGGGACGACTAGCTCTAAACGACGAACACAAGGCTGACATGCTCTTGGAATTCTTCAGGACCATATATCGACCAGAAAATAGTTTGGAGGAAAGAATGAAGGGCCCACAGGCGCCTCCGATACCCGAACTTACTGTAGGAGAAGAAGAAGTGTACGCGGAGCTGCAAACGTTGAATAGAAATAAAGCAGCAGGTCCAGACGGGATTCATCCAGCAATCGTACAGCCTCTGGCCGAGGTCCTGAAGGCTCCGGTGACGAAGCTGTATGAAAAGTCACTTAGAGAGGGATTTGTGCCGGGAGACTGGAGGAGAGCAACAGTGGTAGGCATTTACAAGAGTGGACCCCGTCAAAAGGCCGAAAATTACCGGCCGGTTAGCTTGACTTCAGTACTGTGTAAGTGCCTGGAGCGAATAGTCAGGAAATGGATCTCTAGGCATTTGGTTCAACACAACCTCATATCAAATGCTCAGCATGGGTTTGTGGCGGGGCGATCCTGTCTGACGAATCTCCTGCTGTTCCTCGATGAGGTAACCAAGCGTCTGGACGAAGGGCAATCGATTGCGGTCTGTTACTTGGACTTCAGCAAGGCATTTGATTCCGTGAACCACAGATTTCTGGACGTCAAATTGCAGTCCATGGGAATTGTTGGAAAGGCAAGACAATAGATAAGTAGTTTCCTAGCAGGGCGAACCTTTAGTGTTAAGGTGGGGAGTCATGTTTCAAAGCCGGAAGGTGTAACAAGTGGGGTGCCACAGGGCTCGGTGCTCGGCCCTCCTCTCTTCCTCATCTTCATCAACGACCTAGCACGTGGGCTTACGAACCCCACCTTTATGTTTGCCGATGACGTCAAGATAGCTGGAGTAGATATAGAACTTGACGTGTTAGCAGTACAAAACTGGTCACGCAAATGGGACCTTCCACTAAACCTCACCAAGTGTCAATGCCTGGCCACAAATACAGGGGCTAGTGGGAATGGTGTGGGTTCGTTGCAAGTGGTCTCGCAGGCCAAAGACTTAAAAGTTATAATGGAAAACAGCTTTAAGCCGTCAAATCAGTGCACTTCAGCAGCCAATACGGCCAGGAGAGAACTATTTCGGGTTAGATCCATTATGTCGTGTAGAGATCCGGAGATTTTCGTTCCGATATATCAGGCCATAGTTAGGCTGCATATGGAGTACTGCGTGCAGGCCTGGGCACCATACTACCAGAAAGATATCGACTGTCTGGAGAAAGTGCAAGGGCTAGCCACTAGAATGGTAGCTGGGCAAAGGGGGTTTGACTACACAGAGCGTCTCCGTGCCATAGACCTATTCTCGATGGAAAGACGGCGCATTCGCGGGGATTTGATAGAAACCTTCAAGGTAATGAAAGGACTGTCAGGAATAAGACGAGAGGACCTTTTTTCTCTGATCCCCGAGAGAGGTACAAGGGGGCATAGCCTTAGATTACAAAGGAAGCATTCGAGGCTCCAAATTAGGGCGAAGTACTTCTCAAATAGAGTGGTACCCTATTGGAATAAGCTTCCGGAAGAGGTCATAAATACCACAACCGTGAAGGCTTTTAAGAAAGCAGTAGACTTATGTTGGGTGGCAGTATACCCCGAGTTATGTTAAGCAGCTTTTAAGGTCAGATGCAAATTACTTATTGTTTCCACCTTACTCTGCCAGGGCTGATACTGCAAAAAATTTATGCCTTTCAGAAAAAAATCACGCAGTGTTGGGAGCTACGGAAACGCGCCGACAACACAACTATCTGGACACACGATTGGCTCTAGCCACACCAAGTCCTGTGCAAACTGAACTGAACTGAACTGAACTGAATGGAATTGAATTGTTGTGCGATCACGGGTCGGCGTGCGGCTGGTGTGTTTGAATGCACTGTGAAGTTGATCGGGCATTGGGTGCCCAGCCGGTTAGCCACAAACGGCATTATCTCCGAGAGACAACACGAATTAGGTAGAACAGATCCTGTTTGTCAAATGTGATTGAGGAAGTAACCAAGCGGCAAGTTATTCACAGTGCTACGGGCACGCGCGGGCAACTTAGGGTAGAAATATGCATATTTCTACTTATGGATAGTACATGTACTATCCATAAGTAATCACAGGTAATTAATAACTTCGAGTAGTAATGCAATTATATGATCTCATTCGTGACCTTTATAGGAGCAAATGGCGTATTTGTCCCAGAGATGACTGCGAGTTTGTACAATATCCCATGTAGCAACACCGGTCGGAAACTGGTCGGTCTTCGGCCGGTTTTCGAGCGATTTCTGGATGCTTTTGGACGGTTTTCGCTACTGAAACGATCGGTTTCCGGGCATTTTGGGTCGGTCTTGCAAAATGCGGCGCATACTCTATTCATTTCTGCCACCCAAATTACCTTTCCTCCTACTCTCTTATCATTCTTGACTTACCCAAGTATCACGCCCCAAGTTTGCCCCATGGGGCACGCATGGGGCAAACTTGGGGCAGACGTGGGGCTGCCCCAAGCTTACCACTGAATAACTTGGGGCAGCCGCATGGGGCAAGCTTGGGGCAAACTTGGGGTTAGCCCCAACCTTGGGGCAGCCGCATGGGGCAAACTTGGGGGAAACTTGGGGCTAGCCCCAACCTTGAGGCAGCCGCATGGGGCAAATTTGGGGCCAGCCCCAACCTTTATAATACGTTACACGAAACCAGATCCAACCGCCGTTTCATGGTCTACTACTAATGCATAATTCTATTTTGGCCGTTTGCGTAGGCGTCCCACGTGCACCAATTCCTGTCTAATATGTAACTGAAAATTGAAAGCCAAATTCTCAATACGAAAAATTTATTTACATTCAAAAAATGTGTATTTTGTACAGATTTGTAATAATCCATCAAAGCACATTGTCATTGAACGTATAATGCATTTGTCGGTGGTCGCGATATCTGCAGATGGGAAAAAATGTATACTGTTATTGGCGAACTGTCAGTAAATCACTGCACCATTATGTATGAGTTGACAATGACATCCGATGCAAATATAATCAACGAATGGCATGGTATTTTTCAATGATGGTTGCAAGTTGAAAAAAGGCCAATCTATGTTAATATTTGGTAATGGAGCGGTCTGTTGATGTAAACCGAGCAACACAGGCTTGCATATAACTGCTGGTTTTGCACAGATAACATATTTGATACGGATAGCGAAAGTGGCGTAAGGGAAAAAGCGTAATTCCGATGTAATTCGAGAAACGACTAATGTACTTCAAACGTTAGTCTTACAGTAAACTTGTTTCTGCTAACCGTTGCGAAGAAATAAGGCAACTCCGTTTCATTCTACTTACCTACTGCATCTGCTACCTGCTCCGCGATCACGAGCGTTGTGGAACCAATTTCTGATGTGTCTGTCGATGTTGATAGTTGGTTCCTTGGAAAAAAACGAACTGAATCTGATAGCGTCTAGTAGATGGTGAGACCACTAATAAACCGATATACCTTTTATTTCTTTGATGAGTCTATGATTGCAGACGGCTATCCTCTTGCTGCTACCGAGCCAGCAGCACCTCACTGCGACGTCGTCGCTCACCACAGCAGATAGCATTTGCTTTACTGAATCCTGAAGATTTCTATTTATGTACCGCCGCAGTGTTGTTACTTATATTTGTCACATACACGTATAGTGACTTACCATCTTATTGAAAGCTTCTGGCGTTCCCAGGACGTCGTGTAAATGGTGGAATTCATCCACAGTGTTCACACGTGTGATTGGCTGCGGCATACCTTGTGAACATGACGCCCCGATAGTGTTGGAAAGAGACTCTATGGAGGCACTTAGTTTCTCCACAGTTTTTGTAAGACTGTCTATGGACAGTAGAATTTTTCTTGGTTTACTAAAACATAAGATAACGGAAGTGCATGTGAACTTGCATAGTAATTGGCGCAGGTGAGGGGCCAAGTTCATTTGCGTGGCGCTGGTGCTTGAGCCGCTACTTGTAATTAAATGGGCAATATGAAACAAAAGTAATAATTACCTTGAGGATGCGACTGGCACTCGGGTGCTAGCGTGTGCAGACAAAGTGGACTGTGAAGACAAGTGAGGCGAACTAAAACGGAATTTGGTTGTGCATGTTAGAAATTTATCTTTGCATTCCCCCAAGACGTTCCAAAATGGGCGGTGGGGAGGGTGGTAAGTCCAGCGTAACTGGTTTTAGGTTTCTCCGCATCGCCTGGGGACTCTCGTCGGAAGAGAATTCCACGGGAACCCTTTAGGTATGTGAATATTAATGTTTAATTACCTCTTTCTTGTGGAGTAGTGCTGCGAGAAGTATGTTTGCTTCTCCGTTTCATCGGTGGAAGCAGCACTTGACTGATGAACCAGCTGATGCTCAAAGTCGATGGCATCACCAAGTTTGTCTATTTAAATGTTATACTACCACTGACTTACCCCTATAGTACATAGGTCTAACGTAGTATTCCGGACATGAGTCCGGCACTTCCTTTCCCGATAGCAGATGACGTCTGTAGTCGGGAAAACTCTTCGTTCGTGGCCAACGAACGTGTGTTTCGTCGACCATCCAATTTTTGTGTACCACTGCGTATGAGTTTTCTTCGGGAAAGTGAGCAACTACGTACATCTAGGAAGAAAATTCTCATTAGGAATTGTCTATGTGGGACTTGATCACATTTAAGTACGTACAGAAACAAGTGGACGGTGAATACAATAACAATAACGCGTAAGTGATCACCCATACGTGAAAGCAAACACGAGTCAGCCATTGACACCAAACAAGGACACGAAGACAGCAATAAAACGGCAAAATACGAACGCTTCACGTCAAAACAACCGACAAAGGAGAACAACTTTCGTCTCGCAATCACCCGAGAAATACATAATCTTACCGGATCGTCATGCTGATTTGCGAAAAAAGTGGCACGGGAAGCACAGAGCGTTATGTGACATTTTATTTCAAAAACGTATGTAAAATGGGAACAACAATACTGGAACAGTCAATGCAAACACGAATACATTTACATGTGATTGTGTGGATGGGTGCACTGTGCAAAGTGGAATCTAAATCCCCTACAGCAAATATATACAACTGGCTTGATTTTAACGCGTACGTGAAAAAATTGCCCGGTGAACTGAAGTATTTGAAGAAAACGTTATCCTCCAGGAAACTGACAATTTCCGCGGGACGTCCGTTAATGATGATGACGTTGTTGGGCTTATCTACTGAAAATAAAACACCATTGAGAACGACAAATTGTCTACTACGGGGGATGCGAGATACTGGAAGGGACAAATCATCCATGGGGGTTTCTTCAGTGATGGTTTCCAAGTTGTTATTTAGTTCGTAAAGCCGTTTATACAATTGCTCAGCTGGTTTAGCCGGCCCCTTTATAAATGATTTCAGTTTCGCAAGATGTGACTAAAATGGAAAACAGGAGAAATTGTCCAACACACCGTGTTTCCGGACATCTTCTGACAAATGAACTAAGCAGTGCACATTATAGACTAAATCCTGCGGACCATATAATACAGACATTTGTTGAACGAAAAGTACTAAAAGTCTGTGAGCAAAATCAAAATACTCAGTGTGTAAAAGGGGATGAGAAAATGTATATACAGCAATGAATAATAGCAAAAAATGTTTATAGTATTCATCAGGTAGCAAATGCAACAAACAAACGGGGCCTATATACAAAAGGAACTGTCTATACTCGGACGCTTTCCAGCGTTCCAAATCCCGAGTGTGACGGCACAGGCGTTGAAAGTCACAGGAGATGTTGCAGTGGTTTCCAATAATACGACTTCCCAGTTCTGTGACTGTCGCTGGGCTCAAGCGAAAGCGTTCTGTACGGCTGCCCTTTAGCCATGCATTTGACAATTTCTGCATGACACCCAAACAGACTAAATGCATATAATCCAGCGGAAAATTTGCCACCATATCAACTGGAATTGAAACGAACGGGCTTTCTCCAATATGGTGACGTTTGTATTTAAAGAGGCGAAAGTCAGCATCAGTACGCGGTCGAGCGTCCAACAATGGAAAAGTTATTCTCCCTGTAATATACAGACCACGCTGTATGCATCTATCACACCCGAAGTAGCCTGTCGGACTTTTAACTTGACGAACGTAAGCCCGGGCAGGTGTGTCGCATATCACTGACACCAGTTTACATGCTACTGATGACCCAAGATAGTTGATGCCGCCATCAATTACATCTCGCAATTCCAATACCGTCTCCTCCAGATATGTGTTTATCGGTTGCGGCTTCCCTGAACCGCAATAAATGCCAACCGGCAAAACGGCCAGACATCTCGGACGCACCACACGTGCCAGAATGGGCCACAATTGTATTGTAGAAGAGTGATAAATTGACGACCCATCGATATTCATCTGGAAGTCGACGGATTCCGGGACCAGCGCCAGTCCACTGATAGATCGATGCAGACCTTCGAGGAGCCCAATATGAATATACACACCTTGTGCTAGCAACGTCTTCTTACAACGACGAGGTGTGTGCGACAGGGTCCTCGGATCTTTCGGTACGCCGGGCAAAAATTGGTTTAGAACGTTCAGCACACTCCTTCGTTGCTGCATCGTTAGTCTGCAGCTAACAAACACATCGGCAAATGAACATAACAACGCGTCCATGTTGATCTTCACGGACGTCATTTTCCCCAGTTCAATGTCGACACCTGCGAATAACAATTTATATAAAATCACAGAAAAAATATACTCACCGACACCAGCGGTCAAGTCTGTTGTTGACCCTTGCACATTCATTGTTGATGAGTTAGGAAGTTGTGGTTGATGTCCACCCGAAACCTCATCACTGGATGACACATTTACCGTAGGCTCTGGATATAGTGAAGTTTATATTACGATGCAAATACTTAAGTACCAGTTGACGTCATCTTCGGACATCGGTATCGATGGGCCCGCATGGAAGCCTCGCCGCACTCAGTACACGGTACAGCACTCAACGCCTGCTTACGCCGACGGTACCTTTGCCACTTGCTTGAACGGTCCATGTGAGTTAGCTGTCCATTGTAAACACAGAACAGTGGTAAACACTAAACCACATTTATCTCCATTTGAAATACGAAAATGATGATTGCAAACAAATATCCATAAACATCAAACATGCGTATACCAGGTACTGACGCTATCGGCAAAAACGATGATGTATAGTATAAAACATACATAATTATACATATATGTATAATTATATATATATATATATATATATTATGTATATGCTTTATACTATACATCATCGTTTTTGCCGATAGCGTCAGTACCTGGTATACGCATGTTTGATGTTTATGGATATTTGTTTGTAATCATCATTTTCGTATTTCAAATGGAGATAAATGTGGTTTAGTGTTTACCACTGTTCTGTGTTTACAATGGACAGCTAACTCACATGGACCGTTCAAGCAAGTGGCAAAGGTACCGTCGGCGTAAGCAGGCGTTGAGTGCTGTACCGTGTACTGAGTGCGGCGAGGCTTCCATGCGGGCCCATCGATACCGATGTCCGAAGATGACGTCAACTGGTACTTAAGTATTTGCATCGTAATATAAACTTCACTATATCCAGAGCCTACGGTAAATGTGTCATCCAGTGATGAGGTTTCGGGTGGACATCAACCACAACTTCCTAACTCATCAACAATGAATGTGCAAGGGTCAACAACAGACTTGACCGCTGGTGTCGGTGAGTATATTTTTTCTGTGATTTTATATAAATTGTTATTCGCAGGTGTCGACATTGAACTGGGGAAAATGACGTCCGTGAAGATCAACATGGACGCGTTGTTATGTTCATTTGCCGATGTGTTTGTTAGCTGCAGACTAACGATGCAGCAACGAAGGAGTGTGCTGAACGTTCTAAACCAATTTTTGCCCGGCGTACCGAAAGATCCGAGGACCCTGTCGCACACACCTCGTCGTTGTAAGAAGACGTTGCTAGCACAAGGTGTGTATATTCATATTGGGCTCCTCGAAGGTCTGCATCGATCTATCAGTGGACTGGCGCTGGTCCCGGAATCCGTCGACTTCCAGATGAATATCGATGGGTCGTCAATTTATCACTCTTCTACAATACAATTGTGGCCCATTCTGGCACGTGTGGTGCGTCCGAGATGTCTGGCCGTTTTGCCGGTTGGCATTTATTGCGGTTCAGGGAAGCCGCAACCGATAAACACATATCTGGAGGAGACGGTATTGGAATTGCGAGATGTAATTGATGGCGGCATCAACTATCTTGGGTCATCAGTAGCATGTAAACTGGTGTCAGTGATATGCGACACACCTGCCCGGGCTTACGTTCGTCAAGTTAAAAGTCCGACAGGCTACTTCGGGTGTGATAGATGCATACAGCGTGGTCTGTATATTACAGGGAGAATAACTTTTCCATTGTTGGACGCTCGACCGCGTACTGATGCTGACTTTCGCCTCTTTAAATACAAACGTCACCATATTGGAGAAAGCCCGTTCGTTTCAATTCCAGTTGATATGGTGGCAAATTTTCCGCTGGATTATATGCATTTAGTCTGTTTGGGTGTCATGCAGAAATTGTCAAATGCATGGCTAAAGGGCAGCCGTACAGAACGCTTTCGCTTGAGCCCAGCGACAGTCACAGAACTGGGAAGTCGTATTATTGGAAACCACTGCAACATCTCCTGTGACTTTCAACGCCTGTGCCGTCACACTCGGGATTTGGAACGCTGGAAAGCGTCCGAGTATAGACAGTTCCTTTTGTATATAGGCCCCGTTTGTTTGTTGCATTTGCTACCTGATGAATACTATAAACATTTTTTGCTATTATTCATTGCTGTATATACATTTTCTCATCCCCTTTTACACACTGAGTATTTTGATTTTGCTCACAGACTTTTAGTACTTTTCGTTCAACAAATGTCTGTATTATATGGTCCGCAGGATTTAGTCTATAATGTGCACTGCTTAGTTCATTTGTCAGAAGATGTCCGGAAACACGGTGTGTTGGACAATTTCTCCTGTTTTCCATTTTAGTCACATCTTGCGAAACTGAAATCATTTATAAAGGGGCCGGCTAAACCAGCTGAGCAATTGTATAAACGGCTTTACGAACTAAATAACAACTTGGAAACCATCACTGAAGAAACCCCCATGGATGATTTGTCCCTTCCAGTATCTCGCATCCCCCGTAGTAGACAATTTGTCGTTCTCAATGGTGTTTTATTTTCAGTAGATAAGCCCAACAACGTCATCATCATTAACGGACGTCCCGCGGAAATTGTCAGTTTCCTGGAGGATAACGTTTTCTTCAAATACTTCAGTTCACCGGGCAATTTTTTCACGTACGCGTTAAAATCAAGCCAGTTGTATATATTTGCTGTAGGGGATTTAGATTCCACTTTGCACAGTGCACCCATCCACACAATCACATGTAAATGTATTCGTGTTTGCATTGACTGTTCCAGTATTGTTGTTCCCATTTTACATACGTTTTTGAAATAAAATGTCACATAACGCTCTGTGCTTCCCGTGCCACTTTTTTCGCAAATCAGCATGACGATCCGGTAAGATTATGTATTTCTCGGGTGATTGCGAGACGAAAGTTGTTCTCCTTTGTCGGTTGTTTTGACGTGAAGCGTTCGTATTTTGCCGTTTTATTGCTGTCTTCGTGTCCTTGTTTGGTGTCAATGGCTGACTCGTGTTTGCTTTCACGTATGGGTGATCACTTACGCGTTATTGTTATTGTATTCACCGTCCACTTGTTTCTGTACGTACTTAAATGTGATCAAGTCCCACATAGACAATTCCTAATGAGAATTTTCTTCCTAGATGTACGTAGTTGCTCACTTTCCCGAAGAAAACTCATACGCAGTGGTACACAAAAATTGGATGGTCGACGAAACACACGTTCGTTGGCCACGAACGAAGAGTTTTCCCGACTACAGACGTCATCTGCTATCGGGAAAGGAAGTGCCGGACTCATGTCCGGAATACTACGTTAGACCTATGTACTATAGGGGTAAGTCAGTGGTAGTATAACATTTAAATAGACAAACTTGGTGATGCCATCGACTTTGAGCATCAGCTGGTTCATCAGTCAAGTGCTGCTTCCACCGATGAAACGGAGAAGCAAACATACTTCTCGCAGCACTACTCCACAAGAAAGAGGTAATTAAACATTAATATTCACATACCTAAAGGGTTCCCGTGGAATTCTCTTCCGACGAGAGTCCCCAGGCGATGCGGAGAAACCTAAAACCAGTTACGCTGGACTTACCACCCTCCCCACCGCCCATTTTGGAACGTCTTGGGGGAATGCAAAGATAAATTTCTAACATGCACAACCAAATTCCGTTTTAGTTCGCCTCACTTGTCTTCACAGTCCACTTTGTCTGCACACGCTAGCACCCGAGTGCCAGTCGCATCCTCAAGGTAATTATTACTTTTGTTTCATATTGCCCATTTAATTACAAGTAGCGGCTCAAGCACCAGCGCCACGCAAATGAACTTGGCCCCTCACCTGCGCCAATTACTATGCAAGTTCACATGCACTTCCGTTATCTTATGTTTTAGTAAACCAAGAAAAATTCTACTGTCCATAGACAGTCTTACAAAAACTGTGGAGAAACTAAGTGCCTCCATAGAGTCTCTTTCCAACACTATCGGGGCGTCATGTTCACAAGGTATGCCGCAGCCAATCACACGTGTGAACACTGTGGATGAATTCCACCATTTACACGACGTCCTGGGAACGCCAGAAGCTTTCAATAAGATGGTAAGTCACTATACGTGTATGTGACAAATATAAGTAACAACACTGCGGCGGTACATAAATAGAAATCTTCAGGATTCAGTAAAGCAAATGCTATCTGCTGTGGTGAGCGACGACGTCGCAGTGAGGTGCTGCTGGCTCGGTAGCAGCAAGAGGATAGCCGTCTGCAATCATAGACTCATCAAAGAAATAAAAGGTATATCGGTTTATTAGTGGTCTCACCATCTACTAGACGCTATCAGATTCAGTTCGTTTTTTTCCAAGGAACCAACTATCAACATCGACAGACACATCAGAAATTGGTTCCACAACGCTCGTGATCGCGGAGCAGGTAGCAGATGCAGTAGGTAAGTAGAATGAAACGGAGTTGCCTTATTTCTTCGCAACGGTTAGCAGAAACAAGTTTACTGTAAGACTAACGTTTGAAGTACATTAGTCGTTTCTCGAATTACATCGGAATTACGCTTTTTCCCTTACGCCACTTTCGCTATCCGTATCAAATATGTTATCTGTGCAAAACCAGCAGTTATATGCAAGCCTGTGTTGCTCGGTTTACATCAACAGACCGCTCCATTACCAAATATTAACATAGATTGGCCTTTTTTCAACTTGCAACCATCATTGAAAAATACCATGCCATTCGTTGATTATATTTGCATCGGATGTCATTGTCAACTCATACATAATGGTGCAGTGATTTACTGACAGTTCGCCAATAACAGTATACATTTTTTCCCATCTGCAGATATCGCGACCACCGACAAATGCATTATACGTTCAATGACAATGTGCTTTGATGGATTATTACAAATCTGTACAAAATACACATTTTTTGAATGTAAATAAATTTTTCGTATTGAGAATTTGGCTTTCAATTTTCAGTTACATATTAGACAGGAATTGGTGCACGTGGGACGCGTACGCAAACGGCCAAAATAGAATTATGCATTAGTAGTAGACCATGAAACGGCGGTTGGATCTGGTTTCGTGTAACGTATTATAAAGGTTGGGGCTGGCCCCAAATTTGCCCCATGCGGCTGCCCCAAGGTTGGGGCTAGCTCCAAGTTTCCCCCAAGTTTGCCCCATGGGGCAAGTTATTCAGTGGTAAGCTTGGGGCAGCCCCACGTCCGCCCCATGCGTGCCCCATGGGGCAAACTTGGGGCGTGCTACTTGGGATATAGCTTGCTGGATTTATGGACTTCGAATTCATTTATTGTTCATTTTGGCTGTTAGTTTTGCATTGATAATGTAAATCATGGTCAAGTCTATTACAAAGCTTATTTTTGCTACATATTGTGCATTTAAAAATAGGAGTCTCGTAACAATTACCGAAAGATATTTCGACCTTTTCTTGGAGACTAAGGAAATCATGTCCAGGTAATACATCGGTGCACAGGTTTGGTAATACTAGAAGTTTAAACTGTTTGCACGTTATATGTTTGTATTGGGTGGATACAAAACAGTAACCAGTGTGGTCGACGCCATAGTAATCTTCGGGTCCGTACCCTGAAGTTCCCGGTTGTGGGTGCGTACAACCGTAGAGGAAGTGTAACTGTCTAAACTACCAGTATCGATTGGTTTTTGGAAAGGTATACCATGAACCAGAATACTGATGACTGTGCGTGGTAAACAGTTTAGGGATGTGGCAACAAACATGCTGGATAGCAAGGGGTCGAGGGCAGAATTCACGTGGTGTTTTGTGGGCTTGGATTTACTAACACTTGGGAAATGACCCGGTTTGCCACGCATTTTATAAGTTGCTTCTCGGGCTGGATATTTAGAACGGGGTGTCTGTTGTACCTACAGAAGGAAGATGTTTGACCAACAGCTGCCAACACAGATGGGCTGAAGGGAGCAGGGAATGTAACAGGTATGCATGAACTGTAAGAGGGCCGAACAGCAAGGGGG
Organism: Fasciola hepatica; assembly: GCA_948099385.1. Taxonomy (NCBI): domain Eukaryota; kingdom Metazoa; phylum Platyhelminthes; class Trematoda; order Plagiorchiida; family Fasciolidae; genus Fasciola; species Fasciola hepatica. The sequence goes on from CANUEZ040000030.1 coordinate 12,367,034, forward strand.
AGGGATTGACTATTTTTATACGATTGTGGTTGTTTACGAGCCGGTTCGAGAGATCCGGCAAGTTCGTGTGCCTCGTCAAGATTTAATTTGTGTTGTGCAAAAAGCTTTTCCTGGGCTCGCAACCGTTCATTGTCAAATAGCGTGAATAATCCCCTGTCTTGTAACCCACATTTTCTCAAGCCTCATCAGCCTCTGAATCTCGGGTCCTTTAACGTGCGTACACTCATCCAGGCCGGCCAGTATGTGTGCCTAGCCCTCACAATGAACTCACTGAAGATTGATGTCTGCTGCGTAAGTGAAACGCGTATCCAGGATTCGAGCAGTGTGATTCAACTAACTGCTCCTGGTATCTTATTGAGATATTTTCTGCGCACTTCAGGAGACGAAGTAGCTAGAACCGCGGGTCAGCGTGGTGTAGGATTAGTCTTGACTGACAAAGCTGAAGCTGCCTTTTTATGCTGGATACCGGTTAGTAGTAGTTTACGTGCTGTAAGACTCCAGGGGTCAGTTGAAATTTGAAGGACTAGTTGTGTTAAGCTCAGTTTGGTTGTGATCTCGGCATACGTTCCAACAAACTGGATCTCTGGCACGCAGAAGGATGAGTTCTATGGTGAACTCACCACCCTCGTTCGCAGGAGCAAAGCCTCTGACATTGTAATGCTAGCTGGTGATTTTGATGCACAAGTTGGCGAACTTGGTGCGTCAGAAGCTTGTTTAGATAGGCGTTGTGTCTTATCCACCCAGCACCCAGATAACGAGGATAGGTTTCTCTAGTTTTGTGCAGAGAATCGGTTATTCCTGTCTGGTACGAGTTTCCGACACAGCTCGCGTTGCACAGTGACGTGGCGCTCTAACTCTGCAAGCACTGAACGGGATCGGTCATATCGCCGTAAGCTACTGGTGGCGCAGTTCTATTCAGAACTGTAGATTCTACTGGTCCCACATACGCAGAGTTGGACTATGCATTAGTTTTAATGCAACTATCCCTCTAGCTCGATGGTAGTCGACGCAAACCGCAAACCCTGTTAGCCGTACAACGTTTGTCTGATCCAGACGTTCGCACCAGTTATGAACATAAATTAGCACATGTGCTAGGAACTACGACGAACAGTAATGTAGGTGGGAATTGGGCCCATATCCAGCAGGCAGTACATGTGACAGCAGCTTTCACCTGTGGTTCGATATCCAATGTCCATCTAATGGAGCAAAAGCGTCAGCTCTCGAACTATGAGAGAATGAATAAGATACGGAGAAATCTACAGAAGCGAGTTACAAAAAGCCTTCAGAAGGGTCGCAAAAACTGGTGGGTCAAGGTAGCCGAAGAAATGGAAGTAGCAGCTGCTTCAGGTAACAGTGAAAGACTGGTAAAACTTATTCGCGACACCGGCGGACAGCGAACCCCAATCAGTGAAACGGTATGCGGTAGAGAAGGAGAACCCATTCATGGCAAAGAGCAAAGGCTGGACCGTGGGACCAAATACTTCAAGGAGCAGTTTAGTTGGAGGCGCGCTAATGTAGTCACTCCGACGTCAGCCACTGCGATTCCTTGGGGAGTATCACTTGAGCCCCCATCGGAAGTAGAAGCGGAGTCGAGCATTCGATTACTAAAGCGAAGAAAAGCGGCCGGTTCTGACAAATACCTCCCAGTTTTCTCAAACTGGGCGGAGATGCCTTGATAAGACCACTTAACACATTGCTCCGTGATATTTTGAACGAGGAGCGTATTTCGTTATTGTGGGATGAATCCTTGGTTGCACCCATCTTCAGGAAGGGAATATGCAGTGATTGTAGTGATTATTGCGGTATCAGTTTGATTAAGATAATCACCAAGGTTTTAGCCTCGAACTTGCTGCACCGCCTTACACCGGTTCGCGAGAAAAACGCCCATGAACAACAGGCTGGATTCCGCTCATGTCGAAGATACATCGACCAAATTTTTACTCTCCGCCAATTGCTTGATGTGCGCCACACACACCGTTGGCCGATAACAATGGTTTTCCTCGACTCAAAAGACGCCTTCGAGTTAGTTGACCGAACAGTGCTGTTCAATGCTCTTCACCGCAAAGGAACGCCGAGGAATTTTCGTGAATCTACTGGAGTTATTGTACTCTCATACTTGTGGCCGACTACTTGAAACGCGTCACGCGCATCGCCGACCGACAATAATGATTTTCTTAGACTTGAAAGGCACTTTCGATTCAGTTGATCGAGCAGCGCTTTTCAGTGCTCTTCATCGAAAAGGTATGCCATAGAAGTTCGTGAACCTGCTGAGATCATTGTACCCTCGTACTTCTGGCCGCGTAAGGGTTTAAAGTGAACTATTCAATCCGTTCGAAACGACCAGCGGTGTTCGACAACTATGTTCCATTTCTCCATTCCTGTTCAACTTCGTCATGAACGAGATAATGAAGAATGCCTTGCGAAGTCTCCAGGATGTGAACGTCGAACTGGCAAATGATAAAAGGCTGTGAACTAAATTAGGCCGACGACCTTGTCTGCTTGTTAGAATGCACGGAACATGCTCAACGTGCAGTAGATAGACTCGCAAGAGCTGTAACTCCATTCGACATGCGCTTAGTACCTTCACACTGTAAAGTGATGTTGCAAGACCGGACGTCAATCGTTCCAAGCTTGATGCTCGATGAAGAGGTGCTGGCAGTTGTCAACCTCTTGACTTACTTCGACAGCAGCGTGATGACGGATGGGAGCACTGTAGCAGAGGTGAGCACGCGTACATCCAAAGCTCGAGCGGTGTACGCCGGACTAAAGCACTTGTGGCGCCGACTTGATATTTCGCTGAAGTTGAAAGGTCGTGTATATTGCGCTGCGGTGCGCCCAGTTCTGTTGTATGGTTGCAAGACATGAGGTCTGTGTGTGGAAGATGTTCATCGTTTTGAGGTTTTAGACCACCGACGCTTGCGTAGTACTACTAAGATTAGATGAAATAAGCAGTGCTGAGTTCAGAAATCGAGCATTGGGTGCCCGCTCAGAATGTTCTATCACAGCGTATCCATATTAGTAGACTTCCTTGATTGAGGCATTTAATGGGTACGGCAAACGTACCGTACCGTGCTTTGTTTTCCGTTTCTCCTCGGGAGTGGAAGAAGCCATATGGAAGTTAGCAGATGACGTGGCAGCGGGGAATGAGAAAGCTTACAGAGAACTTAGTAAAAGCAGGTGCCTTACTTCTTCATGGTTGGGGTCCAAAAGATCCCTCAACGAGCTGGCTGGAGATACTGAAGTGTATGACAGCGAACCGTGAACAGTGGCGATCGTATTGTCACTTGCTGTAAAATCAGAATGACTGATCAACGCGTGTTTGTACAGCTAGACGGTGTATTTCGTGTATTGGCTACTAGAGTGCTGTTTCTTTTTTCAAACCCTGTAGATCCACTCCCTATCCATCTTGTATATTCATTCTTTCTTCTTCTGTGTGCAACAGCTGGGCTCGCCCTGCTGTTTAGAGCTGTATGATGATGATGATGCACACTTCACGTCTCGCAACCGTACAAAAAACTGGGCGCACCGCAGCGCAATACACACGATATTTCGACCTCAACGAAATATCAGGCTGGCGCAGCCAGTGACGTAGTTATATTCGAGCTCTTTCTTTGCCTTGGCAAATTTTGCCAGTTTTTTTTAACTTTGTTTTTTCTTCATTTTGCTTCTGATTTGATGTTGATAGAGAGCAGCCAAAACCAGGACACAGAAGTGCCAAGTTGATCATTGACCGTGCTATATATATATATATATATATATATATATATATATATATATATATATTTATGGTGGTAGTAAGTAGCATATAAACGTGTGGACATATTTTCCCCGGAAGAACACGACCGGCTTCGCGGTTGTTGCCGCTCATCAGGTATGCGTACCCGGTACTCCTCTGCCCACTCGTCTTCATGCTTGTACACTCCGATGCTATATGTTCACCAGGATCTAATTTGAATCGTCTGGAGTGTGAATAGACACCCTTCACCGAAGAGCCCACAAATGAATCACAAGCCGGTGTAATATATATATATATATATATATATATATATATATATATATATTCTATGGGAAATACACAAATATAGATGCTCAATTCAACTTTTATCACCAGGGCAGACACAGCCTGACATAAAGATCCTTTCGTTGACAAGGGGTGGGTTGCCATCTGTTGATCGCTGTCCCCTCCGCTAACCAGAAAATCGGAAACTCAAGTTCGTGTACAGTATCCAAATTGATTTGTCGTGGTCGGCCTTGTGCTTTGTTGCTAAGGTGTGTCTTGCTATTGATGATGCCGGTGTTTTGTATGTCTCTTGGTGTATCCCTTCCCTCCCCCCCCCACCGTGTTGATCGTTTTTGTGACCCAACCTGGAATATGTACAGCCACACGGTTATGCAACTGTCTCTCCGTCCTTCTGATGTTGGTTTATCTACGCCCACATTCGAATTTTGAGGTTTGAGAGAGGCATGTTTTCCAAAAAAGAAAAGAAGATCAGAATATTCCAAAGAACTAGAAAAAACACAAACGACGAGATGCGATCTAATATATTAGAAACCACAAGCAGCCTAAACCAACTGCATCCAAGCTGCCTGAAATGTACAGCCTACCAAAAGTGCGCAAAGAAGGGATACCACTTCGACCCATATTGTCGATGGAGGACTGCTCTAAACATAACCTAGTGAAGTAGCCCGTAAAAGTACTGGAACCTGTGCAAAAATCGACTTCCGTATACATGGGATGATATTGCCTCGAAATGGCTAAGATGACTGATCAGTTAAACATCAAAATCCGTCGCATGGATTCTCCAGACGTTATCTCGTTATTCACAAAAGTACCGTTACCGGAAACCATTCAAGTTATCTGCCAGTGTGCCGAGGAAAAACAGCTTAAATTGCTCATACCGACACAGACCCTGGAGCGACAATTGCTACTCTGCGCAACAAACGTTGCGTTGTCGTTCTCGAAGGATTCGTCGTGGAAAGTCCACCAGATCCAATTTTAGCTTACTGATTCATGGCGCATCTCGAAAGTGAAGCCAATAAGGAGCTTCAACTGGCGTTGGTATGCACAAGATATGTAGACGACACATTGATCAGCACGCGAAATGCGACTGAAGTCAAGCGAATACTGAAATGCTTGAATGGATTCCATGGAAATATCCGATTTACGCCAAAAAACGAGACTGAAAATCGACTCGATTTTGGACGTGTGTATCGTTCGCAAAGGTGGTAGTTCTATCTCCAGACCGGTTTGCCAAAAGTCTACATGAGCGGGTCAGTATCTCCATTTCCAAATTATGGCTCCAATCCTATACAAGCTTGATCTCGTTCGAACGCTTTTTGATGGAGCAAAACGAGTGTGCAGATGTGAAAATCTAGTGGCTGAAGTGAAAACAATTAAAAGGACATAAATATCCAATATACACCTGTCTGGATTCATCCGACGTCACAACAAGCCGGCACCACTGAAGACCCCGGTCATTTCAGTTGAAAAAGTTGACGTCAATCTAGAATTTCCGTACAAAGCGATGACGTTGGCCACATACTACGTAACCGATTGACCTCGACCATTGGTCAAACATACTTTCCTGTTACTCCAATTATCCATGTCCGACCAACCTGGATATCAATACCCTCAGTGAAAACATGCCTCTCTCAAACCTCAAAATTCGAATGTGGGCGTAGATAAACCAACATCAGAAGGACGGAGAGACAGTTGCATAACCGTGTGGCTGTACATATTCCAGGTTGGGTCACAAAAACGATCAACACGGTGGGGGGGAGGGAAGGGATACACCAAGAGACATACAAAACACCGGCATCATCAATAGCAAGACACACCTTAGCAACAAAGCACAAGGCCGACCACGACAAATCAATTTGGATACTGTACACGAACTTGAGTTTCCGATTTTCTGGTTAGCGGAGGGGACAGCGATCAACAGATGGCAACCCACCCCTTGTCAACGAAAGGATCTTTATGTCAGGCTGTGTCTGCCCTGGTGATAAAAGTTGAATTGAGCATCTATATTTGTGTATTTCCCATAGAATATATATATATATATATATATATATATATATATATATATATATATATATATATATATATATATATATATATATATATATATATTACACCGGCTTGTGAGCAGATATGAAGCCAACGCAAAAACAACAAGGAAAAGTTGCAAAGTCGAAGGGCGCGGTGTGCAGAGTATGATTTAGGATTACAACATTTGAAAGCAAATGTGTTTGTGTTTTCACCGTACACGTTTTGTAATTTTTTTTTGTCGGTTTTTCAGTTGTTTATGGGGAGCGGGAAGTCAACAGACGGGTCATACAGCATTCGCGCCACTGGATTCGGTTCTGAGCCATATTTCAGCGTCTAACCGACGGCAGTCCTCATCTCTTGGGCCCCAACCAGGAAGGTGTGGAGCACCAATCGAAGCCAAAGCCGAAGCTAACTTCTTCATGCCCTCGCTCCAAGTCGTAACCGGATCACCACGCCGTTTCTTCCAGCCTTGCACAACAGGTGCAAAAAGAGCACGAAAAGGTAAACGGTGGGCAGGTATACGCAAAACGTGCCCGAGCCATCGGAGGTGGTGTTGAATGATTATCTCTGTCAGGGGGCGACTATCAGCACCGAACACGACGACGAACCTTGCCATTGCTCGCCCTATGATCCCACCAGACACGAGCAATGCTCCGGAGTCACCGGTGGTTGAATACAGAAAGCCGCCGGGCATCCTCGACGCGGACGTTCCAGGTCTCGCAACGGTAAAGAAGAACACTGAACTGTGGCATTGTACACCCTTCCCTTGAGGGAGAGCTGGATGTCATGGCGACACCACAGATGACGCAGGTTCGCGGAAGCTGCTCTGGCTCTCGCATTTCGTGGTGTGATCTCCTCCCCAACACCACCACCAGTTGTGATAAAGCCGTCTAGGTACTTAAAGCTATTGACTACCTCTAACCGATCACCACTAAGGGTGAGTGCAGGCACAGGCTCCTGCCAGTCTTGAACAAGTACTTTGCACTTTGGAGGCGCAAAATGCATACCATATCGGGAGACCTCATTCGCCAAGCGATTCAAAGCAAGGCGATATCATCGGCGCACTCTAAGTCAAAGACTCTGTTCCTTGGGAGGAGTTCAACCCCACCGTTTTGAAGACCAGACAAAGCGTTCTGTATGATATCCTCTATAGCAGAGTTGAAAATAAACAGGGATATAGAGCAGCCTTGTCGTACTCCACTGGAGACGGCAAATGGTGGCTAAAGCTGGCCATAAGCCCTAACCGGACCTGAGGTAAGACGGTACAACTCTTTGACGACCGAAACACTTCTCAGGTACACCATTCCTTCGCAAACAGTGACAATGCAGACCTATCGACAAAGTCAAAGGCCGCGCGAATGTTTAGAAACACAACGATCTTTGGTCTTTGGAAGGCGTAACGGTGCTCTAGCAGTTGTCGGAGGGTGAAGATTTGATCGATGCATCCACGACCGGTGGGAAACCCAGCCTGTTCTTGGCAAGTTTGCTCATCACGCGCGTTGTATAACCTGCGGAGGACAGACGTTATCAACTAAGAAACTATCGGGATTAGGCTTATACCCCTATGATTGGCGCAGTCAATGCGCGAGCCCTCCTTGAAGATGGGGACAACGATAGATTCCCCCCACAAGGAGGGGACTTTCTCAGAGTGCCAGACCTTGGAGAATAAAGTTTGAAGTTCTCTAACGAGCTCCATTCCACCATTTATAAAAAGGGCTAGGGAAAGGCCGTCAGAGCCCGGCGCTTTGTGACGTCCTTGGGCTTGGAGTTCCTTGCGGATCTCGGCCTCAGAAGGTGGATCTGTTGAAACAGATCTCGGGACGTGTGCCGGAACAGCTATGGGAGAGATTGACGCTGGAGGCCAGCTAAACCGTGCTTAAAAGTGATTCGCCCAGCATACAAGATATCGCTGCAAACCGTGGATAGGTGAACCGTCTGCTTCGCAGATCGTTTCGCCCACACCTAACGGCTTTCTACCGGTGACTCTAATAAGGTGAAACAGCTTTCGTGAATTTCCAATAGCGGCAGCATGTTTTATCTGTGGTGCTTTTTGGGACCACCAGATTTCACGATCCCTAAGAACACTTGCTTTGAGTTCACGACAGGAATCAAGGCCAAAAGGGCCACCCAAATGCGCTTCGTTCAAAGACAGCCGACCGTGTCTTCTTCATGTCTCCTGCTAGAATCATGATATCACCCTTTTTTTCTTTATGTAGGAGGTCGTGTAACTTTTGGTAGAAGACATCTTTGATTGAATCTGGACTGCAATCTGTAGGGGCATAAAGTGAGACGACAAACAAATTACGTCTATCGGGACGGTGTTTGCTTACTTTGTACGAACCTCTAAGTCTCCTGCGCGCAACCGACTGTCAACTGGGATCCAGTAAAGTAGAGTAGTCTTAGCCCTCTCACAGAGCTACAGCTATGCCAGGAAGACCAGCAGCTGCAGCCTCAGGGTCCCCAGACAAACGCAAATGAAACTTTACAGGACTGGATGGGGACACCAATAGAATGACCGAGCTGGAGTCTTGGATGCGAGTCTCTTGAATACAACACAAGTCGATGGCAAGGGTCTCCAGTGTACGAGCTAAACACGCCTGTTGACCTATACGCATCAACGTTCACACATTAAATGTGGCCAGTTTAAAAGGACGCCGGGGGCGAAGAAAAGCATCAGCTGGTGGAAGCGGGTTCGGTGAGACTTGGATATTAGACGAGGAGGGTGCGAGAGAAACAGGAACAGAACTTCTCTCAGAGACACTGCATCAAGTACAGCCAACTGCAGTTCCCGAAGAATTTAAAAATGTTTGTGTGCAGCGGTGAGGTGTGAAAGTAGAGAAATCAACGTGTGAGAGCATCAGAGCGAGCATGTGTTTGTCGAGAGTAGCGAGCGTGTAATAAGAGACCCATCGGTTTCCTTGTTGTTGACGTTGTGGGCTGTTGTACTACTCGTTCGCCCGGCGCAGAGAAGGCATTTTTATTCGAGGATGCACCTCTAGCCTTTGCGCAACCGAGCGCGTTCTGTAAGGTAGCATTGTTGATCCAGATGAGCCGGTGACCAATCGTACGGTTCATTCGCCTCTTCCGGGAATCTCTGGGAGCCTGGTGACTGGTTGCTCAGTTCATACGTCCTTCGGAGGAGGCCAAACATCCTGGGTGCCCAGTACACCCCTCCGCCACAGAAGCCGGTGAGCACACGCCATCCATGGTTGGTTTAGAATCAAGGTTTAGCCAACTTTCCTAGACTGACTGCTAGTCAGTCAACCCGGTGGAGAGCGCCGGACGTTCGCCATCGCCCTCGCACTTTTGTGAAAACTCCTCTGCCACCAGAAGATAGTGAGTAGGACTTCCTCAGCAGAAACTATATTGGATGCGCGGTCATTTGGGAGCATTTTGAGAGGCGTTCATGGCGAGTAACCAACCCGGAGCCTGAGACACTCACCCCCGACCATACTGAGGCATTTTGGAGGCCGATAAAATAGAACTACATATACTCGGCATTTTGCAGTAGGCACCAGTTAAAATGCAATGAAATTATTCTGGAAGTAAATCGTGCAATCTCGCTACTTTGTATTTCATTGTTGTGGTATTGGCACCATACCTATTTTCCTGTGATATGCTTGAATTTCAAGCCGGTTTAAAATAATAGTGTACTTGGAGCACAATGTAGAAGGTATTCCAAACAATGTACTCTTCCTTTCGTTGTGAAATAAAAACTTTATAGATGAAATAATTTCAACGGGATTGTCATATCTGGTTCCCGGCACTTTTTTGCTTTTGAGGCACACTGCAATAAGCAGTCGTTATGCTCACAAACCACTTTATTATAACAAACGTTAAAAGTCTCGTTACTCACTTTGGTGTGCAGTATTTTCTGAAACGTCTACTTTCTTCTTTCAGGCTCTTCATAAACAGAGACGGTTTCCCAGAAAGGATACAACTAATGCTCTCGATGCACCGGTCACCAGTCATGATCCAAACGTCATTGTAGAAAGCACGGGTGTATCGAAATCGTTGTCCGAATGTTACGATCATGTTTATTCTGAGAATTTAAAAAACTCCATAGGAATGCGTGAATTGAATTCAAAATTCGATTTTTTCAACCTGTTAAACGAAACAGCGTTCACTTCTCCCTGCATGATCGGTATAGATGAAGCTGGTCGTGGACCGGTGCTCGGTAAGATTTGTTTGATTTACATGTGCCCGTTGATAGATGCATGGATAAAATCTAATTTTTATTGCACGTTTGATGTGGTATTTTTTTGCTCTCTTATTTGCCCTATAATTGTGCGAGGGAACGTGCTAATTCGGCATTGGTGGACAGCCATGTCGTGTTGGCAGTCCGCCCTGGTGCAGTACCAAGCCCAAGGCTTGAGACAACGGAATCTCGGGTGGTAAGACAGTCGATCGCTGGAGGGGGTCGATAGATGAGAGATGAGTCTTGTCAGCGTTGGATAAGCCTTAAGGCGTGGTTGCGTAGGATCCAATCATGCATGTCGCAACTGGTACTCCTGTTTTGCTTGAACTGTTTCTATGATTTCATCTCTGCTTAATTTTCCGTCTGGAGACACTTACCGCTGCTTTGGGTATACATTGGTCCCAACGATCAAATTAGGTGTTTCGGGAGTGTTGAAAAGTTCAGAAATGAGTCGCAGCTATGATTTCTGTTAGTTATTCGTGTCTAGGTCACTGCTAATCTACCGAACAACAAGGCTGCATGTGTGTGCTCTCATATTGGTAGTAGTATATGACTAGATGGACGAAATTCCTCCGGAAGAACACCACTGGTTTTGCGGTTATTGCAGTTTATCAGGTATGTGTACCCCATACTCCTCCGCCAACTCATCTTCATACTTGTGCACTGTTGATATATTGGTCACGATGACCTAATTAGATCCGAAATGAAATCAAGCATACTCCTCGAGAATCTGTTTTTCACACGTTTGGCACAGCATGCGAAGCATGACAGACTAGCAACTTCGAATTAATTGGAAAAAAGCCCATACTTCTCACTTCAGTTCAGTTCCGAGTACCATTAACCACGCACTGCGTGCGGTGGTTTCTGTTGGTATGTGCTAGCGACAGCCTCAGTCGGAAATAATGAGAAAGAACAGGAATATGAGAGGAGCAATAAGAGAGCTGCAAATATTGGTATCAAGTCAGTAAAGAAAGCTTGTGGATACAAGCGCGTCACTGATCTCGACACTTAGCGACTTCCTCTAGCGTATCTAACCGCTGAGTAGTAGGGTCTCTTCAACCCCACTCAGGAAATCTAACACCCCATATATGGCCAAGCCCGCCGACTGGGCTTTTCATACCTTTCATCCATGTCATGGACTGGCCACCCTTACTCATCTTCCAACCGGTACCCGTCTCAGAGAACATGGAAAGCCGAGGAATTCCCTCAGGGGACATGCACAACACATGTCCCAACCATCTTAACCTGCTGAGCTTAAGTGCTTTATCAAATGGTTTGATCCGTGAACCTTAGACTCTCCACCGAACCTCAGAATTGCTTATACGGAGTTCCCATCATATTCGAACAATGTTACAAAGACATCGGTGTCCAATTACCGGCAATCTTCGTACATCCTCTGCGCGCAGTGGCCATGTTTCTGAACCACACGTGAGCACTAGCCTTACTGTTGGAACGCGCACTCGACCCTGTGTCAACAACTGCTACTCCATGGGTGGTATCACTTGAGCCCTCATCGGAAGTAGAAGTGGAGTCATGCATTCGACCACTAAAACGAGGGAAAGCGGCAGGTCCCGACGAACTTCTCCCAGTTCTTTTCAAACTGGGTGGAGATGCTTTGATAAAATCACTTACCGTCTTGCTCCGTGACATTTGGAACTCGAAGCGTATTCCGTTAATATGGAGTGAGTCGTTGATTGTTCCCATCTTCAAGAAGGGAATACGCAATGGCCGTAGTAATCATCGTGGGATTAACTTAATTTCGATAGTCACCAAAGTATTAGCCTCTATTCTGCTGCACCGTCTTACACCGGCTCGCGAGAGGAATGCCCGCGAACAGCAGGTTGGATTCCGCTCAGGTTGAGGATGCATCGACCAGATTTTTACTCTTCGCCGACTACTTGAAACGCGTCACGCGCATCACCGACCGACAATAATGATTTTCTTAGACTTGAAAGGCACTTTCGATTCAGTTGATCGAGCAGCGCTTTTCAGTGCTCTTCATCGAAAAAGTATGCCCCATAAGTTCGTGGACCTACTGAGATCATTGTACTCTCATGCTTCTGGCCGCGTTAGAGTTTAGGGTGAACTATCCGGTCGGTTCGAAACGGCCAGGGGCGTTCGACAGGAATGTCCCATGTCTCCATTCCTGTTCAACTTCGTCATAGACGAAATAATGGAGAGTGCGCTGCAAAATCTTCAGGATGTAGGTGTCGAACCAGGAAATAGTGAAAAGCTGTGACCTAAATTACGCGGACGACGTTGTCTGTTTTTTTTCGAATCCACGGAACATGCTCAACGTGCACTAGATAGACTTGGGAGAGCTGTAGCTCCATTCGGCATGTGCTTTGCACCTTCAAAGTGTGAGGTGATGTTACAAGACTGGACGCCAACGAGCTTGATGCTCGATGGGAAGATGCTGTCAGTTGTTGACCATTTCACCTACCTCGGCAGCAGCATGACGATGGATGGAAGCACAGTAGTGGAAGTGAGTACGCGGATATCCAAGGCTCGAGCGGCGTACGGTGGATTGAAGCACTAGTGGCGCCGAGCTGACATTTCACTGAAGTTGAAAGGTCGTGTATACTGTGCTACAGTACGTTCAGTTTTGTTGTATGGTTGCGAGACTTGGAGTCTGCGTGCAGAAGACATTCGTCGTCTGGAGGTTTTTGACCTCCGATGTTTGTGTAGTATCGCTAAGATTGTATGAAATTGCAGAGTAAGCAATGCTGAGGTCGGAAAGCGAGTATTAGGTATTAATTCGAAGAACGTTCTGTCACAGCGTATCCAGCTTAGTAGACTTCGTTGGTTGGAGCACGTGTTACGTATGGCAAACACATGTCTACCGTACCGTGTCCTATTCTCCGTTCCTCCTCAGGAGTGGAATAAACCACGTGGAGGTCAACAGATGACGTGGCAGCGAAGAATGAGAAAATGTACAGTAAATTTAGGAAAAGTAGATGCTTCACGTCTTCGTGGTTGGGGTCCAAAAGATCCATCAACCAGTTGGCTGGAGACACTGAAGGATATGGCAGCGAACCGTGAACAGTGGCGATCGTGTTGTCACTTTCCATCGAATCAGAATGACTGATCGATGTGCGTTTGTAAAATTAGACTGTGTATTCCGTGTGTTGGCTACTAGGGCGTTCTTTCCCTTTCCCACCCGTGTAGATCCACTCCCTTCCCATTTTGTATATTCATACTTTCTAATTCAACGTGCAACATGGTGAGAAAGGCAGTGGTCAGTGGGGATTGCCCTAGTGTTTAACGCTGTACGATGATGATGATGATGATGTCGGCGCCACAGGTCACTCAGGTTGGTCAAAGCCAGACGAATCTTCAGAATGCACAGAAGCACCCCAGTTGCAGTTCGTTCAACCAATAAACTCGCACTTTTGTGCCGTGGTTCCGGTTGCTACTTTGCAGCATCGTCCAATGTAAGGCGCAAGGAAAAGAACCGTAGTGATAAGCAATTTTAAATAAGTCAACGCATCAAGCGGAAATCAAGAGGAAAAGAAAAGAATCGGAATGCAACTATGCCACTGGCCGTGCACCTAGCCATATCACCGCTCAGTAGGCGGACCACGTGCACCCCAACCTGGAATTCTAACGCGTCCTACGTGGCCAAATCCACTGGTTAAGGTTCTCATAATTTTCTGCCATTTCATAAACTGACCACCTCGACCTACCCTCCACTCACTACCTGTCTCGAAAAACAGCATTTGCCGAGGAAGTCTATTGGCTGGTATGCGTAACACATACCCTAATCACCTTAACCTGTTTAGATTCAGTACTTGATCCAGAGACTGACCTCTGGTTCCCAACACCTTACGTCTGACGTTCCCACCATATTCGGATAATGCTACTGAGACATCGATGCTCGAACACCGAAAGTCTTTGCCTATCTTCCACCCTCAACGGCCATGTTTCTGGACGGTATAAAAGAACGGACCTAACCACCACATTGTACAGTCTACCATGAACAGACAACAGGATGGCACACCGACGCCACAGATGACAGAGTTTGGCAAAAACCAAACGCGCCTTCTGTATACGCGATGACACTTCATCCGATATCTGTCCACCCGGTGAAATGCAGCTGCCCAGGTAACAAAATTTATCCGTTTCAGCTAGAGCTACCCCTGCCAAGAAGAAGTTTGGTATTGAGCCAACCCAGTCATACAGCAGCATGTTACACTTTGAAGGTGCAAAACGCATTGTTAACATTTCTACGCGGTTGTTAAGGCTATCTAAGCTTGTAGCTCACTTGGATCTTCACTCAAAAGAGGAACTTCCTCCGCGTATTCAAAGTCAGACATTTTACTGCCTGAAGAAAGATCGACGCCGCTATTCTCACACGAGGATAGGGCTATCTCAAGAATCAGTTCCACTACAAAATTGAAGAGGAAGGGGGAAAGAGGACAACCCTGACCAACACCACTTTCCGTGGTGAACTCGAGTGAAAGAACACCGTAAGCGTGAACTCGGCTTTGGCTGTTTGCATACAAGCATTGAAAAGCAGAAATGAACTTCTCTGGCACACCTCTCAATGAGAGGTAGCGTCAGAGGACTGTGCGGTCGACTGAATCGAACACCACTTTCAAATCAAGAAGGGCAGAGATTTTTGGTCTACGGAGGATGTGATTATGATCCGAGGTTTGCCGATGCTCGAAGATGTAGTCGATGCAACCCCGACCGGATCTGAGACCGGACTAATTCTCACGCGTACACATTTCGCGGACACTGGGTAATCGACGGAGAATAAGACCGGTGAGCAGTTTAGATGCGATACTTACCAAGCTAATTCCTCTGTGGTTTTCACAAGAGGACCTATCACCTTCCTCGTAAATTGGCACAATCACCGATTCACACCATTCCCTGGGAATCTGCTCATTATCCCGAATAATACGGAGTTTTTTAACTCTGAAACCAAAGCTTCACCTCCATCCTTTAAAAAAATAGAGACAACCCATCCGGTCCAACGGCTTTGTATCTTTTCAAAATGAACTACAGTCTTCAGTTGATCCACGCCAGCAGTGATCAATCGCAGTATGGCCAATCTGAGTCCAACGTTGTGAAGATGAAAGAGGACGCCATTCGAGTCTATGCCGCTTCTTATGGCAGAAGTTTGCACTTTCCGGAAGCAATATGTGGCCAGAACACAGTTGAAGGAGACGATCGCCATTATCGGCACGATCGGCTAGGATAGCAGATGGGCCTCCGATGTGCCTTTCGGAATCTCCCAAACGGCCAAATTAGGCATTGAAATCCCCAGCAATGACCACCACGTCTATTGAACGCATGCTTGGAAGCAGTTGAGACAAATCCTGATAGAATTCGCCTTTGGTTTCAGAGAAACTGCAGTCAGTCGGCGCATACACAGACACGACAAACATTCATCGGCGCTTCAGTTTGTTGTTGTTGACACAAACAGAACCGTCCAACCGAACTGGACACAAACGACTGCTGACTGGAATCCAGTCAAGCAGTGCACGCTCAGCTTTCATGTTCAAAGCAATCCCACCGCAGGCCCAGACGCGAGCTCTAGACACCGAATCACCCGACACGCAAAGAGTGAAGTGAAAGACTGAGGTTGTATCCGGATTGCGAAGAGTTATCAAAGAAGTGGGGTCTTGTATGCGTGTTACGGAGATACAGCATACATCTATGATACAGGTGTCAAGTGTTTTAGCGAGGTTATCCTGTTGCCCTATCTGACATAGTGTGCAGATGTTGAAAGCAGCTTAAGAGTGGCACTCGATTTATACCCAACTCCTGGACTACTGCTTTCATCAGAGCCGCAACTACCCGTGGCGTTTTGCATCCATCTTAAATTAAAAGAGGGAAGATTGGTAGGGCCCTTTACAGGAAAGATATTGGAGGTTTCTGGACGAATCGTACTTCGCGGCTGCCCACACCGCAGAAGGGGTTTTTCTTTGGGAGCCCTAATCGGAGTCTTTGACTCAAAAGTTTCACCCACAAGGCAGTGGGGGGTTCACCCAGCACGGAAACTTGACCAAAGCACCCGTGAAGGAACTTCCTCTGGTCTATCACGTGAGATGTGATTGTTGCATGCGCTTTGTCTTGTCTTCACTGGTACATTGTTATCGATCCGCTCTTCGGACTCAGCGCTTAGCCTCATTCATCCAGTAGAGCAAGCGAAACATGGACGGGGCAGCATCCTTTGGGCCCAGGGCTGCCCAGCTTGGGCGGGTGATAGCTTTCCAATGAAGTGCAATGACTTCTCCCAAAGTCGAGGGAAACCCCAGATACTGCACTCCTACGTCGATCTGGTGGAGGGTTTTAGACCGGTAAACTGTTTCTTGCCGTGTTTATTCCCTGGAGTATCCTCTCCAGGGACATAGTGGTTAGAATCAGATGTTGCCTATCAACTGGTTCAGAGACTGGACTTCGTCTGGCTTCTACCCATCGATTTGTCAGGCCTAATTGCATCTCTGGCTTAAGGAGGCCATCCTGCGCAGCTCTTTGGGTCATGGAGACACGCAAGCCATCACACCACGCCAAGGCGCAATCTCGTGGTGATGGTCTTATACCTGTGTGGTTGGCTGAGTCACTACGTAAATCCCGGGATGAGGGGACCTGCTCTAAATTCCGAACCCTGGAGAACAAAACATGAATTTTTTAAACGAACTGTTCTCTGCCATTTTCAAACTAGGCTTTGAAAAGTTTATCGGAGACCGGCGCTTTGTGACATCCTTAGACAGACTTCCGTGTAGATCTCCGTCTCAAGAAGTGGATCTGTCAAAGCAGACCACGAGACGAGTGGCGAAATAGCTGTGAGAAGCTGACATGCAGATCAGATAAAGTGTCTGGAAATGCTCCATCCAGTGTTCAAGACGTCTCTGATAATTCCGAATTGGCAAACCGTCATCTTCACAGATCGTTTCGCTCTCATCTAGTGGTTTTCTGCCGATGACTCCGATGAAGCAGAACCGCTTGCTGGAATTTGCCGTGGCAACAACCCCCTCCATCTCTGACTACCAGATTTCGTGACCTCTGCGTGCACTTGCTTTGAGTTCATGTGTCGTTACGTTTGAAAAGCCTATTGAAGCGCATGGACAGGCTAGTACAAACTAGTGCGTAATCGGAACCAACAGGAGTGTTCCAATGCGACCGAAAATCTTGTATACAACCCCGCCATTTGTAGCTCATCGCGATGTGGCCAACCTGAATCAGTTTGCTGACTCGAACAGGGTGGACGCCACGTGGAGTACCGGTGATAAGAGCGTCTTAAGTTCGTACTGGTGATGGTCACATCAAAGAGCCAAAAACGATTACCGGTTTTCCGGGCGACTGTAGTCTAGTCCAAAAGGGCCTTTTAGATGCGCTTTAATTCATAAAAGTCGACCTGCTCTAGCATTTGCATCTGCGAAAGTCATGATGTCGCTTTACGTAAGAGGTCGTGCAGCATTTAATAGAAATAATCCTTGGTTGCATCCGGGCCGCAGTTGGTGTGTGCATGCACAAAAATAACAAACAAATTGCGTCTGTCGGGGTGGCAACTGTGCACTTTGCACGAGTTCATAAGTCTCACTGCACATAACCGACTGTTAGCGGGGACCCAGTCTAACAGCGCGGTTTCAGCCCTCCAACTAGGAGCCACGCCAATGCCAACAAGGCCAGGAACTGCAGCATAAGGGTCCCCAGAAAGGCGTAAGTGAAATTTCACCGTAGGATTGGACGGAGATGTCAGTCGAATGACAGAACTGCCCACGAGCTCAATTTATCTCTTGTCCTGTACGCATCAGGGTTCACACGTTGAACAAGGGCATCAAGGACGAAGAAGGGCATCAGCGAGCGCTAAAAAGGTCGGCGAGACTTGGAAGCTTGTTGGAGGAGGACGAAAGAACGTGTACAGATTTCCCGCCAGAGGCACCGTTGCTAGTATGGACGACCAGAGTTCCGGTTGGAAGTAAGAAGTATTTGAAAAGGAGAGAGGAAGCGAGGGATTAAACAGCCATGTTGTTGAGAATGGTGTCTACTGTGTGAGAATCGTCCGTGCCCTTGAACGAACCGTCAGTCATAGCAATTCTGTCATTGTTGTTTGCGTTTTCGGTTTTTGTACCACTCGGTCGCCCAGTTCAGAGTAAGCCCAGATGCGAGACCAACAGACTGCAAATGGAAACCATGCTGTCCCATATTCATGTTCTCCGCACTTACACTTGTTTTTTCTATTCAAAAATTCACGGCTTCTTATTAGTTAGTTTTAACGGTAGCCGACAATGCGCCATAGCCTTCAACGCCACAACAGTACTTTTACGAAGATTCAAGGGTCATAAATGAACCTTTTTTATTTCATGCCCACGAATGAGTGCAGCGAAAAACGTATACCCATATCCTCGAAGTCCAAAAAGCTGTTTTAAGGATAACAAGCAACCTTACCGTCAGACTTGGAGTGGGGAACCATGTGCGGTAACGAGCCGGACGATATCGGATTGCCGCCTACTACCAGTGTAACCCGCGATCGCAGGGCTTGTCTCCGAGATATTTAGGACTTTCATCACTCGACCACCACCGGCCATCATGGTGATTCGGGTCAGCAGGTGAACAAATGGA
Organism: Fasciola hepatica; assembly: GCA_948099385.1. NCBI lineage: Eukaryota > Metazoa > Platyhelminthes > Trematoda > Plagiorchiida > Fasciolidae > Fasciola > Fasciola hepatica. The sequence continues at coordinate 12,385,855 of CANUEZ040000030.1, forward strand.
GAACTTTCAAACTGGTTTGCAGGATCCCTCAGAAATGCCTTAGAGATGATTAGACAGTGGTGATCAAGTGGTTTAGGTGTTTATCACCTCAGAGTTCTGAGGTTCGAATTCCACCACCACCGGTCTCTTTGGTGGTAGACAGCAATCCGATGTCACCCGGCCCGTTACCACACCTGACACATTCGGGCCTTATGTCATACTCCACTTTGAATTTCAGGGCCAGTTTGCGGGTTATCTTTGATAGTGAAGTGAGCCTTTAAGGCAATGGGCTACGTCCTTTCCAATATACTCATGCGCATAATGTAATAAAAAGGACATTTGAAGTAGCTGAAGCAACTACGATGTGGTTTAACAATCCACTTATTCTCCTTAAAGCGATTTATCAGATCGCTCCAGCTGATCTAACCTAGAAACGATGTTGGACGGTAAACACGGTGTCATCATCTTATGACTTGACGACGTAACCAGAAACGATCATATCTGAGAGACTTGGCTGCATATTACACCAATTCCTTGTGTTTGGTTTTATAAACCAGCACACGACTCCTCCCAGTTTTCAACCACTCCATAGATAGCATCCCAAAACAAATCGTCTTACTAACTTCGCAAATCTCACGCTAGAAGCAGTCACACAGGAATGGCTACGTCGAGTGAGAGAACTGGATGTTTGATGCACGCTTTATTCATCTTAGGACAACTTCACAAACGGATTGGATGTAAAACGATCTTGGAAAACACTTCCAAACAGTTTATGACAATTGCTAACCATTCGTGAGCACCATACATATGTAACAATATGGACTAGGAGCACGCGTTTTCAGTACTGCCTTGTACTCAGTGCCGCACTGGGTATCTTCAGCGAACAGTTGAATTTCTCTGTCAGATGTTCCCTTCCCGTCGGTTTAGTACTCACAATGTACTTCTGTTGGTCACTCGTTCGTCATTTGATTAGTGGGATGTCAATCCCATGTTGACTTAGAAGCTTCATAGTATCACTTAAAGGGTGATAATGTTCTATTACTCTCATCCTACTGCCCCAAATGTGGCGTGTTTATCGAACGTGTCTGATTGACAGAAAGATTTCAGAGGATCACTCAATAACTTACCACACCAGCTGTGCATCTTGATTGAGGGATCGAGCGAAGCTAAAAAGGGGAACGTGACTGACAGGCACTGAGCAAAGTTGTATGGGTAATAAGTTTTTTTGTCACACATTGCAAACAGCTAGAAAAGTTGGCTTATTTTCAGTTGAACAGTGTCAGTTTAGACGTTCGAATAAGTGCCGGTCGAGACAGGTACATGTTATTCTATTCATTGCTGAGCACCTTAACAGTTCGTTAGGTACCGGCTAATGTGCGATTGTTTTATGACTTCATTCTCTGTCCTCTTTTTCTTTTCTACGATAGGTCCGATGGTTTATGCATGCGCGGTGGCTCCCATTAACCGTTTGGATCAACTGAAAACTCAGGGTCTTGCGGGTAAATTGTCCAATGTTGAGAATCAGTGCACTAGAATTTTTCTGTTCATTGAATTTTCGCCATTTGAATGATGTCACGGATCAGTTGGGTTTTATCAGAATAACGTGTAACTTTATTCCCTTTGTCGGTCATGCTGTGCGTCAACTTTTAGATCACTCAACTGATTTTAAATATCAGAATTCAGTTGTTTTGAAAATTTACTCCGCTCTTTTTGGCTCCGAAACTCGTTCATCATCATCATCATCATCATCATCATCGTACAGCGTTAAACACTAGGGCAATCCCCACTGACCACTGCCTTTCTCACCATGTTGCACGTTGAATTAGAAAGTATGAACATACAAAATGGGAAGGGAGTGGATCTACACGGGTGGGAAAGGGAAAGAACGCCCTAGTAGCCAACACACGGAATACACAGTCTAATTTTACAAACGCACATCGATCAGTCATTCTGATTCGATGGAAAGTGACAACACGATCGCCACTGTTCACGGTTCGCTGCCATATCCTTCAGTGTCTCCAGCCAACTGGTTGATGGATCTTTTGGACCCCAACCACGAAGACGTGAAACATCTACTTTTCCTAAATTTACTGTACATTTTCTCATTCTTCGCTGCCACGTCATCTGTTGACCTCCACGTGGTTTATTCCACTCCTGAGGAGGAACGGAGAATAGGACACGGTACGGTAGACATGTGTTTGCCATACGTAACACGTGCTCCAACCAACGAAGTCTACTAAGCTGGATACGCTGTGACAGAACGTTCTTCGAATTAATACCTAATACTCGCTTTCCGACCTCAGCATTGCTTACTCTGCAATTTCATACAATCTTAGCGATACTACACAAACATCGGAGGTCAAAAACCTCCAGACGACGAATGTCTTCTGCACGCAGACTCCAAGTCTCGCAACCATACAACAAAACTGAACGTACTGTAGCACAGTATACACGACCTTTCAACTTCAGTGAAATGTCAGCTCGGCGCCACTAGTGCTTCAATCCACCGTACGCCGCTCGAGCCTTGGATATCCGCGTACTCACTTCCACTACTGTGCTTCCATCCATCGTCATGCTGCTGCCGAGGTAGGTGAAATGGTCAACAACTGACAGCATCTTCCCATCGAGCATCAAGCTCGTTGGCGTCCAGTCTTGTAACATCACCTCACACTTTGAAGGTGCAAAGCGCATGCCGAATGGAGCTACAGCTCTCCCAAGTCTATCTAGTGCACGTTGAGCATGTTCCGTGGATTCGAAAAAACAGACAACGTCGTCCGCGTAATTTAGGTCACAGCTTTTCACTATTTCCTGGTTCGACACCTACATCCTGAAGATTTTGCAGCGCACTCTCCATTATTTCGTCTATGACGAAGTTGAACAGGAATGGAGACATGGGACATTCCTGTCGAACGCCCCTGGCCGTTTCGAACCGACCGGATAGTTCACCCTAAACTCTAACGCGGCCAGAAGCATGAGAATACAATGATCTCAGTAGGTCCACGAACTTATGGGGCATACTTTTTCGATGAAGAGCACTGAAAAGCGCTGCTCGATCAACTGAATCGAAAGTGCCTTTCAAGTCTAAGAAAATCATTATTGTCGGTCGGTGATGCGCGTGACGCGTTTCAAGTAGTCGGCGAAGAGTAAAAATCTGGTCGATGCATCCTCAACCTGAGCGGAATCCAACCTGCTGTTCGCGGGCATTCCTCTCGCGAGCCGGTGTAAGACGGTGCAGCAGAATAGAGGCTAATACTTTGGTGACTATCGAAATTAAGTTAATCCCACGATGATTACTACGGCCATTGCGTATTCCCTTCTTGAAGATGGGAACAATCAACGACTCACTCCATATTAACGGAATACGCTTCGAGTTCCAAATGTCACGGAGCAAGACGGTAAGTGATTTTATCAAAGCATCTCCACCCAGTTTGAAAAGAACTGGGAGAAGTTCGTCGGGACCTGCCGCTTTCCCTCGTTTTAGTGGTCGAATGCATGACTCCACTTCTACTTCCGATGGGGGCTCAAGTGATACCACCCAAGGAGTAGCAGTTGTTGACACAGGAATTACTACACTAGCATGCGTCCAGCTAAAGTGTTCCTTGAATATGTAGCCCAAGTGCCAAGCTTTTGCTATTTTGCCATGAATAGGCTCTCCTTTTCTATCGGAACTCGTTCCACCGACCTGGGTCTGCCGTTCACCGGTGTCACGAATAAGTTTGAACAGTCTCGGACTGTTACCTGAAGCAGGTTCTATTCTCGTTTCTCCGGCCACCTTCACTCACCAATTTTCGCGATCCTTCTTAAGGCTTTTCGTAACTTGCCTTTGTAGATTTCTCTGCATTTTATTCATCTCTTTGCGGTTCGAGAGCTGGCGCTTTTGCTTCGTTATACTCGCAGACTTGCGAGATCCAGTGTCTTTGATGGACAACGGATCTAGGACCACAGGAAAACTTGCTGCAACGTGCATCTGATCGATATGAGCCCAGTGGTCATTTACACCACTATTCGTCGTAGATCCTAGTTCATGTGCTGACTTCTGCTCATAACGGGTACTTCTGGATCACACATACGTAGCACAGCTAACCGGGTTTGCGGTTTGCGACGATTACCGTGGAGCTGGAAAGACAATCGCATTGAAACTAATCCATGGTCTGACTGTACGTACGTGGACCAGTGAGATCTGCAGTTGTGATCAGAACTGCGCCACCGGAAGGTACTCCGATACGATCAATCTGGCTTAGAGTACCAGTAGAGTTAGAGCGCCATGTCGCTGTGCGACGCAAGCTGTGTCGGAAATTGGTGCTAGACAAGAAAAATCGATTGTCTGTACAAAACTGGAGTAGCCCATCCCCGTTATCGGTACGCTTAGCAGGTAAAGCACAACACCCACCTAAACAGGCTTCTGACACACTAAGTTTGCCAACTTGTGCATTAAAATCACCTGCTAGAACTACAATGTCAGAACCTTCACTGCTGCGAGCGAGGGTGGCGAGTTCACTACAGAACTCATCTTTCTGCGTGTCAGAGTTGCAGTCCGTTGGGGCGTACGCCGAGATCACAAACAAATTGCGCTTAACACAACTATTCTTTTGAACGCTAACTGACCCTTGGAGTCTCACAACACACGAACGACTGTTAACAGGGATCCAGTCTAAAAGGGCAGCCTCAGCCTTCTCAGTCAAGACTATTACTACACGAAGTTGACCTACAGCCCGAGCTACTTCGTCTCCTGAAGTGCGCAGAAAATACCTCAATGAGATACCAGGAGCAGTTAGTTGAATTACACTGCTCAAATCCTGGATACGCGCTTCACTTTTACAGCAGACATCAATTTCCAGAGAGTTCATTTTGAGGGCTAGGCACGCCTGCTGATCGGCCTGAATGAGTGCACGCACGTTGAAGGAGCCGAGGTTGAGAGGCTGACGAGGCTTGAAAAATGTGAGTTGCCAGAGAGAGGATTATTCCCGACACTATTAGACAGTGAATCGTTGCGAGTATCGACCGTGTTATCGGTGGGAGCATTATGGGTGGATAGATGGGGCAAAGGGAGGTGGTTGGGGACAGAAGTCAAAGGTTCATTAAAAGAGGGAACTCAGAGCAGTAGCCCACTTATCACTACCCACCCCGCTCGATGCAATGGGTAGCGCGGTCCTGATTATCCTACGCGACGATCGATTCAGTACGGAATTCTTTCTACTCGTTGATCATTGTGTCTAAATATGGCGGTTTTAAAGTTATTTGTTTCAGTCACATCTATTTGGATAAAAGATGCCAAACTCATGAGGATGTTTTTTACTTCATGCAGTAGACGATGTAGGCGTACTCGTAACTATATATATATAACTGCTTTTTGTAAATTGTATTTTGGTGACATCCTCGCCTTTCCTACTCATGCGTAGCGTGTACATGCATTATAAGCCTCGAATATTTATGGTCCATTTCTCCGTTTCTGCTGTACTGACACAGTTCAGATTTACGTTTCTATGACGTATAGTACGTGAACATTTTACGTTTATGTTCCCGGCTCTGTTGTTCTATGACTGTACAATACCTTTGTAAGAAAATTTTGCCGAACGTTTTACTCACGCATAAAAACTGCCGCCGAAGGTTCTGTCTCCCGTGCTCTGTCCTGCTGTGTGCGCCGTAAACCGATAGACCACAGAGCAGACCTTTGACACGAACAAGTCTTTTGCTAGGTTCATTCGTTCGCGTCGACACACATCACTTCTGTCATTATCAGTTGCTACTATTTGTACTGTCACATTGGTGACGCCTTAGAGTATACAAATTTTTATATTCTAACTATAGATTATTTTCTTATCCTGTGACTGAAGCTTAGTTTCATGTTAGTCCGAAAGCGTCTTGATACATTATCTGTACCGTAACCGTGCTGCGCTACAGTTTCGCTTGACTCCTTGCTGAGTGAACCGTTTATGACCGCACTGTCCTGATTTGTCGGATAACCTTCTGTACTGTTGTTCTTGGTTGCTCACCTGGCTGTAAGTCATTTGCATTTATGTATTGCAATATTTGGAACCACGAATTTCCGACAAACACGGTTATACGTTTGGAATTGTTTCTGCTGCCCGTAGCCGTGTACAGCCCATATGGTGCGTAAAGCTAGTAAGACTGAGTTTTCTGCTATACCGACAGTCCAAGTAATCGGGATAGTTTCTACAATATATATATATATATATATATATATATATATATATATATATATATATATATATATATATATATATATATATATATATATGTATAATGTAGCAGACTAGTAGCGAACGAGTAGGTCGCACTCGGATTGCTCAAATTAAAATGAAGTTTAGACAAAAAATCGATGGACCAGTGGATCTATTCTTGAGAAAGGTACGCAATTTCCCCAACATGCTTGTTACCAAATCAAGAACCCGGGCTTGTTTCCGCATTACCCATTGTCTCGATTTTCTCTGGTGGTACTCTGCTGCACCCCTAATAAGGACTCACATTTCACTTCCATTGTAACATCCGAGTTAGAAAAACGTGAAAGTTTCTTTATGTCCTGTTGATATTAGCAAGTTTGAACTACCATAGTTTAGGGACTGCATTACCCATTACCGGTTATCAGGGTCGCAGTACTTGTCACTTTTTCGGTCATCGTATAATGATATCTTTCTTTTTCACTTCAGACTCGAAACAACTTACCGAACAGAAACGGGAGCAACTCTTGAGTGACATGCTTTCAAATACTGACTGGATTGTGGGTGGTGTTCACGTGATCAGTCCAGTGTTTATCTCGGAAAAAATGTTAGATCGGTGAGTGTGTGGTTTATCAGTTTAGTTTACTAATCTGTCACTCCCCCTCTTGCACCACCCTCCACATACACACGCACACACACACGTGCATACACATCCAAAATAATAAATATCGGATCACTGATTGCTAAACACTGCCTGTATTAAATATCTGTCAAGTCCGCTAATTTGCTTCGCTAACATCCAATTTTTGCGTACGCTCTTGTTTTGACTTTGCATGTTGGTCTTTGTGTCACTTCGCTTACTAACAAATCTGTTAGTAGCACGTTGCGAAATTCGACCTCACTACTTCCGTACACACTACAGTCTGTCCAATGAATTCAGGGTCACCCCAGTTCAGTCGAATTCCAGTTTATATAACTAATACTACTCCTAGTAGCCAAAAATATACAAAATACACTATTGGTTAGCTAGAGAGAGAGAGAGAACGAGGGAGAGAGAGAGAGTAGTGTCAGTAGTATAAACTGGTATTTGGCCGTATGTCAGGATTTCGACCGCATTGAGGTGATTCCGAATTTTTTGGATAGACTGTACATGCAACTGGACAACATTTTTCTTGTTGAGCTGCCTTGAACTCCACACGTGCTGTGCAACATATCCCACATGGCCAAATTCACTAGTTAAGCTTATTGCACCTTTCTCCCGAGCAGTTCTCTGCGGGGCATGTTACACATCTCTCAATGATGATAGCCTGATAAACTTTCATGCTTAATTCACTGATTGACCTTTTTTATCAAATAATCTAAGCCGAAGCTCACCGAGGTACCTCAATGCCTCCGTCATATTAGAAAAGTTGGTGTTCTAGGCGTGACAATCTTCGTGTATCTATTCGCAAACCGGCCAGGATCCTGTGTCATATAAGAGAACTGGTTAAATGCACTCTGTTTTGGTGTTCACGAACTAATGGACAACTGCTTTCGTTATATATATATACCTCGCTCCGTTATGCATCAGTCTGACCTGTTATGTCAGGCATGTTTGGTTCTGCGTCTCGAATCTCAAGGTCATAGATACTCGTTCTCCTGCACTGTACAGTAGAGCATGACCCTTTCATTGAACTTATGCAAAAACAAAGAAGAACCGGTTGGTTCTTATATGACCAACGATAATGACTTATGGAATGATTCGTGTTCTATGACATCAACGGTCAACTCACCATTACAGCTCCGTGCAATCTGCCTAGTTGTTTTTCATCCTTGTTTGAGGATCAACAGCGATGAGCAGTGCCCACTGAGTCCCGGCGCGTCAGATTTATAAACCTCACCCGTTAATCCTAGGGTGTTATGATTTTTGCGTTTTGTGCAGCAAGACTGATGGGAAGGAGTGCCTCGTCCCCTAATCTGTACCTTCAGACTTTAGTGAGAACATTATTTTGTCCAGAAGCGCCGAACTACCGAATAACTCGATGTTCGCCGTTGGATAAGTTCCCCTGTCGCCCCCCCTTCCTAGAGATTCACTTTAGTATTTTCTAATTGATCCATCTCTGTATCTTTGCAAGGTCACCCAGGAACACTATATAGGTAGGAGGACTGACAGTTTACTTGCCCTGTGTCAGTGCGTCGGTAATGTACGCGTGACCGTGTCTGCTCATTTTCCCTCTCTAGTCAACAGTGGGCTCAGTTCGCTTCAGTTCATTCAACCAATAACCTCACTTCTCTGCAAGGTAAAAAGCGGAAATCAGGAGGACAAAGAAGAAGCTCGAATGCGCCATTGACCCCAACACCTAGCCATATCACCTAATGTCTCCAACCATTTAGTAGGCGGATCGCGTGCACCCCAACCTGGAAGTTTAACGCATCCTACTTGGCCAAATCCACTGGTTAAGGTTTTCATAATTTTCTGCCATTTCATAAACTGACCACCTCGACCTACCCTCCACTCACTACCTGTCTCGAAAAACAGCATTTGCCGAGGAAGTCTATTGGCTGGTATGCGTAACACATACCCTGATCACCTTAACCTGTTTAGATTCAGTACTTGATCCAGAGACTGACCTCTGGTTCCCAACACCTTACGTCTGACGTTCTCATCATATTCGGATAATGCTACTGAGACATCGATGCTCGAACACCGAAAGTCTTTGCCTATCTTCCACCCTCAACGGCCATGTTTCTGGACGGTATAAAAGAACGGACCTAATCACCACAGTGTACACTATTCCTAACAGGCAATTGAAAAGATAGCTGTGTAAACACAGAATGACGTTGTCATTCAGAAACGCAGGCGACTACGCGGTTCACTAGAATTGTCTTCTTCCATTTCCTCAAGTTACACCAAACTGTGGTGTTACTCCAAGATAGGTTACGCAAAGCAGTTTACTCCTCTGTTAGAAAACCGTTTAATTTAGGGCGGGCTGATGCGATTGGATCGTGATATGGCTTTAACGAACCTTTTCAAAATGAAAAAAATGTTTCACTAGAATGCCAGAAAATATGATTGAAGAACAGTGAAGCCAAATGAAATTTGCCGACTTGTCCAAGATTTTCCGAAGTCACCTGATACGCTCCACCACGGCGATCAGAGAACTGCTCAGTTATGAGATCACGCGAACTATGTCCAAAGTTACGCTGTACGCGCAAATGATCATGCACACAACAATTACAGTTACTATGTTCTCCACCAGAACGAACTGAAGTGACCTCTATCCGTCCCTATCTCACAGCTCGATGAAGTCTTTTGAATGAGATTATTGCAATCACGAGATCAAACACGACAGATATTTAACCCGTAGACGAATTGGTGGTTGGTTTCTCAAATTAATAGTATACCACTTGTCAGAGACTATATTACACGCTATTAAGTGATAATTCCGTAGCATGGAAGGGAGGTAATAAAAACCGAACCAGTACACTTGGTCATGTAGAGCGTATCGGGTTTCGACACCGGGTTGCACAATCACGAGATCCATTCAGTCGGTAATCATAAGCAGGAAAATATGTCTATGTGACATGCGAAGTGACGCTCGTAGTTGCACAACTTAACAGCCAAAATGGTACCGTTATCCAAAGTCCCCCCCCCCCCCCCCCGAATTTTCAATCTTGATGGTTGTTTTGATTTTCAGGTTAGGGTATTGCTGACATGTAGGAATTAGTGAACCACCGCAATCAACGAACTCTTATTGGTTGTTACGAGGGAATAAAATCCACTAAGTACTTACAAATTCAGGAGTCCAATGTGAATATAAAAGGGCGAACCAAAAAGAGATTAACGATAAATACTGTGCCAGTGGATGATATACTGTCGGGCGAATACTACCTAAATTGTTATTTTACTCGAATTTTGTATACAAGCGCTTCAGAATTGAACAACACGACCAGTTTATTAGCAACAAGCGCGTCCATATTGGTTGATATATCCCTAACAGCGCGGTAGGAGTACTTCGGTAGTCTTGTGCAATCGTTCCGCGCTAAACTGAACCATTTTCGAAACTTAAGTTAGCAAGTCTCGATATTGGTCATCATCATCTCAAGTGGACAATCCAGAGCGTCTCTTCGCCGGATTTCAAAATCATGCTACTTCTACCGTTTTCAGTAGCATGTATGAAATTCGTCCCTCCAGGGGTGGGTCCATTTTACATTGAACACACGGAACACAACCCTTAACAGACAAACGGATGTCACGCCGACGCTACAGATGTTTGAGGGTGGGAAAAGCCAAACGCGCCTTCTGTATGCGCGATGACACTTCATCCGATATATGTCCACTTGTAGAGACGTAACTTCCCAGGTAACAAAATTTATTCACTTCAGCTGGTTTCCCGTGCCAAGAAGGGGTTTGGTGTTGAGTCAACCCAGTCATTCAGCAGTATACTACACTTTAAAGGTGCAATGCGCATCCCAAAGGTTGCTATTGTTTAGGCTATCTAAGAAAGAGCATCTGCCCAGTATGCGGAATGTCGCCGGTTCGATTCCGGCTCGCAGCGTCCGACTTTTCGATGTGAAAAATGGAAGTGGATTTTCCACTACATATCTAAGGAAACTTGCAACTTACCTGGATCTTCACTCATAAAAGCAATATGGTCCGTGTATTCCAAGTCATTCAATTTCGTGCCTGAGGAATGATCGACGCCGCTATTCTCACACAAGGATAGGGCTATCTCAAGAATCAATTCCACTGCAAAAGTGAAGAGGAATGGCGAAAGAGGACAACCCTGACGAACACCACTTTCCGTGGTGAACTCGAGTGAAAGAACACCGTAAGCGTGAACTCGGCTTTGGCTGTTTGCATACAAGCATTGAAAAGCAGAAATGAACTTCTCTGGCACACCTCTCAATGAGAGGTAGCGTCAGAGGACTGTGCGGTCGACTGAATCGAACACCACTTTCAGATCAAGAAGGGCAGAGATTTCGGATCTGCGGAAGATTTGCTTGAGCATTACAATTTTTCGAAGCGTAAAGATGTAGCCGACACAACCCCTACCGGGTCAAAAACCAACTGAATTCCCACGCGTATATCTTTCACGGGCGATGGAGAGTGAATCCGGTAGCCGTCGGATTGTTTGATTAACTCACGTACACGAGGCTTCCGTGGACAGGTACATCTAATCAAACGGTAAACGTTAAGAATATTGTTAGTAGACGCAGCATTCTTCATTTCCCTACAATTTGCAGTCTTCCGTTGCTCACGATCATTTTTGAGGCTCTTGGTCGGTTAGATTGGTTGAAGTGTGTGCTCTGTGCGTTGTGTTGGCCGACCCACAGCTGTGTCCTATGTGTTACTTCAAGCCTACAGATTTTTTCTGTTCCTTGTCTAGCACTTTTTTGTGCGTCGTTCTGTGTAGCCTCAGGTACATTGAATCCTGTGTTGGGCACCTACTGTGTTGTGTGTGCGGCGTGTCAAAGCCTACTATAATCTGTGTTATTTGGAGGCAGC